>JANRMT010062802.1:12165388-12195118 GCA_026402145.1 Polypterus bichir lapradei | reverse complement strand
AAATTGATTCATGTTTGTGGCTGTAATGTGACAAAATGTGGAAAAGTTCAAGGGGGCCGAATACTTTTGCAAGCCACTGTATATTTATATCTCATTCATATGCTATTTTAAAGGAATACGCCACCCAAAAACGATTATTTTTTTCTATATTACTTACTCCATGAAGTTTGTAGTGATGGCTGGGAAAAAGTTTCAATCTCACGCTTTCATGCGGAACGGTGATAAATACATTTTCTGGTGAAAAAGGCATCTGTGGTGTTGTCATGATCTCTGATTTTCATAAATTCTTGAAGCCATTTCCGAATGCATTCCAGACGATCCATACATGGAAGCAGGAATTTTGACACTCCAGGATTTGGTCAGGAATGGCGTAACTGGCAAAGTTTGTTTTACGTTTCACAGCATCATCCGTTTGTTTTCCTGTAGATTGCCGCTATTTTAGAGCTTTTTTGTTGTTGCGGTCTCCCTGGCCGAGATTCCCAGAATGCTTTGTGATGCACTCATTGGTGAGGTCAACGGACTGATGGCTTAAAGATCATCCTCAGGGGTTTCCAAGTTTGGTGGACAAACCCTGTTTTGCTGTGCTAAAGAACTAAATTTTCGCCCTTCCCGGTTATTGGATCTCTGCTCTTGTTTCTTGACTTTGATTTTTGCTTCTGACGCTCAGATGTGTTATTTCCTAGTTTTGACTTTTACGATTCTCCTGCTCATTTTTCATGTTTTTTTTTACCGTATAGGTGACCAACACTGGACAACAACAACATCAAAAAGTCAGTGACATAAAAATCTCACGCTACTTGTGTTAAATAGACTATTTCTGGAAAATGCGCTCATGAACGTGAATGGAACGCGCTTAAACAAGAAAGAGCTTTTGAGTTGAAGTCCCCGCCTCTTCCTCATTGATTGGTCAGGAGTCCAGCCCTGTTACAGCTTAATCATTGGCTATCATTGCATGTCATGTGATATCAGCATTGTGCACTGAGAGATGAGTACAACCAAAGATAGCCAACATCACCAGGAAGTGGGGGGGGGGTCAGCCTCACACTCGTGCATATCGGAGGGGCTTCAGCAAGTTTCACAGATCCCCGCTAAATAATCCTGAGTCACTCCAGTTGTGGATGTGAATGGAATTTGTAATGATGGGAGGCGGGGAGGTCCACAGTTCAAATACGTGGTCACTTCTGAGTTCATTCTGCATTCATTCACGAGTTTTATTCAGGGCTGTCTGAGCAGCATCCTAGGCCCCCCTGGGCAAAGTAGTGCACTGGGGTCCCTGTTTTGATAGCAAAACCGAAACATACATGGGCATCAGAAACATTGTGGGCCCCCTGGCCTGTGCTCGTTGTGCCCATATGTTAAGACGGCCCTGGCTTTAATTTATAGAGAAGTTGTGAGAATACAAATGGACGAGTTAACACGTCGATTATGTGACATGAGTAATGTGAGACTCTTTTCATGGACATTCTTGATATTGTTTGCTGTTGTCCACCAATGGTCTGTGACGCTGCGGGTGGGCTCCATGCTCTCCCTCATGCTTGGGAGCTTCTTGAACCCACTGCTTTTGATAACCTTACCAAGATGAGCCAGGCCAATGAGGACACATACGTAGCAAGGGGTCGGTGTACAAAAAAGTGAATAATAAAAAAACAGTTTTTATTAAAACTCCAAAAACAAAACAGTATCCAAATTTAAGTGCAGTGCAATCTTCAATCAAAAAAACAAAATCCATTAAAAGTCTCAGATCGTGGAGGTTAAAATATCCAATAAGTAAGTCTTTAAATTTGAGGTTAAAAAACCCTAGGCAGGCAGCGGCCCTTTATAACTGAGTCCCCGGTGAAACCCTTTTTTCCTGGCATCTCCTGCCCTTCTTCTATGTGGACCTTGCTTCTAATTTTTTTGGGCATCTATTTAACGTTTTGAAATTTACTTTATAAAGTTCATATTTGCTGTTTGTTTTGATGCAATTTTGTAAACGGTGATTATGGCTGAGGCCACAAGGGTCACAATCTCAATGCCGATTACAAAGACGCGTTTGTCTTTGGGCCATTTTCTATCTGAGTTTATAGATAAATCCCCGGAGCCTACTTAGCGTTTACTAAACTGTTGGTTCACGACTTTTGTTTGTACCTTTTTGGCTTTGGTTCCTCCGCAAGTGCGACTTGATTTGCTTTTTATGATCCTTGCCTGTTTTTTTTTTTTTTTTTTAATGATGTCTTATTTCCTTGTTTTCTGCTTAAAAATTGTCTTTTTCTTCCCAAACAGCACATACACTTTGTGAAATTAAGCTAAAAAAAAAGTAAATCACAGAAACTGTGAAAAATAACATAAAATACACATAAATATACATACTAAACAACAACGTTCAATTATGACAATTTCCTTGCGAAGATTTACAGTTTGGTACAGCCAAATATGTCTTACCTAAGTGTGTCATTCACGTTAATTTAGGAAGCCGGTAAAATTTGAGGCTGAGCTTCGCGGTACACACGGCTGACTATCTGATATGTTCCCATTACTTTTACTACAGGTAAAATTCAGTTACAATGAATATCTTTACAATGAAAATTTCATTACAATGAAGTATTTTATGGTCCCGACAGTTTCCCCATATGACACGAGTCTATAGAAATCTTGTTACTATGAAGTACATTCAACAGATACTTTCATTACAAGGAAGTGCCCTTGAAATGCTTGAATGAATCATCCACAGAGCAGTTATTTCTGTGGCCGCAGCTCAGTTGTGCACAACGATTCCCAAACAGAAACATTGTAAAAAAACTTTTCTTTCTTTCTTCTGACTTTCCTTTACTTCACTGTTTTTTTGCTGTGTTTGTTTTTGGTGGTTTTCAGTGATACCTTTTGCTTATCGCTCGTCAACATTTGAAAAACATCCATTGGTATTTAACTAATTGTCACCCTCCTATAGAAACGGCAGACACGAAAAAACGATAACAGTTCATATTAGAAAAAAAAACCGGAATTTTTAAAGCTCTTGACTGCGGCAAAAAGAAAAAAGACGTTGCCAATGAATTTGGAATTTTGCCATCGACGCTGTCAACTTTCTTGAAAGACCGTGCAAAGAAAGAAGAAAAGTCTCGGGTTGCAAACGTGTGTGAACTGCTGCATTTGAAGATGTCGAAAAAGCCGTTATTATGTGGTTCAGTGAGGCTCGGTCAAGAAACATTCCTATTAATGCGGCACTCATTCAAGAAAAGGTGAGGTTTCTAAACTCTCTTGGGACCTCCGTCAATGGGACAACACGCCGAAGAGCATCCCGAAGTGCGATCACCGGGTCTGTGGATGACTGTTTACCTGTTGCTGGGGCAACAGCAGGCTCACAGCTCTGATGTGGCTTGGCACTGAAGCAAACAGTAAAGACCTCGATGGGTGATGCGAGGCACATTGTAAATGCAGGGCACAGGATTACTTGGCCACTAACCTGATCACGACCCTGTCTGACTGCTGTGTCTGTGTATAGGAGAGCGGCAGATCCCGCTACAATAAATAACCGCACTGTTCCTGTTTCAAGCTGAATAAAGCTGGTTTTGCTAAAGTAGTGAGACTCAGCCTCGTGTTTTGGGGTGCAAGACAGGGACTTATAGCGCGCCCACGATCTTCTGGGATTCGCTTCTGTGGCGCTTCACTGCAGTGCTGTGAGCCTCCTATTGCCCTGCCCCAGCAACGGACAAACAATCTTCCACAGACACGGCAATTGCGATTCGGGACGCACTTCGGTGTGTCGTTCCCGTTGGGTGGGGGGATCCCAAAAGAGTTCAGAAACCTGACAATATGAAGAAGAAGAAAAGGATGATTCGGCATCTGATTGATAACTGTGCTGCCCACATCATGCTTCATGTTCACGTTGAATTCCACCCACCCAATTGCACAGCAGCGGTTCAGCCATTGGGTTTGGGCATCATTCGCACCCTGAAAGTGTATTATCGCAAGGAAATGCTGAGAAAAATTCTCGTCAGTATAACTTGTAGACAGGAGAAGATTAAAATTAACGAGAAAGAAGCTATTGAAATGATTGCAGATGCCTGAACAAATGTTAAAGAAAGCATTATAGTGACAAACACAGAATCTCATTACTACGAAATATTTTTTAGGTCCTTGGCAGTTCGTTGTAACGGAATTTCCCCTGTATTTCAGTTTTTCACCGATTTGTACCTCATAGGTAGATTTAATAAATCATTGTTTACCCCCCATTATTTCATCCCCTTGACCCACAAGCTGGTGGACATGACTGACCATTCGTCATCCTCCCGTCTTTTTAAGTTTCACTCCTTCATGATTTCTGTTTGAATGAGGCAATGACGGTTATCCTTCTGAACGATGCTGCCGCTTGGTTTCCATGGCTTCCTGGTACACACATCCTGTTATCTCCTTCCTGTTTCTATACATCAGGTTCTCAGACATGTGCAATAATTAAGAATCAAGGGAACAAGAACTTCTCTCTTATGTCATTCCCAGACGGTCACATGACTTGTTGCAGCCTCGAGGTTTCGAGGTTTCACGAAATTTATGATGCCGAGTAAAAGATGATGGTAATTCTGCATGTGTCACCTCAAAGAGATGATACTGTCACCTCATTCGCTTGACTTACGCCGTCATACAGTTGACTACATATTCTTCCCCTGTCCTGTTTCAGTCTTTCATGAAGTTGCAGGAGTAGAAGTTGCTCATAATTTGTTCCCATGACCCCACTATCTGCCAGCATCCCTCGACTTTTATGTCTTCATAGTCTTGTAGTTCACACATACACATTAAAAAGAAATCACAGGAACAAGAAAATGAGTGTGTGTGTCCTCCGGCAGAAAATGTGGTTCTGGTGTTCTCCCGACTTACCACCTTGTGACAGAAGTAACCTCGTGCGTTCCACTTGTTTGTAAGATTTGCCATGGGGCACCCTGGAGTGGCTGAAGTGAAAATCAAGAAGTTGTAGTTCACTCGGTTATTGTCGGCTTCTTGGATCTCCTAACCGCTCTATTGCAAATGCTACTCGACTTCTTAATGAAGCTGTAGGGGTTTTGAACGCAATCAGATTCGAACATTCAATTGGAGAGTGGGGTGTGGGAGCCGATATTCAAAGTTTACATCAGACAGTCACGGCCCCCCTAGTAGGTCAGAGTGGGAGGTGCTGGAAAGCAACCACTCACTTCTGAAGAATGAAAAACTGCCGATCCTGTGTGCCGGCCCAATTCAAGCCCTCTACACCCATGACTGGTGGCCATCTTCCCTTGACCTCATTCTTCAGTGATCTTGTATTACATCCACAGCAAGTTGCAGGACACGGAAACGTGATAATTAGAGACGCCTCTACTGTTTTGTTCCCATGCATGGATGGTACGACCATCGCACTCAGGATCCTGTGGTGGCAGGGGACTTTTTTTACCATTTACTATCTCCACGAAGCGGATTCACCAAGGACCCAATTTAATGTCTGCATACGAAAATCATCAGGAGAGAAAACCCCCGCCACCCCTCTTCACCGTTCGAATCTCCATACCCATTAAACAGCAGGGTGTCCGTGTGCTGCATTATAAGGTATGGTCAACTATCTCCTAAGGAGCTCCATTCATTAAGTCACCCAGGGGCCTTTGGGGGTCTTAATCTGGTTTTGCTCCTATGATTCCTTGCCTTAATGCACGTCACAGTCCGCCAGTATCCCTCAACACCAACAACAACATTTATTTCTATAGCACATTTTCATACAAATTATGCAGCTCAAAGTGCTTTAGATGATGAAGAAAGAGAAAAAAGACAAAATAAATACAAATTTGAATTTAGAATAAGGGAACACTAATTAACATAGAAAAAAAAAGTAAGGTCCGATGGCCAAGGAGGACAGAAAAAACAAACAAAAAAAAAAACTCCAGACGGCTGGAGAAAAAAGTAAAATCTGCAGGGGGTCCAAGGCCACGAGACCATCCAGCCAGCCCCCTCTAGGAATTCTACCTAACATAAATGACCTCAATCAGTCCTCATGGCATTCAGGGTTCTCATGGAAGAACTTGATGATGACGATCATGTGGACCTCTGGCCTTTAATCCATCAATGTAGGGACATCACGACTAATGCTGCTTCATTATTTCGTGACCTTCTATTTCACGCATGCAAAGTAGGAAGTCACTGGATTCAGATGACTTACTACCTTGTGCATGCAGCTGCCTGCCTTAGACAACTAGGTTGTCTCTGCCAATGCGAGATTTACCATGGAGTACATGAGTAGTGATGGTCGTCCCTTTACATTTACTGTTTCACTCTTCCATGATCTTACATTACATGTTGTGGACAGTAGGGGGCGCCAGAGATCATCCATCCCCAAAACACAACCCCCCAGACACCAACTCCTGTTATAATAAAGATGGTTTGCTTTTCACACCACCTTCTGCAAAGGTTCCAAAAGTGCAACCAACACAAATCTTTCTTTTCTCCTCCTCTACCCTCTCAGGTGAACTTTGTCCACTTCCATCTCTGACTCGCCTGGATGAGGCTGAGCAGCTTCTTCTATCCCGGACACAAGAGTACTTCCGGTGCTAGGACATATCCCGATGGAAGTACTTTCGGGTCAAATGGAAGTCCCACAAATCAGGGATGAGGAATCCCTTTGGCACCCCTCCGGCGGCGTCCACGGAACTCAACAAGGTTGTTCTACGGGACTACAATGTGCAGAGTGGCTTGTGGGTATCCGCACAGGTGACATCGCCAAAGGAAGAGGCCTCCTATTGTTCTGGGGGTTGCCCACCATAGTCCTACCCGTTATCTCCCCCAGTCCTTCTAATATACTGGCTGGGTCCAACAAAACTGGAATACCCGTGTACCCACTGTCGCATTGGCATCTTCTGCCGGTTTTCTGGGTGGGGCAGGATAATCTCCATCCTGGTTCTAGTGTCGTCATAGGGCTGGCCTCCCATCCAGTTAAAGGAACCATACTTCATCCCAGCCAGGATGCCTGCCCATGTGCACCGTCCATCACAACGTATAAAAGTCGAGGTGACTTTATCATTTTGGTGTTTCTTTGAAAAAATGCTAATGTTTATGAACATAAGAAATGTGACCAACAAGAGGAGACCCTTCAATCCATCCAGCTCGTTTGTTTAGCTAATAGCATAGCTGTCCCAACATCTCCTCCAGATCCTTCTTAAAGTTCGTGAAGGTTTCTGCTTCAGCTCCATGTTTTGGTAGTTTGTTTCCAGATTCCCACAACTCTTTGCGTGAAGAAGTCCTTCCTGGCTTCAGTCCCCTTAATTTCCAGTGGTGTCCTCGACTATGCGATTCAACGTGTAGTTGAAAATTTTCTGCTGGATCTCCTTTATCAACGCTTTTTGAAGATCTGGGTCAGGTCCCTACATAGTCTCGGGACTAAACAGGTTGAATTCCCTGAGTCTGTCACGGTAGCACATGTCCTGAAGTCCCATGATGCACCTGGTTGCTCTCCTCTGCACAGCTTCAAGTGCTGCTCTGTCTTACGTGTAGCCTGGTGGTGGTGGCCAGAGCTGCACCCAGAACAGGTGTAGTTCTCCAAGTCTGTCACAGTAGGACAGTTCCCATAGTGCTCATGTCTGTCATCTTCTTCTGAATTTTATTCCTCTCCATATAAAATGAGAAGCCTTGGGAATCACGATAATCTTGGGTCTTCTCCTCAACATTACATTTATTTTGTTTCAAGGAGATGCCACTTTGTATACATCACTTGGTAAAGTCTCCTCAAATGTTACAGCTGCACACACAGACTGGCAGGTTTTAGGTGTGGGGTAGTGGGGTCATTGACGGCTCTGATGGGGGCTCTCAAGAGACTGAGCGAGGGGTCTGAGTGTCTGGGCTTGCGAGTGTCCTGATAAAAACCAACATGCAGGCCTTTAATGACCTCGTGGGCACGGCCATCAGCAGAGTGTCTGTCTGCGGAGAGAGCGTCGACCTCATCGAGAGGCTTACTTACCTCGGCAGTGACATTCGTGACTCTGGTGACTCTTCCTATGAAGTCAGTAGACAGATTGGGACAGCATGGGGGGTCATGAGGTCGCTGGAAAGGGGTGTGTGGTGCTCCTGATGTCTCAGCAAAAGGACGAAGGTCCAAGTCTTTAGAGTCCTGGTGCATCCTGTTTGCGAGACATGGACGCTATCCAGTGACCTGAGATGAAGACTGGACTCCTTCAGTACTGCGTCTCTTCAGAGAATCCTTGGGTCCTGCTGGTTTGACTTTGTGTTGCTAATGGAATCCCAAAAGAGGCACATGACCTGCATTGCGAGTGAACGTCAGTTACGGCACTACGGCCATGTGGTGCGATTAGCTGAGAGTGATCTGGCTCACAGGACCCTCATTGTTGAGGACCTGAGTGGCTGGACCAGGCCAAGGGGACGCCCATGTAACACCTGGCTACAGCAGATAGAGGGTCATTTCCAGAGGGTGGGACTGGACCGCGTGTATGCCTTGGGGGGGTTGCCATCCGGGATCCAGAGCTGTTTCATTGTGTGGTGGGTGGTGCAATGCGGTGGCCCAGTGCATGCCCCCCAACCTGACCTGACCTGTAGTGAAATGACGGTGCTGTTCCACCACTCAAAGGCTTCTCTCGGTCATGAGCCTCGACTATCAAACACGCGTGGAACTGAAGAAATGTGATGGGGAACGACGTAATGACTCATGGAATGGGAGACACTTTCACAACTGCATTTCACTTTCACAAAATCTGCGTCTAGAAAAAGCCTTCACCCCGCTGGAGCTTCTCCCGGTCGTTTGTTCTACGACGTTGAATCCCAGTGGAATGATTTTTTTTTTTTTTTTCCACAACTGATCAACAGTCAAAGTGAAAAGAGATCTCTGCAAAGTGGCCGGAATTACTGACCGACATAAAACACAACAATCTCATGAGTGCTCACCCCCTTCACGCCAGTTTTTCGTAGATGGCAGCCATGACAGCCTGGAGTTGCTGTGCTCGGGTCCCTTTCTGTCTGCTCTCTTCTTCTCTGCAGAACCGTGCAGCTCTTTGAGGTGTCATGGAGGTCCTGAGTGAACAGCCCTCTGTCAAGTCCACCACAAATTCTCCGTCGGATTGCGATGTGGACTCTGACTCGGCCACCCCAGGACATTCGCCTTGTTGTTCTGAAGCCATTCCTGTGTCTCTGTGGCCTTCTCCTTGTGCTTGTGGTCTTGCTGTCTTCTCTCAAATTTCAAGTCTCTTGCAGACTCCATCAGGTCTTCCTCCAGGATTTCTCCGTATTTTTGCTCCATTTGATTCCCGCCCCCCCCGACTCTGCCAGATGTGATTGTGATTATGTGTGGTGTGACATGACGTTTAGTCTGATGGCCAGAAAAGTTAACTGGGGTCTCATCAGGCCTTAGTATCTTCGAGTCGACTTCCAAGTCTGCCAAAGACCCTTCACCTGAGATGTCCTGCGTATTTTTTTTTTTCCTCTTTGCCACACCCCCTTAAAGCTGTGACTGGTGGAGCCCCCCGGGCACAGTTGCTGTCTGCACAGTTTCTCCAGCATGAGCCACTGTTGCTTGTCACTCCCTGCAATCAGAGGTCTCTTGATGGCCTTCCTCACTCGTCTTCTTCACTTTTTGTGGACGGCCTGATCTAGCAGATTTCCATGTCTTCACGACTGCTTTAACTGGATATTCAGTGACTTGGAGATGCTCTTGTCTCCGTCCCTTGACTTGTGTTCTTCATGCAGTCACTTGTCGTGTTCTTTTGTCTTCACTTTGGAGGTTAGACCACCATACTGACTCACTACAAGCTGGTCCTTCCACATTCAGGTGCTCCATTGATGGAGATTGTAGAACCAGTTGGTTGCCCCATTGAAGATTTAGGGGTGTCACGTGTCATGTCAAAGGGGGTAAATACTCTTGTGATCAACCATTTTGTGTTTTATATTTGTAATTAATTTAGCTATGTAAGTGCCCGAGAGGAAGCACAGGCATCCCGGCCAGGATGGAGGACAATCTCTTGCCCAGACTGGATACCTTAATGGAAGGAATGCTGGAATGGAGACCCAACCCGGCTGCAATGCCCTATAACTTTCATCCTGGCTAGGATCATCTATAATGGATGGACTGGCTCAACATGTATTGCAGGAACAGTTTATACCCCCAAACAGAAGGTGGCAGTGTTCCTTAAGGCTGACCCCAATCAGGACACCCAAGGGCTGTATGAGAATTGGAGTCCTTGTGTACCACCAGGGGGCGCCATTGTGGGAGGACAGTACTGGTTTTCATGTAACCTGGGGACACCGGCAGCAGTTCCGGATTTTCCTTGAAAAGAAACCCTCCGCCTCATATCGTGTCAGGGGGGCAGCGGGTGACACTCAACTGGAGGTGACAGGAGTAGGAAATGTATTTAATTAAAGCGTTTCAGCTGGCTGCGGTGGGTTGGCGCCCTGCCCGGGATTGGTTCCTGCCTTGTGCCCTGTGTTGGCTGGGATTGGCTCCAGCAGACCCCCGTGACCCTGTGTTCGGATTCAGCGGGTTGGAAAATGGATGGATGGATGTTTCAGCTGGCATTTGTGCTCACAAGTGTGGGTGAAAATTAAAAACCCATTGTGTCGGGTGACACTGTGTCTGAGGTTTGGGGCTCAGTGGAGCCCCCTTGTGGTCGCAGACCACTTGGCAGAAACTGATTTTCACTTTGACATTAAAGAGTCTTTTTTCTGTTGATGTGTATCAAAAAAAGCCAAATTATTCAAAGTCATATAACATAAAAATGTGAAAAGGCCCAATTTGAAGGGGGACGGGGACTAAGTGCTGCACGTGACATTAAGTTTTGGTTTACAGGGTCTTTACTGTCACGGGTACGAAGCAGCGATGCAGACACAACCCACTTAATTTCTGTGGTTTCAGAAAGTCTATAAATTATATTTCTGTGTACAGTCAGTCAGTCAGCTGGGACTGTCATATTGCAAGGGGGTTTAATCCCGAAATACCCCCCCCCCCACTGTTTACACCCCTCCTACAGTGCAGTTCTGCCTCACATGTGCTGGTCAACATGCCACACGTCACACGTCATGTCACCTGTGCGTTTTCCTTTAGTTTGAAATTCCATACGCAGGAGGCGTGTCATAGTAGAAGAATAATTAAAAAAAAAATAGCAGATGCCAACCAACCACATGTTAGGGCGAGGCCTGGGAATGGGCGGGTCTGTCTGTGATGGACAGGGGTGGCCTCCAATCAAATCCCTGCAGCCCTGTAATCAAGATGAGGAACTTCTTTGGAAGATTTCTGGCGTCTTTATCTCTTGAATTAAACTAATCAAGCCCTCATAAAACGCAGCTATTAAATTATGCAGAGTGGACTGGACTTTCAAAGCTTGCTCTGCTTAGAGCCGTCATAAATCTGCCGGTGAGCTTCAGAAAGCCCCCTGAGTGGGATTTATGCTGCGGCACTTTCTACTTAGCAAGCAGATGAATTAATCAAAGAAAAAAATGAATTGCGAGATCGCTGAAGTGCTGAGCGGGTCGGCTTTCTCTTCTTCTAGTTAACATAGGGGGACGCATTGAGACCCCCCACCCCAACAGTATTCAGCAAGCCCAAGCTGGACAAGCCTGAGTTAATCAAAGCTTTAATAGCAGCTCTCCCAGAGAAGGGTAGCCATATTGGGGTCTCCTCCATGTCCAAACCTTTTCTAAAGTGACGCCCCATTCCTGTATAGAATACTCGTACAGACCACAGCGGCCGACCCACCCACTCTTCACCCGGACCCTTATCTGTTGCTGCAAAGAGACAAAATGGAGAAGCTTCAGCCCTATAAGTGGCGGCCAGTGATGATCTTCTGCCCTCTCTCAATAACTTTCATTATTCAGTTCCAAAAAGTCGAAGGGGCAGAAACATCCCCCTAATCCCCCCACCACTACGGCTGATCTATTTTCAGACTGGCTTATTTATAGTCAAGTGCATGCCTGACTGGGCCAGCGCTCCAAGGCTGAGTAATGGAAAGTCAGTTTAAAGTCACATGACGGTCGTCCAGTCTAACTTAATTAAAATTAGGCAGTTTTTCTTTAAATTATTTTATTTGTTTGCAAAATTAATTTAAGAGAATGGCATCTGGCTGTAAAAAATCATGCGGGAAGCTCTATTGTAGAAGTCTAGGCAAAAGTAATAGCTGCCCCATATGAAAAGTGGAATAGCTATGGAAGAAGAAGAAGAAGTTAAGTCACAGCTCAAAGGACAGACTGATGGCCCACCAGTCTGGAAGAAGCTTCAGCACAGCAGGCAGTGGGCTGGGTGTGCGGTGACGAGAGCCACGTTGGTGTCAGCGGTGGGATGCAGTGGGTCACGGGCTTTACACACAAGTCAGCAGGGTCAGCTCCGAGCAGGTCACCTCACCCGGCTGTCCTGCCGATATGCAAACACTTGAGCAGCATCCTGATTTTACATGTCAGCCAAATAAACTGCCGTCAGCGGTGGGATTTGTGTGTTAGACAGCAATATGAAAAACTACAGTAGCTCTAAAGTGACATCAAAGCTCCAAGAACAGAAGTTCAGGAAGGAACAAAGCTAAAGATCAAAGCAGCGCAGCGACTGGTGGAAATTTCAGTTTGGAGGTGCAGACAATTCACATCCTGTGCCTCATGAGGTGTGAGACAGTAAAGCAGAGGCTCAGCGAGGGAGGAGGTGTGTGTGTGTGTGTGTGTGTGTGTGGCCAGCGATAGACGTGCTCTCGCACCTCCACCTAAGGATGTTGGGGTGGCCCCTTAATGGAGAAGCTTCATTCAGTTCCTGATATCATTCTCAGATGTTCACGTCTGTTTAAGATGTCAACTGGAGCTCAAGGGACAGAAGAAGGCAGCAAACGAGCAGAGTCGCCTTCAGAAACAACAAGTACTCACAAGAATTCAAATGACAGGTATAATGGAGGACCGTCTTCCATTGGTGGTAACCAAAAAGCAAACAGGAGGCAAGCAATGCGCCAAAAATGACAGAGTTTGAGAAACACACGTTATGGGGACGCGACTGAGACAAAGAAAAGCAATGGAGGAGCACCGAGGGCACACAAAGGGCAAGAAATATACATTTATGTAATAGCCTGTCTTCAACGGGTACAGGTAACACTGATATATAAATATATATAGAACATACACACACACACACACACACAATAATGAAAATGATAACATGATAAGCTGAAGTGAATTGAGATGGCAGAGGCAGTCCTAGCAGTACAGGGTGCAAGGCAGGAACCAACACACACACACACACACACACAGACACACACAGACAGACAGACAGACAGACAGACAGACAGACAGACACACAGACACACACACGCAGACACACAGACAGACAGACAGACAGACACACACATACACACACACACCCACACACACAGACACACACACAGACAGACAGACACACACACAGACAGACAGACACACACACAGACACAGACAGGGTGGTATTGCTTACCTTGTGATGCCCTGGAGATATCTCCTAAGCATGTGTGTGTGACTATATATGTATGTATATATATATATATGTGTGTATATATCACTTTATACTTTATACTTTCTCTCTTCTGCAGTGGGCTGGCGCCCTGCCTGGGGTCTGTTCCTGCCTTGTGCCCTGTGCTGACTGGGATTGGCTTCAGCAGACCCCCGTGACCCTCTGTTAGGATATAGCGGGTTGGAAAATGACTGACTGACTGACTTTCTCTGCCTGTGTACTCTGTATATATATATATATATATATATAAATAAATAATATACATATGTATTATTATTATGATATATACATTGTAACAAAGGCGCTATATTGTGCCCGACCAGACACAGATTGGACACAGGAGGCATGTATAAACATAAATAAACTTTTATTTTCTTCAGCTGGAGGGCACGTCTTCCCCGTGTCCCCCAGCCATAACACAGTCCCAAAGCACAAAGTACCACACCAAAACACTCCTCTCTCTTTCTCTTCCACCATCACTCCTCCACAGTTTTGTTCTCCTTCCACCCGTTGAGTGGCGGTTGCTGGCTCCTTTTATAGCCCACCCGGAAGTGGTCCAGGTGCTTGATCATGTTTACGGTTGCACCCCTGGGTGGGGCTGAAGATTAGTCCAGCTGGGCTCAGGGACCCATACCGTGCCCCCTGGCGGCCACCCCAGACCCCAACAGGGCTGTGGAGAACTCCATCTCCCCTGAAGCCCTGCGAGAGACTGAGGCACCGCGCTTACCCAGGGTGGGCGGCCATCCAGCGTACTGCACCGTCCAGGGCTGCTCCCCCTGAATATCCATCGAAGGGGCGACCCGGCCGTCCGCCACAACATATACAGTATGCACAGAGAGAGAGTGACATAGACAGGCAGACGGATATGGAGAGCGAATGAGAGACTTAAAGAAAGCCCATTTATATTAGTCAGGTACTTCTGTCGGGTGCTGCTGCATATACGAGTACAACTGATCAAATCCACAGGCTGTATCTACAGACACGCTCGTGCACAGATATTACCGTGAGCAGACGTGAATGTGACATACAGTAGGTATACATGTACTGTACATAGTTAGACGGTTTACATAAATACACACACGTAATAAACCAATATATTCTGCAAACACATCCACTTTAAACTGATAAAGCAGACATACAATACCTGCACGTGTGACATTTATGACACGACCCGAGAGCACACATGCCATATACGTGTACACACTCACACACACACACGTAGGTCCTGCATACCCACTCAGTCATTTGCTGTCACATGAGATCGCGAGCCCCTCCATCTCCAGTCGTTGTCGCCGCGGAGGCCCCCATTACTCTTTAATGAGCAGGACAGCTGTGTGGCGGGCACGTCGTCCCGCTCTGCTCTTCCTGCCTCTCGTCAGAGATGTGGGGGGCACTCATCCTCCACTTAATGCAGATGCATGGCGTATTGGGGGGTCTTGTAGCCCCCACCCTCCATTTTCAGAAGTGTTCCTTATTATTCATTTTATAAGACATAATCAGCTGCAGCCCACTGATGTCCCACCCAGGGTTGGTCCACGACTTGAACCCGAGGATCGCGTCCACCATGACCCTGAGTTGATAGAAGAAAGTTCAAAAGACTGATAGAGAAAAGGAAACTGGATTATTATTTTATAATTTAATTTTTCAGTCTTTGATTTTTAAGAGTTGGAAGTAAACAGACTGCACAAGACAACAGCGCCACACCCACGGTGGTCACTTGTCCACAGCAGACCCCTTATCCAATTTATTTATTTATTTTTGTATTCATTTGTTGGTTTCCTTTACAACTTTATGGAATTTAAAAAATTAAGCACAGGAATTGTGGCCCTTAGCACCTGGGTGGGCTCAAGGCACGTTGACACCTCGAGGGTCCCCACTTGATCAGTTTGATTTATCAGCCCCAGGATCAGGCTACCCACCCCATGTGGACCGTCTTGTCCTCCTGCCACCCTACTTTCCTGTTCAGAAGCCTTTGAAGATGATGAGGTGTTGGGGAGGTCGAGGGTTAATCCATTCTAAAAGTGGGCTGATGCCCCCCCCACCCATGACTGCCCGCCACGTTCCACGAGGATTGACTGGCCTAATCTGAGGCGTCTGATGTTACAACGCTGGTATGGATGGCATCAAAAATAGCCACAGGCTGGCATCGTCTAGCGTGGTAATTTAACACTGGGTCTCAGGTGACACTCGCCAGGCACAGGAGATGCACTTCGCTGAGCACTCGTGTCACCAGATGCCATCGATGCAATTTCAGTATGACAGAGTGGGGGGGGGGGGGGGTCAGTAAACTTAATAATACGTGGGCTGCCCTTATGAAACCCACCCAAATTGGAGGGCACACTCCTCTGATGCCACAGCCTTGCAGAAATGTGCTGACAGACTGGACAACTGGAGCCCCCTCTCTAACAAGGTGGGCTCACAGGTGTTTTTCTGCCTGAAGGCCTGGTGTGAGTGGCTGGTGGTCACCTTCTGAATGCCCAGCATGTCACTAGGGTGGCACTTGGCAGAAGGCCTTACAGGTTCAAACAGGGGGGGGGGGGGGAATGCAGTCATGGACAGCAGACCCTCATAGTATGACACTGAATGGACCTCCTGAGTCAAAGATAATGAAGCTCAGTAGCAGACTGGGGTGGAAACTGAGCAAGGCACTTTATAATTTTATATAGCGCCTTTCACCATCCAGGCCACTTTGCCTGTACAGTAGAAACCTGGCATGATAAGGGGCTCATGGGGGTCTTTGTGTTTTTATATAGCACTTTTCATATGAAACACCATTCCGCGTGCCAAGTAAAATGGCTTCCATATTGCTAAAATGTGAACCCTGGCTCAGCCAGTAGGACATTTTGTGTGAGGTGAACTCCTGAACTTCCATTTTATATAGCGCCTTTCACTGCCGACACCACTTACACATGCAGAGCGATTGTTTCTGTATTGCTGAAATGGGGGCTCCAAAAGGTGAAATGAGCCGTCCAGGGTCAAACAGAAGATGGTTTAAAGTGAGCCTGTAACCGTGTGATCTTATATAGCGCCTTGCACAGTGAACCGCACTCTGAGACCCTTTATGAATACAACAGAACAGCTTCCATGTGTCTAGAATGTGAGCCCCTCCGTGTACCGTGGCTCATTCCGCGTCACACAGCCATACAATGGAGGCCGATGTGACTGCGGTTTTATATAGCGCCTTTCATCACCAACGTCGGCACCATTATCTTTACCTGTGAAATGGAATCGGGGTGAGCCAAAAAGAAGTACCACATTTCAAAGGTTTATTTTACAAAAACGCTACAAGATAAAATGAACTTAATTACGACACAAGAAAGGGTATACAAAATCGATTATTTTCACTGTGTTTAAAAAATAATGTCTTCAAGGCGGTGGCCATCATTAGCGATGCACTCTTCGAGGCGATTTCTGAACGCTCGCATGACTCGTTCGGCCATTTCAAGGGGAATAGCGGCGATTTCGCGGCGAACAGAAGAATCCTTGAGGGCTTCAAGGTTTTGAGGTCGGTGTGTGGATACCTTCGGCTTGAGACAGAAATCGTACGGAGCGAGATCAGGCGATCGTTAAAGTCACCCGACATCGCCGCGCAGGGAGATCGGCTTCCCCGGAAAACTTGCATGGATCTCCGTGTAAGCCGTATGAGATGTTGCTCCATCTTGTTGAAATCAGATATCCACCAGAGCAGTTTCTTCCAGTTCTCTAGTATTTCAATGTAACGTTCTGAAGTGACTGTAATCGTCTCCCCGCCCCCCCCCCCCCCCCAAAACGTAAGAGCCTACAATGCCAAATTCTGCAACGGCGCACCAAACTGTAACCCGCTCACTGTGCAGGGGTCTCTGATGCAGTTCACGAGGGTTGGTTTCAGCCCAATAGCCAAAGTTTTGCTTATTTACGCAACCATTCAAATGAAAATGGGCCTCGACGATGGCATCTCCATGAACGGTTTGCAGAATGTTGGCGCACAACTCTCTACGGCTCTCCCAGTCTCTCCCAGTGAGTTCCTGCACTCCCATCATTTTGTAGGGATGGAAATTAAGGTCCACATGCAAAATCCTTCTCAAGGACGTGTTGGAAATGCCTAAGGGAGAAGCGCGCTGAACGTCTAGGAGACTGCAAATTGGATGTTTTCAGGTGCTCGTCCAGTTCGAGGACGGCCTGAAGATTTTATGTTCAATGTTGACCCCGTCTGTCTAAATTTAGCTACCCACTGAAGAATTGTTTTCCGATTTGGGACATCATCATTAGGAGGAATGTTAAAGTGCGTTCGGAAGGCGCGTTGCGTAGTGATGATGGGCTCGTTGTTTTTGACGAACGCTTTGACAGCGAAAGCACGGTGGGCACCGAGCCAAGGCATGTGGCCGACTGAAAACTACAAGGGCTCGCCTATCAAAGGACCCCCACCCTCCCCAACCCACTCGGCTGCCTCTATCTTGAGATGTGTGATACTTCATTTTGACTCATCCTGTACAATATGAAATCTAGCAAGTGAGCTGACCCAGGAAGTTCTCATTGGGAGCGGAGTCTGTGAGCTGGTGGTGTTATATAGCGCCTTTTCTATAATAAGCAGCATGCAGGCCGGGTCAGAATTACCCGTCATTTGAGCCCTGACGAGTAAAGTGGCTCACCTGGGCTCACATCGTGATGCAGTGGTTGGGGGTCTTTATGTTTATAGATGTGCCTAAGCCGACCATCGTCTCGTCCTTGTGAACCGCCTGCCCCTCTACCACTGCCCCAGCCTTTCTCAATATGAGCGCTGACCCTCCATTTAACAGAGCCCCACTACCCCCTTAATAAATGAGGAGGTCATGTTCTTCCTCAGCGCCCCCCCTCCCGTCTTTGCTCTTCTTTGAAATCAGATCCTGTCATGGAAAATGATGCTTGAATGAGGCTGAGCTCCGTCAGACTCGAGCTGTGAAGACGCACACAAATTAACAATGAAAGCCGAGTGCTACTGGGAGAAAAACAAACACGTTTTGCAAATCGACTGGGGGTCTCGATAGATAGATAGATAGATAGATAGATAGATAGATAGATAGATAGATAGATAGATAGATAGATAGATATGAAATATATGTGAAAGCCACTATATGATAGATAGATAGATATGTGAAAGACACTATATAATAGATAGATAGATAGATAGATAGATAGATAGATAGATAGATATGTGAAAGGCACTATAGATAGATAGATAGATAGATAGAAAGACACTATATAATAGATAGATAGATAGATAGATAGATAGATAGATAGATAGATAGATATGTGAAAGGCACTATAGATAGATAGATAGATAGATAGATAAGGCACCATAAAATAGACAGATTTTTAAAGGAGATAAATACATAAATTAAAAACATATTAAGGAGCAGGCTGTTAGATTTGATAAAAAAACTCATCAAAGTGCAGTCTGAAGCCTTTGGTTTATTCTTCCATAAACTTCTGACCACTTTAAAAGCCAAGATGAGCCAGGCTTTTACATATAGCGCCTTTCATAATGAGCTGATCGTCAATTTTAATAGATTACTGGAAACATCTCAATGGATTTTTGTATCCTCTTGCTAGTGATTTCAATACCCATTAAACTATACCAGGCTGATTGAGCCTTTATTTCGGCTTATATAGTGCCTAACACATAGAGCACAAATTTAGCTACTAAGCAACGCATTTGATTTAAAAAATGTATTTCCTCTCATAACCTAATCCGCCTATATTTCTATCATAAATCCTCCATTAATTCCTAAATCTTCATTTTTGGAGGGGACAGATCAGGACAGATAAGCTCTTTAGGTTTTTGCTGAAAATATAATTTGATTCTGTAAGGGGAGGGGCGTGGCTTTAGGAAGCTCGTGGATTAAAATGAAACAAAGACACGCCCACCTGCTGGATGAGCGGGTTATTAGAGAGCGCGGGGGCGGCAAACGAACGCACCTTAGGCAGGCGTCGGCGGGCGGACGTTGCGGGGTTTTAGCGCTCGTTCAGACATTTCCTCCTATTTAAATGCCCCTAGAAAGTGTTTAGTTACTCCAATAAAAGTAATTTAGACTTGATAGTAATAGACGATGATGTGCAAAGTGCAGTTTTATTGTGATAAGATTCACGTCAGTGTGACGTAGTGGTTGAGGTTTCGGACCTCAGACCCTGAGCAAGTCACTTCACCTGCCTGTGAATATAACTGAGTGTACCTCTCAAATGTTGTAGGTCACCTGGGATAAACGCGTCAGAAAAAGGTAAATGTCTGTCATGGAGGAGCGCAGGTCGTTTTCAGGTAATTCGGATGACACGTCAGAAAAAAAGAAAACCAGACATTAGGGAACTGTGTGATGTAATGGGGTGCAGTCTGCTTCTTGGAATAGCTCATTATAAATATTCATTCCTTTTATAAATTAATTGTTTTGATTTTTAACATTGCATTACAATGAGCAACTTACCAGTCGGTCGGCATCCATTCATCTTACAGCCATCCATTTTTTGACCAGTTCAGGCTTGTGGGTAGCACTGGGCACAGTGTGGGAACCAACCCTGAATGGGTGAAGCAGGATACTACGTCATTAATATAAATTCATAATTTTAATACCATCAGGTATCATGATATAAATAACAAGTTCATCAAGTTTTGGATCAACAGTAAATCATGGAAGGAGGGATCAGCCCTGTGGGGGGCGCCGTTTGAAGTTTACTCCTGAAAAGTGAGAAGAGTCCCTTCAGTCCAACATGGGTGGGCAGTGCGTGAAATGCAAGGTTCAGGCCTGTAGGTGGCGCTGATTTACACAAAGACCCCTGGACTCACTTAATTCAGAGTCATCACTCAGGATGGAGATTGAGGAGATAACTTCACATCAAACTGGGAAGGGAACTGAACTGGGATGCCAGCGTTGGAATATGGGAATAATAATTGTCACCTTCACTCTGGATAAAAGAACAGTATAATTAAAAAAAATGAAAGCATATCTTTAAATTTACTTTCAAAATATATAGTGCCTAACCTAATTGTTTGGTGTTAAGTTGACAGGCCAGTATGTGAAAGGAGAAAGGGCAAGAAAACAATGGATCCTAAAGTCAGTAAAGAAGGAGCAGATAGTAGGGGAGATTCTGAGTCCAACAGCAAGCACAGGTAAGAATAAAAGTGGACATCAGTGAGTTGCTGAGTCCTGATGCTGACACAACCTTGAGTTATCTTCATTGGTCCACCAGCTCAGTTTTCCCACTCGGCTCTCAGTATGGCCTCTGGCTAATAAGGAATGGTGCCCTCTAGTGGCTCTTCTAGTCACAGACTTTAGGGTGGCGGTCACTGGCCAAGAAATTTGAGTCTGGTATCTCTGCACCCTGGAGCCTCCACCCTGCAGTTCCAAGTACCTGGAGTGGACTTAATGGATGGTTGTCATTATTTGTGTGAAATAAACCTGCCATAACTGTAAACTTGAATCTAAATGGGAGCTGCTGCCCTCTAGTGGCTTCTCCTGTCATAATTAAGATAACAGGTAGGGAAGAGTCTCTTGAACAAGTCTACGGGCTTCTAGTCCTGGAAGGATAAAACTAAATGGGAGCTGGTGCCCTCAAGTAGCTGCTACTGTCATTGATCAGATCTCAAGGCCACCTTTCCCTGCCCCTTAGGGAGTTGGTGCCCCTCTACTGGCTGCTACATCAATCAGATTTTAAGACCATTTTTCCCAGCCACTTGGAACTCAATGAGAGCTGGTGCCCCCTAGTGACTCCTCCTGCCATTTACCAGATGATAGGTCTACAGACTCCTAACCCGAGATGCCTAAAGCTAAATGGGAGATGGCACCCTCTAGTTTGTCCTTCAGTCATTGATCAGATCTCAAGACCACCTTTTGCTTCCACTTGAAGTTCAGTGGGAGCTGGAACCCTCAAATGGCTGCTAGTGCCATCAAAACTCAAAACTACCTTTTTCTTCTACTTGAACTTTAATGGGAGATAGTGCCCCCTACTGATTCCTCCTGTTAGTTACCAGATGACAGGTCTACAGTCTTCTAGCCTGGGAAGCCTAAAGCTAAATGGGAGCTGGTGCCCCTCTACTGACTGCTATTGTCATCGTTCAGATCTGAAGGCCACCTTTCTCTTCCACTTGAACCTCAGTGGGAGCTGGTGCCCTCTAGTGGCTCCTTCAGTCATTGATCAGATCTCAAGACCACCTTTCCCTGCCCCTTCAATCAGATTGGGAGTTAGTGCCCCTCTACTGGCTGCTACTGTCATCAAACAGATTTCAAGTCCGACTTTCTCTTCCACTTGAACCTCAGTGGGAGCTGGTGACCTCTAGTGGCTCCTCCTGTTATTTACCAGATGACAGGTCTACAGTCTTCCAGCCTGGGAAGCCTAAAGCTAAATGGGAGCTGGTGCCCCTCTACTGACTGCTATTGTCATCGTTCAGATCTCAAGACCACCTTTCTCTTCCACTTGAACCTCAGTGGGAGCTGGTGCCCTCTTGTGGCTGCTCCTCTCATTCACCAGATGACAGGTCCACAGATTCCTAGCTTAGGGAAACCCAAAGTTAAAAAGGATCTGGTGCCCTCTAGTGGCTCCTCTTGTCATCGATCATATATCAAGACTACCTTTCCCTGCCTCTTGGACCTTCTTGGGTGCTGGTGCCGTCTAGTGGTTGTCCTGATACAGATCTGACATAGGATGTTGTTCTTCCATGACTCAAAGCCCGTGAAGCTGAAGGTGAACTGATGCGCTCTAATAGTTCATCTCGTAGCAGATGATGTTTGGGAAGAAGGGACTCTTTCTTTTTTGATCCAGAAACTTGAATCTGGCTAGACGCTGATGAGCTTAGTTCGCTCCTCCTATCACAGATGAAATAAGTGTGACCATCTTCTCATGGTTTGAGAAACTTGACTCAAAATTTGAATTGGTGTCCCCAATGACGGACTAATTACCCTCATTCGATTGTGATACATGATGCTAAGGGACAGCTGGTGCCTCCTAGTGGCTCCCGATTTTAGATTCAGCTCCTTTTTGGCTCAAGACACCTTAAGTTAAAGTGAAGATGGCGCCCTCTAGTGGCCAAATACAGGAGACTAGCTTGAGTCGCTTGAAACTAAAATTGAGCTGGTAGACTCTAAGTGGCTCCTCCTGTCACAGGCCAAACATTGGAGATCTGGGAAGGATTGGGCTTGAGGGGTTGATGGGGGTGGAGGGTGTGAGCCCCCCTTTCAAGCATGTGACACCCCCACCCCCACCCTTGTACCCACTAGTGGCTGACCTTTTTCCATTGCCAGGGGGTTAAGTTAAAATCTGGCATTAAGAAGCGATTAACAAATCACAATTTGTCATCAAGTGATCTGATAGGATTCAGCATTGCACCCCAGGTCCTCTGCAGGCTTCCTTTCTTTCCAAAGGATACACTGCACTGTGATGGGTGGCTGCTCAGAGGAGTCTTCCGCTCAGATGCAGCATTGCAGCTGCTCCCGGCCCACCACTCCTTTGAAGCTCCCCAGTTCCATTTCAAAAGCACCGTCCAAAAAGAAGCGGCGACTGTGTGAATCCCAATGCGATTCAAATGTCAGGACATGCGCAGAGTCTGCAGCAGGCGTGAGTTGAATGGGACATTAGAGCTTGGGGCCTGCGGCTGGTGATGGGGGGGGGGGGGGGGGCGCTTTGGCATGATGAGGAACAACGCCAGCCTTTGAGGGGACGCCTTCACCAGTCGGCTGACCATCATGCACCAGCCTTGATGTTACAATGAAAAATAAGAAAAATGCTCATGTGAAACCAAAGGACCCTTCAGATGACAAATCTGCCAAAGTCACCGAGCAGGGTGACATAGATGTAAATGGTGGCTTCTTAGGTAGACAATGAGGCTGAGACAAATTAGAGGGGCTTCAATGGTAAATGTTGGCTGTTTGTCTGATCTTTATACTTAATTCACATAGCAGGCCAGCAAAGTGTGCCAGTCAGTGGGCACTTAAAAATGAAAGGATGGAATCTGATTGGACTGCAGTCTGGCATTAAGAATAATAATAATAATAGAGAATAGCTGATTGGCTGAATGTATGGAAGACAGTCTGAGGGCTTGGAAATTCAATGATTATGGGGTGCTGCTGGAGCATTGGCTGTATATCCATCTATTACAGTATATAGTGCCTGTCACATCTATTCATCCATCCATTATCCAACCCACTGAATCCGAACACAGGGTCACGGGGGTCTGCTGGAGCCAATCCCAGCCAACACAGGGCACAAGGCAGGAACCAATCCCGGGCAGGGTGCCAACCCACCGCAGGACACACACAAACACACCCACACACCAAGCACACACTAGGGCCAATTTAGGATCGCCAATCCACCTAACCTGCATGTCTTTGGACTGTGGGAGGAAACCCACACAGACACGGGGAGAACATGCAAACTCCACGCAGGGAGGATCCAGGAAGTGAACCCGGGTCTCCTAACTGCGAGGCAGCAGTGCTACCACTGCGCCACCGTGCCGCCCCACATCTATTCATTACCATATTATGTAGTGCCTTATCTACTGATCCATCTATCCTGTCACATCTGCAGTATCTATCTATGTGTCATATGGTACCTTTCATATTTGTGTGTTATATAGTGCCTTTTACATCTATTTGTCACCATATTATATAGAGCCTTAGCTATTTATTAACTTACAGTGCCTGTCACATCTACCCATTTATCTATTTATCATAAACTACTGGACATATCAATCTACTCATTATGATATTATATAATGCTTTTTCTGTCTATTGATTATATAGTGCCTGTCACTTCTGTTATATACTGGTACTGGTCACAAGTATCTGTCTATCATATAGCGCTTGTCATGTCTAAGTATTTATTACAATATTATATTGTGCCTTTCATGTCCATCTAACATTTAGTATAATGTTTAGTATAATATTTAGTACATTTCATATCTGCCACTTTTATCTACGTCTCTATCTTGCGGTACTTTTCATATTTCTCTATCTATTACATATTACCAGTCACATGTGTCTATCTTATCTATTATATAGCGCCTGTCACATCTATGCATTTATCATATAGTGATTTACTTATCTCCGTATTATATAGTGCCTTGACACATTATCTATCCTCTAGTACCTTTCCTATCTATTAAACTCATTTTATTCTATATAGTGCCTTTCCTATTCTCCTGTCTCTCTGTTAGTTTCTTGTATGCCTATGTTGCAGACCTCCATAATCAAAAGTACTGTTTCACACAAAAATAAATAAATGTATTTTGAAATGTGACAATAAATGATAACATAAAATGCAAGTAAAAATAATTAAATGTGTCATGAATATTTTTTTTTTTTTTTTTGCTTATTTCCTTATGTATTTATTTATGTCCCACCACACACAACATGAAATACGCCTCGAAATGTAAACTGTCACTGTCACCTGCCAGAGTGTAAGGCATTGTCGGGCAACCAGTGCGCCGCGGAATTTTCTAGGGGCGCCGCGAAAACTTTTGTAAAATATTTAAAATTGCTAGTGTTTTTGAACTTTTGGTTGATTAAAAAGATAATGTTTCAAAAAAAGATTTTATGTTGGAAAAACAGATAACGGAACACTTACGGAAATGAAGTCTAAGAAACGCGAGAGGCTTCAAATGATCGACAAGGAAATGCGCGTCTGTCTTTCGAAAACTGATCCTCGCTGAAAAACAATCTCAACGTTCACATTAATTAAATGTAAGATTTATCCTTTGTTTCCTTTATTAATAAAATGTCTTTCAAACTTGTAAAATTAACTGTTTTTGTTGGCGATTGTCCATAGATTGTGGCGTCACGACTTTATTTATGGGCAGTCCCTCAGGTGCGCCGCGAAAGAAAATTTTTAGACTTAGTGCGCCGCAACTCGAAAAAGGTTGTCTTTCACTGGTTTAAGGGGTGGGCTGCGTTTCGACAGTTGTGACTTTGCGCGTGGGACGCAAGAGCTGGGACATCAGAGCTCGGGGCCTCCGTCTGACGACAAAGCCGACCTTTGATGCGACGAGTTCACGATGATGTTAAATCTAAAAACAAAATCCTGCGCGATGTGATGACTTTAATTAAAGAAAGTGTGAGTTTTCATCTGACGTGTCTGCTGTAAAGGCGGCACTCAATGGCTGAAGGTTTACGTCCGCTGTACCAATCAAAACACAGCATTCGGTAGAGGCCGCCCTCTCCATTTTGACAGGTGAAAGTGACAGTTTTCATTTCTTTGCGTATTTCATGTTGCATGCGTGTCGCTAAAACAAAGTGAAGGAACAGTCAGTTAGGAACGGGAGCTGGCCTCGGGGTCTGTGGAGCAGTGGTCGTGTGCACCCGGCCTCGGGGTCTCTGCGACAGTGGTCTTTTCACTAGACATGGTAGATACGAGGAGACAAAATGAGGCTGATAACACAAAACAACGAAGAAGCAGACCAGGACAGCTTCAGAACCTGGCAACTTCACCACCCAAGCGAGTGCTAAAGCGGATTTGAGGAGGACGTGTTGTTGGTTTTCACTCTTGGCTGTTCTCCACAATGTGACTATTACCTTAATGATATCAGTTTATCTGAGAGGTGACAGCCCGGTTGGGGGATTGAGGCGTCAGCCCCTCCATGGGTCCATTTTGAATGTTTGGGATGTGGGAGGAAGTAAAGAGGACGCGCAGACTCCACACGGGCGGTGCGTTACCCGCAGGGGTGCAAACCCGTTATTGTCGCCTTTAAGGGTCACTAAGTTTCCATTGCATTAATTAGAATTAATTTATATTTTATCGGTCTGCAAATGATGCGTTAACAAATACAAGTGGTACAAAAACGCATGGATTACTAACAATGGGAGTAAAATTCAATCTTCAACTTCCGCAGGGCCCAAGAGTGCAAACACTCGGGTGCAATTAAAGCGAGCAAGTGCGCGCTCGGTATTTGTGTTCAAAAATCAAAAAGACCCCCGAGCGGATCAACACAAACCAGGCCGACCCCCCGAGGAGCAGCATGCTGTGCGGGTGAAGTGCCGCTAATGCACTACGGTTCAGCAGGCCCTGCGCTCGGGGCCAGATGGCCGTCGGTGAAGCGTTACATAAGCAGATCTGGCCGCATGTCGACAGTTAAGCTTCAATCACGCACGGCCATTTCAGACGCATCTGATTTCTGTCGCTGTGACCTCTTTTTATTATGACAACTCACACTCGCCATTGCAGCAGCGCCTACTGACAGACGGAGCGCGAACTGGCGGCTGACACAGTCAGACTGGGCTGCTTACTGCAGGGGTCGGGTTGTGTTGGTGGTCCGCAACCTTGTCGATGAATTCGCTCAGTCAGCTCTGCTGGCCACACTCCGGCCATCCGCACCAAATGTGCGTGTAGCGGAAGGCTGTGATCACTGGCGCCCCATGTCTACCATCCAATGCGCCATGCAGAAGTGAAGCGGGCTGGCGGGTCTCTGGACAGTCTGGGCTCCTGAACGTGACAGCCATCACCCGATAGAAGAAGGGGGCGAGGAGGCCAGCATTTTGAGAGACAGAAATTCAGAATCACTCTGAAGCTCAACACAACAACAACAAACAAGAACACAAATGGATCGAGAGACGCTCGACACGCAGTCTTTGTAAAATTCTTGCAATGCGCACACCTCAGACACCTGCAGTTACATAAGCCAGCGACTCTGCAGATTTGGCATGAGTGACAGTGAGCGCATGCGTGAGCCCGGAGTGTGTTATTATGGGCTGGCATCATGACCAGGCCTGGTTCGGCTATCTGCTATATAGTGCCTTTCACAGTTCTCTGTCTATCTATTATATAGTTCCTTTCACATCTGTCTGTTATGGAGTACTGGTCACATAGATCTATTATATAGTGCCTTATCTATGTATTATATGATGCCTGTCACATATGTCTATTGTATAGTGCCTTTCATATATTACAGGTCACATCAATGTATCCATCTATTATATCTATCTGTTATGTACTACAGGCCACACCCATTATATAGTCCCTCTCAGTATGTACCTATTATATAGGGCTTGTGACACCTATTATATAATGCTGTATCTCTACATTATAAAGTAACTGACACATCTGTCTATTATATAGTACGTCACATTTGTCTGTTATATACTGCCTGTCACGTCTATGTACCCAGCTATTATATAGTAGCTTCCATATCTATCCATTATATAATACAAGTCACATATATTTATGATATTGTGCCTATCATATTTAGCTAGGGCTTTTGACCTCTCTTATATAATGCCTTATCTATACATTATATACTAACTGACACATCTATTATATAGTGCCTTTTATATCTGTACAGGTCATGTCTATTTGTTATACAGTGCATGCCCCATCTACTTGTTATTTATATAGTACCTTTGATATCTGTCACATAGTACAGATCACATCTATCTTTGTGACTGTCACTTACATGTATCCAGCTATTAAATAGTGCCTATTATATCTATGTATCTATCTATTAAAGAGGGGCTTGTGACACCTGCTATATAATGTCTCATCTATCTATTATATAGTGCCTGTCACGTGTGTGTATTATATAGTACCTTTGATATCTGTTATATAGCAGATCTATGTATCTATTATATAGTGCCTGTCACATCTCTTTTTCTGTGTCTCTGTTATATTGTGCCTTTCCCTATATATATATATATATATATACCGTGCTTCCCCGAAAGTAAGACCTAGCAGTAATTTCTGATGTACCGCTAATATAAGCCCTCCCACGAAAATAAGACCTACCGCTGATCCGCCATTTTTGCATCTGTCCTGAGAGCTACTGTATTTAGCCTAGAAGCTACCCTGGTTACAAGGTAAGGCGCTTTTACAAGTACAAGTTTACAAGTACAAGTACGTGGAACCTCGGTTCACGAACGTCTCGGAAATCGGTTTACGACCAAAAAGTTCGCCAAACTTTTGCATCTGTTCACGACCACACACTCGGTATACGAACAAGCCAGTTTCCGTTTCGGTTTGTGCGCCGATGATTTCTGCACGTGCCCAGTCTCTCCTTGTGCAGCGAGCGAGAGAGAGCGACACACACACGAGAGAGAGAGAGAGAGGGCTGGCCACATAAGGCTGAGAAGGCAGTTAAAGAATGCACGGAGCTTGTTTTTAAAGAGACAGATCCCAGCATTGTTTTAATCTCGTTGAATTTAATGAAGACTTTTTTCTGTTGGATTTTAACCTCCACTTCACTTCTGTTTACAGTGATCGGTTTGCAGCGTGCATTGTGGCAATGTTACTTTTCTTGGTGGTTTATGAAATTACGGATTTTTCAAATGTTCATTTTTTTCATTGTGCTTAAAACTCATTAAAAAAAGTGTTTTTAGCGAGTGGTTCCTAGCACTATAGTGCGAACTATTGCAGTGTTAGTTTTCTCTGTTGTTCAAGGTTTTCTCAGTGTTATTCAATGTTTTTACATTTAGTTTACTATTACACTGTGAATTCTATGGTATAATTAACTATATTTGTGCTTACAAATCTTAAAAAAAAAATTACATACAGTTCGTACGGTCAGGAATCGATTAATTGTATTTACATACAATCCTATAGGGGAAGAAGAAGATGACATGATTGTATTTGAATAAATGTAGAAGCAGTTAAGATACAGTAGTTTGTATAACATGAATACAAGTTGATTGTTAAACCAGAGTTAACATAGGAGGGGGTGCCCAAGGGAGTCTGTGATACCGGTAGCGCTGCGCTGGCCGGGGCTTTTGGAGTGCACGTTTTTCCTGCTGCGGTGGGTGAGTGTGGAACAGCTTTCAACCTCGTTTTTTGCTTCTTCTCATTCTTTGTCGTCGGCGTGCGGCTGTGGGTTTTTGTTTCCTGCTGGGGAGGGGTTTCACCTTTTTTTTTAGGCGAGAAAATCTTTTCTCGTTTGGAAAGGGGTGAGGTGCAGCGTTTTTCCCCGGTGGGAGGCGGGGGTTCGTGGCTGCGCGCTAGCCGCAGGGCTCGAGAACGGCAGTAGACGGGTTGAAACTTGGGGCACTACCTCAGAGTAAGTTGTTCTGTGCTTGCCTGCCGTGGTGGGGGAGGTTGTGCTCTGGGGGCTCCGTCCAGCGCTGCGCTATTGCGGATTCATTTGGGTATCCCCCTCATACAGTAGTTTGTAGAACATGAATACCGTACATGTTGATTTGATTGTTGAACAGGCGTTAACTTTCCAGTAGTTTGTACCGTATAATTGTTGAACAGGAATAAATGTACTTTACTTTTTTGAACTTCAATAAAAATAAGACCTACCCGAAAATAAGCCCTAGTGCATTTTTTGGACCTAAAATTAATATAAGACACTGTCTTATTTTCGGGGAAACACG
>JANRMT010062802.1:12130264-12160388 GCA_026402145.1 Polypterus bichir lapradei | reverse complement strand
TTCCCATTTTATTAAGGTGTATCCATATAAATGGCCCACCCTGTAGTCGTACTTAGACCGAGTGTTCGTATGTCTGGATTGTTCAAACACAATGCCCCCGTCTGTGAGGGACTGGCTCCCTGTCCAGGTGTTGTTTCTGCCTTTGCACCCTGTGATTGCTGAGAGAGACGCCAGCTTCCCCACGACCCTGCTCAGAATAAGTGAGTTACGAAAATGGAGGAATGGATGGACGGTGTATGCCGTCAACCTTTTTCATAAGAAGCGCGTAAAGACAACGAGGCTGATGACGTAAAACAACAAAGTGGCGGAAGGAGGCGGCAACTTTTCAGCCCTTGGACAGCACCAGCGAGTCTCTGCGCGTGCGCACACAGCGCTAACTTCTGCACTCATGGAGAATAATTCATAGAGAATAATTTTGTAAAAATATTTCTAATATTAAAATTTGTGCTTCAGCTTGAATGTTTAAAGTCTAAATATTCTCGATTGTAATGGAAGGTTTTCAGTTGTAACCCTCCGAGAAGGACCCATACACTCTTAAAATCCTTCAATTGGCACTTTATGGCTCTTTACTGGGTTGTGCGAGTCCTCGTAGCTTCATTGCTTCAAAAAGCACCGTTACACAAAGCACTGGTTCTTTGGATATGAATTTGTTTTTAAGTGCTTTGAAAACTTCCTAATATGTAGAAAAACCTGAAATCTTGAAGGTATTGTAGGGAACCTAGCAGGACATTAACAGACTAGGAGATACTGAACTTTGACCGTGTTCCTCTACGTATGCAGCATGAACCATTTCACAAATCTGTTACCATTTGTTCATGGCTTATGGATCTAAATAAATAAATGGTTCGTTCTGGAACCTTCATGTGGATGGCTCCTTTAGGAACCAAAAATGGTTCCTCAAAGACCTCAAATCTGAAGAGTCACTCTGGCACCTTCATTTTTAAGAGCGTGAATTGTTAGTAATATCACATCATATTTGACCACCGTGCAGAGATCCGCTTTCACTTTGACTTTAAAGAGTCATTTTCTGTTGTCAAAATAAATAAATAAAGAAGCCAAGATCAATATAACAGGGTGGTCCAGATCTAATTATGCAACTTTTAATGCAATGCAGGAAAACAATACAAGACAATTGTTTGAAATATCTTGTAATAAATGAAAATGGACTTACATTGTTCCATGTAATGTCCCACTTGTCCTCCATTCAGTTGGATACAGGTTCGGAGTCTTCTAGCTACAGCATCACATGTGTCTTGGCACATTTGCAGAGGAACTTTCCCAAACTCCTCAACAATCGCCAGGCACAGATCCTCCAAACTGTCAATAGGATGCGCGTGGACCTTGTCTTTAAGATATCCCCAAAGAAAAAAATCTGGTGGGGTAAGGTCAGGTGACCGTGGAGCCATTCAACCGGCCCTCGACATCCCAACCACCGGTTTGGAAACTGTTGGTCATGGAAGTTCCTCACATTTATCGCAAAATGAGGTGGAGCCCCGTCCTGTTGTCACCACATAGGGTCGAAGTTCTGTCTCTTCTGCAGTTCTGGGATGACATCATTCACAAGCAGTTTGAGGTACCTGTCCCCTGTGACATTTCCTTCAAGGAAATATGTGCCAACGATACCATCATAAGACACACCAGCTCATACTATCACTTCTGGGGTCTTATGTTCGACTTCAATGGCAATGTGGGGGTTGTCTACACGCCAAAAGACACAGTTGTGTCTGTTGACTGAGCCAGATGTGTGGAAAATGGCCTCATCAGTCCACACCACATTTCAAACCAGTTCTGGATACCCCTCCAGTCTTGCCAGCCACGTTTCTGAAAACTCAATCCTCTTGTCAAAGTCGTCCTCGTTGAGAGCATGAAGAAGTCGTGGATGGTAGGGTGTATGTTTCATTTCATGCAACATCCTCAGCACACTGGTTTTACCAATGTTCAGCTTTGCAGACAATCGTCTGGATGACTTTGATTTATGCGGGAACGATTCCAGTTCGGCGTGAAGATGATTCTTCATGTTGTCAGTTCGCATAGTTCTCGATGGTCCGGGATTTTTCGGGTGATTGGCGCTACCAGTCTGGTCAAACATTTCGTTGATTTGGGAGATCGTGTTCCTATGCACTGTAGGCGGTCCAAATTCCTCCAACATCCTGCATTGCACCTCGGAAACATTGCCTGTTATCGAGAAAAGGCGAACACATCGCACCCGCTGTTCGACTGACAACTGTCTTCCCGCCATTTTGGAATGCAAGGCAGGCGCTGCCATCTATTGGTAATTTTTTGTGAATTCTCTATGTAATAAACTTAGTAAGTTATAGCGTAATGAAAATTGCATAATTAGATCTGGACCACCCTTTATGATATATTCTATGTTATTTCCCCAAAATTGTTATACTAATTTTATGTAATATGTACATAATGTTAGGTAGGAACCAATCATTGGGGGAGTATATGCTGCAGGCTCTCGGCTGGGGTGCATTTATAGGTATGCATGTTGAGCAGGCAGGCGCGTATTTGGCTTGCTTAGAGGTAGAATGGGCTTTTGGAGGTCCGTTTATTTATCATTTTTATTTTTATTAGCATTGAAATTATTCTGTGTGCGTATTGTTTCTTTTCCCTTTAGAAAAAGTTGAATAGAAGCACCCCAGGAAATTGTGCAAGAGCCTTGTTTTAGGTTACAATCGCTCCTGCCTCTAATTAGTTCCATCAATACTTCCCAGCCTAATGAGCGCAGCACCCTATCCTTACCCATCATGGCCACTTGACAGACCCTCTCTCCACCTTGAAACCGTCCAGTTTCTGCCACCATTATCTCTAGTCATTAGCTCATGGTGCTTGTCGGCCCCTCTTCTAAATACCTGACCTTCTTTGTCAAAATATACAGGCACAAGCCTTTTTGTGATTTACCACCTGCTATACTACCATGCACTAAGATATAATGCTTATTTTCATATATGCTCATAATTCTCTTTGAATATATGCAAATGATCAACTTTAAGAATATACTTTTCTGTACGTCACATAGCTGGCAGGAGGACAACAGCAGCTCTGGCATGTGGCACTGCTGACAGAAAAAGACCCGGCAACATCTGCTGATGGTGAAGCAACTTGCAGAAGTCGATTTACATGATACAAAGAAGAAGAATGACAGCACCGGCCTCCACAAAGTTGTTAGAGTCCACGTCTTTCTTATGGCAAACTGCAGAGATAAAATAAACAAGAAGGTGGCAATGGCTGCTGAGTGAGAAGCAGATTATTTGAGACGAAGGCACAACCTGTTGGGTACTTGTGAGCTTCTGGGGTTGGAGCCTCAAACTTGGGAGGTCCGGAGGTGCAAACAAAAACACAAGGATCAGTAAGCTTAGAAGATGAAAGGCCACCTTAATGCAGTAGTGAGGAGACCACACAACTCTAACGAATGCGTAATTCTGTTATCATCACTGCACATGCTGCATGTAAGGAAAGGACTGGCAGATGAGCACGTGCCAGCCGGCAGTTTCACAACACGGCCATGCCAGACCATCAGGTGTCTGCTCCTCCGATGGGTCTATTTATAAACGCTACTGAAGATAAGTGAGGGAAACGGAGCTCAATGGAGAGGCAACGTCTGATTCCCTCTTCACACTTTTTATAAGGATTCCTACAAAGAAAATAAATGTAAAAAAAAAAATCTCTGTTTAATAAGCCGCTGATTGAATGCTTCTGCATTTCCAACCTTTTCTCACTTGGCGTATTTTGTTCTTAACTTTGACAGAGACACACACACAAGGTATTTGCAAAAGTTTGGGCACCCTGCTAACTGAGAATGTTGTATCATTACCTGGGCAAAAACCCATCACTGCTTTCAAACGTTGTTTTCTTTAAAGTTTGCTTGCTGTCAAAATTGTATTAATTATATAATAATCCTTCTTTTATTTGGTACTTAAAGTGAGGAAAACGTTAAAATTAATAAGAGCTGAGAGCGCAGGGACTGTGTGGTTGACAGGAGGGCGTGACTTGAAAAAATCTCATGTTCAAAGTCTTCCCAGGATTTTTTTTATATAATAGAGAGACATCGCTCAGTTATGTGATAGATTTTCGAAAATCCAGCCCATCTTAAAAGGGAACATGGAAAAGGCACAAGCGGGTCAGACCCGATGTTACGATTGTCGTACGTCTCTTCAAGAATTCAGGCCTGGAGACCGTGTTATGATTCTCATTACCGACTCTTATTTCAAATTGTTGGTGCACTGGCAAGGCCCCTACGATGTTAAGGAGCAGAAAGGTCTTGTCGACTATTTAGTTAAACAATCTAATTGTCGCCCGAGCGAGTGGGTTTACCACATCAACTTATTGAAACCGTGGAGGGAAAGTGAACCAGACCCTTACTCTGGCCAGCCTCACTCTCTTTTCTCTCATAACCAGAACTTTACCTTTGGCCCCAATTTGATGCCCAACTTGAAACAGGACCTGGAAGCAGTCATCCTGTCTGTTCCAGAGGTGGTTAGTGAGAAACCTTGGCAATCATCACTGGTTACGCATGACATTGTTACTGAACCTGGGTTGGGCATCAGGGAATGCCCCTATCAGCTCCCAGAGGCAGAAAAGGCAGAAGTGAAGCTTGAAATCAGGCAAATGCTGGACTTGGATGTGATTAGAGGAGAGTCACAGTCCTTGGTGTAGTCCCATCGTGTTGGGTTCCCAAGCCCAATGAGAGTTGGAGGTTTTGCAATGACTATCAACTTAAGTCTCCAAATTCAATGCTTATCCTATGCCAGATGTTGACGTCCTCCTCGAGTGGCTAGATAATTTCTTGACCACTCCTGACATGATGAAAGGATATTAGCAAGTTCCTTGAATGGACTCTGCAAAGGTCAAGATGGCGTTTAGCACCCCTACTGGACACTGGCAATACTGCATTCTCCCAGTTGGGTTGGACGGGGCACCTCATCTCATCAGAGTGATGGCAAGAGTAAAGTGTGGAGATGAACAGGAACTGCCCAAGATCCAACACGGACCACCTCATCTGTTAAACATGGCGGTGCTGGGGGTATTATGGCTCTGGCATGTATAGTTGCCACAGGGCATGCCACATTTCTCTTCATGATGATGGAACTTCTGACGGCAGTGGCACAATGAATTCTGAGGTGTTTAGAAACATCTGATCTGCTCAAGTTCCAGTAAAGGCCTCTAAACTCACTGACGGTGCTTCATCCTACAAGATAATGAGCCAAACAAACTGCTGCAGCAACACAGGAGTTTATCAAAGCTAAAAAATGGAAAATTCTTGAATGGCCAAGGCAGTCACCAAATTGAAATCCAATTAAGCAAGCCTTCCATGTGCTGAAGAGGAGAACAAATAGGAGCTAAAGATGACTGCATTAGAAGCTTGGCAGAGCATCACCAGACTTCAAGCAGTCATTGCATGTGAGGGACATACAACAAAGTCCTAAATATGACGGCACTACTAGACCTGCCATTGGTGTGTGCTGAACATTGTGGTGTCACCCTGAAATGGGGGGACCGTGTAGAAAAAGTGTTGTGTGATGAAATGCCTACATATTTCCTTAAATGAAAGTCTGCAATGTGCACTTTAATCACGTCGGCATTGTTTGATTTGTTAGGCTTAAGTCAAGGAAAACGTGTTATTAACTCATAAACATTATGCATTTGACTACTACAATTGTTTCTGATGACAAGAGACATAGCAACCAGCTGGACACACAGACAGTTATCCTTTTATTAAGATGGATATAAACAGTTATACACACACTAGATATATACGACTGAAACACACAGACCTCCAGCCACACACATTTCTCCGTCTTTGTTGGTCTCGCAACAACTTGATACTCAGCAGATGACAATGTTCAGCTTCTTCCTATTACAGTGTCCTTCATCATGTCATAGGCATCTGCCATTGGCTTGATAATGAGCAGATGTAACTGGTCTTTCTTATTTTTTCTGCCATTTCACTTTTTTTGCCCATCATGGCGCCATAAGAAACCCACAAATGCAGGTGAGTTTTTATTTTTTAATTGCCAGAATGAATCGCATCATAAGCTTTCCATTAAAGCCAAGATTAAGGTCCTAGCTCCAGCACTGTTGCATTCTGTATATCCTGCTTTTAACTGTCATTAGTCTAGTCCCAGTAGTTACACGTGGACCCCCGGTTCCACGCATTTCTCCATCTCTGTCACTCTTGCATTCTGTATATCCTGCACTTGATGTTCAGCAGGTGGGGCTGCTCCTCCTCTTCTTCTTATTATTGTGTTCTTTGTCATGTCATCAGTCTCTGCCATTTGCTTGATGCTCAGCATATGTCAAAGGTCTTCTTTTTCTTTCTGCAATGTCACTTTATTTGCCTATCACATCACCGTAAGAACAGCACAAGTGCAGGTCAGTTTGCCACTACCTCACATTTTTTGAATTACCAGAATGTACCGGGTCATACACTTTCCATCACAATCAAGATCAAGGCAAGCCTCAGCATTTCTCCATGTTTGTTCTTGCCCTCTGTGTCCCACACTTAGTTGACAAAGCACTCCTAACAATCACCTTTTTTACTGAACATAAGGAAATTAATTTGTTTTGTTAATAACTGTCCTCCACTATATCTCTAAACTTTCTTCGGATAATACTTAAAATGAACGGTCTAATAAGGCATTACTGTACACATATCACTCTTCTACAGCAAACACCATCACAAGGCACTTAGCATAACTCTTTACACATCCTTTAACAGTTGTTGCTGTCAATTTATGTTAAGCACTGAAGGTCACACAATGGGTCAGAAACTGGAACTGAACTGGCAGCCCTGAGGATTAACATCAACTTTCCTTTATACTGTGCCACAATATCTGCCAGTTCAGTCTCCGGTATTGTGTGACTCTAAATGACTCACTTGAATACACAGAGCTTGAACTGCAAAAGAAGGGCAACAAGTGCACCACTGAGATTTGAGTATTAACTCTGCCAGGCAGGGAAGCACTAAAGCACAAGGTTGCCAGTTCAAATCCCACAGCTGCCTTCCTTTGAAACCCTGCACAGGTTACTTCATCAGCCGGCACTCACATGGTAAAAATATGGAAATAAGCGTACTCTGATAGTAAAGATTTTTAAGCCACTATGACTATTATCAAGGTTCTGTACAGGCCAATGGAAAACACTATGAAGCACCCCGCCGCCATCTTAATTGGTTGACTGTGATTGGCCATCTTTACATGTCAAAGGTTACATCACAAGTAACCTGCAAAATGATTCTAACATTATAATTAACAAGTAAGTTTGTAAAACGTACTCAACCTACTTTATTGAGTAATGGTGGGGGTCACCGACCAGGCCTGGATGAAGTGCCAGTCCATCGCAGCTAATCATGTATTTGCAGGGATGAACAGGAGAAGCTGTATATCCCAATAATGTTTGGCCACACTCGTTCTGAGAAATGCTGAAAGAGCAACAGGGCTTTATCACCTTTCCTGTAGCCAATCTTCACTTTATTTATTTCCAAACGGCTGAATCCACCTGGGCTCATGTCCTCTAAGGCAGTGATCCCTTTGTTACTGATGTACTCGCATTGCCGTTATCGAGCTGGAGCACACTTTGTATCCTGAGCACACCACTCTGGTGTTCGCTGCTCTGTTTTTCTCGGGCCTCTTAATTCTCCATGGTTTTCTGTTGCTCTCTCAGAGGGAACACTAGTTTTCAGAGTAATCACTTTAATGAGCGAGCAAAGTAGACAGTTTTCCCTGTAGAAAAACAAAGAGTTCTAGACAAGGCATGGAGCAGAAGATAAGACATTTACAAATGATAGGCATCGTCACCATTCAATCCATCTGGCTTGCAGACTCAGCTAGCAGCTAATTTGTCAGAGAATTTCATCCTTTTGTTGCTTAACAGCGGATGGCTTGTGGTAAAATATCCTCCGAGGAAAAAAGTGTTTTCTCTGTTTTTAATATCGGTTTATGAATATATCCTCCAGTGCAATGTACACTCATCACTTAGTAGAATCTGTATGGATTTTTCTTAAACATCTTTGAAGATCTGAACATGTGGACTGGCTCCATGTAAGTTTATTTCACAACAGATAGCATCCATTAGCTGGTCCAGATTAAGACTTGCCTTTGACAGAAGCAATGTGGCAGGTTGCTTGTTAAACCCATTCACGATTTTTGGGGTACGGTGGCCAATTCTCAATTAACCGGACAGGAAACTGCAAACGTCTTTCGTCTATGTACATATTCATATTCAACGGCAAAAGATTCTGTCAACTTTCATAATTAATCACTCTTTATTAGGCATCATTCAGCACTCCCAAATTATAATTCATTTGCAGCAGTCAAAAAAAGTTAATAATATTTCATTATATTGGTATAATCAAAATGACATATCACACAAATATGGTGTCTTTGAACATTAGCTTCTCCAGGAGCCAAATGTCGGTTGTCTGGGAAAAGAGAAAAAGCAAACACAAAATCATATTTACTGTTATTCTTGATGGGTATAAATACTTAATACGACTCTAAGTTGAACCCACCACAATAATGTTATTGCTAGGATAGAGACTTTTACATAGTCCTGCCATCTTGACAGTTTTGGAATCTGCTCTCCCCATTAGAGTGTTGCATGGCGCAAGGCAAGCAGCCGCCCTGAGTGCCAACATCATGACCACCCAGCCAAGCCATTCTATAGTCTTGACCTGCTGGCACCTGACATATTACCTGCAAATATGATGTAGTCATAGACTGAGGGGGCACTAACATGGGACCTAATAAAATGACCACAACTCAGTGCGAACATTTAGTAGCAGCAGGAATGGGTATGCAGCATTATAATAAAGTTATGTTCCACAGGTAATAAGCAATAATTCAAAGAAATAACTCAATAAACATGAAAATAAAAGACGCTGGATTTGGCAAATGTGTAACTATAACTACTGAAGGAGCAGGGGTTTGGGTGCTGGTGGTGCTAAATAGTTGTCCGAGGTCACAAATCATAGGCACCCATGGCAGTTTTGGCCCTGAAAGGCTGAAGATGGGCATCCAACCTCAGTCTATGTATGGACTTGGACTTTTTCAAACAAAAATGAACTCACTTTTATTATGCAGCAGTACAGTTCAAGTAAGTGTGAAATTAAAACAAGGAACTTACTGATTAGAAGCTCCAAAGCCACTGTTGCCAAATGCTAAAAAAATAAGAGGTAACTGGATTAATAAAGTGCACAATTTCATTCAAACAAAACAGTAAAGTCAATTGCATGTTTAAACTCTACAAGTTTTGAGCACTCATGCTGAAATCAATGAGATGTTTATACCATAACGGGTGATTTGGTTAAAATATGCAACTTAACAAGGTGGCAAAGCAGCTCAGTACAGAGACTGACTCCTGGCCAAGTCACCCTCTCTGTGTTTAGTTTGTACGCTCTCCTCGTGTCAAAGTGGGAGTTTCTCTGCAGGCTTTTCAGTTTTGTTTTCTTATCACATCTCAAAAGAAGTGTTGGTTAGACTAATCCACAACTCGAGATTGAGTGCCCTGGTCAGTGTTACTTCCTGCTTAGTACCCACTGCTTCCAGGATTGGCACTGGTCCCAAAACTCAATTGGAATTAAAAGGATTTTGAGAATGTGTGCACATATGTAAAATAACATTCTCAAACTTGCGTACTTCTGTTGCTGGAATAGGCTCTGGTCACTTGTGAACTTGAACTGAATTAAGCAAGGGTGGAATCAATTCTGGAGAAGTGGATAGTCCATTACAGACTTTACATGAAATGATAATTTAGAATTGAAAATCAACCTTGTCTGCATGTCTTTGAAATATTTAAGAAAAACTGAATAACTCGAAGAGCACCAGCAAACCCTATACACAAAGCATACCTATCACAATGAATCCATGAGCCAACAACACTCATTTCTGTGTGACTATACCACCAGGACAAAGTATGTGCTTAATAAACATACATCAGTTATCAAGATCAAGAAAACCCAGGCCAGAGCTGCCAAACCTGGTTAATAATATAAGTTACTTAAATGTACTGTGCTGTTACTGAATTGCAAAGAGCTGCAGCCCCTTTAAACTGTCACTTCTGATACATAAGCAGACAAAACGCTAGACTTTTGCTTTGGCCAGCTGTTTTTTTTTACATGGTCCGTTTGAACTCTTTGTATCCAACTATGGTAGAGAGCCAATAAACTCTTAAAAAGGTTCAGATAACAACTCAGCTCCTTTAGTCACAATAGAGGTATATGCACATGTCAACCCGGCAGGCAGCAATTAGTTAAAGCCAACTTCAGTCATTAGTGATGTGTCAACAAAGACGCAACTAAATGATGTGGATGTGACGTGCTGTTCAAAAAAATGTTCTCAATGTTAATAGCTAGAGATAAGCTAAAGGAGTCTTTACCAACTGCTAAACATAATTTCAAATATAAATAGTGTGCTTTAAAATACCTAAAGACAGACAGCAATCAAATGTGAACAAATAAACACCCAATAAATTATATTAGGCTATACTATTTTTCTCTGCAAACACATTCATGGAAACTCTGAAATTAACTCAGTTCAAATTTAATTTTATAATAGTTTTCGGTTGACAAGCTCAGAATGTGGCACAATCAAATCTTCATCGTCGTAAGACTAAATAATGCACTGCACAGGATTCCTTAGCCCAGTGCACATTTCATCATGTTACTGAGGGAATTACTCTGTGTAACTAAGCAGCTCATTTATACACTGCCTGCCATGCTGAACGGAGTCTGTAATGAATACAAGACGTCTTTAAATATGGTGAGACGAGGAGCACCCTGGAGTCTTTGATTCTGTTCTAGTGCAGAGGAAGACTGCTTCAGAATGTTTCAGTTAACAAGAGCAGGGGGGTGGGGAACAGCTTGCAGCCCGCCGCCACCATCTAAAAGGTAATAATTATACCAGTGACACTCTGCTACTAAACAGCGGCTGACAACGTACAGGAGAACGTCGTCTTTGTTATACTCATTCTGTTCCTGTTGTCCTTATAGAAGTGATTATAGTGGTAAGGGCTGTTCAGCGTCCTATGATAAGCACACAAAAACTGTTTCTCCTCTTCTGACACAGTACTTGTTAAACTTAATTTAAGAAATACAATAAGGATCAGAGTTTATTATATTAAAAGACATATAAATGCTGGTAATAAAAACAGCACCAACATGAACAGGAACTTTCTGTCTTTGGGCCTGTTAGCTTTGTCAGACTTAAGAATGGTGCCTTCATACAGAGGCTCATTAGAAAATCTACCAACATGCTTCAGTTTTTGGTGTGCTTCACAATCTGTGACCCCATGCGTTTCAAATGTATACTGTGCAAACAACATGGTAATGTTAAATTCGAACATATACAGCAGCATATTTTTTTCAGTAAAGGGACAATTTGGGAACATCTTCAATAAAGTTATTTCAAATCAAGGTGATTGACCATTTGTTGTGATGTGACATTTTGCATACAAGTTGATAAAAATTTTGTATGTCTTTATTTGTAACTTAGGCAAAGCAATGTAGTATTAGTGTTACATTATTGATAATAACAGCAATGGTTTAAGAACCCCTTTTAGGACTGAGTCTCTTTGTAATTTTACATCAGGGTTGGGGTGAAGTGCCTCAAACAAGTTTGTCAAGCGTCTGCAGGACTATCAGTCAACCCCCACAGGAAAGCCAGGCTGCCTAACTGCCCAGCTTTACCTTAACATATAGTTTGGGGGCAGGTGTGAAGGTGTTCTGTCCTCTCATTGGTCTGAAGTATGGCTGTTTGGAATTGACTTGTATCAGAAGCCATTAAGTAGCATGACGCCCTATTGGCTGTAGGGGTTGAACAGAAAACCTTTAAATTTGCTTGCTTTACCTCACTCTCTCTCTCTTACCAAACTGATAAAAGACCATCTCACGCCATGAATTGAAAAGGACAACACAATAAAGAGCACAGCTCGATGGCCATATTGAGGCAGGCATGCGGCCTGTTCTGAAGAAATTGGACCACAAATGATGCCTTAACTAGAGACATTTAAGTAACTAACAAGTCTGTGTGCTGCCTGAAACTACACATCAACATTTATCAGGTTGTATGGTTGCCAATATTCAAATGTGCTTTGCATATTGTTATTATTTATGAATATTATCAATAATTGTTTAAATTGTAACTTAACTCCTGCTTGTCTTTTACTACACCTCATTGCCTGAGGTTATACATGTAGAAGGGAAGGTGGGGAGAAGTTATAAACTACAATACCTTATAAACAGTGGTAAGTCTGTGAGATTTGAGGCATTCTGACAAAGGCTACATATTAATAATACAAAAGGGGAAAGTAGAGTAAAATATTACTCTACTACTAAGATAAAACACCATTTCAGGATGCTACTGTATCGTTGAAATACAAAAGACGTTCAAAAAGTTTCTGCACAAAATTAAATTTTCGTTGGAAACAGTGTAGGCAGGAGGAGTAGTTATTGGGCATTAAAAAGTTGGTACGATGCTGAGAAAAGTGATGTCATTTGTTTTTGAAATTCTTAATAAATAGATAAAAAAGTGCGGAAACTTTTTGAATGTCTCTCATAAAATCTTCAGTAAAATGTACTTACTGGTGGAAAAAAACGGTGAACTTACATGACACTTGTGTTTGATCACAAAACCTAACAATGCATGTTTTGCTTTTGTACTCAGCAAAACAACTCCAAAGCAGAAAAATAATTAGCCCTGATGCATGAAGCATAACTTTGTAATTTTACTTTGTTAAAAAAAACAAACAAAATTTGCTCACCTGCAGGAGGAGCTCCAAATGCACCAAATCCAGAGTTCTGACCTCCAAATCCAGCACTCGGTTGTGCTATATTTCCAAATGTAGGAGGAGTCTGGTTGGCAAGGCTGCCAAAAGATGGGGCACTAGAGGCTGATGCAAAGCTGTTTAAATTAATGAAAAAATAAAATAACAAAGAAGAGAATAAACAGAAGATTAACAGATGAAAGAAGAGCAAGTAAACACACTGCAGGTGACAAACCATTTCAGCCATGCACTGCTTGATCTTGCTTGGTTCAATGCAGGGCAACCCACTTCAGCAGAACCAGACACAAGATGGGGGGTAAAAAATAAATCTGAACAGGGTGCTTGTACATCACAGAACAAACTCATGCCGACATGTACATTGGGAGAATCCAGAGCCACCAATTCAGTTATCATGGTTATCTTTGGGATGCTTGAGGAAAATGCAACTCTGAAGCTCAAAGCCATTATTTACACAGAAACTAACAGACATTTAGATTATTTTAGGAGCTCAGCCAAACCTCACACAAGTAAGTATTATTTTATATTTATTTTTTATATTAAGCAATACTTAACCAATTGTACATGGAACTTCATTTATCCTTCAACATCCCAATGACAAGTATGTTTAGTCAAACGGCCTTGGTGAGTGGATGAGGATTTGCGCACAAGTGTGCCTTATGTTGGACAGCCTCCCTGTGTTGTGCCCAAAGCTGTTGGGCTCTGGCTCTCTAAAACCCTGAAGCTTCTACATTTATATTTATTATGAGTGGGAACTTGTCTCTCACTCACATAATATATATGACATATCTCAAAGCAAGGTTAGAAAAAAAAAACAAAGTTTAGACTTAACACTTTGACAGTAACATCTGTCGAAAACACTATACAGAATAAACATGGTAATAAGCAAATGGTTACACTGCAGTGAAAAACACATTTATGCATTAAACACATTGAAGATGTACAGAATTAAAAAAAAAAAGAAAATCAGACAATATTATTTATATCTACCTATAATAAAGATACATACGCCCACACACATACACAGAACATAAAGTACATTTAGGACATTTAAGAAATCTTAAAAACTTTTTAGCTGGATTGGATTGCCTTAAATTGATGTCATTATTAGCACTGAAAACGTCAAAACTAAAAGCATGTCTTTCACGCAGACATTTTTTTGTTTTTTTAATCTTACATTTATTCCACATCAGCAACTTGACGATTTTTCAGATTTTAACAACTGATGTGAATGTGAACATAAAGCTTGTATCTGTAATGACCTGGACACTCTTGCAAATTTCTGATTCCATACCCTTCTGTTCCTTTAAACAACGGGCAAACTGAAAGATGAAGGGTAACTCTGATTTTAAAGTCTTACTTACTAACAGAGCTAGAGTCATACATATTTAAATTTCTATGTTGCACAGAGTTTAGATTAAGAAAGCCATGCGGCACATTACACTTTAAAGCACAGGACATTGACAAATGAATAAATAGTATACAATATTTCCTGTCCCCTTGGCCTCCAAGCCATTCTCTAAATAACTTCAAAAGCTTACCACATCTTAAACCGATATCACTTGCATAAAGCTGTTACTTGCTGGTTCCTCTTAATTACGGAGGTGAAAACAATACAAGGAGGACTAAGTCACAAGCAGAAAATAACTTAACTACAAACAATGGCCAGTATGTTAAGTAGTTCAACTTGCCAAAGCACCTTCACAGTATCTGTTCTGATGGCTACAAAACAGCAAGTGAGAGACAACACTCTCCTGCTACACACATAAAAAGTAAGGGTTGAATTAAAGCTGCACTTCCTATCTCCTGCACACTTTTTTTATTGAAGAAACAAAACATTACAAGAAACAGCTCATTCAAATCAAAATAACACAGAAAGTACAAGAGTATGTTTAGTAGACAACCCATGAAACTCAACATTCATCCCCATCTGACTGAATTAGCTGACTGACTAAAGAAGCCTGCTAGAAAATGGTTCTTTGTAGAAGATAAAACAGTAAACAAAACAAAAACATTCAGCATATGCTTACTTTAGAACTGTATTGGTAGGTTCTTGCAAAGTTCCAAAACAGTTCTGGACAGATTCGTATACAGAAAATGTCACTGTTTCCTAATATGAGGCAATGTAGAACATCATTTTTTCCACTGAGGTACAGTATATGCGGATCCAGTTGAGTGAGAAGTGCAAGAAGCCTGGTATAATATATCACAATCAATTTTTGTCCAACTTTGTACTTCTTAAAATACTGCAGTTAAGGCATTAAGTATGTTTTTTTAACGAAAAAGGCTATCTGACGGATACATAAATATTTCTGATGAAAATAGTTTAAGTGTAGGATATTCTCTAAACAAATAACCTAGCAATGGAGGCACTGTTAGGATCTTGCACAAAGTACATTTATGACAATTTGAGGTGAGATGTATGTGAATAATTAACAATTTAGGTAAATGATGGTGTAATTGGTGCATTTTAAACTTTAATACATTTAACGTTTAACTGATTTTCCCTCACTCCTCACACCACTGCTATCCTTGTTCATAGCCTTGTCACTTCTCGCTTGGATTATTGTAATTCCCTTTTCTTTGGTCTTTCTCACAAATCTCTTTATAAGCTTCAACTGGTCCAGAATTCAGCTGGCCGCATCATTACGAGAACCCCCCTCTATTGACCATATCACTCCCGTCTTGCAGCAGCTTCACTGGCTTCCAGTTAAGTTCCGCATTCAATTCTAAATTCTTCTGTTAACTTTTAAGGCTATCCACAGCTTTGCCCCTCCATATCTGTCCGACCTCCTCCATGTTGCAATTCCCTCCCACACCCTTAGATTCTCTTTATCCATCCACTTGACTGTCCCCTTCGTCCGTCTTACCACCATGGGGAGCAGAGCTTAGAAATACTGAATCATTTTCACTTTTCAAATCTAAACTTAAAACTCATTTGTTTAAGACTGCTTATTCTCTTTGACTACAATTGCTCTGTCTCATTTTAAATTTTGTATTTTAGTTTTGTGTATAACGTGTGTTTCATCTATTGTTCGGTGTCCTTGAGCGTTTAGAAAGGCACCTACAAATAAATAAATATTTTCATTTATCTGAAAGATTAATTGAGAGATCCTTACAAACTTCCACTATACGCATTTGTTAAATTAAAATGTGATTGGCTTTTCTCTATGTTTATAATGATAGTGTTGTGACTTAAGTGTTGTTCTGCTTCTTTTATAGTCAAAAGAGGAAATTCTTTTTCCTACAGAGTGTCTCATTCGGTGATCTAGCATATTCCCGATCAGCTACTGAAATGTCAGCAGTCAGCTCTAATGCCTTTATTTTTATGTGAAAAATACAAGATAATCTGTCTTCCTACAAGTGCCTTCAATGCTTCCCAAAGATTCACCACATAAATCTCTGCAGAAGCAATGGTCTTTTAAAAAAAAAAAAATCAAAAAAAAAAATCAATTTATGTGGAGATAAATTTTGCTAAATTCTCATTAATTACTATTAATAGATTAAGTTGACAGTTGCAATTTGCTTTATGGGATATAATGATTTCAGTGCCAAAATAAGAGAAGCAACAGTAGTTATATATTTGCAAGATTTAATAGGCTTAATTAAGTTATTATCAATAACAAAATAACAAAATAATCAATACTAGAGTAACCATGATGTACTGATGAAAAGAGAGAATAGTGTCTTGAATTTGGTCATAGTAATGTAGTCCTTAATAAAAGTATATTACTGCCACAGTTTTATATGTTATAGTTGCAGTTGCTGAGGACATACAATATCTAAGTCTGGATTTATACACAATTAATGTCTTCAGCCATTATTAGGCTATGAAGGTCTCTTATTGGGAAATGATGCACATATCAGAGAGCATTACTTCTTTCATCCATATTCAGTGGGTATATATTAGCCAAAATTAATTTGGATTTGTATAGATTCTCCATTACATTAATATATCTAGGTCAGTGGCTATGAGTATAATGGTTTGGTGAATTAAAATTTCCACACATTTGGTTTTCTTATCACAGTTAAAATGAAAAATGTAACTAACCCAGAGTTCTTCATCCAAAACGAATCTTTACTTTTTACGTGGGTTTCCTGCATCTCTGCCCTGAAGGATGAATGAGAACTTTTTTATGAACGAGTAACAAAATGTATCGATTGACCATTAGTATTCTCTTTCTACTTTCTAGAAAGCAGTTCTTGATATTAGATGAAAATGTGAGATATGTTAACGTTAAGCACCATTTTCACATCCGTCATCGCTGCCAACCACTAAAATAAGCAATAAGTTACTGAATAACTGAGTAGAGAAAAACACAAAAATATACTTCTCTCCTTTTCTTGTCTTTCCTCAAGCCCTCCAAACTGTCCTCCCCATCTTTGTCTTCCCAAACAAGGCTAAGCTCACTTTACAGTGCCAGCCCTCTGGCATGCCACTGCATTCTTAAAACATGCAAAATCTTCTTCTTAATACAGTCCTAGATCAGATCTTAATTTAGGCTAATACTCTCACACAAAACAAATACATTAATTAGCAATTGAGACACTATATTACCTCAAAGGTTTCCAAAGAAAAGGGAGAAAAAAAAAGGATTTCTAATGTGGTTAAATATTCTTATAAAATCAAATATTACAGATGTGTGAAGTAGGGTATTCCAAAATGGTTAATTGCTTTGCATGTTACTTCACACACACTCTTAAGTTTGTGTCATGTAACTTTACATTATATTGAAAGATCCTGTTTTTGATCTTGTATGTTTGGTGATTGTGAACTTCATCAAAAATGCTATATTAAAACAAAGACTATTTGAAAAATACAGCCTCCATCTGCAATTCTTTGGGCCTTTTTATGGTGTGAGTAAATAAAAGCAGTTTGCAGTTGTCCATTCGACAAGCTGGCGCATGTATGGCTGCTGATCATGTTTTAGCAAGACATACTAAGAGAATAAAGTTCATATTCTACACACAGCTATTAATCCAGTGATTATGCTCAGCATGCCCAAGAGGCAACACAGTGGGAAAGTGACATATCACTTCTGCTTTGCTTGGCATCGTGTTCCTGTACGCTTTGTTAATATGCCCTTTAAAGGTGTTTGTTCAGAAAAAGGGAATGTTGAGATTTCTCGACCAACTGAATTCAAAATAAGATAAACACAATCATTGCTGTGTAGGTGTTTTTCCTCCACTCCTCACATTGAAAAGCAATGAGAGTGTAAAAACAGTAAGCATGTTCATTTAATGGTTTATATGTTGTATCATAAAGCATAAGGTTATTGGATTAGTCCTGACCACTCACTAATTTTGCAAGTCGGCCACTTCACCCACTAGAAAGTCAAGTGGAGAAATATAGAGATAGATTAACTATGGGCATGTCATCTAGAAATTGGTAGTGAAGCCTCAAACAGAAATTACTGCCTCAAAATAAAATGACTCTCCTTTCTCTGTAATTTTTTTCCTCTCCCTCTTTAGCTGTACCAGATGCAATATTTTCTTATTTTAAAGATGGTTCAATCACATTAGGAATCAAATTTTTCTACTGAGCACCACACAGCAAATGATCATTCCCATTACATCACCATGCAGCTTGTGCCTGCTTGGTGGTACCCTGTAGCAATGACATGACTAGAAAGGCAACAAATCAATTTAGTATTATAAAATAAAAAAAAGTCTTGCAGCAATATAACAAGCAGCACAAGAGATTCAGGTCACTGTATTAAGTATCGATATCCTGTGCAGTGCAAAGCAGAGCTCACTGCATCATGCAACCAGTAAAATTAATGTGTGTTTACAAATATATATTATACAGCAAATGCTTAATGGTTTAGGGGAGAAAACTAAAAGAAATAATACAGACATTAGAAATAATATAGTACATCCAAACGAACCCCAGTATTCCATTTTAAGAGAGTTGAATTATTTCACCAGAATAGATCTATTCTGGTGGAAACCCTCCACCTTTGCCCTTGACCCAGTACCAACAGTCTGTTGTGCTAACTGATAGTGTACTTGACATAGTGAACCCATCATTAGATACGGGGGTCTTTCCTGACTATCTTAAGACTCCAGCTGTCAAACCCCTGCTCAAGAAAAATGAACTCGACTCTTCTGTTTATGACAATTTTAGACCAATATCTAATTGCCTTTTTAAAGTAATATTCTAGAAAATGCAGTGATTATTGCAGCTAAATGATTACATGAAAAAAATCTATTCTTGACAAGTTGTCAGGTTTTAGAACCAATCACAGTATAGAAACTAGTTAAAGTAGTAAATGGCTTGTGGGTTAATATGGATAGAGGCCGTATATCTGTTCTTGTTCTCTTAAGAGCAGAGTGTGTAGCATTTAAAGAATTCTGCAGACAGTAGCCTCGGACACGTACACATGTGTCTTCTGATTCTGATCTGTCAGACTGGCACTTGGTGCTTTTTCTATACCAAAGTGAGGATTCGTCTGCCATCAGCAGTGGACAGTCCCTCTGCGATTACTGAGTTCACCAGTGCATTCTTTCTTAATGATATTCCAGAAAGTTGATTTTGGTCATCCTCCGGTTTTACCGATGTACTGAATGCTTTTACTCTTGTTTTGCAGCCTCATAATGGCTTCTTTGACTTTCACTGGCACAGCATTGTTGAACAATGGCAACTACAGACTCCAAAGGGTAGAAGCAAGCCTAGATATCTTATGCCTGCACTAATGAAGAAATGGAACACACTTGAGAAATCATAAACACCTATGACATCAACTGTCCCAAACATTATGGTGCCCTGAAATTGGCCGGGGGGGGCCCCGCGCGCCGGTTTGGGGGCGGTGCATGGATTAAATAAAATATGAGCATTAAAAAGGTGAAAAAACGCGCTTATAAACTTAAACAGGACTCTTCAATTGTACAGAATTTGAGAAAGCTAGACGGCGGGTTAGCAAGTGGCAAAGCAAATATAGTGGTCAGAGGGTAAGGAAACATGCCTAAACTTTTGCCTGTGATTAAGTGAATCATAAACATGACTAGCTTTCCACCACAAACTTATTGGGTTACCTGATAAATATGTACACATGCCAAAGTACCGTACAGTGTATTGCACAAATGTTACACTTTGGAATCCAGCAGTGCTTAAACAAAGACCTGCTTGACATGAATGGGATGAAGAGAATAAATTTGTGCTGAGACCCTGGTGTCTTTTTCAGTCATTTACATGCGGTTTTGCTTCTACTCATTTTACTGACTGGAGTTGGGCAAGTAAAATGAATGCCACCACTAAGAAATACTATTCACCAACAATAAAAGGCAACACTAACCTTTATCCTTTTTATTTACAAAAAGTCAAGTTTTTACACTAATATATATTTACTGATATATTTAGCAACTCCCAACTTATTTTTCCCATAGACCTGGTTAAATTAGAACACAATTTCCAAACCTGAACTTGGAATTTGTCCAATAGAATCTTACCCGAATCCTCCTGCACTAGAAGCTGCTGTTCCTTCACCGAACACTTTGCCTGCCGTCGAGCCCAGAGGGCTATTAAAGCCTGGGGCTGAACCGAATGCTGGCGCCCCTCCAAAGGATGGAGAACCCCCGAAGGCAGGAGGGCTGCCAAACACCGGAGCAGCACCAAAGCCACCTGAGCAAAACAGAGGCAAAAGGGAGACAGAAGTTGTTAGGATTGTTAGGTATTAAAAGAAATATAAAATACTGTACATACTGTAGGTAAGGACTGATATTTAAAGAGGGAAGACAGAGCCAACAAATCTCAAATAGTGACTTCAATTTCCAATAAAACTTTGAAGGGTACATGCAATAAACTTCAGGAAAGAGTAAGTGTCCCACAGAACTTTCACTTAGAAATTAGTTCAACATTATTACAGCCCAAATGCTAATAAAACAAAAAAGGAGTAACTTGTAAATTTACTTGGACTTGTATTTAAACAGAAACAGTATAAAGACAAGGTACTTAATGTCTTACCTAATCAATGAATGTTACCTTAATCACCTTGTGAGGATTTAGGAGTCATAGTGGACTCTAAGCTATTGACTTCCCGACAGTGTTCAGAAGCCATTAAGAAGGCTAACAGAATGTCAGGTTATATAGCGCCTTGATGTGTGGAGTACAAGTCACAGGAGGTTCTGCTCAGACTTTATAATGCACTGGTGAGGCCGCATCTTGAGTACTGTGTGCAGTTTTTTGTCTCCAGGGTACAAAAAGGACATAGCAACACTAGAAGAGGTCCAGAGAAGAGCGACTAGGCTGATTCCAGGACTACAGGGGGTGAATTATGAGGAAAGATTAAAAGAGCTGAGCCTTTACAGTTTAAGTAAAAGAAGTGACATGATTGAAGTTTTTAAAATTATGAAGGGAATTAGTCCAGTGGTTATTTTAAAATGAGTTCATCAAGAACACGGGGGCACAGTTGGAAACTTGTTAAGGGTAAATTTCTCACAAACATTAGGAAGTTTTTCTTTACAAAAAGAACGATAGACACTTGGAATAAGCTTCTAAGTAGTATGGTTGACAGTAAGACTTTAGGGACCCTCAAAACTCGACTTGATGTTTTTTTGGAAGAAATAAGTGGATAGGACTGGCGAGCTTTGTTGGGCTGAATGGCCTGTTCTCGTCTAGAGTGTTCTAATGTCACTTCAATTTCAAGTTTTTTGAAGATCTATGTCAGGGGAGGCAAACTCCAATCATGGGCCACAGTGGCTACAGGTTTTCATCCTAACCATTTTCTTAATTAGTGACTAATTTTCGTTACTAATTAACTTCATTTAATTTATTTGCTATTTAAGACTCAGACCCTTTAATTCAGGGCTGAGCAACGTCAGTCCTGGAGGGCCACAGTGGCTTCAGATTTTTGCTCCACCCCAATTGGTTCATGAGAAATCATTCATTGCTGCTGAAGCACTTATTGCTCAAGTGATATTTTTCTGCTTAATTTTAGCTGTCTTGCTTGTTAAGATTTTGAACCCTTAATTGTTAGTGTTAAACAGCTGTATTCATTGTTTTAGCTGCTCCTTATTAGCAATAACTGACAAAGGAACCAGCAGTTCTACATTTAGCTTGTCTCTATTTCCACCCATGTGTATTCATCATTCACCATTTGGTTTAATTAAGTACTCAGAAGGAAACTGAAAACTATATGAAGAACTGAAAATTATTCATCCATTTTAGGCTTCAAATCACTTAGATGATGCATACATCATTAGAAAGGGAAAAATACAACAAATGATTTAAGTTTGAACTGACATGGTAGAGTTAAAACACTAACAAGACATGAAATTAAATAAGATCTGTTATTGGTGAGGATTGGCATCTAATTAAGTAACTGGGTTTTAACAAAAACATGCAGTCACTGCAGCTCTCCAGGATGACAGTTGGCCACCCTGATATATATTTATTCTGATAACTAATATTGATTTGACAAGTTGAAATAACAAGGTTGATGTGACACAGGTGAGGCAATCGTGTTCTGGTATATAAAGGGCCTCCTAACAAGGCCTAGTCCTTCAAGAAAAAGGATGGGTTGAATGGTGCCAATCTGCCAACAGCTATGTCAGCAAATAACGAAGCACTTTTGGGCACAATGTTGCCCAAAGACAAATCATTAAAGGCATTTAACTCTCTGCATTGCACAATATAATTAAAAGATTCAAAGAATGAGGTCAAATCTTGCTGTGTAAATGGCAAGGCCAAATACCACTTCTGAAAGCGTATGATCTCCAATTCCTCAGATGTCACTTTCTTAATAAATAACTGTCATGTGTTTGTAAATGGATATCATGACATGGCTCAGGAGTACTTTTTCGGTCAACACAATTTGCCACTGCACCCACAGATGCAAGTTAAGTTTTTCTTATGCAAAGCAGAAGCCAAACATAAATACTGTCTGGATGTACTGCCGACTTACCTGGACAAATAGCACAGTGTACTCATGTTTTGTGGTCTGACATGTCAATAGTTTCTGAAAAATACAGCTGTTGTGTTCTCTGGGGCAAACAGGAAAAGAATAGTCAAAGCTGTTATGAGTGTCGGGTCCAAAACTAAGCGTCTGTGATGGTATGGGGTTGAGTCAGTGTCCATGAAATGGGTAAATTGCCCAGCTCTGAGAGAACCATTAATGCAGAAAGATATGTACAAATTTTGGAACAACAAATGCTGCCATCCAGATGCCTGTGTTTTCCAGGGACATCCCTGCATTTTACAAGACAAAGCCAAACCACATTCTTCCCGAGTAACAAGTGCATGGCTACGCAGCCACAGACTGCGAGAACTGGATTGGCCTACCTGCTGTCCTGACCTGTCTCTGATTGAGAATGTGTGGCACATTATGAAGCGCAAAATATTGCAAAGAAGGCGCAGTACAATTGTGCAGCTGAATAAATGCATAATGGATGAGCAGAGGAAAACTCTGCTTACTAAACTTAACTACTTTAATAAACAGAACTGTCTTCAGGGCCCAAATACTTAATAAGTGTTATTTAAAAGAAATGGTAATGTGACACAGTGTCTCAAGTTTTCCATCTTTTTGGATAAGCCATCAGATTTGACGAATGTATATTTTCAAAAGAGCAATTAAATTCACAAGGTACCACATAAGATAATGTGTTTTTGTAGTGTTTTCAATACGGTAAAGTGGGAATGGAATTTAAAAATCACTCCTTTTGGTTTTATTAGAATTTTTTTTATACTGTCCCAACTTTTTTTGCAAATTGGGTTGTGCAAACTAATTCTGAACCCATAGATTGTCTGAATAAATCCTACAGCAGTGTCTACAAGCTTTCTTAATTAAAAAGTTACAATACTTAAAAAACACAAATAAGTAAACTCACAGTAGTTCAAAGCAAATTCTCATTTATATATATGAGTATACAGATGTTTTGTATATCTACAAATGCAGTTATGACTACTTAAACAAAAAAAAAATAATTGATTTTAGCTTAATCCACACAACAAAAGAATTCCTTTCTTAGGGTTAGCAATGAGAATATTCTAAGCAGTTTCTCAGTTGAGTGTTCAGATTAAACCCAGATGAATTATTGAAAAGAGAAAATGATATTAAATAATTCTCTCTTTTTTAAAGAGAGAACAGTTTCTTTATTTTCCTAAACAGTATAAAGTGCACACTGTAAATATTTACAAGATGTAAAAATAATACATGAAAGTGAAACATTAAGAAAATAATAACTAAGTGGGAATTTTTATTTTTCTGCATGTACCAAGAAGCACAAAGTTAACGTCAAAGTATTTCATTTTATATTAAGAGACTGACCAGTCTACAAGGGATGTCTTAAAAAAGAAAATAAATATGCAACTGAAGTTTGACAGAGAATGTTTGGGTGTAGAGCATGATTTCTGAACGAACTGACCTAGAAAGATAAATTTCTTTCTCACAGTTAACAGATGCAGCCCGACTCTGATTGTCATTCAGTGCAAAACATAAAAGCTAACAGGGTTATTTTTTGTAATCATATGTTAGGCCTGACACAGGGACCTTTATCTGTACCAATAACTTGGTTTACTAATTTTTGTTTTTATAAAATATATTCTCATTTGGCCAAGTAACTGGGCAAATTGTAAATGTGGTACTGGATTAATCATTGGAATGAAAACCATTATATAAAAGTAGCTACTACAATAAATTTTCAGCTGTCGTGCAGAAGGCATGCATGTTGTAACTCCAATTAATAATACTGTTTTTAAAGGAGTGTATAAAAAGCTGACTGCTGCTATGAGTGTTAGGTCTGTCAACAGCTTGTACATTAAACAATGTACCAGCAGTAAGATTCACTGATTTAGCTTGCAGTGTGGGCTAAAGAATATAAAAAGCATGACTTTACAATTTTACTCATCAAAGAATGAATCATTACAACTCTGGGAGAAATAAACTATCTGTTAATCCACCTGCCTGCGGAGCATTAAAACAATTTGAGAAATGTTAAAATGGGAACATTTAAACTAAACAGTACAGTACATGGGACACAATGTCACTGAAAAACAGTGTACCTGTCTTTGAAGGGCTAGAATAAGAGCCAAATCCTTGGGAAGCCACACTCCCTGCTCCAGTGGAAAAACTGCCAGTTGTCTTCTGTTCTCCAAAAGAGGCATTTCCAAATCCAAAGCTCTTTGCACCACTATTTCCAAACAGGCTGGTGGCTCCTATAAAGAAATTACAATGAAATTAGCATTTTCAACACTGCTAAATCAAACTAAAGGTTGTGGGGGCAAGAGGAAGGCAGGACATAAGTCCACTGCAGGGACAAGTCACAAACACACCCACACTTACTCAGGACCAGTGTTGAAGTATAAAGCAGGTTATGTCTTAGATTAACTTTTTACTTAATAATACCTTTATAATTAATAACTATAAATAACAGACAATAAAACCTCACAGTAAAAGTACACATGTAATATTACAGACATCTATAAAACTGAATACATGCTACATGCAGTCATCCCTCCTTTTCTGATTTTTCTATATAATGGCGTTTTTTTTTTTTATTATAAGGCATATTTCCGACTATGAGCCGTGGGTGTGCATGTGTTAATAAGAAATACTGCTGCTGGCATTCGTGCACTCCGAGTTCCCTGCTGTTAGTTTTGTGACTTTATGACATATTTATGAAAGCAATTGAAAAGACAGAGCAATTTCTTTTGTTACATAAATTTCCTAACTTCACTATGCTGTGAGACATCTCCAACATGCCAGTCAGCTTCATAGGTTAGCCGTTTCTCTTAACAAGAGGAGTTGATGAATGAGTTTCTCTCTTGTATCCCAAACGTAGACTGATGTGCAGAAAGATTCCCATCAATAACCTCATTAACAGTTTAGTTAACTGATAAATGAACAGTTTTATATCATAGAGAAGTCAATGGTTGATGATTATGCATACATGTTTAACCCTTGTATACATGGAACCTTTGGAAAACATTATTACATACCTTGTGTCTTTAGTGACCCTGCACATATTTTAGTCTCAAGCCAAAAATAACCACAACTGCAGACTTTTATTAAATACCTTGTGAAAGAAAAATGAACTGCTTGCAAGCTGCTTAGGGTTAATAGCTGACAAAGCTGTTTTGCTATAATGGCAGGTTATTCATAAAGGCGCCTGTCATAAGACAGTGCAGTAAGCTGACCCAGGAAAATTTCCAGTTTCTTTAGGAACGGGTCTATTTGACACAGGAAAGATGACCTTTCCATCTTTAGGGTTTATCTGACAAGTGAAAAAAATAAGAACAGATGGCCCATTAGCGTAATAAAATAAAATCCTTAAGTTAACGATATTATGCTTTTTGATTAAGTAAGGGGAAGGGGGAGGAAGAAGAAATTATAAAAAGCCAACTGAAAAATGTAACTTTGCTCTTCTGCCCTGCAATGTAGAATCCAGGTACTCATCTGTGATTGAATAAAAATCTAATTGATTGAACTTGCTCTTTCTTCCTCGAGGGATTTTCTTCCACAACCTCTTCCCTGAACATTATACATATTAAACTTAACTTTTTAATATTTAAACATTTACTACAAAACTTAAATAATAGATGACACAGTGATATTGTGCTATTCACAATAATTTTGATCATTGCAGCTTTGCTCCTGGCACACACTGCAGCAATCAACTGTTTTGTTGTCCTGTGATACTGGACATAGCGTATGTGGCTCCTTCTGTATTTTTTATCCAGTTTTGTTTCTATAAGCTGTTTGACTTTGTGCAGTCGCTTGACCCTTTCACCTTCATTCTCCTGCTCCTCCTCAATGTCTGAGCTCTGCCTCTCTATAATTTCCTGCCCACAACATTCATGATCTGATACTTCAGACTTATCATTCTGCACTGCCTCACTTTGTGTTGTTCATCGTTTGTCTCCCTGCAGTGTGCTACAGAGTGGCTCCCTGATCTGCCATCAATAACAGGACTCTTTCACAGGATTGTTGTGCTGATATGCGTCATGGATTTCTTTTCTTATCTCTCTAAACTCTTAAATACCTAAATAATAAGCAACAAGATAGGAGCTCTCTTGTAACAAACATTTCCACTTAAAAAGAAATCCTGAAAAAGCATGCTTTGTATGAGCACTGTTTACAAACACAGCACTTAAAATGTGAATGTAAAAATACTGACACTTTAATGCTTTCAGGGTCTCTAGTGACCCTATACATTTTAGGTAAATAAATTATCATAATAAAATAATGTTAAACTGCTTTGGCATATTTTTTGGTAGTAAACTGTTGCAGATAAAATAACTGAGGCACATTTGGGGAACTGCTTCCACACTGGATCATGTGACCCTGTGAGAGGTGTAAACTTGACGTGACGGTTCACCCAAGGTATGTGTACAAGTTTTTCAATGATATCTGAGAAAAGCCTTTTTATTTACAAAAGCCTTTTAATTAATAAAATAGCAAACTGTTTTCTAATATCAGACTTTTTTTGAGCAATAGCTAACATGACAAATAAGACAACTATCTGTCTATCACGGATCAATCCAATGTTAGTAGCAATAACTTCACAAATTTCTTAAATAATAAAACTGTATAAACTTGCAGGCTGAGCTCCCAGCTCCTAGACATCTCCTTGTACTTACCAATTAAGCTGACATAAATTAATGACAAGACATTCTTTTACAACTGATCCTTAAAAAGTAACCTGCTACAGGTGCTTTACCTCACCAGGACCTTATATTGAATGTCTACTACATAATAAAACACTTACGTCTGTGTGTGTGTGAATGTGTCCTGTCCCAGCGAGCAATCTAACTGGTCAGTTTGGCTTTAGTGATGGAATCAAAAGAGGATGTGTTAGTGTGAGATGCATGAGGAGTAGTAAAGGAGTAGTGTTGCCTTCACAGACAAAAAGTATAAAAGCGGACAGGAGGCGAGCAATGAGCCTTGAAAATAAAAACAGAGCCTGAGAAGCAGGCTTCATAAGAATGCGTTTGACAGAAGGAGCTCTGGTCAAGAGAGGTTCACATAAGAGAGGATACTGAGGAAAAATGCAGAAGGTAACATGTAGGGCAAGATATATCAAATATTTTTAAATTTATTTTATCACCTGTCTTCAACAGGTAACATGACTAGTAAGTAATATATCTGTATTAAAAGGCATTGCCACTGACTCCCTCAGATTAACCATTGTTACAGCTTTATTAAAGAAGCCAGATTTAGATCACAATGTTCTTAAGAATTATAGACTCATTTGAAATCTACTATTACATTCAAAAATGCTTTAAAGAAAACTCCAATCTTGTAACTTGAACAACAAAAAAACTCCCAAAAAAATTATAAATCATCTTTTTGAAATATTTAGGCTGTATTTTGCTTTGGTCAGAACACAAAAACAGACCTAATTCATTTGGGAAACAATAATTTAGTATAGAAGGTTTCTTTATAAAAACTATAATGAGATTCAATCCTGGGTCTGGTTGTATATACCACAAAACATTGCGCACTGTCACATTTTTACAGTGTTTAAGTGACTTCAAGAAATTTAACAGGCATATGAAACTCTTGGTATTCGTGGTGCAGGGTATTTGAAAACCTCTCTATTAAAAATAACCAGAACAAAGAACTTCACTTTCTTATTTTTATTTACTCAGTGTATGTTTGTATGTTCCCCATGCTGTCCAACAAAACACTTTAAAAATGGAATGTAAAAAACATCTATAATCCCATTTAATCGAAAAATATGGTTGAGGGGAAAAGGGGGTGAGCTAAAGTCATTCCAGTCAACATTCATTAAATGCACTTACAGTATGTTAAATCATCACAATTCTGTCATCTAGAGGGCAAACAAGGAATTACAAGGAGAGATCAGTTAATTAACCAAAAAAAAGCAATAACAGAATTTCTAATAAGCATGACCTAATTGGGTCAAAGATTATGTATAGAGACTTGGAATACATCTTTATAGGGTTCAGGCAGTATAGTGTTATGGTTAAATATGGACTTTAAACTGCAAGAGTGCCAGATCAATCCCTGCCCCTTTCTCACTCTGTGTCCCTGAAGAAGTCACTTTATCTGGCTATATATCTATAGAAAATATTTTTGACACATGCTGTAAATCACCCTGAGTCTGTCTATAGTAGCGATTGTTGTGTAGCATCTAAGGAGCTGAACACTAAATGACAGTTTTGGAACCAAAGGTGACACTAAACAAGCCACTTAACTGTTGAAAGCACAGGTAGGTTATTAAAAAAAAAACCTAAAGAACTGTGTTCTGTATGTGTGCATATGTATATATTTTGCATACAGCCGCCCTAACCCCGACACAGACAGGCAGGACACGCGTACCAGTCCATCACACATGTTTATTTACAGCTGGGGAGTGCTTTTCTCTGCTCCCCACAGCACAGTACATAAAGCACAGACAACCCACAGATCACCTTCAAAGACCTGCAAGAACATCTCGCTGCAGATGGTGTATCTGTACATCATTCTACAATTCAGCGCAATTTGCACAAAGAACATCTGTATGGCAGGGTGATGAGAAAGAAGCCCTTTCTGCACTCACGCCACAAACAGAGTCGCTTGTTGTATGCAAATGCTCATTTAGACAAGCCAGATTCATTGTGGAACAAAGTGCTTTGGACTGATGAGACAAAAATTGAGTTATTTGGTCATAACAAAAAGCTCTTTGCATGGCAGAAGAAGGAACACCACATTCCAAGAAAAACACCTGCTACCTAATGTCAAATTTGGTGGAGGTTCCATCATGCTGTGGGGCTGTGTGTCTAGTTCAGGGACTAGGGCCCTTGTTAAAGTCGAGGGTCGAATGAATTCAACCCAATATCAACAACTTCTTCAGGATAATGTTCAAGCATCAGTCTCAAAGTTGAAGTTACGGAGGGGTTGGATATTCCAACAAGACAATGACCCAAAACACAGTTCGAAATCTACAAAGGCATTCATGCAGAGGGAGAAGTACAATGTTCTGGAATGGCCATCACAGTCCCCTGACTTGAATATCATCGAAAATCTATGAGATGATTTAAAGCAGGCTGTCCATGCTTGGCAGCCATCAAATTTAGCTGAACTGGAGAGATTTTGTATGGAAGAATGGTCAACAATACCTCCATCTAGAATCCAGACACTCATCAAAGGCTATAGGAGGCGTTTAGAGGCTGTTATATTGGCGAAAGGAGGCTCAACTAAGTATTGATGTCATATCTCTGTTGGGGTGCCCAAATTTATGTACCTGTCTAATTCTGTTGTGATACATATTGCATATTTTCTGTTAATTCAATAAACTTAATGTCCCTGCTGAAATACTACTGTTTCCATAAGGCATGTCAGATAGTAAAAGGAAGTTGCTACTTTGAAAGCTAAGCCAATGATAAACAAAAATCCAAAGA
>JANRMT010062802.1:12070418-12129864 GCA_026402145.1 Polypterus bichir lapradei | reverse complement strand
GTTGTAAAAACCCCGGGGTCCTAGAAACTACTGAAATTGTCAGAAACAAAATTTAAATTTAGGTCAGGTAATTGAAAGGAATGACTCTGGGCGTCTCTCTCCTAGGTTTCATTGTGCTGACGTTCTCGCCTTGCTTGTGCATTAGCGGCGGGAGGAAAAGTAAAAGGGATACCGTTTATGCCGATGTGTTCATCTCGCGTGCGTAAGAGTTTCTCTCTTTTCTTGGCGGTTTTACTTTAGCACCAGAGTCACTTTCTTCTTCTGACTCCTTAACTTGGAGCCGCCTTGCCGGCTCTCTGAGCTTCATGCTGTAGTAGCCTCGCACTTCCAGGCCAGACAAACACACCCACAAACACTTCCATGCGCAGACGTTTAATTATCTATTTCCTCAGAGGTGGAGCCCTTACCCTGACTCCACCTCTTACTTCCGGGCTGGACAGACAGACACACTTCCACACGTAGACACTTACAGTATATACAAGATATAAAAGTGCTAAAGAAAATCCAGATAAGAGCTCCTTGACTTACGCCAGGACTGTGGGGTAGGAGCTGTGGGAAGAGACTAAAGGAGCAGATTCTTAAGTTAGAGATGAAAAATGATTTACTAGAATGGATATGCAATAAATCAGTAGAATAGGTGCTGTCTGTTAATTTAAAATGAGTTTTTAAAGTAATATTGGCACAATATATGCTATTTATGGGCAAATTGGATGCAAATTTGATGAAGCTTTTTCTATTAAAGATCACTGAAAATCAGATATGTTACAAAGTAGTCTAGCTGACACTACACTACTTGAACTTGCAAATTTCAACTTGATTACTTTTGCAAAAGCTTGTTGAACAGGGACTAACAAGCTATTTTGGGCCAAACGCCCTGTTCTCATCAACGCTGCTCTTACGTAACAGCATTCACAGAAAAACACATAATATGCGAAACACTAAAATGACAGATCTAAAATATTTTGCTAATCGCTGAGACTGTCGTTAACAGATAACAGCATAAAAGGAACAGGATTAAGCTGTTTGAACACACTTACTACAGGCTAGCTACTTATAAGGTACCCTCATTTACAGTATAATTTTTTAAATATTGTGTGATAAATAAGTAGATGCAAGTTTCGGTGCATCATACACCAGCTAGAGTGTGCAAAGTGTTATTGACAAGGACAAGTACTTAACACTAAGACAACAGTTTAGAGTGCTTGACCCGCACAAAAACTGGAAACAAGGATGCAAATCCAACGACAAGATTTACATGAGGTTAACATTAGTTTTAATTTTAATCTTAAATACAGCTGCGATAATCATGCATAAACAAATAAATACACAAGTAAATGTAAAATGATTTTGTTCTTTCCGAAAGCTTTGGAAAGCATAAACTAGCCAAACACAAATGTAGGTTTTTGCCTGAGCAGTTACAGAAAAGGAGTAAAATTGAGATGTGGGGCTGGAGGTAGAAACTCTATTATCACGTTCTGTTAAAAGGCACTATTTGATAACGTTTCTCAGCTATTATGAAATTTAGAAGCTAGTGAACTGAAATCTCGTTAAACTAGGCTTGGCCTCAAACAAGCTGTTAAATGGCTCACTGTGATAAAGATGCACTGAAGGTGGGATTCATTATCAACTGCAGAAGCAAATTAGATACCTGCCAAAAATAAAGTGCTATATATAGACGGTGAAGATGAAGACTGCTAAAATTGCAGGACTGGGAATTACCAAACAGTCAGATGAAAGCACAGCTGCGAATGCCAGCATGAAAACAAAATTTCCTGCATGTACTCTTTGCTCACCTGTCTGGTTTGACTGACCAAACCCACTGGTTGATGTTGACCCAAATGGGTTCTTGTTAGCTGCATCTTCACTAGGTTTTCCACCCAAGCCACTGAAGAAGCCACCTCCAGAGGAAGCTGTTTGCTAAGAATAATAAAAAATAAATTAATTAATAAAGCTGCTGCCAGCTTGTTGGGCCCATGACCAGAGAACAGACAATATAAATTTATTTGATAAAAGTATGAAATTCATATGAGTACACAAACAGCACTGATTGACAAGGCCTGGCTAAGAAACTATAGCATCAATTTACAGAATTATAATTTGAAAACGGTTTCACTTCAGTGCACACTACAGGCAGCTGAAAGTCAGATTCAAAGCAACATTATTACAGTTTAAATACATACACTAAATTAAGTACCTGGTATAACTGTTGTACAGCTGCCAAGAAAATGAAACGGCTGAAAAATTAAACATTTTCTAATATAGGATAGGAAAAAAAAGAACACATAATCAGCAATGATGATATGATATCCCTGTTATTGTGACACTAATAAATATGATCTATTTAAACTCTAATCTAGTATTAAAGGCATACCCTACACACTGAAAGAAACAGGAATATAATTCTTAGACTTGTTTAATCCAATACAGGAGTGAGTAGGGGCTAGAGGCTGTAAATTGAAAATACACCTTAAAGAAAAGGATTTAGGAATCGTAGTGGACTCGTCACTATAAACTTCCAGACAGTGTTCAGAAGCCATGTCAGGTTATACAACGCCTTGATGTGTAGGGTACAATTCAAAGGAGGCTCTGCTTAGACTTCATAACGCACTGATAAGGCCTCATCTGGAGTACTGTGTGCACTTTTAGTCTCCGGGCTACAAAAAAGACATAGAAGTGCTAGAAAAAGTCCACAGAAGAGCATCTAGGCTGATTCCAGGACTGCAGGGGATGAGATACAAGAAAAGATCAGAAGAAATGATGGTTTTCGGTTTAAGCAAAATGAGATTATAAGGCAACAGGATTGAAGTGTTTAAAATTAAGGAAGGAAATGGTCCAGTGGATCGAGATTGTGACTTTAAAACTAGTTCAACAAGAACATGGGAAACACGGTTGGAAACTTGTGAAGGGTAAATTTCACACAAACATTAGGATGCTTTTCTTGACACAGAGGTGACCAGGTATTGTGGGAGACATTAGGACTTTAGGGACCTTTAAAACTCAAGCTGATATTATTTTGGAGGAATTAAGTTGACAGAACTGGCAAGCTTTGTTGAACTGAATAGTATGTTCTTGTCTAAATCTTCTTAATATCTTATCAAACTTAAGGGAATAAAGTATACAAAATTAATATCATTCTCCTGTGGTGGGCTGGCGCCCTGCCGGGGGTTTGTTTCCTGCCTTGCGCCCTGTGTCAGCTGGGATTGATCCAGCAGACCCCCGTGAACCTGTAGTTAGGATGTAGTGGGTTGGATAATGGCTGGATGGAACATCATTCTCAAATTCACTCTATGTGACTTCAGAGCTAAACAATGCTCAATTAGGAGAATATAGCAAAGATAGGAGATCCTTGGCAAGCTGAAGTCAATACCCTGATTACACAGGACCACCACTGGAAAAGCTATAATGTCCCAGGACAACAGTGGAGAAGCAGGTAACAATGTAACAATGCAAACCTAGACACCAGCACTAGTTAAAGCCATGGCAAAGCAGTACTATAAATCACTACTGCAGTATTGAAGAATAGAAAGAAAGAAAGAAAAAAAAACATCACCACCACCACAACAGGATTTTTCCATACAAAATCTTACCTGCCCAAAGATGGTGCTCCCAGTGGAAGGCTGACCAAAAACTGAACTGCCAGAAGAATTGCCAAAACCTTCAGGAGTAAAGTAAAGCAAATATTATGGTTGGTTTTCAAGGGTAATTTAGCAAGCTGCAAATCAAAGTTTGAACATTTCATTTTCTCATAATAAAATACAAATGAAAGTACCAAAAATAGCCAAAATGCCATTGTACTGTGATTCTACTTAAGACTGGAGGCAGTTTTTTTTTTAATGAAAAACAAAAAAAAAGACTGCATCATATGTTCCATTAGAATCCTAAAAAGTTCACATACATGGGTTACGTTATTTCCTACTGTCTAACACACTGCCTGACCACTAGTTCAGGATTTTGCACCAGACAGAGGCAAAAGACAGGTCACGAGTGAAGGTTGCAGTTCCATTGACAAGGGATCAGACTCAAAGGAGATGCAGCAATAATGTGTGGTCAAGTTTAACAAGAAGCTTCATACAGCAGTTTGGAAGTTTAATTGTATATTTAGAAGAAAGTCACACAAAATTTAAGGTCAGCAGACCCTTATCTAAAAATCATTGTGACCAAATGTGCTTTGGGATTCCAAATATTATGGATTCTAGGTGACTAACATAGTTTTGCATGAGTGGAGTGGACCTGCAAGTCTCCTGAAGATATTGGTACGAACATACCAACAACCCTATGAGTACCAGAAAGGAGAATCCCCATACCCAATGGGCACTGTCTTCTTCAGGAGCTGGAAAACAAAATAAAAAAGTGCTATGGGTGCTTTGAGGGCACAAATCTGCAATTTATGCTATTGGCGTAGAAAGTGTAAATATAATGGACAGACAGTTTGACAACATTGTTTGTAAAGTATACTAATGTGATATACAAAGTAGGTTCAAATGTATAAATATAATGGACAGTTTGACTAAATTTGTTGTAAAATTGATATACAAAGTAGATTCAAATGTGTGACATGTTTTTTTACAACTGAACATGGAGTGTGACTGCTGTTCAGTGAACATGAATAGAAATAACAGAATCTTCAAGGGTATTATATCACACTTCTAGTGCCAATCATGTCAAAGTGTACTGTACACACAATATATTCTTGATTTAGCAATAGGAGTGTAGATTTATTCAGCTGTATAAAATGATTTAGGACCTTCCAGAAAAAGTGAAAGATGCAAGTGCACATTTATCTACTGGCATTATGGTCGCTGGGGTGGTACAGTGGCTAGTACTGCTGCCACAAGATCTTGTATACTCAATTATCTTACTATTTGCAGCCTATATAAGGTTTTGCACATTGTCCTCAAGTGGGTTTTTCAACTGGTACTGCAGTTTTCTTCCTGCATTGCAAAACAGGTATTTTAGGTTATAAATTGGCAATTCTATACAAGCACTGTCTAAGTGTGAGTGTCTGGCATCCAATCCCAGGTTGGTTCCTGCCAGAACAGAGTTCAGTCCCTCACAGCGCTGGAATGAGAATGTTATTCCATGCTGTCAGCACGTCTATTTGACTGAGTAGGTAAAGCTTGTTCTTGAACTTTAATTCCTGCACCCAAATATTACAAAAAAAAAAAAAACGGGGGGAGAACGGGATGGGGGAGATGACATAATTAATTAGTTGTGCCCATGCTTGAAGATGATTTTACAGACTGCTGCAAAATCCTTTTCATCCTTCACCAAGTTCATTAAAAACTAAAAACAGAAAGGGAGCACAATTGACTTGTTTCATTGGTAAAATAACATGATATATTATGTTCAGCAGACTGGAGCACAGCACTTTTCTAAATGTACTCTCACAAACTGCAACATCTGCACTGTGTAGCTCAGAAAGCAACAGAGTGTGCACAAAAGGTGATAAGGAGAAATTTATTTTATTGCACACAGTATTGCAAGGAGGGCTCTTACGCTCTGCCAGTATTACTTACAGTCACAGACACAAGCCTCAGATTGCAGCCAGCCTCTATCCAAACCTCAAAATGGTACTTAAACCCATATTATGATTCATCTCACAATCTATCCAATTCTGTCTTTTTCCATATAAAATTTTTTAAACAGATTTAAAAAAAAAAAAAAAAACCCACTCTGACCTCTGCTGCATTTGCCTGTCAGCCGAACTTACTGAATTCTGGTGAAGGCATGATCCGCAAAAAGATGATGCAATCCAACGACCAATTAGTGGAATGGGTAAGACAAAAATCTCAAAAAGAATAATATTTTTAGCAGATCTGGGTAAATGCCCTGGAATCCCACAACTAACACCAAAGCACTGGCCTACTACCACATGCAGAAAAAGGACAGAACCTCAGACTTTCAAAAGAGAAATGGAGATTAATAGCTAGGACTTACAAGTAAACAAAACTTCAGTAATGATTTGCAGACCACACAGACATCATAAAGCAGCATGACAGTCTATCAGTCTCACCTAGACTATGCATTCTTTAGAACTTTTGGCTGAGCAAAGTATTTAAAGTACAGTCGACCTACGCAAAGTCACGGTTCAGAGTTTGAGGCCTCAGTCGTTCATGGATTTTTCCTTAGAACCCAAGTAATAATTGTTGGCGGAAACCGCAAATATCCCCCACAATTTTTTTTATGGCTTTTTTCGTGGCAATACTGTACTGTATAGAGAACACAAAGCAACTGTAGAGAAAAATGCGGCTAGTGATGGTGAAAGTAGCTAATCCGAGAGCGTTATTCATTTCTCCTTGCTGCTGTTTGGCTGCTGCCCTGTGACGCATCTCTGGCAGATGTAGCCCAGCATTCCTGAATCATAACAGTTTACTGCGTGTAGCTATCGCGAGTGTTTCGCTGAGCACTCTCGTGTTTTTCGTTTTGTTCTTCTTAAATCCCTGAGATGCCGCCCAAACGCCGTGCACCTTCTAAGGCTTCTGGCAATGAACCGAAGCACCAGAAAAAGTTTAAGACACTCCATGAGAAGGTTGAACTACTGGATTTACTTCAGGAACTAAAAAATTATGCTGCAGTAGCCACCCGAGGAGCTGAAAATCCTCTGCTTTGCTGTGCAGTCATTATCTTCATTACATACCTTCCTTCATCATACTGCACAGCTAATTCATCATCATTTTCAATTAATATCGTTCATTATTATGTACCCGTACATTTTACTGTACTTGTATTGAATTAAATTATTACGTATTCACACTACTTATACCAAAGAAAACGACATCACATACCAAAGAAAACACGCTTGCATGAATTACAGTACATACAAGGGTAACATCGGTAGTACTGCGGGAGACATAGCAGTACAGTACTGTACAGTATACGGGTTTACCTTTACATTCTTTTTATAGGGTAATGTATTAAGCTGATTTTGAAATGAAATTAAAGTGTTTTGGGGGCATATTTAGGGTTTAAACTATAAAAATAGGCATTTTTTTTTGACCACATGCAAAATTTACGGTTTTTCACAATTCGCGGGTGCTCTAGAAACGTAACCCCTGCGAATTTCGGGAGTTGTCTGTATCCCTTTCAAAAGATAGATACATAGATAGATAGATAGACGAAAGGAATTATCAGACAGACAGACAAATAGACAGAGAGATAATTTCATTTCTAGAAATCTAAAGCACTCATTCTTCAGTTATACTCAGGAATATGTAGCTGCTGTTTCCTCTTCTTTTATTTTTATTTATAAATTTTATTTCAAGAAAATATAATTGCATACACTTAAGTTATAGAAAATGAATTAATAGTTTCCCCGTTTTTTTTTTTTAAACTATAAACATGTGCTTTCCATCAAAAACCTGAAGGATTTCTTCACACATCGTGAACAATTTCAGAAATACTTGTCGGCTTTACGTACAGAGAAGAATTATATTCCTGATATTCATTTTTAGTATTTTTCGCATGCATTTATTTTGATTTTTTTTCCTGCACTTTTGCCGGCTAATTAATTCACAGATGGATATGACACTGAAACAGCTGCTCCCATTCTGCATTCACTACCATTTGCACCTGCATCTTCTCTGCTCAGAGAGTGAATGGTTGCTATTTTGCTTGCAATTAAGGGATGCACACACACAAACTAAATTAAAAGGAGAAAAATGGAACAAGAGATTCTGCAAAGCCTGGTATACTGAGCCAAGTTGTAATATTTGAAATTGGCTATTAAAGCAAATTAGATTAGACAACTTTATTAATCCCATGGGGAAATTCAGAGAAATCATGCACTGCAGTACTTGTCTGAATATGCAATACTACCACACAAAGGCACAATAATTAGAGAGTAAGCTTCAGTCACTAAATATTAAATTAGCTGAAATAAAAACTTGTTGCCGCAGTGGCTCATTGGGCCTGACTTAAAGACCACACAGGAATTTGGCTGCTGTTCATATATTGTACACTGCATTATTTTAAATATAACTAGTACACAAAACAGCTAAGGCGGCATTAAGAATATGCTACATTATTTCAAAGTGTTCACGCTTTACCAACATAAGAATAGAATATACTGTATTATCCAATAAACACCAATCACAATGCTTTTATTTATTTATTTATTTATTTGAGACCTATGCAATTCAGCAGCAGAGCCAGTGACCAGATTAGATAGCAAAAAATCATGTTGGCTCCTATAAACAGAACTTACGCCAGCAGGATAGGACTTCTAAGTACAGAAGGTTATCTGGCAACAGCGTCTGTTTATTCTTCTGATCTTTTAGAAACAGATGTGTATTTCATACCGGCGAAAGGTCTCTAACTTTATTACCAGACAGCTCAGAAAAGGAATCGTAAACTCCGTTATTTGAATTGTATAGAGGCTGTTGTTTTGGGTTTCATGCTGGGCTTCAAATTATGGGCTAATTCTGCCTTCGAATTAATTACATTTCCCGTGTACTATTTGGCTTCTTGTTTCTATATTAGTGAGCTGTGAATGTTGAGGCATTAAACGTTGCTCCTCAGTTTGCCCTGGGGTGCATCATGTTTTACAAGTGACTTGCCAGCATGTTCAGTTGAACTCCTCGCTTAACTGGGTATCTCACTTCCATAGTTGCAAAGGCGCCGATAAATTCATCAGTTTTGCTTTCCACTTCATTTTATGGAGATATATCATGAAAATAAGGCTGTATTAATTTTTGTGTGACTACTTAATTAGAGAAGCCCTCCTTAATTATAAAGTGATATTTAGTTCAGCAAAATCATGAAGTATAGAGACGGGAATGGAGTTTGAGACACCCGACAAATGTAGCCCTGCAACTAAAATGAATCTTTTGACAAATAATATCTCTCTATTATGATAAAAAAAATCTTGGGAAGAGAGACGAGACGTGACTTTCTCAGAGAGACACTTTCACGTCACGCGAGATAAGACTCTGTGCCAAGAGATTTAACCACGCCCGGGCGGGAAATAAAGGACAAAGAGTAGATGACAAAGTAGAACGACGTAAAGAGGTTCAAAAACGTTGGCGCGATACACATGCAGAGCAGGTTAGAGATAATGAAAGTACTAAAATTCGAAAGTCTCAAAAAACTGATATTAAAGATTGCATTAGCGCAAACAAACGGAAATGATTACTCGGTGAAATAACGGAAACTGAAAAGAGATCGAATATATTGCTCAGATTTAAACTTTAGGTCAGAGTCTTGTAGATTGTCTAATTCGTGTTGCCATCAGGGAAAAGTGGTGTTACTTCCCAATGAAGAGTCGTATCCGCTTGAATTAAAAGATTTGTTGTTTGGTGAAAGTGAAATTTCAGAAGAGAAATTTTCAAGCCCAGTGAGAAAAGACTTTATGCAAAGAGATTTGGAAAAGTCCTGCCCACATCTAAAACATTTACAACCACGCACACGGTTCAATTATTTCTCATTTGTGTGAATGCTATTGTCAGACACAGTTTGTGTAGAGAGAAAGAAACAACATTCACTCATGTTGCGTTGTCACGTTGTAATTCCAAACACAGAATCAAAATTCAATGCGATATTGAAAAAAGGTACAAGCGAAAAGAGATTGAATATATGGACATAGGTGATATGACAGAAGTATGTAGACATTGTTTGGCTTTAAACTTTAAGTCAGAGACTTGTAGATCGTCTAATTTGTGTTGCCATTAAATAAAACTAGTGTTTCTTCCCAATGAAGAGGTCTATCCGCAAGAATTAAAAGTTTTGTTGTTTGGTGAAAGTGAAAGCCACATACGCGAACGGCAGAGACGCGAAGTTGCTGGCGCGTAGTGCAGGCAGGGGGTGAAGCCCTCTAGTTTATATTTTAAAATGAAAATGCCATTCACCAAAAATATTTTTACCTTTAGCTATACCGCAAACTCACCTGAAGTCTGACCGAACCCAAAATTGGAAGAGGATGTTGTGGTGGTGTTATTTCCAAAGAAAGTAGTGTTCTGCCCAAATGCTGAATTTTTATTAAAAGAAAGGCTGTTTTGGCCAAACAGACCACTGCCTCCACTGCTAGTAGCAGGTATCCCGAAAGGAAAATTGTTGCCACTACTACTTGTGCTTAATGATCCAAAAAGACTACTGGTGCTGCCAGAGGTGGAAGCAGCTGGCTGTCCAAACACTTGATTAGATCCAAAGGTAGGCTGTCCAAAACCAAAACTACTACTACTGTTGCTGGTGCTGGTGGCTGGCTGGCCAAACGCTGTGGTTTGCCCAAAAGTAGGCTTTCCAAATCCTGTGCCAGTACTGAAGGCTGATGTCCCAAAGGCAGAGCCAAGTCCTGATGATGTGGTTGTGCTGGAAAGGCCAAACGCTGAAACTGCTGAGGATGTGGTGGCAGTAGTGGTGTCGGTGCTGCTGGTGGTAGTTGTGGTGGTAGTGGTGGTGAAGGCAGAAGCAGTAGTACTTGAAATTGTAGCAGATGCAGCCAAAGGAGGGACAGGCACTTGACTTTGGTTTGGGCTGGCAGTGGAATGGGTTGCAAAGACTAAACCAGGTTGCTCTCCACCAGCAGGTTGCCCAAAAAAAGAAGGGGGCTGTTGTTGCACTGTTCCTGAGGAAAATGCAATGGGTTGTTCACTTTGAGATGTAGTGCTTGTACTTGTGACTTCTGCAACCACAGCTGTAGTGACTGTTGTAATACTTGTTACTTGAGGGACGCTGGCAACTGTTGGTGTACTGGAAGCTACTGATGTTATTTCAGTGGGCAAAATATCTGGCTTTTCTGAAGCAGTGGAAGAGGTTGACACTACTGCAAAGGTCACAGGTATAGCAGGAAGAGAAATAGCACTGTCTTTGTTTTGTGGAGCAGATGATACTGTTTTCTCAATGGCAGGGGTAGAAGCTGGTTCAACAGAGCTGGAAGGCTTAGTTATTGTTACTGATGGTTTAGTATCAGTTAAACCAACAGAAAGAGAGGTGGACACTGCATTGATGATATTACTAAAAGAAATTATGGTAGGTGCAGAACTTGTTGTTGGAGGAACTCCTGAGGACACAGTGCTGCTAGCCTGCTCAAAGCCAAATGTTGTTATTTGCAAAGAAGGATCTGCTACTTTAAAGATACCAGTTGTTACTCCAGAGGTTATTGGCTGGATTCCACTGAATGCACTTACACTTGTTTTGGGTGGAAGTGTGTCACCTGAAGAATGGACCATTTCGGGTGAGCCTGAATCAGTGGATTTTAGAACCTGCAGAACACTTTCAAATTTACACTCCGATGGAGGAATGGTGGTGGCAACACCTTTATCTGGCTGAGGAAAGGAAAAACCAGTGCTTGGGACCTTTGGGGTTGCTTTGGCTTCATCATCAGCCTGTCCAACTCGCAAGCCAGAAAAGCTTCCAAGTGTTTCACCTGCTGGTGTGGTTTGCAGTAAGCCACCAATAGATTTGGTGGCCAGAGGCTCAGTCTTGGCAACCAGTGGCACTGAAGATACTTTTGAAGACTGGGATGTGCCTTTATCTGTAATCAATGCAGAGGTAGTGGCATTGCTGGATGCTGAAGTGGCAGAAGGAGGGACGACAGATTTGGTTACACTAAAAGTGAAGGTGGTGTCTGATCCGGGCCCAAACACAGGCTTTGCACAAGTGGTAGGTAAAGTAAACTTGTTGACTTGGCTGGATTCCTTGGGCATTCCTGTATGTCAATGGAAAAAAAAAAAAAACAGTGAGAATGCAGTGGTTTGGGAGCCAGCCTTAAAATTTTAATATCAATAATTTATCTTGTAATAAAAATTACACAAAGTCTTTTCAGTTTTTCTACAGCACAGTAAAATCTTCTGCTAATATACTGCATTAAAACTTTTAATTTTTAAGACATGTTATTAATTCTTCTACAGGGTAGACATTTGATGATAGCTAGAATTGTACAATACATTACATTATTGATTGAAGTTACATAATATTCCCCCCCAAAAAAAATCAGAGTCCAATTAAAGGTAATCGGAAGCTGGGCATACCTTGGCAACACTGGGCAAAAGCAACAAACAGCAGTGTACTGGGTGCCAGCTGTTAACTGAGTTAATTTTTACACACACATACACACCCACACCCCTCAGGACCACTTTAGAACCATCAATTAATCTAACAGTCATATCTCTGGGATGTGGAAGGAAAGCAAGAGCTACCCACTGTGCCAAATTGCTGTCATTTTTAATCTTGTTGACTTGTTTATTTTTTTATTGACTTAATATTCAGATATCATGACCAATGGACCAATATAAAAAGAAACAAGCGCTGTGACAAAATGTTTATGACATATTTACCTTGTGAACCATTTCCTTGAGATGTCGGGCCTAATGTAGTGCCAAGAGTTCCAAAATTCAAAACTCCAGTGGATCTTAAAAATGTAAAAAAGAGAAAACATTACACTAAGAAAATCTGCATTTTAAAACACTGATGTCCTATTAATCCTAATTGGTATCTACAAACTCGCTTAATTTTTAAACTCACTTAATCCATTTTGGGGTCACAGGGTAATCACTAACATAAACTTACAAATAACCATTTATAATTGCCATGTTCAACAAAACAATTACTAAAAAGATACATTTTCAATAACCCCTAGACACCATGAACTGACCAAAATCAAAGCTTAATAAACATCACAGAGTCACAATCACCACAACGTTTACACAATGAAATAAATTTAAAACTCTACAGATCTAAAACTATGTTCAATCAGACAAACATTTACACCTGTAATACAACTACATTATTTTATGCAGTGTTGGGTTGCTAGAAGTGATGAGCGAACCGTGCAGAGTTTGCTTCACTGTGAGCTTGGTGAAATTACGGAAATGTCTGGGAACTGTGCCAAACTTGGTGAAATGCATTGAACTCAAAAGGGAAGGAGAGGCTGAACTAGTTTTGAATGGATTATAATAGTGCAACGGGCTTTTAAGTGTCCCGGAGAGCTAAGGAAGCATATACCAACTATGCTGGAGTAATTATCGTGGCCAAAAACATGACCTGAGCTGTGAGACAGCAGTGCCAACCACTGTGCCACTGTGACCCAAACAGGAAAAGATGTAGTCGGAACGATAAACACAAACTAGCATTAAGTTTAAAAAAAAAAAAAAAAAAAAAAAATCATTACACTCACAGAGTTTCAATCTTCTCTGCACTGACTGGCTGTGCCACAGTGTGGGACTGGTATGTTCCATTATTTGAAGTTATAGCTTTTTTTTTTTCTTGATCTATCCATGCAGAAGCTTCACACTTTGTTCTTCCATCAAGAAAATAGTACTGGCTTGTAAATAGTAATTAATCTTCCATTATTATTATTATTATTACTCTATAGGATCTCATGTGTTTTCTGACTCAGGGAGAGGGCTCCGTTAAGGTTTGTTTTGACTTTTTTCTGCACCACATGGCTAATTATGCATGCCTTCAATTGGCATGTGAAATTAACCACATGCTGTTGGGGCAGGTAAGTGAGCGAATGCACAGAGATCAGTGTAATATTTTTGGTAACAGTACTTATAATATTTTCATTACAATCAGCAAATGCTCCACTCAAAAAAAAAAAAAAAACTGCAAGGCTTTGTTTTTCTTTTAAAAGGCATGTGGAGTGCAAATTGGGTCGATGCATTGGATAGAGGGTAGTGACATCACGCACATGCAAAGCGGATTAGGCAGTGACAGTAAAGTGTGAGGATGAGTGTGCTTACGGTACACATACATGAAAACTCTGCACATTGCTGCTACTGCTCTGTGATGTCATGATGGCCTCATAAACCCTCATGGGGCACTGGGAAAAAAAAAAGTTTGTGTAAGCCAGACTCGAACACAGCATATTCACTGTGAAAAATGCTTTGCTGAATTTCGTCGATCAACAGTAGTCTCTAGGTTATATATAACTTAGGGTGCTTTCACACCTATAGTTCGATTGCTTTAGTCCGCACCAGTCAGAAAAATGTTACAATGTAGTAAACAGACGTGGGTACGGTTTGCTTTCACATATGCCGAGTTCTAAACGAACCAAAATAGACCGCGAAGCCCATCGGCACCGGAAACAGACTATTTTCAGAAAATCGTGCCACTTTCAATAATCATGGAGGAACAGCTTTGCTTTGTGCTCATGGCGCTGGTCCTCACGCACTACATTGTACGTGCAAATCATTATTTTCAGATAATTAATTTCGAACACAATTCGTGGCTGCGACTCCAAACCAGCTTCCTGGTTTATTCATCTCGCCGATGGCGCATTGCGCGCCACTTCAGGGAGAAGAGACGTGTCCTCCTCCTAAATGATCATTTTGTTATTAGCCGGCGATCTTCCTGCAGATCCATCAGGTAATCCGTTGGCCTATCAAAACAGCCCAGCCACACATTTTTCATCTTTAATGGGAATACAGAGAGGCATAGGCTTGTTATGAAATTGTCACACAAATGGCAAGTCTTGTCATGATACACATTCAAACATGATATTGTCTATATTATCTATAAAGTTCTTCAAATTGCATAGTGACATTGCATGACATTACCTAGGCTACTATAACAATGTTTTGAGAATTAATATTTGGCGAGATAAAGTCTATAACTGTACCAATGATTCCTTTGTCAATCAGGTAGTCTATGACTTTTTACTTAAATGATTATCAAAGTTAATGATTTCTCCCTTAGCTGCTTACTGAACAGCGCGTAAATGCAGCTGTTTTTATGTGTCGTGGACAGTTGCTTTTGGATATGCTCATCCGACCATATATCTATGAGGCACTTAATTTCTTCGGCACTCCACGTTTCTCCGCGGTTTGATTTCATCGCGAGTCGATAGCTTGAAAAATTTAATGGAGTCAACAGGAAGTGAAAAGAATTTTACCCACAACCCCGTATCTCTTATACCCAAAGTGCATTAAACTATACAATTTCGTCAGATTTGGTTTGGTTGCTTTCACACCAGACGAACTGTACCAAAGTAGAGCGGATAAAGCGGTCCGAGACCACCCCTTCAGGCAGGTCTCGGATCGATTGATTTGGTGCGCACCAAAGTACCGAGATTGCATTCACATCAACGCAAACGAATGGAACCAAGGGACCAAACACGTTTGGTGTGCACCAAATGCTGTAGGTGTGAAAGCACCCTTAGTCCTAGAGATCCTTATATGGAAGGAGACAGACTATTAACACATAATCAATTAACCTTAAAGAGAAAACATATACTGCATATTATCAGTAATATTTTAATATCAGACAGTGCCATCTACTACATCAAGCAACAGCTTATATGTTGAGGTTGACTAAGTATATATAGGCAAGATGGGGCTTGATTCATTCACTGCGCATACCACTTAATTAGAGAAGATACAACTTCTTATTTTAGCACATCAGTATCCAAGTCATTCAGGTACTCGGAAGTCTTTAACAGATACTTGTTCCACTGGATTTTTTCTTTTACATATTGTATAAAATGTTCTGCAAAAACTTCATTTTTAAATTAAGCTTACTATGTAATCACATCACATTAATCACTCCCTACACACTCCAGGAAGACATTTTGAGGAACCTTCAGAACAGCAGCTTCGGTGTATATTAAACATAACATTGAAGTTGCAAGAAAGATTCAAGAAATGTATTTACTGAGGGTCTATTTTAAGGTTTTAAAAAGAAATAATTTGGTAACTTGCCATCATGTATATATATCTGGACATCTTTAAATACATGGAACAAGCAACATTTCATGGGAAGCTCGAAACTTACCCGGCTGAAGTAAAGGAAAACACTTTGTTCTGTCCAGCAACTGACGAGGATGAAGAAATAGGGGCAGAAAACGTTGAGTCAGGCTTTGTGACTCCTCCTGCCAGAGAAAAACAGGGAGAGAGGAAGACAAAGCATAATTATACTTGAGCCAAATGAGGAAAAAGACTCATCTGTGGATAGAATTCAATGACATCCATTTAGCGTTGTGGCTTGACTGGTTAAATAGTTCTGCCTCACTGCATGCAGGGCAAAGTTTGGTCATCAGGAGATATCACAATCTTTGAACAGGTATGAGATAAACACATTTAAACAGACCAGAGACTGGCAACAGGAGCTGACATTTGGAGTATCTCTACTTCGATGTTTGAATAAGCCAGCACTGATGTAGAAGGTGAAAATGTATTGATAGGACTAATTCAGCTTTGGTTCTAGGATGAAACTTTTCAATTTTGCTTTGTGAGAAGACCCAAGTGAGTGCTTTTGATAAAATACTTGATGCCACAGATTTGACCTCTGTTTTGGGAGCCAACAGGGTTATCTCATTGGAACTGCAAGTTGCAGTGAGGATATTTATAATTGCCATTTGAGTCAATGCACCTAACATCTTTTAATGTATAGCTCACATTTTAGTGAAACTGTATATTGTGCTTAGTAAGGTAACACCTGCGGAGGCTTCAACACTAATGTGGGATAAATGAATACATTGCCTAAAAGGAGCCTAATTTGGAAAAAAGCTGTCACTATAATGTGATGTGGAATCCCACATCAACATTATAACAGAATTTGTGGTGAACTTTAAGCGAGGTGATAGATCATTCCCACTATTACTGATTAACTGCTAGGTTGTAGAAGTAGTGAAGAAACTCAACCTCCTGGACATTACAATTTCCAGCATTTTAAAACAGGGAAGGTCAATACATTTGCTATGGTTAAGTAAGGTGGTCTGTTCTAAAAAAAAAAAATGTAAAGAAGATTGGGCTGACACCAGAAACAATGACCTTTCTATCACAATTTGGTACAGAAATCTCTCTCTCTATACTGAGGAAAGGAAATGGGTAGGAAGACTGGTGGGCACCACTGCTGAAATCACTGGTCACCTTCTAACCACTGTGGATTCATTCTACTTTAATAGACTGAACTGTACAGCCTCTAAGACATTTTCTAACCCACACTACATCCTGCCCACCCCCGTGTCCACTCTTCTTCCGTCTGGTAAACAGCTCAGATCAAACAAGGTCAGGACTAAAAGATTTCATAATAGTGATTTTCCTCAAGCTGGTGGGATGCATGAAGTTAACGCATTGATCTTAACAGCTGCCTACTGTAACTGAATGAATGTGACTGTGTGTGCTTTTGCTAAACTGATTGTGGGTTGCTGAAGAATGATGATTAGGTTGCTTGATTTCTTTAATGGTTTATTTTTAAGAGTCTTACTAAATAAAAACCCAAGCAAATCACATTTTTATGGCAATGAAGTATTTGCATTAAATTTACATTTCTGGACAGACAACAGTAAACATTATGTCTGAAATCAGAGGATGGACAGAAATGTACCAGGCTGCAAACCATTATGGAAGCAAAGTTGCATGATATATTTCAAGAATGGGTCCTCAGATCTAAGGACATATCATCTGGATGTTCGGGTAAAGAGAGTATCAGTGCTATGAAATGATCAGTACTCTGTAGACAGCTGTTTTTGGTGGCTAGGGAGTTGCTGGGAAGACCTTGTAGAGGCACAAACTTGTAGTAAAAACAGTACTTTCTAAATCCAGTACATCTTTTCCAGGATAGTGCTGGAAACCTAAAATGAGTCTAGATTCACTTCTTTACCCAGAATCCCTATGGTCTCTTTTTAGAAAGAACAATATTTCAAAGGATACAAGATATAATGCAACTAGATGTAACAAAGACAACAAATATCAACTGACAAAAAACAAAAACTCCTTTTCAAGTTTGTATGGAAGGCAGAAAGAGTAATAATCACTTTGGAGATTGAAAAAAATGTCTACAATACTTGTTCCAGGTAAGGTTATTCCAGTTATTAGATTTCTAACAACATCCTAAGCCAGGTCTGTCAGTTCAATCCTCACCTCTGACTCATGGTCAGACCCTGACCATGGCACTTAGTTGTCTGTGCTTCAATTGTTGAAAATAAACTTAAAGAATCGTATTATGTCTCAATACTTGTAAAGCATCTTGGAATATTTAATGCAGAATAAAGAACTGCACATTTCATGTATTCATTCCACTAGATTGGAATGCTTTGGATTAGAGTAAATATGTTCATGGTGACCATTCCCTCTATCCACTTCTGTCCATGACGTTCACCAGGACAGTATAATATTAGAGCTGTGGGTGATGCTGTTGCTGTTTGTGGATGATGATGTCTTCCCTTTTACATCTATAGTGGTGTGAAAAACTATTTGCCCCCTTCCTGATTTCTTATTCTTTTGCATGTTTGTCACACAAAATGTTTCTGATCATCAAACACATTTAACCATTAGTCAAATATAACACAAGTAAACACAAAATGCAGTTTTTAAATGATGGTTTTTATTATTTAGGGAGAAAAAAAATCCAAACCTACATGGCCCTGTGTGAAAAAGTAATTGCCCCCTGAACCTAATAACTGGTTGGGCCACCCTTAGCAGCAATAACTGCAATCAAGCGTTTGCGATAACTTGCAATGAGTCTTTTACAGCGCTCTGGAGGAATTTTGGCCCACTCATCTTTGCAGAATTGTTGTGATTCAGCTTTATTTGAGGGTTTTCTAGCATGAACCGCCTTTTTAAGGTCATGCCATAGCATCTCAATTGGATTCAGGTCAGGACTTTGACTAGGCCACTCCAAAGTCTTCATTTTGTTTTTCTTCAGCCATTCAGAGGTGGATTTGCTGGTGTGTTTTGGGTCATTGTCCTGTTGCAGCACCCAAGATCGCTTCAGCTTGAGTTGACAAACAGATGGCCGGACATTCTCCTTCAGGATTTTTTGGTAGACAGTAGAATTCATGGTTCCATCTATCACAGCAAGCCTTCCAGGTCCTGAAGCAGCAAAACAACCCCAGACCATCACACTACCACCACCATATTTTACTGTTGGTATGATGTTCTTTTTCTGAAATGCTGTGTTCCTTTTACGCCAGATGGACATTTGCCTTCCAAAAAGTTCAACTTTTGTCTCATCAGTCCACAAGGTATTTTCCCAAAAGTCTTGGCAATCATTGAGATGTTTCTTAGCTAGATTGAGACGAGCCCTAATGTTCTTTTTGCTTAACAGTGGTTTGCGTCTTGGAAATCTGCCATGCAGGCCGTTTTTGCCCAGTCTCTTTCTTATGGTGGAGTCGTGAACACTGACCTTAATTGAGGCAAGTGAGGCCTGCAGTTCTTTAGACGTTGTCCTGGGGTCTTTTGTGACCTCTCGGATGAGTCGTCTCTGCGCTCTTGGGGTAATTTTGGTCGGCCGGCCACTCCTGGGAAGGTTCACCACTGTTCCATGTTTTTGCCATTTGTGGATAATGGCTCTCACTGTGGTTCGCTGGAGTCCCAAAGCTTTAGAAATGGCTTTATAACCTTTACAAGACTGATAGATCTCAATTACTTCTGTTCTCATTTGTTCCTGAATTTCTTTGGATCTTGGCATGATGTCTAGCTTTTGAGGTGCTTTTGGTCTACTTCTCTGTGTCAGGCAGCTCCTATTTAAGTGATTTCTTGATTGAAACAGGTGTGGCTGTAATCAGGCCTGGGGGTGGCTACGGAAATTGAACTCAGGTGTGATACACCACAGTTAGGTTATTTTTTAACAAGGAGGCAATTACTTTTTCACACAGGGCCATGTAGGTTTGGATTTTTTTTCTCCCTAAATAATAAAAACCATGACATTTAAAAACTGCATTTTGTGTTTACTTGTGTTATATTTGACTAATGGTTACATGTGTTTGATGATCAGAAACATTTTGTGTGACAAACATGCAAAAGAATATGAAATCAGGAAGGGGGCAAATAGTTTTTCACACCACTGTAAATGCAATATTTTTAAATTTGAGGCTATGGTCCTCTCCAAGAAAAGGTGGTGGGTGGGGGGACTGGGGCCTCAAGCAAGGCGAGACCGGAAACATCAGCATCAATACACTATGTAGACTCTCAATGGTTTGCTTATACTCCATGGATTCATTTTCACTGATGAAAATGAAGTTACCACATTTAAATGTGTTCTACTAAAATAACGTTTCCAAAAATGCATTCATTCAGCCACCGTCTTTAAAATTTTGATTTGGAAGTTTGTAAATCTTCAGAGACAGCTCAAAAGCTACTGCTTTATACTGACTCAGATCTGCAATACTTCCAAGAATGGATATTTGATATAAATAATGATTTTACACCAAGATCCAGTCCACACTGAATAATATTAGCAGCGTTTGTTTGGAATCTAAACAGCAATTCCATATACTGAAACACTTTGAGGACAGACCCTCTGTGATTGGATGGATCACATAAACTAAAACTAGATCAGGACTGTACAGCTGCAGTGTATAGAAATGAAAAGAGGTTTTAGGAGGGTATACGCTGACAAGATCCTCAAATAAACTGTTTAGCACAAGGTCACTGAGAAATTGGAATGAAACCAAATGGATCAGAATCTCACAGTAAAATCAGAGATCTGTCATTGGTCTGTATAACATCAAATTACAAAACATTTTTCTGTACAGTTCAATTTAAAAATGTGTGTTACAAAAGGTACTTACCAAACAAAAATCCAGGCTGAGAACCCATTAAGGAGACACTTGAGGCTGGCACTGAAACTTTCAATGCACTGGGAAAAGAAGGCTGATCCTGTTAGGCAAAACAAGAAATATACAAATGACATGTAATTGATAACATAGGTTGGGCTCTTCAAGTTTGGTTTGAAAACAGTGTTAAAGTAAATACAGCAATTCTATAAAAATAGAATCTAAGCGTTACAAAACATATAAAACTTGGTGTAAATAGAACCTATATCCAAAACAAGGACAATTAAGCAATAAGAACGCATGCATCCGGCGTAATCCTATTTTTTTCTGGTCTAGGAAATGTAATTACTTTGAAGACATGATCCTGCCTAAAAAAAAAAAAAAATCAGAAGTGGTCTTCCCTAGACCTTCTCGTATACTCAGATATGGGGATGGATATTTGAGGAGTAAACTGCAAGAAAATTATTATATTTTTATATTATGTAAATTAAATAACCACCATCAACAACAAATCAAATCAAATCAATAATGTATTAAACAATTATTATAAAAGTTGAATAAATCGGAATCTGCAGTAGCATTAATAAAAGGTAAAGTACCACTTCCAGTTAACAGAAATAGCTCATAAGTTGGTAAAAATCTATGTTTTGTACCTAATACATGTATGCAAAATTTGGTTGACCAAAGTGAAAGCGTACTACTCAAGTTATTGTGTTTAGACACACATACACAGACATAATTCCAAAAATGGTATTTTTAGACTCAGGGAGGTCTAAAATATCGAGATTAGTGAAATTTTTGGAGGATTCCAATACTTTTCCTATACTTCGTATACAAGGTCTAAAATGGAGAGATTCATCAAAATCTCGACATTGAATCTTTGGACGATTACAATACTTTCCTTATACTTTGTATATGAGAAAGTAAAAAACAGGCAACGTAAGCACTGCACACCATTTGAATGATTACGGATATGCAAGTATATGTTCTCAGATTCTAGTATAAGATCTTCAATCAAGTTGTGTTCTCATTAGGAACAGCCATTATACTTGATATCCTGGCAGGTGTCACCTTGTCACATGGAACCAGTGCAGCTTGCTCATGTGAACAAATGACACCAATTTAAATTCCACTTTCTTACTTAAAGTCCTGTGGATAACTCATTTAATCAGGTACCTGTCATTTACATAACACTGCTTCCTCTCGAGGAAATCAGCACCAATTTCAAAGTGGAAAAAGTTAGTATTTACCTGTACAGCTGTAGTTGTGGATGACAGTTGTTGAATGTCAGGAGCAGCAGAACCTTGAGCAGCAATACTGTTATATATAAAAAAACAAAAAAAAACAATTGTGTAATACACAAGACATTTATGCTCACATTTATAAAATGGAGGAATGAGCTATTATTTGTTTACAATAATACTGCATACTACAAAAGAAAATCTGACATAAGTTCACTTCACAGCATGACAGCACACACTGCTGTATTATAATGAGTGGTGCAAAATAAAACGTAAATGTTATTGAGGGCCTTAGTCAGTATCCTAACTTTAATCCAACTGGTTACGACATGAAGATATTAGAACAATCTGGAAAAGAACAGGCCATTCAGCCCAACAAAGATCACCAGCGCTACCCACTTAATTCTTCCAAAATAACATCAAGTTTAGAAAGTCTGTAAAGTGTTATGGTCTACCACACTGCTTGGTCACTTATTCCACATGTCTGTGTTTCCCTACGTGAAGAACAACCTCCTAATGTGTAACCTTAACTGTGTTGTCCCTGTGTTCCTTTTGAACTCATTATAAATTAAGTCTCAATCCACTGTGCTATTTCCCTTTATAATTTTAAACATTACGATCATGTCTAGAGGGCGGCACGGTAGCGCTGCTGCCTCGCAGTAAGGAGACCTGGATTCGCTTCCCAGGTCCTCCCTGCGTGGGGTTTGCATGTTCTCCCCGTGTCTGCGTGGGTTTCTTCCCACAGTCCAAAGACATGCAGGTTAGGTGCATTGGCGATCCTAAATTGTCCCTAGTGTGTGCTGGCACCCTGCCCAGGATTTGTTCCTGCCTTGCGCCCTATGTTGGCTGGGATTGGCTCCTGCAGACCCCCCGTGACCCTGTGTTAGGATATAACGGGTTGGATAATGACTGACTGACTGACTGACTGACGATCATGTCTACCCTTAATCTACTTTTGCTTAAATTGAAAAGGCTCTGCTCAAGACCTTGAATAGGTTAAAAAATAAAATGCTGTTCTAAGTCCTACACCTACAAACTGACAGTTATAAATGCTACCAAAGGTAATCTTGCACAAACTTCATCCGCAAATGCTTAGCTTAGCATTTTTATTGATGTTTTCATTAAGTCAAACACCCAAAATTATTTTTTAAGAAAGGAATCTCATCACTGGCAAGTAAAGGAAAGAGACATAATTTCTCTTTAAAGCAATTTTATCCTGTGGAGAGGTAAATCAGCAAAGAATTATTTAACATTTTCTATGCAAGATTGTTTTCTGTTTTGTGCCCATTGCTGCCAGGATTGGGCTCAACAGCATGCAAAACTGAATTGGATTAAGCATAACCTCGCACCAAGCTACATCAGTGACCTTCTCCATCACTATGTGCCTGCCCGCTCACTAAGGTCCTCCGATTCTGGTAATCTTGTTGTGCCCCACACTAATCTACACTCCATGGGTGACAGCAGGGCCTTCAGCAGTATAGCACCCAGACTCTGGAATGACCTACCGAAATTAATCAGGTCAGCTGACTCCATGAATTCTTTTAAAAAACAACTCAAAACTCATCTGTTCAGGAAGGCTTTTAGCTCTGCTTGACTTCATTCCCCTTCTCTCAGTTTACCTCCATGTCAAGATGCTCATGTAACCTGTATGTGTGTGTGCAGACCATCAATTGTGTTGTCTGTTAGGCTTTCTCTGAATTTACTGTCTTACTCTTCTTTATTTATTTATTTATTTATTTGGTTTGTACAATGCTATACACAATGCTAGAATCCTAACTAGGAAAAGAAAATCCGAGCACATCTCTCCAGTTTTAATGTCACTACACTGGTTACCTGTGTCATTCAGGATTGACTTTAAAATTCTGCTTATGGTTTATAAAGCCTTAAATAATCTCGCCCCATCTTATATATCGGAATGTCTGACACCCTATATTCCAAATCGTAACCTCAGATCCTCAAATGAGGGTCTCCTTAGAATTCCAAGAACAAAACTTAAAAGAAGTGGTGAGGCGGCCTTCTGCTGCTATGCACCTAAAATCTGGAATAGCCTGCCAATAGGAATTCGCCAGGCTGATACAGTACAGCAGTTTAAAACACTGCTGAAAACATATTACTTTAACATGGCGTTTCTATAACTTCAATTTAACTTAATTTAACTTAATCCTGATACTCTATATGTTCAATTTCCTCATAATAACTATTCATGGTGGTTCTAAAATCCGTACTGACCCCTACTCTCTTTTCTGTTTCTTTTTCCGGTTTCTTTGTGGTGGTGGCCTGCGTCACCTCCACCTACTCAAAGCATCACGATGCTCCAACAATGATGGATGGATTAAAAGGCAGAATTCTACGTGACCATCATCATCAAGCCCTTCCGTGAGAACCCTAAATCCAAAGAGGACTGTTTCATTTATGTTAGGTAGAATGCCCAGAGGGGACTAGGCGGTCTCATGGTCTGGAATCCCTACAGATTTTATTTTTTCTCCAGCCGTCTGGAGTTTTTTTGTTTTTTCTGTCCCCCCTGGCCATTGGACCTTACTCTTATTCGATGTTAATTAATGCTGAATTATTTTGTTTTCTTATTTTGTCTTTTATTTTTCTATTCCTTATTATGTAAAGCACTTTGAGCTACTGTTTGTATGAAAATGTGCTATATAAATAAATGTTGTTGTTGTTACACTGTATACCCTGCCGTTCTTTCTTATATTCTGTAAGTGCCTTGAGCATGGGAAAGGTGCTATATAAATAAAATTTATTATTATTATTATTAAAATACAAAAATAATAAATAAATAAATACTCAGAAAAACACAAAACAAACAGTGCTATTGTATTATGATAATCTATCATCTTAAAAAGTGCAACAGTATTCATCAGTTAATCAATCTTTATTATATGTAACTCCTTTAACTATGATAATAGTTACAATTTCCAATATTAAAATATCACCTAATTATTCATCCATCTACTCATTGACTGTCAATGTACTGACAGTCACTTCAGGGTCATAGGAAGCTAGAATAAGAAGACTTGGGCAAAATGTGGAAAGCAACCTTGAAAGAGGTGCAATTCCAATGGGAGGCATACTCTCATAAACACCCACAATTACTCTTACAGAAAGTTGCCAGTTAACCTGACATTTATGTTTTTGTGATGTAGGAAGAAGGCCAGAGTACTCACAGGAAAACCCACAGAGACATGCGAGAACATGCACAAATGTAATTCAAGCAAAGGATGCCGGTTCAGTGAGACAACAATTGTGCTGCTCTACAGTGTAACCAGCAGGCAGAAATACTCAAACTCAATGAAATGCTTTGGAAATAAAAACTCAAATGTAAATGATATGTTGTACTCTGAATATACAGCAACAAATTTGAACTTTGCTTACTTTTAAATGTATGCAGATGAAATCAAACCAGTTCAGAAATGACTCATACATAGTTCACTGCTTGCTGATTATTGTCAGAGTCAGTTATTTAAAACTACCTTAGGGAATCTTCATGCTAATACACTAGACGTAACTACACTTTGTGCGAATAGCAAGGTAAAGGCATCGGTAGAATTAGTAGCGACACTAATATATCGATATCTACCTATCTATGCTACATTGATAGGCATTGGTTCCATGTTACTCTGAGACAGAGAGAAGCATGTTAAGAGATTCTTGGACTTGTGAAGGTAGTTTCCCGGCTGCCATGTTCGCCAATGTTCTGCTAAAATAGACGTCTGTAAACTGATCTGGTCTGGTCCACCTCTTGGGGGTTTCTTAGTTTTTTCACAGTACCACAGAAGGTAAACAAAATTCTCTTTCATAAAAATGCAAGCCATGTGTAGACATAACCATAACTTCTGACACAGCATAGTAAACCAAAAAAAAAGTGACAAACCTATGAAAAACAAAAAAAAAAGCATTTCTGCTTACAATACTGAACTGGACTGTACAGGGAAAAAAAAATCAAATTGATGTAACTGAAAAACCCCACGTCTCTGCTGGACGGTACAGGACTTTGGGGGGTTATCTAAACGGCCAGAAGAAGCCTCCTTATATGGAAGCCTGTCTCACTTGCTCTTTCTCTATCTTGTTTTGCCGAGATAGTGTTGGAAAATTCCCACACCCCACAAAGTGGAGATAAGTTTATCAATGTCATTAAAATAGTTTCCTTTGTAACACTATTTAGGGTCACCGGTCACTATGTGCATACGACATATTAAACATGCCGACTTTTAAATAAACTTGAATTTATTCCTGAACACAGGGTGCACACAAGGAAAAGAACTGAAAAGCAGTTTCACATCTGGGTGATTATAAAGAAAGAAAAAATCTGAGCCAATGTTTTTTGAACTGCTACAAAACTTCTCAATTTTCTACAATGTAATTAAATTGTGGGAATTTAAAACTTGTAAAAGCAGCAAAATTTGATACAATTAAAAATTTGGATTCAGAAAGAAAAATACATCTGTAAATTCAGCAAAACTTGGTACTTATACCTAGAACAAGAACCAAATATTGTTAAGATTAAACTAGCCCCTTTTTCAGGGCTGTAGTTGAGTAAATGGCACCACTGCCTAAAGTCCAGTCCAGAGAGACTGAGGAGGAGTTTTTTCCCCCCCACAGTACTTTTGCATGTTAAATAAGGAAAGTGTCTAGAAATGCATGATGTCCTATTGTTAGCTTTATCACATTAGGTTATTAAAGTTAAGTCACCTATTTACTCATTATTATTATTTATTACATATTTATAATTCTATTAATGATTTCTGAATTTTAAACTTACTAATCATCCTCCGCGGCTCTGCCTGCATAGCAGTGAAACAGGACAGGGAGAAGGTCCTGACGTCACGCTTCCCCCTCCCCTCAGCCTACAGCCTCTGTCTCGGATTAGCGTGAATAAATCACTCCAGCAAGTGAACTATGAAACATAGCGCAATGAGAGAAGTTACAAAATCAACCGGAATGTTCAAGCAAGTAATAGAAAAAAAAACCCCATCTAAATCTGTTACGTAGTTCTCTCGTTCACTAGCTAAGTGGAGGTAAGGTACGCCCCGAGGCTGGCGCGTGAGTGAGGAGTCCCCACTCCCATTCCATTTAGCCCGCTGCATGTCTCTTGGATTCGTGCAAATAAATTGGTACCACAAGTGAACTATGATACATAGTGTAATAAGAGAAGTCGCAAAATCAACCGGAATGTTTAAGCAAGTTATAGAAAAAAACTGATCTAAATCCTTTAAGTAGTTCTTTCGTTTGCTAGCTAAGCTGAGGTACGGAACAGCCTGAGGCTGGCGCATTAGTGAGGAGGGCCCGCTGCGGGTCTCTCAGATTTGCACAAATAAATCGGTACCGCAAGCGAACTATTATACATAGCACAATGAGAGAAGTTGCAAAAATCAACCAGAATGTTCAAGCAAATTATAGAAAGAAAAAAAAAAACTCCGATCTAAATCCATTAAGTAGTTCTCTCATGAAAAGCGGACAGACATAAAATCCAACATCTATCTGTCTGTTTTTATATATAGAGATGTATTGTTATAGTTCCTTTATAAATCCTACATTTAAGGCAAGGTAGTTTCTCAGCACTATGACACAAAAAAGAATGAGGAGCAAAATGGCTGCCTGGAACTCTAAGCAAATGGGCTAAAATACTGATGAGGAGCTACATCTGTTATTTATGCTAATCAACCGTTGCAGCTCCTTCCATGCCATTTTTCAAATTCTATCTGTTATTACTTCTTTAGTTGTTATTACTTATTAAATATTTGAATTTAAAAAGTTACATATTGTTAATGTTCCTTTTCGTTCCAAGGCACAGTCCTAAGAGTTGCAACTAAACATTTCACTGCATATTGTACTGCATGTATAATTTGGATGAGATTCAATTTCAGCAGTAGTTACCAATAAAATCTGAGTATTTCAATGTTTATAGTCATACCTCTTTGACTTTTCACTATAATGGCTCTTGGTGTTCTGTAGCATATACTCGTTATCTGAATTTTTTGGCTGCAAGGCCCAATTCTTCCAATGTCCCTCTGAAGAAAGTTTCATAGTTATGCCTGTACAAACGTATCGCTGTTGGTGCCCATTAACTCGGAGCTGTCTCCTGATAGTTTTGTGCATTTGTTCGAATTGTTAAGACTTGATGGTGCAGTGGCTGCATTTACCCAAAAAATATCTCTGTAATATTGAAAAATACCTGTAAAAATGGTGGAAAAAAAACGACTTTAAATAAGCTTCACAACATTTTGCGTCCACTGTTTTGGGAGGTCAGCCTACATAAGGGCATAGTGAAGGCCCAGTTTCTCTCTTGTATTTCACTTGTAAGCTAATATGCAGAAACACTCCCATTAAACAGTTTTCTAAATTAGGTAACCAATGAATTAACTGTTTTTTTTTTTAATTATGAATAATTCAAGAAATGACAGCCCTATCGGTGTTTAAGAGTAATTGGTTGGTGGGTTTCTGATGGGCAGGGTATGGATTATTACTTTTCCTATTTCAAATAATAGGAAATATTTTTTTTGGATATTCCAAGTTTTCTTTTCCAGACTCATTTTAATGGATAGGATTGGAAAGCAGGGATACCTACCCATACATTTCGTTACATGAGGGATTTTGTTTTGTGGAAAAGTAAAACTGAAAGTTAAACAGACTTAAAATTGAGATACAGTAATCCCTCCTCCATCGCGGGGGTTGCGTTCCAGATCCCCCCGCGATAGGTGAAAATCCGCGAAGTAGAAACCATATGTTTGTATGGTTATTTTTATATATTTTAAGCCCTTATAAACTCTCCCACACTGTTAACATTATTAGAGCCCTCTAGACATGAAATAACACCCTTTAGTCAAAAGTTTAAACTGTGCTCCATGACAAGACAGAGATGACAGTTCTTTTTCACAATTAAAAGAATGCAAATATATCTTTTCTTCAAATGAGTCTCTGCATCAGGAGCAGAGAATTTAAGAGAGAGAGCGCGCGCTCGCAAAGAAAAGCAAACAATCAAAAAATCAATACGTGTGCTTTTAAGTAAAGCGGCATTTTTCAGAGGAGCGTCAGTATCTTCTAAGCAAACAGCCTCTGTTGAAACAGCCCCTCTGCTCAAATCTCCTCCGTCAGGCGCAGAGAACGTCAGAGAGAGAGCGCGAGATTAAAGCAAACAATCAAAAAATCAATACGTGTGCTTTTAAATATGCCGAGCACCGCAATAAAGCGCCATTTTTTAGAGGAGCGTCAGTATCTTTTAAGCAAACAGCTTCTGTGCAAACAGCACCTCTGCTCACACTCCCTCCGTCAGGCGCAGAGAATGTCAGAGATGGTGAGATAGAGGCAGAGACAAGCAAACAAACACCGCGCGGGATGCATATCTTATAGCATTGAGGAGTTTTAGTTAATATGTAATACATGCTCTGATTGGGTAGCTTCTAAGCCATCTGCCAATAGCGTCCCTTGTATGAAATCAACTGGGCAAACAAACTGAGGAAGCATGTACCATAAATTAAAAGACCCATTGTCCGCAGAAATCCGCGAACCAGCGAAAAATCCGTGATATATATTTAGATATGTTTACATTTAAAATCCGCGATAGAGTGAAGCCGTGAAAGTCGAAGCGCGATATAGCGAGGGATTACTGCATTCAGAAGTGAAAAGAGGCAAAACATTAGGCTACAAAAACCTAATACGTATTATAGGTGTCAAGCTACTTCCCTAAAAGATAATGATAATGGAAGAAATGGCTAGGGAAAAACTCTCCTATGTTAGAAAGCCAACCTGATGTTAATATAACAATACAACCTCATTATTTATATTGACAGCATGTGGTTTAACTAAACTTTTTGTTAACCTTACGTAAGACAATATTTTTCATGGTATGGAAAGAAATCCTACATTTAAGACAAGGAAGCGTCTCAGCACTAGGACACCCCAAAAAAAAAAAATTAGAGTAAGGAGCAAAATGGCTGACTAGAACGCTATGCAAATGTGCTAAAATATTGAAGAGGAGCTACATCTGTTACTTATGCTAATCAACCTCTGCAGCTTCTTCCATGCCATTTTTCAAATTCCATCTCCCCTTTCTCCTGCAAATGCAGAATCAGTATGACTAGCACATCTAGCCATCTTTCCACAGATGCAAAAAAAGATCAATAAGCAGCTGCCCGAGAAAGAATATGGGATAGATATTATATAACTATGGTATACTGATTGACAACACTATACCATTTACGGCACAGTATATATGATTATTACATACTTGCTATTCCTAGTTCCACAATAAAGTGGAGAAAACATTAAAGCAGATAACGAAGACAATGACACAGGAGTTCAGAAATCAATGTGCTTTGTGTGCAGAACAGAAGCAAGGTCAGATTTATTAAATGCCACTGCTACTGCTGACAGGACTATTACAATGTTTATATCTCTTCAGAATTTTTTTTTTGGTAACTACAGTACAAATTAACAATGAAAAGGAGAATCTTCAAGGTGAAATGAGATGGCATTGTGATGTACAGCTGTAATATGCCATTCTAAAACAAATATTTGGTTTCTAAAGCAGAAATACAGAGCCACCAGCTAGAGTCATTTCATACACAAGACAAATAAAGGAAGATAAAGGTGGTAATCTAACTGTGGCTCTAAAATAGACGGTGCTGATATGTTGTTAATTAAAACATGTATATTTTTAGTAACAATGTCACTTGCTGTCCTACCACTTTTAATGGTGCAAGAATGAAAAAAATATATAAATTAAAAAAAATAAGCTAAGAGCAACCAACTTATGATCTGTAAGACCTACTGCCAATAAGTTATCTACAAAAAACAAAACAAAACCAAAAATAAAATCAAAATAAGACTAAGGGGGCAAAAATAAATGAATAATTCAAAACACTATACATGTTTAATTTGTGAACGCAGTATGTGTGATGATTTTTATTCAATAACAATTCCTACACTGAAACTTTGTTCTCTGTGATATTTGTATTTCAAAGCACTCAAAATAAATTTTTAATGTGATATTATTCTGACATAAAACTTTTTACAAAAAAAATTGAAATATACTCTTTGCATAAATATTCAATCCTTTTATAAACATAATAATAATAATTTTGTCTTTGATATCATTATGCAGTTCCTTCATATTTTAACAAATAAACATTGTAAACACCCTGGGCTAAACCTTTTAAACATTTTTGCATATAGTAGATATTGCGTTATGGCCATTTTGGCAGAATTAGGCATAGCTAATAAAGTGAGTGCTTATGAGTGTACCGTGTACATGTATATACATAAACACACTTTTTATTTTGGAGGCTATAAAGAAATTACTTATATGAAAAATAAACCAAAACCAAATACACTTTAATCTAATCAATTAGTCTAAATCATTGTTAGACACACACACACACACCCCAATGTACACTGCAGCTAGCTGAGGTGAGCCCACTAAAACACACACACTGATTAGCCACAACATTAAAAGCACCTGCCTAACATTGTGCAGTCTGGCCTGTCCAGGCATGGACTGCACAACACCTCTGAAAGTGTCATGGGGTGTTTGGCAACAAGACATTAACAGAAGATTCTTTCAAGTCCCATATGTTTCAAGGATGGGCTTCCAAAGATTGGACTTGTTTTTCTAGCACATCCTACAGATGCTCCTCAAACTATTCCTGAAGAAGTTTCCCAGTGTGGCAGAGTTTATTAAACTGCTGAAAGAGGCTACTGCTATCAGAAAATACTGTTGCCATGAATGGGTGTACATGGTCTGCAACAATCATTAGGTAGGTGGTATGTGTCAAAATAATGTCCACATGAAGGCCAGGACCCAAGGTTTCCCAGCAGAACACTGCCCAGAGTATCTGCTGGCTTGCTTTCTTCCTATAGTGTATCCTGCTACCATTTCTTCACCAAGTAAACCACTCACACAAACCCAGCTGTCCACATGATCTAAAAGAAAATGTGATTCTTTAGACCAGGCCACCTTCTTCCATTGCCACATGGTCTAGTTGTGATGCTCACAGGCCCATTGTTAGCGCTTTCAGCAGAAGACAGAGGTTAGCATGGGCACTCCAACCGGTCTGCATTAGACTGCAATGCACCTTGTGTTCTGACACCTTTTCCTCATGGACAGTATGAAGATCTTCTGTGGGATCAGACCAGATGGGCTTGTCTTCGCTCCCCACACAAAGCAATGAGCCTTGGGCACCCAATACACTGTTGCTAATTTACTGATGGTCCTTCCTTGGACCACTTTTACAGAAACTGTGACCCAGTCACCTAGCCATCACAGTATGGCACTTGTCAAAGTCCCTTAAATCTTCATGTTTGCCCATTTTTTCCTACTTTATATCACCTTTAAAAACTGACTGTTCACTTGCTGCCTACTATATCCTACCCCTTGATAGGTGCCATTGCAATGAGAATTAAATGTATTTACTTTATTTATAAACCACCTGTCAGTAGTTTTAATGTTGTGGCTGATAGGTGTGTATATAAATCTCCCTTTTTCTGTACAAATCAGTGTTCAGCATCATGTGTGTGTCTCAATGAAACTATATTGCATTTATAATATACTAGCAAAATACCCGCGCTTCGCAGCGAAAAAAGTGCTGCCTTAAAATTTTTATTAAGAAGAAAATTAAACCTTTTTAAACTGAGGGAAAATATACCAATACTTATTTAAGGATCTCTTTGCATACCACATTGTCAGTTCGGCCCTCCGGTTGTAATATGACCAAGCTGTGCGCTGAGCTTACTCTTGAGCATGTAACGTACAGTTGGCCATGTGAAAAGTAATCTTGTTTCAAACCTCACAGCTTGGATTGCTGCTGTCATAATCGGTTTGAGTTTCATGGTTTGTTTCAATTACAACAGCATTTGCAGGACTTGTGTTGAAGTGACATTCGGCATCTGTCAAGTGTTGTAAGCATACAACCGGTTTCATCGATAACTTCACATCCAACCTTTGAAAGTTTAAACATTCATAAACATCAAAGTGTCCACTACTGAAATCGTCACCTGTGAACATAAGATGTTTAAGAGGCATTGGCGGTTGTCGAAAGGTGTAAAATATTTGGCCATTTCGGTACACTTGAAAGCAACAACCAAACAATTCAGCGGCAGCCATCAACTCACATGCAGAACCATAGGTGAAGGGCTTAAGCATTTCACTCTTATAATGCTCCTGTGTAGTCTAATTATCTCCTGTACCGTCATCAGTCCACACCTTGAACCTGTCCCAGTCATTCAATACATAAGACACAATGTTCCTCCGGATATCAAGAGTGAGCCTGATATGGCCGTGCAATATGTAACAAAGAGAATGGAAAAGGCAGGTGCCATTTCCGGGCATGGAAACCACTTGGTAAGTGACAGTTCTCTGATCGATGGTGATCGACTCGATAGACATGTTAATGGGGGTATGGTTGGAACGATAAAGGAAATGGGCACCTGAACAATGTAAAGTAAGTCTAAAATACCTACACAATAACTAAAATCGTAATAAACGAACAATAAAACAGTGGAGAAGCCGTGGATTAAATAAAAAGTCTGCAGTTATTAGCAGGGAGACGTGAATCCGGTGGCGAAGCAAGGAAGGGAATGTAGAGACTGGAGCGTCGGACGGCCTTATATAGGCAGGCAGCCAACAAAGTGGGAAGCGTTGGGATGGGGGACCCAACGCCGCCTCACACGGTGACCGAGCTGCAGGCTATGGTCGTATATATGTACGTAAGTAGGATTCAGTTAGCGTTGGGAACCCGTGTACCAAATTTGTTGAAGATGGGCCCATAAGTAACAAAGACCGTTGGAAAGTTCAATATGGCGGCTGACAGTGGCGTCATACCACCGAAATAAGTACGTACACCAGTTTCGGTTAGTGCAGGGAAGCCGCCTACCAAATTTCATGAAGATGGGGCCATAAATAAGAATGTTCAATATGGCGGACATTTTTGACTGTTATGACCATTATGTGTAGAATTTCGAAATGAAAACTGCTTAACTTTTGTAAGTAAGCTGTAAGGATTAAGGCTGCCAAATTTCAGCCTTCTACCTACACGGGAAGTTGAAGAATTAGTGATGAGTGAGTGAGTGAGTGAGTGAGTGAGTGAGTGAGTGAGTGAGTGAGGGCTTTGCCTTTTATTAGTATAGATCCTGGGGTTTACAAATGGAAGTATGCTTTATAAGGAAAAAAAAAAACTCAGCTTGAATGAACTGACACCAGTGCACCCATGAGCGTGCTTCTTAGCTGCCTAGGACTACAGGACATGCCATCTACTGTGACTGTTCTGTTACAGTGCACTCTCCATTTTTCACTTCCTAACCAAGAAGATAAGCCGAGGATATGTAGGTGGTAATACTATGAAAATGAAACTCATCCACTCTGCTTGTAAAATGTGTTTGATTTTAATTATTCTCATGTTATTTTCTGCACTATGAAGATCTAGTGTATATATAAAACAATGAGCACAAAAATATGGAATGGATCACGTCCATTATTGATTAAACACAATATGTAGCATTTTATGTTCCAGTATGGGATTAGAAGTAGCATGTGGCAACTTGACTAGTATGTGAGGATGAAGATCATCAGGAAACATCATAGGAAACAATCCAGCACCTGTGATCTGCTACTACTATTAACCAACTTAAATCCATCTGGTGCTGCTTCATTACTTGTTAAAATAAACTGTGCTAAATTAATGCATTTAGGGGTTGTGTAAAAAAAAATTGCAGAAATTTTTTACAAGTTAATCTCAGGAATTAACGGAATTTAATCAGCAACTCTACTGAAAATATTAAGTATATATTGTCTGCGTTGGGCTGATAAAGGCAGGAATAATTTGGATGTTCAGGTGAATTTATCTTAGAAATGGAACAAAATACCACTATAAATACTGGAACCTAATGATAATACTTTATAATTTGCACAAACAGGTGCTCCTTATCATATGACAGCTTTCTTTGTGGGTTTAACATGAAAGTGAGTACCATCAAAAAATCCTGATTTTCTTCTTACAGATTTCTACATACAAGAATGTAATACAGAGCCTGTCAAGCACTGTACCACAAATGAAAGTAATACTCAGTCTCTTCCTTAAATGTAGTACATGAATTTTGACAAGCAATCAATAACTGAACATTTTACACTTTTATTAGGAGGCATTTAGCTCTAGTAACTATATACCATGCCTTCCTGTGAAAGAAAATCATTCATTTCATATTCTCCGTGGTGCCATTTATTTCTCACATATCTTTTCTTGAGAAGATGACTACCATCCCCCTTTGGAATTTAATTCCTTATAGACACTATACTTGGAAAATTCCAAGATTTAACCCATACCCCCTTTTCCACTTGTCACAAGAGAATACTTGAAAAGATATTTTGTATTTTTTATAGGTTTGGGTTTATATTGACCTCTAAACTGTTGTCATTCCCACTACATCCAAAAGGAGAAGAGGTCTACAGGGCTAAATGCTAAGCTCCAGATGTGGTTATGTCAGCTGTTTCTACAGTGTTGACAGTTTCCTATCCCATACTTAAAATTCTTTGCACTGTAGTTTATCAATATGTCCCCTGAAGACCCTTCGCTGCTGGTCTCTTCCTCTTTTTATTTAGCCTTAAGGGCACTTCTCCATTTTGCCTTTTTATTTTTGATTTCCCAGAAGCATCACTTTATGGGAAACATAATGCAGTTGGTAATATTCCATTAAGGCTGCTGAGACTTTTCTGTTCTTATTATTCACACCTTTATCCTGATTCTTACAGCAGAAATACAAGTGATTTTTTAGGTTCTTGGCTGTAAATCACAAATCTGCTTCTACTCTCATATTCCGAGATGAGGAACATGAAGTTAAATGAAAGGCAGAAAATCCCATTATATAATAATCTATACTACCTTCCAAAAGAGAAGCCTTCCAATTTCTCAGCCTGAACATTTAAGACCTTTCAAGTCTGGGGAATGGACTAATCTTTCTTATTCGGAAAGAAACTTGCAAAAGGTTCCCCACCATGCCAAAGATTAGACATGCAGTACGTGACAATATTCCCTGGAAATTACCCAACAAATACAAGATAAAGTTAAAATAAACGTGCTGATCGTAAGAAACGATTAATAGCCCCAAAAAAATAAAAATAAATAAATAAAAATAGACCTATGCTTATTCCTTTCATGGTTGCAAATAGAATTAATCTGTTTTACATGTAAAGAACAGCAGTAGTAGTAGTAATAGTAATAATACTTCTTTAAGCAAACCACAAAACTATTTTTCTGTACTGCACTAACAACACACTAGTTTATTCAGCTGTTCTTCCTCTGACATTCTTTAAAAAAAAAAAAAAAAAAAGTGCTTGTTCAAAGGATAAGGATATCCAGATGGCACTTACAAGCAGGATGAACGGAGACGATACAAACAGACCCTTTTGGGCATGACCCCAGCACCTATTGTTCTATTGTCCTCTATTGCCGATTGCCTTTTTCTGCATATTTTGGTTTTATTTCTATCATTTTATTTTTTGTTTGTGTCTTTAAATTTTAACCATTCAAATATCCCTGTGTTCAAGCTGCAATTAAGTTGACCGTTATTACTCTACCTGTCTTTGGGATACAGACTGCAGAAATGGTTATCAATTACTTCACAAAATCGAGTCTGAACATTGAGTAGTTCCACTGTAATTATAGGTGCTACCATGCATTATAGTGTATCACAGAACACCATATATATCGCTAGCTGACCTATGTCTGCTTAAGCCAATGTCACATTACATGACTTCTTGTCATTGGGCATGTCAGATTTTCTGTTTGCAGTTTCTGATCTCATTGCTGCACCATGCCATCTGAAATTTGTAGCACATGACACATTTATCTATATGCTACACCGATCCCTCTCCCACCTGGACAGAGGCAGTGGTGCTGTAGGAATTATGTTTTTGGACTTCTCTAGCGCCTTCAACACCATCCAACCTCTGCTCCTTAGAGACAAGCTGACTGAGATGGGAGTAGACTCACACCTGGTGGCATGGATTGTGGACTATCTTACAGACAGACCTCAATATGTGTGTCTTGGGAACTGCAGGTCTGACATTGTGTTCAGCAATACAGGGGCACCGCAGGGGACTGTACTTTCTCCGGTCCTGTTCAATCTATATACATCAGACTTCCAATATGACTCAGAGTCCTGTCACGTGCAAAAGTTCGCTGATGACACTGCTATTGTGGCTGCATCAGGAGTGGGCAGGAGGAGGAGGAGTACAGGAAGCTAATCAAAGACTTTGTTAAATGGTGCGACTCAAACCACTTACATCTTAACACCAGCAAAACCAAGAAGCTGGTGGTGGATTTTAGGAGGCCCAGGCCCCTCATGGACCCCGTGATCATCAGAGGTGACTGTGCAGAGGGTGCAGACTTATAAATACCTGGGAGTGCAGCTGAATGACAAATTGGACTGGACTGCCAATACTGATGCTCTATGTAAGAAAGGTCAGAGCAGACTATACTTTCTGAGAAGGTTGGCATCCTTCAACATCTGCAGTAAGATGCTGCAGATGTTCTACCAGACGGTTATGGCGAGTGCCCTCTTCTACGCGGTGGTGTACTGGGGTGGCAGCATAAAGATGAAAGACGTTTAACGCCTGGACAAACTTGTTAAGAAGGCAGGCTCTATTGTAGGAGTAAAGTTGGACAGTTTAACATCTGTGGCAGAGCGACGGGCACTAAGCAAACTCCTGTCAATCATGAATAATCCACTGCATCCACTGAATAGTGTCATCTCTAGGCAGAGGAGTAGCTTCAGTGACAGACTTTTGTCACTGTCCTGCTCCACTGACAGACTGAGGAGATCGTTCCTCCCCCACACTATGCGACTCTTCAATTCCACCCGGGCGAGTAAATGCTAACATTACTCAAAGTTATTGTCTGCTTTTTTTTTTTTTTTTTTTCATTTTTTTATTTTTATTACTATTTAATTTAATATTGTTTCTTTGTATCAGTATACTGCTGCTGGATTATGTGAATTTCCCCTTGGGATTAATAAAGTATCTCTCTATCTATTTACCGACAAAGCGCCATTCTTCCATCACAGTCGTGCCCGCCCCTTTTCCTGACAGCCAATAGTGTGCTGCCTGATCGAGCGGGCATTAACAAGTTGCATTCATTTCAGCAGCAGTCTCTGCACTTTATTTAATGTTTTTCTATTCTGTTATGGTATGTAAAATACAAGGCATCAGACAGACGAGGTTCTGTTTGGTTTGTGAAGTCCGCAGCCCACACCCAGCCTGATGGAGCTGGTGCTGTATGAAGGGGTAATAGTTGTGATGCTTAAAACCAATCTCGGCCCTTTGTTTTTTTGTTTTTTTTCCCCCATTCTGTTTTAGTACATAAAAGATGAGACATCAGACAGACAAGCTTCTCTTCTACTTATAGGGTTTAAACCCACATGGTCCTTATTACTTGTTGCAATGTTTGCATTGTACTTCCAGCTGAATGCTCATTTGTTCTCAACTCTCCCACGCAAACAACATGCACCTCCAATCAAACTTATCTGACTTTGTCTTAGCCATTTGCACACTAGTTTGTCTCAGTCGTTGGGCATGAGACATTAGACCGCGCTTTATGGGCGCACGTGGCAGACTGCCTCTGACTGTCTGATTATGTCAGTGTTCTAGCAATGATTGAAAATTGCTAGAAAAGTTATCTAATGTGATACATCCTTAAACAGACTTTTACCAGTGGCCTGTGAGCCTGTAATGGTGAATTTACTTCAAGGTGTAAATGAACTTGACGTTTTTAAAATCCCCTCCCCTCTATCAGCAATTAGCCTTACTTTTAATTAACTTAACACCACGAGGAACCCTAAAACAAAATAACAAATATAGAACTTTATATTTATGAATTAGATGCATTTATATTTATGAGAATAAATGCACAAACACACACATATATGGAGAACTCATGTTTTGCTGTTACTATTTTAGATGTTTTTATCCATAAGCACTCTAAAGGCTCGTTTGTACTTCACGCTCAGAACACGTACACCTCATGGCTGCCACGTGTTCCCAGCTTTCATTAAACGCATCCAATGAGCACTTCCTCAGAAATGAACGCGACGTGTGCACGAGTTGCAGTACCAGCAAAAAGTCGGGAGTCACAGTGTGATAAAAGATGTAGTGTGATGTCAGAGTCTGTGTTTACTATCTACATGTGTTGAAAAGCTGCTATGCGGATCCTCCAGGATCGATGTGCGTGCTTTGATGTTTGATGAATGGTTCGATGTGGTGAAACAAAATGCAGACATACAAATCCATTTGTGGTGCTTTTATATTCAAGTGTCGCATATTCCCCAACGCAATATCACGATACATTTTAAAAGTCTCACATACCATCTTCTTTGCAGTCTTTTTTATGTGCACTGTCACAACAGCACCAGAATGTACAGTGGCGTATTTAAGCCATAGAGAGAAAAAATTAAGGGTATGTTGAAAAGATCTATTTTGTTATTAAAGCGGAAATTTCAGCTTCAATCTCGAAATGTCCACTTTAACCTCGTAGTTTATTTTATCATTGAAGCAGACTGTCGTAAATGTCATCTTAAAAAATGACCCAGTTGTTAATCGCTATGTGCTTCTGGGGCTTCCTCCTGACCTGACAGCAGCAATTGCCACACACAGAATACATTATTACATTTACGATATTCCAGCTCTCTGTACATTTAGAATCCTTAGATTTACACTTGATATTATTTTCATGATGAAATGCATTAAAGTATTTATGTTACATTTTACAGATAAGTTGCTAACTTAATTTAAATAATGAAGACTGATAATGATTACACATGTTGTGGCGGCACAGTCTGAGTTGCAGGGAGTCACATCCCTGGTGTTCCTTGCCTGGAGTTTTCATAATTCCCTGGTGGGTTTCCACAGTGAGCTCCAGTTTCCTTTCAAATACATGAAGGTTTGGGGATTTGGTTATGCTAAAATGATACTAGAGTTTGTGTGTGCTTGTGTTTACCTTGCGATGAGCTGATGCCTCGTCCAGGGATCGTTTCTGTCTTGCGCCCGATGCTTGCAGGAATGGGCGCACCACCAGATTGATGGATTTAATCATTAAACATCATTTTCAGAGATATTGTGGCAAGGTGTCCTCGGAATTTAATGGATGCTTCAGGCAATTCATAACACAGTGAAGCCAAAACTGTTCTCACCGTGATGATATCTCGCACTGCCACCTGGTGGAATCTTCCAGATTTAAATAAAAGTATACGCACAAGTATAAACAGTATAACGCTTGCATATCAGTAGAGTCCGCTGGAGCATGCATCGTGTGAAATATAAACCTGGCCTAAGTCAATACACAAAGTAAAGCAGTAATTCTACTAAAAGAATACAATGATCTAGAGTATGCCTTTTTTGCTTTCCTAAATGACAAATGTGAACAATAAGACATGTTTAGAGGTAAGTACCATGTCAACTTAGGATTTTTTTTTTTTTATTTTCTTGACAAGTGATGGGTTAAGAATTTCCTTGACCTCCCACTGACAGATGGCAAAATTAACAACTTACTAAGACCTCTCACTACAATACTACTGTGCTCTCAGATCCAAGATGTTGTCAGCAGTGGGAGTTAAAAAAGGGTAGTTGGAAAAATAACCATTAATTTTACCACTGAGCCAAATACAGAACTCTGCTTAACAAGCAGCAGATCTGACTGCTAGCTTTCCTCAGTTGCCGTTGCTGATTTATCAGGTGTTGCCTCCACACCCAATGAGTATGCACCCTAAGACAGCACGACTGGGATGTAAACTAAAGAAGCTGGAAATTACAAGCAGAGAATTCTAATGCTTAAGTACATTAAAACCTTCATCAACCAGAGGCACGTCAGATTGTGCAACTTACTTTTATTGTGCAACAGCAAGAGTGTCCCTCAGCTTTGTTAATTACTCCCCACTGCTTATACCACCAAAAAAAGATTTACCGACCTTTGAAGGGGTGGCATAATTAAAGACGATCCTTTTTCTTTAAGCTCCTTGACATTCACAACTTGAGGAACATTTTTCAGCGTTGACTCTGTAAGTGAAGTATTGGCGGCTAAAATGCAAAAAACAATAAAAGGACTTAAATTAACTTATATCTGTTAAAGTACATGAAAATCTATCAATGACTGATCAGCATAATACCCATATCAGCAGGTACAAATTTATGACTCCAATATAGAAGGATTTTAATTTAAACAGCAAAGATGTGGTTGTCAGATTTTGTGGCCATGTCCCAAAAATGTGCGATAGCTTAGACAGCGACACCAAATGGGCCATGAATATGAGAGAGTGTGTGTGCACGTACACAATCGATACAGATTGGCACCACATCCTGCATTCTAGCTCTAGTCATTATTATATCCCACTTCAGTTATTTGGGGCGGGGTAATGGGTGTCAGAAATTTTATTAAAAATGATAGCATTTTAAATTAGTGTTAGGATAGTGCATTTCTTTTCTTCAGCTTTTAAAGAATATCTTGTGCAATAAACCATTTCAGGAAATTCCATTGTATTGATGTGCTTGGCCCACAAAAGCAAGAAAACACAAGGGAAAAGAGGAACAGACTGTGACAAAGCACATGGTTCCAGAGTTTAAAATAATAAATATTTTGTTAATTCAATATAATTGCTTTAAAGCAAAAGAGAACCTTTTAAAGAAGTTTATCTGTAGGAAAGAATATCATACCATATTTTTTTAATGAGCAAGTCAGAGATGAAACACAACAGAGGGTGACTGATGTGCAGACTCTGAAGACTATGATTCTTGTTAAATAATACAGTTGGCAATAGGAGAAAAAAAATGTACTTATTCCTCTGGAATCCCATAGACATTTAGTCTTAGTCCTGAACTTGGCATTTAGGGGGTATGGGTGCTGGAACATATTCCAGCTAGCATAGGGTGCAAGGCAGGAACAAACCCTGGATAGCGTGTCAGTTCATTGCAGGGTTAATGCGCACACACACACACACACACACACACACCCCAACAACACACTAGGGCCAATTTAGTATCGCCAATCCACCTAACAGGCATGTCTTTGGATTGTGGGAGGTAACTGGAGTACTCGGAGGAAACTCAGACAGACGTGAGAAGAACATGAAAACTCCACTCAGGATGGACTCAGGATGCGAACCCCAGTCTCCTTACTGCGAGACAGTAGCACTATCACTGTGCCACTGTGACAACCCAACTTAAATAGATTACCTAATTAAACACCCTTGGGATTAATAAAGTATCTATCTATCTATCTAAACAAGGAAGAAGAGGAAAGGCTTTTGCTACACTGACGATTTTAACTCAGACAGCACAACTGACAATTCCTCACAAAAATGGGTAATGGCATTTGAATGACATCTTAATGTCTTCCTTTTACAATTAAGAGTGTCAAACAGATATAAAATCAGAACAAGCAATGCTCTGTTAAACTACTGTAACTAAACTGAAAAAACACTTTCCAGGAGTTTTTAAACAACACTTTAGAATGAAAATAAAAGAAAGAATGACACTTGTGCCATATGTCAAGTGTTTCAAAAGAGTTAGCTGGAAAGTGTGTCATGCGGAATACAAATCATTAGAAAAGCAAATAGCAATGGCTTTGAAACACTAAGTAAATATCAGCAATAAAAGACAAAAACCTTGAAATTAATTTCACGATTTAACTAGCAATTGACATTTAGCCATAATCTTCTGCAATGACTGTCATGGTGAAAAATAGGCACAGGTTTTACTTAATGTCTACCTGCTGCCTGATTGGCCATTTGTCTTCTCATTGCTGCTGCCGCAGCAGCCTGCTGGGCAGATACAGTAACAGCTGGGCTTTTCTCGTTGGTTGGGGCACCATGCTTAATTGTTTTGGATACAAACGCAGTGCTGTCCCCTCCTGCTCCAATTGATTTAGCTGTAAATAAATTGAAAAGACATTACTGTTAGTTTAAAAATACAATGTAACGTAACTTACCATTTTTTATTAATTGTTTAATTTCAATGAGGTGTACACATTTCTGGAGTCTTGGAAAAAGAAAAAGTGTACAAAAGTGCATAAAATAAACAGAAGTACTTCAGCTGCAGACCTTCATAGGCTAAGGCCTTAAAAACGGATCATGAACAAGTGGTATAGAGCAGTTTTAAACTTTTCAGCATAAAATAGAACAAAGAAAATAAAATTCTGTGTCAATTAATTAATTAAAACTAGAATAACTTCAATGTTCATAGTTTAAGTACACAATTTTCAAAGCTCCATCTTGCTGTTAAGGCAGATTACCAAGCTAATGCTCTGAGGGGCTGCAAGAAATATGTCCTGCTTGAAACAGTCATTACTACCAACCGTTTTGTGATTTGTAAATATAACTTTCTTCAGTACCAATAATCTCACGATTTTTAAAAATATTGCATGCAGCAATTAATAAACAAGTGTTTACTAAAACAAAATCGTAAAGTGAAGCAAATTATTTTCAATCCTAGAAACAAAAAACTTACACCACCTGGCTCAAAAGAACAAATGAAACTTAAAAGTTTTGGAGACTTGTTTGGCTGTCAAACAGCTATAGTGTTCCAATATAGCATCCAGACATCTTGGACTTGCATGGACTCTCAGCTTCAACTACAAGACTCGGTAGACTGCTATGTTTAATTACATTCTGAATGCGGCATATGATATGACTTTGCTAGACTTCATTTTTACTGAATCTTTGAATTGAAGTCCTAAGCTTCTTGTGGCCTTCTATAAAACGTGTTGTGAGCATAACGACTTTATAAGTCGCCTTGCATGATGATGTCGAAAAAATAGCAACAACAATAAAAATTGTTGGATGCCTGAAAGAAGGAAGAGAATTACTTGTTCAGTCAAGTTCTCACATTGTTTGCTCCAATGGACTGTTGACATTCATTTAGTTTTAACCACATTTTATGGGTCTCTCTCTAATGCTCTATAGATCTGTGAGCTTAGGTATGAGAATGATGTATGGTCATGCACGGTTATTTTGCTGAATTAGATTTGTAAATCTGTATAAGCACTCGGAACCTGTTATTTTGTGAATGCTGTGTGGTTTAATGTTTAAGAAGTTAGACTCTGTGTCAGATGGCTTGGCCCTTGCTCTAAAAATACAAAATATATGTGATTAATTCTGCTTTAACTGTTTACTTGTACAGCACTTTGAGATAATGTTAACTACAAAAAGGTGCCATACAGTCCAGACGGACATTTTGCTGCTCTTCACTGGACAGTTTTTAGTAATGCTACATTTTTTTTTTTAGTGTGATAATTTAAACTACTCACTCTACATCAGAAACAAGTTGCCTAGCACAGTAAAGAGCATAAGCACAACACTCATTGATTCACCCTTTTGACATTACACAATATTCCTATTTTGCATTAAACATGGTAAGTCATGGCACATCATGCAATGTTTTGCTTATGTTTGAACGATTCTTAAAGATTCAGTTCTAAGGGGAGGTTACAATTACCGCCAATTATAACTAGTTCAAATGTTGTTAGGTGGGTGGGAGTGGAGAGTTATCTTTCTACAGTACTTGAAAGAACACTTAAGTGTAAAAAATACCAGTTGTGATCCTTTACTTGCTTCAAAATGCGAAAGCACAGCAGTGCCAATCAAAGCCCATTTGGAGCCCTAGGTTTGGTGGATGGACATGGCCACTCGTTGTCCATAGAGGGTAGCTGGTATTAGTAGATTTCGATAACCTGTTGGACCCCCTCGGGGTCTGGAGCGCACACTGCTGGGTGTATAGAGCATGCCCACTTTTTCTTTCATAAACGCCAAACCTCAGATAACTGTGCCCAGAGAGGCCTTTTAATGGGGTGACCAGGTGTGAAGCAGAGTTTCCTTATCACATGATACAGACTTTACAGGAATGGTGTATGGAAATTTCAGACTTATTAAGAAATAGGTAAAAACACCCATTAACAACGCAGAAAACCACAAACTCCGGTCCTGCAACCAAAAGCTTTCAGTCAACTTTACATGACCTGTTGAAAGACAGCAGTAACCTGGGAAAACAGCAAGACAACAGCACATCTATAGCTAGTACAACCATTGACAAATTTTTAAAACCATATCAATTATGAAAGAGTTTAATTTTATTATATTCTTTTACAGTAAATAATAGTTTCTGTATAACACTGCTGGGGAGGTACACTGCTTTTGCATGTGCGAGGTTTCAAAACTTTGCTTACTTTGAGATGCTGCTAAACAATAGGAGCAATACATAGATCTATAATGCACCAATGACATAATTTGTTTCATTGGACGGGTGGCTGAGCATCACCAATCTCTCTTTGTGAAGAAAACCGTGGTCTAAAATGGAAACAAATCATTCTGTACACTAATTTTTTGAACTGGATATTTCTTTTTATATGATCCTGCAGTGGAGTTATAATTTGTACTAAATTTTGCTTAAATGTCATTATTTCTGTTATAAGTACAACTTTTTTTTATACACCTTGTTTATTACAGAACAAATGTGAATTATTCTTAAGTATGTTTTATTACTATTTATAATAATTTCCAGGCTTCAGGTGGAGGGAAAGAAAAGAATTTCTTTAAAAATGGTGGTCTAGAGAATCATGTAAAAACAAACACACTTTATTCTACAAAATAAAATCTAAAATTATTAAACTCATGTAATTTAGTTAAGAGTCTTGTAGGCTGGATTTAACCCCAAAGCATAAACTGCATGGCAGATACTATTACTGGTACTGCAGAACTCAAAAGTCCTAAATTGCAGTGACCTGGGCAGTGCCCACTTGAAACTTACAAGTCCTTTCCTTGTCGTGCAAGTTTTTTCTGGATAGTCTGATTTTCCTCACATATCCCAAAGACATGCATGTTACATTAATTCACTGCTCTAAAAGACTGAGTATGTGCTGTGATGCCCTGGTGCCCCATCACAGAGTTACTCTTGATAGCAGAAGGCTTTTAAAACCTTCATTTTTGTTGCAGTCATAATTTTATGTTGGGTAATGTCTGACTTTCTCTCTTTTAATAAGATGTTGAAGTAGAAATACTTTTTCATATTCTTACCACTTCTCAGTTGTCATTCCTTTTTAATAATTTTCCTGTACAAACATGGTATCCAGAATGTTTAACTACACCAAATTTTGTTGGCCAAGTCAACTCTATCCTGTCTTGACTACACTGGCTTCCTATCTAATAAAGAAAATCTGTAACAAATCTCGTTCCAATTGTCAACTAGATGATAACATGCATATAAAACCACAAGATTACCCCCCCCACCCTGCAAAGAAAAGGGTGGGTTAGGGTTGATTTCACTCTACCCTACAGTATTTTTAGTCGACCAATGAGAAGCATGTGTACCAAGTTTCACGAAAATCGCCCCAGCTTTACGGAAGTGATGTTGGAACATGCATACACAGACACACACATTGACTTTCATATATATATAGATTTGTTCCAACACACCAGTTTATGGAAGGCAGTGCTGCTGCCTCACAGTAAGGAGGCCAAGGTTGTGTGTCCCTAATCCTCCCTGCCTCGTGATTGTGTTGGTTTCCTCCAGGTGCACAGGTTTCCTCCAACTGCCCAAAGACATGTAGGTTTGGTCATTTACCGCCGCTAAAATTGCCCTAGTATGTGTTTAGTGTGTGGGTGTGTGTAGCTGTCCTGCAAAGGAATGGCTCCCTGTTCAGGGTTTGTTCCTGGCTTGCTCTCTATGCCAGTTGGGACAGGCTCCAGGAGCCACCTCCATCACCACCAAATGACCCAGGTCTGGATTAAGCGGATTAGAAAATGACATGACACCAGTATGCGTTTCTGTGTTGCTTACAATGAATAAAAATGTCAAACCAAAGAGACACTCCAGCACTGACTTTCTTAATGTGAGAAGAGAATCATTACACTGTTTAAGATGAGTCACTCTTATGGATTTCTAAGATGTTGCTCATTGGTAAAATGAAATGTAATATTCAATTGGTAAAAATATCTCATGGAAAAATGCAAAAATTTAATATTTTGCCACCACACAATGTACACAAACAATATTTTCCATTATGGTAATATGACTCATGACTTACGGCTTTTCCAGTAGTTGCTATATAATCTTACACTACAGGCACTCATACAAAAAACCTATACTGGATACAACCTTACCTGAAAGAATTGTAGGGTTGCCTCCCACTTGTAATTTTCCAAACACAGAGACAGGGGGAGATATACCACCAGGTTGGATGGATGGAGTACGAGACACAACCTGGTGCTTAGGTGGTGTGACTTGCACTTTCTCCTCCTCCAGAGATGCTAGCTCTTCCTGATCAATGGACTGAGAAACTGAGGACGTGGAGCTGATGTCATCCAAGTCTTCAAAATACTTTGGTGAGAGAAATGCTGACCTTGAAAGATTTGCTTAGAAGTATTAGCGGGGGGAAAAACAAAAAGAGAAAAAAATGAATTGAAAGAAACCATTTTTTGCTTTGCACAAACTGCTTTATAACAATCAGCCACTAACTCACTGTGGTAAATGTTAAACTAAAATCATTTGAAAGTATTTAAAATACATTGCTAAAAAGTATGTACAGGTGTATGTCATGTTAACACTTCAGCCCAAAAGCAAATAGTACAGTGAGCTAACATTACCTACGGACATCCGACATACGACTTACAAACGGGGCCATAACTGCTCCTTCATCTGTCTGGGGGACGCGATGCAGGCTCCTCAGTAACTGCCGCTCTGTCATCTTTGGCCTAGGGACGCTGCAAGTGGTGGCTGGAGGGGGATGGTTTCGCTGCTCGCGCAATGTAGTGTCCCTCGGGCGGCTCCAGTTGATGAATAGGGTGGTGGGGGCTGCACCCCATTCATTCTCAGTGGGCGACTGGGTGCGCGGCATAGTCACCGGGGCCGCAGCTACCACTCGTGTGCAGGATGGAGGCTTGATGGGGCAGTTCGCTGCCCACCCACACCGCGGCTGCAGCTACTGCTCCTGACTGGACAGAGGCTGGATGGGGCAGAGGGGGGGCGTTTCACTGCCCGCCCACCACACAGCCTTGCAGTATCACTCGAACGGCTGCCCCATTTGTTCTTGGTGGGCGGCTGGTGATGCTGCAAGCGGTGACCCAGTTGTGGTTGAACGGAGGCCATTGAGGGTGAATGGGGTGGCGGGGGGGCTGCATTGTAGTGTGCCTCGGGTGGCTGCCTGTTGAATGGGGGCAGCGGTGGTCGATTCACTACCTGCCTTTGGCCACACCCTATTCGTTCTCGGCGGGCGGACTCTGCAGGCAGCATACTGTAGTGGAGGTGACTGTGTGGTGGGCGGGTGGTGAATCGCCCCTCGCCACCCCCATTCATTCTCAATAGCAAGCCTGCTTGTACTGTTACATACATAGCAAGAAGTTGTCTCTAGTCAGTACACTAGACGTGCTAACGAGGGGTGCCTTCCTGCTGTGATAGCATGTACAGTGCTGTGCAGAAGAGCTCATCTTAACCTTTTGTCTTCACCCTTCAACAATGTCTCTGAAACACAAATCTGATGCAAGTGCTGGTGATACAGTAAGAATTTATTGAACTTTAATGTGATGTTGTTAGATTTTCAGATTCTTATTCCATTTTTAAATTATAAACTAAAAAAATAGCAAGAACTTGTGTCAGGTGAGACAAGATTTTGTGCCAAGAGATTTAACCACACCTGGGTCCGGAAATAAAAGACAAAGAGTAGAAGAGCTGCTGTACAGGCTTTTAAATGTTCAAAGCACAGATCACGTGGCATGACAGTAGCAGCAAGCCAGTAGCTGAGGTAAAAAAATGTTTCCCATTGTATCACTGTTTAAGAGGGGGTTTTGGAGGAGTGACTGTGTCTCCTTGGGGTGCATTCAGCCCCCCACTTCACAATGCGAGTAGCAAAGATGCGAAGTGGCTGGCGAGTGAGGCGAGCATTCTGAAAAAAAAGCCAAATTTCCCTTGGGGACAAATAAAGTTCTCTCTATCTAAACTACAGGATTACTGACAAATTGATGGCAATTAGAACTGACAGGAGCACAAAGAAAGCTACAGAAACAGGAATTTTAACATGACTTCATGTCACTGGGAAGCCAAACAAGTGCTATATTAATGACAGCTGAGTCTTTTCCAAAGTTTCAATTTACACAACTTTGCAGCCTAGAAGTAGAAAACAAAGTTATCTAGCGCCCGGACACCATCTTTTTAGGTCTCTGTAAAATAGTCCATTTAACACCCGGTTGTTTTGAATTCCAATTAAACAAGGTTAGCACTGGGTTTGGGTTTGTGGCTTGCCCATTCTTCTGGATGCAGTAAACCCACAGAACTTCACAGACTGCTGAGAATTTACCCATTTTCTCTGCACAGACTCAGATGTGGCACTTGCATACTATGAAAAAAAACTGTATTCTTTACATTAGGTCGACTTCTAAGTGAGTTGTTCTGTTTCTCTTTTAGTCAAAAAGATCAATTCTATTTGTGGTGTAAAGTGCATTGCTCAACTATCTTCCGTAAGCTTCATCAACTGTAGAAATCTCAGAGATCAGCTCTGATGCCCTCCCAATATGCAGTTTATTTTTATGTGAAACATATGAGCTTAATAGTGCTTTAAACATTTCCCAAACTGTGCCTTTGGAGAATGTCCAGAATAAGAGGAGAAGGGTCAGAGTTAACAATAGTCATGTGAGGATAGTCAGTTATTACCAAAAAAAGTTAACTTGTGAGAAAGGGTGATATACTGATGAGAAAAAATAAATTTGCCTTCTTTTGTCAAGTGGCTCTCTTATGTGGTCTTTTTTTTTTAAAAAAGAAAAACAACAATGACTGTATTATTGTATTTTTAATGTGTGTATATCTTTGATTGAACTGTGTATTATTGTATGCGCTTTGTTCTCTCAAACAAAAAGGAAACAAAATTATTCACCAACGTGCTGCACTCTTGAATCCTTGGTGGCCACGTATTAATGTTTGAAATCATAAACATAAAACAAACAGATAAGTAGTATGCAGATTCTCTTTTTAACGGGTATTCCTTCCCTCCTCAAACAAGGCAAGTGAATAATTCATATCCCATACAGTATGTCCAATATATAGTGGAACCTGGGTTCACGAACGTCTCGGTACACGTACAACTCAGTTTACGACCAAAAACTTTTGCCTCGGTTCACGACCACACACTCGGTATACGAACAAGCCAGTTTCCCTTTCGGTTTGTACATGTTCAGTCTCTCCCTGTGCATTTCCTGTGCAGCGAGCAAGAGAGCGAGCGAGCGAGAGAGCGCACACACACACACACACACACACAGGCAGTGCAAGAGAGGCCCGCGCACACACACACACACAGGCAGCACGAGAGAGAGCGCGACACACACACACAGAGGCAGCACGCAGACACACACACACACACAGAGGCAGCGCGCAGACAGACAGACAGACACACACACACAGAGGCAGTGCGCAGACACACAGGCAGCGCGAAAGAGAGCTGGACGCATTAAGGTAGGAAGGCAGTTAAAGAATGCACTGGGCTTGATTTTGTTTTCACTTCTCTTTCCAGCGATTGGTTCGTAGCGTGCATTGTTGCAATATTATTTTTTTTGGTGGTTTATTAAATTACGGATTTTTTCAAATGTTCATTTTTTTTCTCTGTGCTTAAAACTCATTAAAAATAGTGCTTTTAGCCAGCGGTTGGTAGCGCTATAGCGCAAACTATTGTAGTGTTAGTTTTCTCTGTTGTTCAAGGTTTTCTCAGTGTTATTCATTTAGTTTAGTATTACGCTCTGCATTCTATGGTTTAATTAACTATATTTGTGCTTAAAAGCTTAAAAAAAAAATATATATTTCCATACAGTTTGTATGGTCTGGAACGGATTAATTGTATTTACATACAATCCTATGGGGGAAATTGCTTCGGTTCACGACCAAATCGGTTTACGACCAGAGTTTTGGAACGAATTATGGTCATGAACCGAGGTTCTACTGTACTAAAACTTTCACAAACCTGCTTAATCCAGTTCAGGGCTACGAGAAACTATACACCTTAATAAATTAAATGTTATTAGAAAATAATAACACTTTCCTAAGATCAAGTCAAGTCGGGGAGCATGCACTGGTACAGTGCGTTGCCGCACCCACCACACGATGAAACAGCTTGGGATCCCGGATGGCAACCCCTCAGGCAGACAAGCGGTCCAGTCCCACCCTCCAGAAGTGACCCTCTATCTGCTGCAGCCAGGTGTTACGTGGGCGACCCCTTGGCCTGGTCCAGCCACTCAGGTCCTCAACAATGAGGGACCTATGAGCCGGATCACCCTCTGTGAAACGCGCCACATGGCCATAGTGCCGTAACTGACGCTCCCTCACAATGCAGGTCATGTGCCTCATTCTGGACTCCATGAGCAGCACAAAGTCAAACCAGCGGTACCCAAGGATTTTCCGGACAGACACAGTACCCAAGGAGCCCAGTCTTCATCTCAGCTCACCGGATAGCGTCCATGTCTCGCAAACAGGATGCACAAAGACTCTAAAGACTTGGACCTTAATCCTTTTGCAGAAATATCGGTGGCACCACACACACCTTTCCAGCGACCTCATGACCCCTCATGCTCTCCCAATCCGTCTACTGACTTCATAGGAAGAGTCACTGCCAAGGTAAATAAACCTCTTGACAAGGTGAACTATAAATAATTACTATTATATTATATATAATTATATTACTATTAGTATTAAAATTCTGTATTTAACTCATAGACATGAAGGTCTAGACAATTCAAATGACAGATTTAACCTTCTTCCTAAAACCACAACATAAACTGCATAAAATATAATTTTATTCTTTTAATAATGTATAAAGATTCAACCCTGATACACTACTGCAGGTTGTGTAAAAAAAAATCAGCATTATATAGAGTCTATGGCTTCTTGACAGAGAGTCTATATTAAAGCATTGTGAAAATGAAAATAGCGGTCCACTGTTTAATACTGTTGTGTCGAAGTTCCAGGGACCCGTGTTTGATTCCCTGGTTGAGTGCTGTTTAGGAAGAATTTTCACATTTCTTCGCACCTCTCATGTCAAAGACAAGCATGCTAGTGTAATCAGCAATACTAATAAAGAATGTGGTTGTGAACCCAGTGTTGATTTAGGGGTTAGTACTGGGATGGTTTCTGCATTGTCAGAATAAACACAAGCTCCTAACAATCCTGTCATTAGAAAAAGGTTTTATGGAATATGGTTGGAAAAGTCTATTGTTATATGAACAAACATTTCCAAGTGATGTACATAGGTTTAATTGTCAACTACATATAACAAACTGCTTATCTCCTTAAAAATTCATTAAGTGTTTACTTTCTGACTGCTGTGCATAAAGCATCCAAGCATAATTAAATGCATAATTAACAGCTCTTCTGGTGATATTTTTTTCCACTTTTACTACCATGATAATGAGTTTTAAAATTTACTACTGCTGCAGCAAAAATAATGTAATGATGACTTTACAAGTGAATTCTCTTTTGTTTGAAGGTTGCTCTATAGGGTGGGGTCCAGATCTAATTATGCAATTTTCATTACGCTATAACTTATTAAGTTTATTACATAGAAAATCACCCGAAAAATCCCTGACCATCAAGAAGTGTGCAAACTGATGACATGAAGAATTGTCTTCGCTCCGAACTGGAATCGTCCCCGCATAAATCAAAGTCATCCAGACGATCTGGATCTGCATAATTAGATCTGGACCACCCTGTACATGAGTAAAGGGTAGGGAATGTGGAAGTACATTAACCTGTTCTGAATGTGTCACCAATAATCACCACTGTGTAAGTCAGTACACCTTAACCAGAATTATGCCGAGAAGAGATTTAAAGTAACTTTTTTCAGTTGGATGTTTTGGAAAACTAAACTCTGAAAAGGTTTCTGTGCATGTAAACAGAGTGGGTAGCATGGTGGTGCAGTCGAAGCACTGCTGCCTGCCAGTAAGAAGATCAGGGTTTGCGATCGGGTCCTCCCTATGTGAAGTCTGCATGTTCTCTCCTTGTTTGTGTGGTTTTCCTCTGGGTGCTGTGGCCTGTCCAGGGTTTGTTCCTGCCTTGTGCCCTGTGCCAGCTGGGGTAGGCTCTAGCACCCTCCATGACTCTTGTCTGGATTAAGCAGGTTAGAAAATGACATGACATGTAAACAGAAGAACTTGTAAAGTGCTTATAAAAAGATGATATGTCTTATTATTTAAATAACGTACAGAATAGCTTTGAAACAAAGAACACATTTTAAATTTTGATTTTTCTTAAAATCAATAACTATCAATCATAGTTATGATGTCATTATGAAACTTGATTGCCTTTCCCAAATCATATCCAATTTGTATATTAATTGCTCTGGTGAGATAAAACCCAATGTCAGCGTGAAAGAAAAATTAGACTTGGGGTCAAACAGTCATTTCGGTATAATACAGTTACTGTGTATAAAGTGTGCTGATTGGTATGCTTTCCATATTAAAAATATAGCACCCATCTTTGAAGTATAAGGGGTTAATAAATGTCAGAACTTGTTCAAGCATATAGGAAACCAGATAAAGGTCAAGTGAACAACAAAGAAATATTGGAAAAGATCAAGAATATAGTAAAATAAGACTTTTATTTTATAGTCTGAAAACTGGTTATAAAACACCTTTTGTCTTTTGAACCTTTCAGAGTAAGTGTTAGATGAATATGTATGCAAATTTACTTATCATGAATATAGCTCTTTGTATTCTGTGACCATTTGCTAACAACCTATGCCCAGGGCACTGTCCCTCAGTAGACTGATGTAACAAGAATGCTCCCTCTTCAAGTATTTGCTGAAGAGAAAATACTGTAAAAGGTAATGGACAAGCTTCCTCCTGACTGTTTCCTGACTCAAAGAGGTCCTAATCTTTCTTTAATACTAGGGGGCTTTGCCCCCTGCTCGCTTCGCTCACCAACCCCACCAGACTGTGCTACGCACCAGCCACTTCACGTCTCTGCCGCTCGCATATGTGGATTTCACTTTCACCAAACAACAAATCTTTTAATTCTTGCCGATACGCCTCTTCATTGGGAAGAAACACTATTTTTCCCTGATGACAACACGAATTAGACGATCTACAAGTCTTCGACTTAAAGTTTAAATCCGAACAATATATTTGATCTCTTTTCGCTGTTCCGTTATTTCACCGAGTAATAATTTTCACTTCTTTGCACCAATGCGATCTTTACTATCATTTTTTTTGAGACTTTCGAATTTTAGTACTTTCATTATCTCTATCCTGCTCTGCATGTGTATTGCGCCAACGTTTTTGAATTCTTTACAACGTTCTACTTTGTCATCTACTCTTTGTCTTTTATTTCCAGCACCAGATGTGGTTAAATCTCTTCGCACAAAATCTCACCTTGCAGGACATGAAAGTATCTCTCTGAAAAAGTCACATTTCATGTCAGGCTAAAAAGTCTGATCTTGGCCCAGGATTTTTTTATTATAATAGAGAGATATATCCAATTTAATTTCTAACACATTAGTTTCAATGGTTCCATGATACTAAGTGTACCAACAAAATGCCTAATGACTTAAACTATTAAATACAGATATCGAAGCCTGCTTTTTCCATATTCATTTTCATTTGTAAAGCTATACTCGTAACAATCCTACAATATAAACCAGTGTTTCGTAACTTGGGTCACCCTGAGTTGTGAATTACAATAGTATTGAGTGAGAAAGGGTTGTGAACATTTTGCGGAATGCCTTGTGATGGGTTGCCACTTGCAAGGGGAAAACAATCCCCCTCTACAAGGATGATGTCCACGATTGTTCAAGGAGGAAGACCTCAAGGGCTCTAAGCACAGTTCTGTTTTTGAACAAAATGAACATATGTATTACCTGGCGCAGTAGATCGAACTGGAGGAGTTTGCCTTTTTGAAAGAAAACTTCTTAGTTGGTTCTGCTTAGCTGGTGATAGCTTTTCTGAAAAGACAGATGAAATGGGTCAACACACATCATTTAATAAGAAAAGACAAAAAAAACTAGCACTACAGACAGGCAATAAGTCTTAGCAGCCAGTCCATTGGACTTTAAACCAGAAGGCTACTGTGTGATCTTTATCATTTTTTTTTTTTTTAATTAACTACTCTGCGCCAATAATTAAACTGATTTATAAATTAAACAAATGCAAGAATAATGCTACACGTCAAAGAGAGAAAGAATATCTCTGGAAAGACATGTAACAGTGCCAATACAGAGTTCAACTATTTAGTGGACAGTATCGCACAATAGTACAGTAAATACACACAAGTAATGATGGTGCAAAATTACTAGTCTTTGTCATTTGTTACAAAAACCATAACATACATACATACATGTACTGTGTGTGTGTGTGTATATATATATATATATATATATATATATATATATACACATACATACATACATACATACAGGTAGATACTTTATTAATCCCAAGGGGAAATTCACAAATACACAGCGCTGCTGGAAAGGCTGCCACTCGCGTCTGCGCCGGAGTCAGTGAGAGATACTTATTATATATATAAAACCAATATAATGACCTGTCTATACTATACTGTAAGAAATGCATTAATATTCAGTGCGCCACTGAACAATGGTAAGTGCATTTGCAATGTAAAACTATAACAGCATTCAAAGAGTGCTCATGAGTTTGATCTTTTCTTTACCATTACAGTAGTTGGTGCCAAGCTATAACAAGTAACTAGATTTATTATATTTTATATAAAAATTGTTTACCAGGTGTTTTGGATGGAGGTTTAGTAGATGTTTCCAAAGTTGATTTCAGCAAAGCCTCACGTAGACTTTCTAGTTCAGTATCAAGACTGTAAGAGATTAAAAAAGTGTAAGTTTTGACATTTTCAATAAGTCAGTCTACGAATTGACCGTACTCAGCATTTATTAAGAAAGATAATGCATAAAGAAACAAATTCTTTTAAACAGTCATTGTCAGACAACTTTACTTGACCCATGGGAAATTTAACTACACATATGAAGCATATTATTGACTAAATATAATTACACTGAGTATATGCCTATGAATGTAATAAAAATCACTCTATGATGCATCAGAACTAATACATAAATTATTTCTAATATACAGTATATTATGTAACAAAAACAAGCATTTGAGATAAAGCACCCAGTGCTAATCAAATAATTATGGTGCATTTTCATAAAAAAGGTGTATTAATATGTATTCAACTGCCACCAATAATTTCAAAAGAATGAAATGAATTACCCTTGATCAGCATTCAATGGTGCAATGGAACAATTCCACTGAGACGTTTTGTTGTAAAGCCTCAGTTTTTGTAAGCTGTCCATAAGCATACACAGTCTTTGCCTCTCTTGGTTGATGATGTCACGATGGTTGGCTAAAGTGCTGAATAAAGATTCTCTCTCAGGAACAATCAGACGCCTAAAACAGTAGACCAAAAAGAAAGGAAGATATAATGTTGCAGAATCAATGATTTAATCAAGAGAAACAATAAAACATCTAAAAACATGATCTCAACAAAAAGTACAAAATAAAATCATGATAAAAACAGGTTTTACTAACTATTCAGTTAAAAAGGGAATTTGCTAAAAAGTATAAGACTGGTAAAGTTTTAGGCAGGAGAACCTGTTAATTCTATATAGTGCAATTATTTAAAACATCTCTTTGAAAATCAATGCAACTGACATCCAGGTAGTGTTCAACCGGGGGGGCAGTGGCCCTTTTGGGAGCTCCAGTGAACTTCTAGGGGAGCCACAAGATGTCTAATATAATTATATAATAATTTGAAAATCAAGCTGCAGCAGGGGTGTCAAACTTACAACTAAAAACTCAATATTTAAAGAAATACAAAATTGCTTCAATATTGAAAACATAAACTATTGTTACATATGGCCAGCAAATACTGTTAGTTTTCCCTCACACCTCTTTTAAAGAGCGTTACACATATAAATTATATCCATATATAATTTAGCTGAATTACATTTACACCTGGCAGTCCCCATCTTGTCCAGATATAGATCAGAAGGATTCTGTCATTTTCTGTCATTCGTAATTCTGCATTTAGCAGTCAATTACATTGCAGCTATTACCCTGTAATTAAAATGGGAACATTCGGCTTGAAACGACCATACAACATGGCATGCCTCGTGTTCAGTAGATAACTTTAATGTTCTATCATGATGCCAAAGATTTGACTGTCTCATTAAGACATGGCAGGTCAACTTCAGACATGCCCCTGACACCAACCACTGTGTTCACTTTTTGGAGCTACACAAGTGTCAGGGCAGCCCACCTGAATGGTTCCACTGTCCTAAATGATGCTTTTGTCTTTTCTTCTGAGTTGACTGTAGTATGTGGAGAAAGAATGCATTTGCATTTCCATTGATGTCAAATTTAGCTATGGCTGATGGAAATGCTCCACTCCTGAAACTAGTAGATAAGGAAACAGCTTCTAAAATGAATTTTGAAAAAAATGTCTGGAGTGACTAATTCTACATTTTAAAAATTACTTTACAACTTTAGAAATACAGTCACGTTCCGACTTACAGCTCCATCTGGGACCCATCATTTGACTGTACTGTACGTCGGTCACTTTGACTGAAAACTGAATCCTGTCTGGTGTTTGCATGACCTGCTGACTCAAAAATCATCGTAATTTTTCCTTCCAACTTTAAATGGGCAGTCATTCTCAGACTGGTTTATCCAAGAAAGTGGCAAAGCAATGTGATGAGTACTGAATATCTACACATTTTGACATGGATCAAATTCTACTTGTGGCATATGATTTTGATAAAATTAATATATGAATGCTCTAATGAATCATTTCCCAGGTTGCCCTGCAACTTCCAAAAGCATCGTCTTTTCACCCCATGTAAAGCTACTGAAGGAAAAAAAATTTTTAAATCGCACTTTATAACAAGTATGTGTTTTTTAACGTAAAATTGAATATTAACCTAGTAATATTTCTGAAAAGTACAACACCACCATCTCCTGAAAACAAAGATATTGGAGTGATATACAGGAGGGGCACGGCAAACATGCAGAGAAGCAACAAGTATGTCTGTTATGGTGTAACCTTGTTAAAGCCAAAAAGATGTTGCTGTCACTAAAATACCTTAGTTTCTTCTTTTTTTCCAAATGTTTTTCCCATTCTGAATCAAGTACATCATTCACATCCTCCACTGCAAACTTTACATATTGGTACAACTGTCGGATTTTCTGAGAGGGAAAGAAAATGGTGTCAATTTGAATTATAGGACTTTAATTGATTTAAAATTAAGACTTACAAAGTAGCACTTCAAAGAAGTACCATTACTAAACTGATTGAAGTGAACTTTGCTTTCGGTTTTACTGCTGGTTGTTCTCTTCCACTTGTAAAACAAGTTTTTGACAAAACAGAAGATAGGACAAATGATCTTCACAGGATATTTCCTTCCAATACAAAAAGTTTCAAAACTTAAAACTGTATATAATATAAACACAGATATTATTTAAAATCTAGCAATATGCTGATGAGCCATTGATTTATTTACCTGACACTTTTACACAAAATGTTATTTGTAATCAAATCATCCCATATTTCTACACTAGCAATGGACTCCCATAGAGTCACTTTACCCATGATGTGTCAGTGGTATAGCGATTAAGCAATAGATTTTAGGGGCTCTGCAGCCAATATGACACTCCAGGCACTGAACATGCTGTATATTACTGTATCAATATTATTCTTAAGAAATATTTAGCACTGTGTTTTTTTCCCCATTTTATAAAATATGTTTATGTTCAATGTTGCTACTAGAGCAAGTTACTTTTTCTTTTTGGATCAATAAAGTACTACCTCTCTATCTACTGTGTATCAAGAATGGGAAAGGTACTGATTTTGGACTTCATATTCTAACCACTATTAAAACAAAATCATGATTCAACAAATTACTGACTGGTAGACCTAAGAGAATATCATCTCAACTTGATTACCGGACGTGTCTCTTGAGTAGTTGAGCACTGTGGCCAGATGTACTTAGTGTGTAGAATTGATTCTTTTCAGCATGTTCTAAATATTCGGGTTCCCTATGGTTTGTGTTGGGCATATGCATGCATGCATGCATACGCACACAAACACACACACACACACACACACACACACACACACACACATATAGAGAAGGGTGTATATTCTGAAAAAACAAAATGAGTTAATTAATCCATTTCATAACTGATATTGTGAAAAGTCAAGCAAAATCACAACTTTTATTGGCTAATCAAGTAGATTACAATATGTCAGGTCTTTCTAGTTAGCCAATAAAAGGTGTCATTTTGCTTGACTTTTCACTATACTCATAATGGCTAACACGGTACAACACCCTAGTACTACATAACTGACATTGGTAATATTCATTTTATATCGAATGATACAATTTGTACGTGTATGCTTTTACTAAAATACTGTGTAAGCCTATGCTGTAAAAAGCCCAGGCACCTAGAAACTATTGAAATCGTCAGGAAAAAAAAAAAACTGAAATGCAGAGTTGGAGGTTTCATTTTGCAGACAAGCTCGCCCCCCTTGTCAATCAGCGTCTAAGCAAATTTCTCTCTCCTCAGAGGTTTCATTTTGCCAATGTGCTCGCTTCGCTTGTGCATTTGGCGACGGAGTCGCTTTCTTTCAGCTTCATGCTGTAACCTCGTACTCCCTTCTTCTTCTGACTCATTAACTGGGGGCCGTCTTGCCGGCTCTTTGAGCTTCATGCTGTAGCCTCGCACTTCAGGGCCAGACAGA
>JANRMT010062802.1:12035099-12070018 GCA_026402145.1 Polypterus bichir lapradei | reverse complement strand
GAGAGAGAGAGAGAGAGAGATATTAGTGACGGACAGCCGGGTCCCATGCCCAGCTGGGACGCCTCTGCTGCATACGTCCCGGGGGAGCCATCATGGACATTGCAGTACCGTCCCCGGGGCGCTTGGGGGCAGTCTCCCTGGCCGTGGATCCCTCCTCAATCTCCCCCGTGGCTCCATGGGACATGGAGTCCACCACAGCAGCCCGGTTGGGAGATGGGGTGGCCGCTAGGGGGTGCTGCGGAGAACCAGCCTCTACACTGGACGGTTTATCAGCCCCACCCGGAGGTGCAATTAAGACCAGCTGGTCAGGCACCTGGAACACTTCCGGGTGGGGTATAAAAGGGCCTGCCTCCCAGCAATCAGGGCCAGAATCAGGAGGAAGAGGACGAGGTTGCCTTGGAGGAGTGGTGGTGCCAGGAATCAGTTGGTTAGTGTGGGTTTTGTGCTTTGGGACTGTGTTGGGCCTGTGGGACACGGGGAAGGCGTGTGCCCACGGCTGAAGAAAATAAAATAACCCTTGAGTGTGAACATGTGCCTCTGCGTAGTCTGTGCCGGGTCGGGCGCTATATAGCGCCTTTTCACAATATATAAAAATACTTTTTAAAAAACATGCTTATATTAAGTTAAAAAGTGTACTAAAAAGTAAAAACTAAGTTTCTCATACATCACTCGTAAAACAAAAGCGGATTTAGATCTTTTTTTTTTATTTGCTTGAACATTCTGGTTGATTTTGCGACTTCTCTCATTGCGTTAAGAATCATAGTTCGCTTGCAGGAGCAATATAATTGCGCTAACCCAAGACAGAGGCTGCAGGCTGAGGGAAGGGGGAAGAGTGACATCAGGAGTAGAGAGCTGGGTGGGACCTTCCTCACTGTCCTATTTCACTAATACGCAGGCGAAGCCACGGGGGATGGCTAGCTGAAAATAAAAGACAGGCAGTCGTTTTTTTTTTTTTTCCCACAGAAAGTGCGTTTCAGCTTATGAGTGATAAGACAAACAGGTATGTGAATTTACTTACGGCAGAGGCTCAGAAAACATAACACACAGTGAAATTTGTTATAAATAAATATTTTATGTTGATTTACTGTATGTGTGAAACCATTGCTTTGTGTACTTTTTAGAAAACCACCTTTTTTATTTTTTTTTTGAAAAAAATATACAGCCCTGGGAGAAAAGAAAAAAAATAATTACACTGTAGCCCTAAAAGAGTTAATCTAATTCAGAATCACAGGGAGGTGTAACTAGCCCCAGGTATAAGGAAGGAAACAGCCATTGAACGGGCACCAGTACACTCAAACTAGACCAATTTGGAAACACCAATCAATCTAACTAACAAGTCTTTGCGAATGTTGGGGGTTGAATCCAGAGTACCTGGAAGTGAGATACACAGAGAACATGCAAACTCCACATGGATAATGAAAGGGTGTGGGAGTCAAACACCAGATTCATGAGGTGTCATTGCTACCCACTGTTCCGACATACAGCCTTTTCATGTAATACCTGATAATTAAAATATCACCTGAAGCGAGTGTAAAATAAGATCTCTCCAAGTGTAAAATTAGTAAACCTCAGCACTCTCACCTCCTCCATTATGCTAGCCATGATTGGGTTTGAATCTTTTCCTTGTTGCAGCTGCTTTTCCAAATCAGGAGCAGGAGGCTGAAGGAGAAAAAGCATAAGAAAAATGTGAACACTAACCACAAAATAAAAACCTACACAAGAATGCAAATTGCGATGGAAGACTGTACCACAATTCACATTTTAAACAATGCATTAACCCCAAATTCAATGTACAATTAAAACATAAGAATATGAAAGCACCACTATCTACACCACATCTTGGTAACTCAGTAACTTACATGTACTTGTTTGTAGGTCATTTATTAGTTAGTGCTCCTGATCTGAGAAGAATCCAGCATTGCATGCTCAATTGCCTCCTGGCAATGAGCAGCAGAATGTTCTCTCATGTTCCTGGCTGTGAGCAGAGCATTCATAAAGATGAAAAACTTTTTTTGAGAATGAAATTTGGTCCTTGCGATGATCCGTAGAGAAGGGTGTGGTCTAGTATTGATTTCTGTGCACGTCCCGATTATGAAACGTCTCAAATTTCAAGGTTTAATCGACAATTTTGCCGAGTTGGGAAGGTTGACGACAAGGGGGGGACTGAACTGGATGCAACACCTACTGCTTACACTCCGCCCATCTCTCCTGCTGGTGGTCCTGGCAGTAGCGCAGCAGTTATACTTGTGTGGTGCATCTGTCTATGAACTGCAGTGTTATCAGGGGACAAAGCTCATTGACTGTATCTCATTGTTTAGCAGCATGCAGGTACCTGTTGCTTCATGGGGTCTGAAACCAGTTGATAGTTGATTATGTGTCATTTCCTCGCAACGCATGATGCTTCACGGGATACCCCAAAACCCAGACCTAGTGTCTAAACTTCACAGGGGACACATTTACAAGATTATTGAGAGTTATAATGGTAAATCCTTCAAAAAATATAAGCTTTTAATTCTGTGCATAAAATATAAATTGAGTTCAATTTGTTCACCTGCAGTGCTGTATGTGGTTCAAAAATGAGAAATTTGACTTCTTCATTTTCAAATGTGATATTAGCTTTGTAGGGGGTGTGAACATAGGGGTGGAGGGGCACAGAAAAGGTTGGGAACCACGATTCTAGGATATTAGCCAATAATTCTCATTTAGTGTTACCTGAAAACTTTTTATTAAGATCAACTATACAAATTAAAAAGCACACTGATGCTTGACAGTCAATAATTTTAACATTACTCAATATGGAGGAACTCACGAGCATAAAATAACCCTTTCTGTGTTTGAGCCAATTTTGCAACAACTTCCAGTTTTCAGTTTGATCATTAGTCTCTCATGTGGTAATTACATCTTATTTTAAAAATTTAAGATAAATGACTGAGACGCATTGTTCTGAGCAAATGCTTTTGTTGCTTCTTGACAGACTGTCCAATCAGCGATACATAATCTCCTCCATCTAAACCAGCGGTTCTTAATCTGAGGTCCGTGGACCCCCTAGGGTTTCAAGGGGTCCGGGAGGGTCAGAAAAAAATTAACATTTATATTCATTATACAGCCCTTGTGCTGTTGATTTACAGTAGATGTAGTAGCAATGCTAGTAGAAAACGTCGTAGTAGTAGATCTATTTTAATTTACACAAGAGGATTGTATTTCATAGTTATAATAAGTGGTTGTTACTTTTTGCATAAAAAAGGAGTTTTTTTTTAGATCGTTTACTTTAAAATTTAAAAATAGTTTGTGTATGTAATATATGTTTAATAAATATATAATTAATTAATTAATATCCGTCAGGGGTTTTTCTTGTTTTTAATGTCCTCCCTGGCCATTGGGCCTTACTTTTATTCTATGTTAGTGTTCCCTAATTTTAATTATTTATTTTATCTTTTTTCTCTTTCTTCATCATGTAAAGCACTTTGAGCTACATTGTTTATATGAAAATGTGCTATATAAATAAATGTTGTTGTTGTATGAGACAATCCAATCTCAATAAATAAAGTACATTATACTTATTGCATTCAAAGTTGTGTTGATGTGAATATTTCTGGGGAAGGGGGTCCATATCTTTCATCAGATTCTTAAGGAGTTCGTGACACAATAAAGATTAAGAATTATTGATCTAAACACTCTTCTTTACAGCTATTGTTCAATCTTTTCTTTAATCAATTTTTAATTCACCGATAACATGTGTTAAATTTACTGGCCTATAGTTACTCTGACTGGCCACAGACAGCAACAAGAGTGCAATCTTTAGCAAATTTTTCAGAAATGTGCATTATCTCTTTATATATGCAAATCCGTAACTCAGAATTTATCTTAGAGTGCATAATTATGTAGCTTTGGCAAGTCATATGATTTTGGTCTCTTTAAATTGGAGTAGCACTTATCTCTCAATTTTATACTCCAATCTTTTAATGTCATCTTAACAGTCACTGTAGAAAGCAGAATATTATCGACTTAACCTTGCATGAAAACCTAAGAAAAAATATGAATTGAAAGCAATTGCTTTTCCTTTATATTTTATTTTAAACTTAGCGATTCAAAACACTTCACCTCCTCTTTCACCGCTCTATTACTAGAATAATATTGAGAGAACCTATTTGGGTCAACTTTTCAATTTTCTGCAGAATGTTTGCTCCAGCTGCCTTTAAGCTTTCCTAATATCCAGATTCACAGCGGCCCTCAAATGCTCAGAAGCCCCACAGTTAGTACTGGAGTAATCTGTCTTGTACATGCGGTCTGGCTACTTTTTCTTTTACAAATTCTTTTAATCTCCTTATTGAACTTCTAGGAGTCCTTTTACATTTCATAGTCCTTCCACATTTTTTGATAAACCTGTCTTGTATTGAATGCAATATATTTTTAAACATGTTCTTTAACCATCTCCTTGCTTTAACATTTGTCCTAATTTATCTGTTTAATAAAACGGTGCATCTGCTTGACATCTGTCTTAATAAAATTTAATTTATTGGTTTTAGTGTATAGATAAACACTATGGCCAAAACACTACGAAATCTGTTACATCGAGAAATCCTAATGGTTCAATTCCTTCTACTCCTAAAATTATATCCTGATTGTTACAGAATATTAAGACTTATCATACTTCTTCGTTTGTTGGTGTTTAAACATATTGTGCTAAAAATTACAGACTACATCTATGAACTCCTGCAACTGCTGTTAGGTTTCATTTTTGTAGTGTGATTAATGTATTTAATGTAACTAATGATTAATGTAGTGTGATTAATTAAAAATAGTGTGTCTATCAATAGAGTGGTGGCTCTGAGGCTAGGGATCTGCGTTGCCAATCTGAAGGTTGCCTGTTTGAATCCTGTAAACGTCAAAAGCGATTCTATTCTGTTGGGTTCTTGAGCAAGGCCCTTAACCTGCAATTGCTTTGTCCTCGGTATGACATTAATCTGCAGTCCAATTGGCAGGGAAAACCTGGGGATTGATAGCAGGATTGGCACTCCAGCCACCATAAAAAAACAACAACTCAACACTGTTCAAATGTGGTGCCGAGGTGTCACTCGCTGCACTCGGGTCCCAATCCAGGTGGTTTGTCGGGGGGTGAGTGCCGCAACGTGCTATCAGCACAGGCCCCCAATCTTTCCTAGTTAATATACTGCTCAAAAAAATTAAAGGAACACTTTTTAATCCAAGTATGGCATCAAATCAGTGAAACTTCTGTGCTATTGATCTGCTCAGTTAAGTAGCAGAGGGGATTGTTAATCAGTTTCAGCTGCTTTGGTGCACTAGAGGGGCAACAATGAGACGACCCCCAAAACAGGTACGGTTTAACAGGTGGAGGGAGGCCACTGACATTTTCCCCTCCTCATTTGTTTTGTCACTCATTTTGCATTTGGCTACGGTCACTACTGGTAGCATGAGGCCATACCTGGACCCTACAGAGGTTGCACAGGTAGTCCAACTTCTCCAGGATGGCACATCAATACGTGCCATTGCCAGGTTTGCTGTGTCTCCCAGCACAGTCTCCAGGGCATGGAGGAGATTCCAGGAGACAGGCAGTTACTCTAGGAGAGCTGGACAGGGCCCCTCGTAGAAGGTCCTTAATCCATCAGCAGGACTGACTGGTATCTGCTCCTTTGGGTAAGGTGGAACAGGATGAATACTGCCAGAGCCTACAAAATGACCTCCAGCAGGAAGGCCACTGGTGTGAAGGTCTGAACAAACAATCAGAAACAGTCTTAATGAGGGTGGCCTGAGGGCCAGACATCCTCTAGTGGGCCCTGTGCTCACTGCCCAGCACCGTGGAGCTTGATTGGCATTTCCCATAGAATACCAGAATTGGCAGGTCCACCACTGACGCCCTGTGCTTTTCACAGATGAGAGCAGGTTCACCCTGAGCACGTGACAGACGTGAAAGGGTTTGGAGAAGCCGTGGAGAAAATCATGTTGCCTGTAACATTGCTCAGCATGACCGGTTTGGTGGTGGGTCAGTGATGGTATGGGGAGGCATAGCCATGGAGGGACACACAGACCTCTACAGGCTGGACAACAGCACCTTGACTGTCATTAGGTATCGCACCTAAAATCTGGACTAGCCTGCCAATAGGAATTCTCCAGGCTAATACAGTGGAGCACTTTAAAACACTGCTGAAAACACGTTACTTTAACATGGCCTTTTCATAACTTCACTTTAACTTTGTCCTGATACTCTGTATGTTCAATTCATCATAATAACTATTCATGGTGGCTCTAAAATCCGTACTGACCCCTACTCTCTCTTCTGTTTCTTTTTCCGGCCTGCGCCACCACCACCTACTCAAAGCTTCATGATGCTCCAACAATGATGGATGGATTAAAAGCCAGAAGTCTACGTGACCATCATCATCAAGTCCTTCCGTGAGAACCCTAAATCCAAAGAGGACTGTTTGATTTATGTTAGGTAGAATGCCCAGAGGGGACTGGGCAGTCTCTTGGTCTGGAATCCCTACAGATTTTATTTTTTTCTCCAGCCGTCTGGAGTTTTTTTGTTTTTTCTGTCCCCCCTGGCCATTGGACCTTACTCTTATTCTATGTTAATTAATGTTGACTTATTTTATTTTCTTACTGTGTCTTTTATTTTTCTATTCTTCATTATGTAAAGCACTTTGAGCTACTTTTTGTATGAAAATGTGCTATATAAATAAATGTTGTTGTTGTTGTGATGAAATCCTTGGACCCATTGTCAGACCCTATGCTGGTGCAGTGGGTCCTGGGTTCCTCCTGGTGCAAGACAATGCCCAGCTTCATGTGGCGAGAGTATGCAGGCAGTTCCTGGAGGATGAACAAATTGATACCATTGACTGGCAATTGGGTAAGTATTAAAAGGTGTGTAAGCAGCACAATACTTCTGTTAGTATATTAAATAAGACCATCAGTTCCTTCCATCATCTTGTGTTTCAGCATCAGATTTAATAGGATAGATTTCCAAGTTTAAATACATAAAAAGCAAGGCCATTTCAATACACTTTAGTCCAATTTTCAGAAGACTTTTCTGATCACTAAATGTGAAAGTGTAATTGTGCAGAAGCATGCTTTTATTGCAAGACAGGACTTTCACGCCTTAGACACAATCATCCCGCTGTTTTAAAAAGTAATGCAGTTTCTGTCTTTTCTAGTAAATAAAACAAATCAGACTTTAGCAACAACTGAGCTCAAAAGCTTGTCTAAATTACTTTAAAATTCCTGCAGATTACATCAAATATAGACTGGCACTATAACATAAAACAAAATATATAATTATTAAAATATATCATCATATCAGCTAAATTGTATGCAAATGAGAGGATGTCTATGTGATCACACCTGCATTGTAAACTCATGGTATACTGAAGTACCAGTTTTACATGCACGCCACCCACACAATCCAAATAAGAAACAACAAATACGATTATTCATGACCTCACTTTAATATTTACCTTAAATGAGTTGATGCTGCTTTTGCTGGAGGGTGCTATAGAAGCACTTGGCTTCTGACCCGATACAGGAGGTGCAGGATAGGAAGATCCTGAAAGACAAAAGGCAAAGAAATGTACTTGATATTAAAATATATTTTGGTAACGTTAATATGCATTAAATCAATTTAATTTTATAAGTGAAATGTTAAATATGAATACAGGAAAAGGTAAATAATCAATCACTTCTCATAAAATATAGATTAGATTTTGTTTCAGAAAAAAAATTATTTTCTTCCAACACAAATAAAGGGTTTATGCTGGAATAATAAAGTCAAGATCCATGTTCTGAATCCTTGAATTGTTTTCAAGCATTTGCTTATAGTAAACTTGAAAAAGAAAAGTTAAGTTGCTTAGCCTCTGATGATTTAATCCACAAGACAATGGAATTTATTGATTATGATTTCTTGTATGTATTAATGGACAGATGCCCAAATGTTCAATTTATTCTTAATCTGAGACCATTTTCTGTCCTATCTTCATATTGAATGGGATGAATAAAAACAGTATTTAACTATTCAGATGACTTACAGTAAATACAAAGTTTCAGTCACCATGGTCACTATGAAATGACTTCTACCAGAAAGGAGTTAGTAAGAGTTCTTTTTTTGAACAGTGAACATCAAATAAAGCAGGTAAAAAGCAGGCTTTTTAGAGGTAAAAAAAACACATATATTTAAACCCATCAGTTTCTTTAACTCAACAATTCATCTTGAGGGAGTGAACAAACAGTTTAAAGTCTGAAAGGCATTTCTATGGTGCAGATTGTGCAAGAAGAAAATGACAATTTCTGGAGTACTAAAAATACATGAATTACACACGCCTAGCCTTAGTGGTTTAGTGTATTTTTCCTGATTCACAATCAACTCAATGCAGTCCCCAAAAACAGCAAAAATCAAATATAGTGCTATCATGATGTTTCTAACACTGAGATTCATTCTCATCTAGCAAAAATACACAAGGGCCAGTCCCTTTCATATACCACTGTCAAGAGAGGGGCAACACAATTCTATTGTTTCAAATGATGTTGAATAATGTTATTCAAGTGGCATGGGAGTAACTGGTATATTTATTTTTTAACTTTTGGGAATCTTGTGGTGTGGATACACACAGAGGCCGAGTTAATACGAGGTTCTTCGGCCTTCTGCTGTTTAAAGCATTCAGCTGTAATTCAGTGGTGACTAATTTTTTTCAAATGCCAATGATTTGATCAAGAGATAATTATAATTTTGCTTTTGAATGGTTCTTCCAATTGCATTAAAGATAAAACAGGAAATGTATAAAGATTTAAAAATAAATTTTGTTGATCTAGCACTGCTACAAATCCAAAGTGTGTCATCACGTGTTTTGCACGATTGGATAACTGATCTCCAGTTATCAAGTATAAAAACGTCTGCAGGTTGGAAGCGTTCTCCATGATCGTAAGCTTATTACATTATTCTAAGTAAATTCCGGTAAAAAAGATTTCCAATTACTTGCTTTTATTGCAGATGTGGAACCTCACAGCAAACTATGGATTGTTCAGTCATATACACTATATTGCCAAAAGTATTGTGACTCCCCTCCAAATCATTGAATTCAGGTGTTCCACTCACTTCCATGGCCACAGATGTACAGTACAGGCCAAAAGTTTGGACACACCTCCTCATTCAATGTGTTTTCTTTATTTTCATGACCATTTACAGCACTCCATCACTCTCCTTCTTGGTCAAATAGCCCTTACACAGCCTGGAGGTGTGTTTGGGGTCATTGTCCTGTTGAAAAATAAATGATCGTCCAACTAACCTGACTTCTGCACAACACAACTGCTGGTCCCAACCCCATTGATAAAGCAAGAAATTCCACTAAATAACCCTGATAAGGCACACCTGTGAAGTGAAAACCATTTCAGGTGACTACCTGTTGAAGCTCATCGAGAGAATGCCAAGAGTGTGCAAAGCAGTAATCAGAGCAAAGGGTGGCTATTTTGAAGAAACTAGAATATAAAACATGTTTTCAGTTATTTCACCTTTTTTTGTTAAGTACATAACTCCACATGTGTTCATTCATAGTTTTGATGCCTTCAGTCATGAAAATAAAGAAAACACATTGAATGAGGAGGTGTGTCCAAACTTTTGGCCTGTACTGTATAACATCAAGCACCTCGGCATGCAGACGGCATCCTCAAACATTTGTGAAAGAATGGGTCGCACTAAGGAGCTCAATGAATTCAAGTGTGGTACAGTGATAGGATGCCACCTGGGCATTACGTCCATTTGCGAAATTTCCTCGCTAATAAATAATCCACGGTCAGCCGTTAGTGGTATTATAACAAAGCAGAAGCAACTGGGAACAACAGCATGCTGAGGCGCACAATGTGCAGAAGTTGCCAACTTTCTGCAGAGTCAATTGCTACAGACTTCTCAAAGCTCAAGAACAGTGTGGAGACAGCGTCATGGAATGGGTTTCCATGACCAACCAGTTGCATCCAAGCCTTACATCACCAAGTGCAATGGAAAGCATCGGATGCAGGGGTGTAAAGCCCACCGCCACTGGACTCTAGAAGAGTGCAGACGTGTCCTCTGGAGTGACGAATCATGCAATCCAATGGAGGAGTCTGGGTTTGGTGGTTGCCAGGAGAACGGGACTTGCCTGACTGCATTTGGGGTTATGGTGTGGGGTTGGGCTTGGCCCAGTTAGTTCCAATGAAAGGAACTCTTAATGCTTCAGCATACAAAGCCATTTTAGACCATTTCATGCTCCAAATTTTGTTGGAACAGTTTGGGGATGGCAACATGACCGTGCACCAGTGCACAAAGCAATGTCTATAAAGAAATGGATGAACGAGTTTGGTGTGTAGGATCTCGACTGGCCTGCACAGAGCCCTGACCTCAATCTGACAGAACACCTTTGGAATGAATTAGTGTGGAGACTGTGAGCCAACATCAGTGCCTGACCTCACAAATGCTCTCTTGGTCAAAAATTCCCATAAACACACTCCTATACCTTGTGTAAAGCCTTCCCAAAAGAGCTGAAGCTGTTATAGCTGCAAAGGGTGGGCCAACACCATATTAAAGCCTCTGTATTAAGAATGGGATGTCATTAAAGTTCAAGTGTGTGTAAAGGCAGGCGTCCCAATACTTTTGGAAATATTGTGTATGTTGCTACTTTCAAGATTCTTCAGGTTAAAATAAAAATAAAACCTGTCTGTCCATTTTCTAATGTGCTAATCCTGTTTAGCAGGACTGTATGCAATGTGGGAGACAACAAATTATTTAGCAACTATAAACTAGCCCCATATGCATGATTGTGCAAGTTCATCTCAGAGCACGGTGTCCATGGCTGGCCCCGTTCTACACACAGTCATGCCAAGATCAGATACAAATCTCTCACAATCATTACAGGAGGTTATAAGATTTGCCTACCCAGGGTTGCACTACTTCTATTTAGTGTTGATGTAGGAGGCACTAAACTCTGGTTAATAAGACTTCCAAATGAAGGATTTGGTGTAGAGGTTAAAGGAAACTTGTCTGTGGATAACCTAGAGAAAAAATGAAAAACAGTAACAGGGTTCAAGTCTGGGCTAAGGAACAATTCATATTAAAGTACAGATCACAAATCAAAAACAAGCAAGAAAAAAGATTTTAAATAGAGGACACTTTTTTGTTTTACTGCAATGCCTATTAATAGAATTGACCACTATTAATCCAGGCTTTTCCAGGAGGTTATTTAGGAAAATCAGCTTAACAACCCTCTCAATATCAGAGCAGGAACATATAAGAATTGTCAGTTATACATAACAGATCTGGCTATGTCAAAGAGGACAAAAAAAGAAAACAGATAAGCAAAAAAATTAGCAGCATGTTTATGGAATAGTAATTTTCAAGAAAATTCAAAAGTTTGAAATAGACTTTTCACAAATAATGAATGCAAGCAAGACACATACCTGTCATTTAGATTTACTTTAGGTGCCGGTGTGGACACTTCAGAATTAGCTCTAAACACAGTGACTGGAGAGGACATGCTTGGTGGTGTAACAAAGTTTTCTCCCAAAGGTTTAGAATTGCCAAAAGAAAGTGAAAGCCCTGTAGTAGGCGCTGACAAGATTTTGGCGCTGGAGAGAGTCAATAAGGATGTATCCACATTTGTACTTGACACTGCTGGTTTGGACGCTGCTGGAGATGGAGCGAAAGGACTGGCGCCGACAGCTGTAGCAGAGAATGAGAAACCTGTGGGCAACACCTTGGTCTCTCCTGGAACAGAGGGGCTTGCAAAACTTGGTGGTGCCAGTGCAATGGATGGCATAGAAAAAGTGGACACTGGAAGCTTTGGAGCCGGAGTAACATTCACTTTAGGAAGTGGTACTGAAGAGGCTGCTATTCAAAAAAAGTAAATAAATAAATTAAATAAAAAATATATATATACATTGATTAGTCACAACATTAAAACCACTGATTAGTCAATGTTATTTACTTGACCTTTTTGTGACAATGGCACTTCTCAAGGGGTGGGATATACAGTGGGTATAGAAAAGAATCCCCCTCTTCGAAATATTCCCATTTTTTTTGCTTTGCAGCCTCAAATGAAAACACACACAAAAAATATTTCTTCCCAGCATTACTTACTCAATGCAACCTCTAATATCCAAGTGAAAGATGTCACAGCTACAGTTGAGAAAAATGATAAAAAAATCAAAAACAAGTCCTACTGAGATTAACAAAGGATCACCCCAACCCCCCGTCAATAGTTTGTTGAACCACCTTTTGCTTTAAAGACAGCCTTGAGTCTGTTGGGATTGTTCTCTATCAGCTTTGCACACCTAGATTGAGTAATATTTGCCCCCACTCTTCTTTAATGAACTGTTCATGTTCGGTCATATTGGATGGTGAGTGTTGGTGGACTGCTATCTTCAAATCTTTCCACAGATTTTCAATGGGATTTACGACTGGGCTCTAAATGGCCACATTAGGACATTCACTTTTTTCTCCTTCAGCCACTATATGGTCAATTTTGTTGCGTGCTTTGTGTCGTCGTCGTGTTGAAAGGTGAACATTCTGCCCATCTTCAACTTTCTGGCAGAGGGTAACAGGTTTTCCTCAATAATTTGACAGTATTTTGCCCCATCCATTTTTCCTTCTTCCCTAACAAGAGCTCCAGGCCCCCCACAACAGGATGCTGCCCCCTCCATGCTTTACTGTAGGTATGGTGCGTTGTGGATGGTGAGCTGCATTGGTGTAATGTTTGGTATTGAGGCCAAATACAGTGGAACCTCCAGATACGAGTTTAATTCGTTCCAGCACTGAGCTTGTATAGCGAATTTCTCGTATCTAGAACAAACTTCCCCATTGAAAATAATGGAAATCCAGTTAATCCGTTCTGCACCCCCAAAAATATCAACATAAAAATCAATTTTCCTAACAAAAAACACTGATGAATAATATATACAAGAGGAACCTCGGTTTGCGAGTAATTTGGTTTACGAGTGTTTTGCAAGACGAGCTAAATTTTTTAATTAATTTTGACTTGATAAAACGTGCGATGTCTTGCAATACGAGTAGTATGGATACACTTTGTCTGCTGAGCGTCATGTGATCATAACTGAGCTGATGGTTCTTCTCTCTCGTGCGCGTCTCTCTCTCCTTATCTCTCTCTCTCTCTCTCTAAGGCAATCGTCTCCTATTCTCCGTCTGCATGTCCGCGATATTTTTGGATACGCTTATACGGCAGTGAAACAATGAAATCACAAGCGCACAAACGGGTAGATCCTCGCGCTACAGGAGAACAAGGAACACTGAGTGAGCTGACGGGCTGGCAGCGTCAGCTTGGGTGAATCCCCGAGTCAAAGCGGATCGGGAAACGCGTGACACATACCCACAGCCTGGCTCGTTACGCGAGCCAATGCTCGTATTTAGATCCACATTTTTCGCTCATACTTTCCTCGTATCTTGAATTTCTTGTATACAGAGGTGTTCGCATCTTGAGGTTCCACTGTAGTTTGATTTTTGTCTCATCTGACCATAAGACCTTTTTCTACTTGGCATCAGACTCTTCAAGGTGCATTCTGACAAAGCTCAAATGAACCTTAATGTGGCCTTTCTTGAGAAGTGGCTTTTTCCTTGCAACCCTCCTGAACAAGGCACAATTGTGGAGCACTTGTGAAATTGTTACCACATGCACATAATGACCACTCTTTGCCATTGAATCCTCTAACTCCTTCAAAGTGGCCATTGGTCTCTTGGTAGCCTCTCTTACCAGTTTCCTCCTTGCTCTTCCATCCAGTTTGGAGGGATGGCCGGATCCAGGGAGGGTCCTAGTAGTACCAAACACTTGACACTTCTTTATTATGGACTTTGCTGAGCTCCTTGGGATTGATAAAGCCTTTCGAGATTTTTTTGTATCCATCTCCTGTCTTATGTCGTTCCACAACTCTATCCCTGAGATCTTCTGAAAGTGGCTTGCCACTCATAGTCAGTTCTGTGCTGTCAGATGCACTACCAAGCAAGAGAATGGATGCTCCAGGACCAGCTGCACTAATCATACTCATTACAATTGATCACAGGTGGAAGGAAGCCAGTAACCATGGTCTGCAATGGAAATGGTGGGCACTTACACCTGATTGAGTTTAGGAGTGGGGTGGATGATTCTTTATTAATCTCAGGATTTCTTGTTTTTTATTTTTTAAACTTCTTCTGAACTGTAGCTGCGATATCTTTCACTTGGATGTTATAGATTGCATTGAGTAAGTAAAACTGGAAAAAATATTGGTTTGTGTGTTTTCATTTAAGGCTGTAAAGCAAAAAAATGGGAATATTTCAAAGGGGGGGATTCTTTTCTATACCCACTATATTAGGCAGCAAGTGAACAGTCAGTTCTTGAAGGTGATGTGTTAGATGCAGGAAAAAGGGCAAGCATAAGCATCTGAGCAACTTTGACAGGGGCCAAATTATAAATTACTAGACAGCAGGTCTTGTGGGGTCTTTCCACTAACCTGATTTAGTACCTACCAAAAGTGGTATTATGAAGGACAACCAGTGAACTCACAACTGGATCACTGGTGCCCAAGGCTCAAGGATGAATATGGGGTACCGAAAGCTAGCCCTTCTGGTCCGATCCCATAGAAGTGCAACTGTAGCACAAATTGCTGAAAAATTTAAATCGCAGCTATGAAAGAAAGATGTCAGAACACACAGGACATTGTAGCTTGCTGTGCAGCCACAGAATGGTCAGAGTGCCCATGCTGACCCATGTCCACCATTGAAAGAGCCAACAATGGACACACAAGTGTCAGAATTGGATCATGTAGCTACAGTGATCCCTCCTCGATCGCGGGAGTTGCGTTCCAGAACACCCTGTGAAAGGTGAAAATCTGCAAAGTAAAAACCATACGTTTATATTGTTATTTTTATATTGTCACGGTTGGGCCACAGATTTGCACAGAAACACAGGAGGTTGTAGAGAGAGTGACTTTAAAACACTGCAAACAAACATTTGTCTCTTTTTCAAAAGTTTAAACTGTGTTTCATGACAAGACAGAGATGACAGTTCCGTCTCACAATTAAAAGAATGCAAACATATCTTCCTTTTCAAAGGAGTGCATGTCAGGAGCAGAGAATGTCAGAGAGAGAGAGAGAAAAGCAAACAATCAAAAATCAAGCAGCCACAAGAAAGGGGGCAATGTGAAGGTAGTCTTTCAGCATTTTTCAGAAGAGCGTCCGTATCCTCTAGGCCAGTGTGCAAACAACCCCACCGTCAGGAGCAGAGAATGTCATAGACAGAGAGAGATAGAGAGAGAAAGAGAAAAGCAAACAATCAAAAATCAATACGTGCTGTTCGGGCTTTTAAGTATGCAAAGGCGCGGGAAGCACATCGTATATCATTGAGAAGGTTTATTTAATACGCAATACGTGCTCTGATTGGGTAGCTTCTCAGCCATCCGCAATAGCGTCCCTTGTATGAAATCAACGGGGAAAACCAACTGAGGAAGCATGTACCATAAATTAAAAGACCCACTGTCCGCAGAAATCCGCGAACCAGCGAAAATTCCATGATATATATTTAGATATGGAGGGAAGCCGCGAAAGTCTAAGCGCAATATAGCAAGGGATCACTGTATAGAAGAAGGTGGCCTGGCCTGATAAATTACACTTTCTTTCAGATCTATGTGGGTGGTTGGGTACGTGTGTCATTTACCTGGGGAAGAGATGGTCGCGGATGCACTATGGGAATAAGGCAAGCTGGCAGAGGAAGTGTGAGGCTCTGGGCATTATCCTGCTGGGAAACCTTGGGTCCTAGCATTCATGTGGATGTTACTTTGACAAATACCACCTACCTAAAGATTATTGCAGACCACATACACCACTTCATGGCAACAGTATTCACTGATGGCAGTGGACTCTTTCAGCAGGACAATGTGCCCTAACAAAGTGCAAAAATTCAGAAATGGTTTAAGGGACAGGACAAGGAATTTAAGGTGCTGACTTGGCCTCACAATTCTCAGGATCTCAATCCAATTGAGTATCTGTGTGATGTGCTGAAAAAACAAGTCTTATCCACGGTGGCCCCACCTGGTAAATTACAAGACTTAAAGATCTGCCCCCTACGTCAGCAGTGTAGTAGCGTGAGAAAAGGTTCGTTGGGGTGCATTAGGACTCTTTAATGCCTGTAAAGTGTCATCAGCACAGCCACAAAGGATTACTGCTGACCATATGCATCCTTTTATGATCATAATCTACCCAGTGTAACGGACAGCTGGGACGCCTGGAAAAGGGAAGGACCGGAAGAGAAATAATATCTCCCCCGGGACACAAGAGGGCAGCCACCCTGGTTGGCATCAGGGCCACGGGAACAGAGCTTGGAAACTCAACCATGGACTGCAGCTCTTCTGCCACACCAGGAAGTGCTGCAGGAAAATCGTCAGGGTGCACATCCGAGTGCAAGGGACCATCTCACTCCATTTGAGGAGCCGGAGTCGGGAGGTAGAGGATAGAGCTTGTGTGAGATAGATAGATACTTTATTAATCCCAAGGGGAAATTCACATACTTCAGCAGCAGCATACTGATAAAAAAACAATATTAAATTAAAGAGTGATAACAATGCAGGTAAAACAGACAATAACTTTGTATAGTGTTAACGTTTAACCCCCCGGGTGGAATTTAAGAGTCGCATAGTGTGGGCGAGGAACGATCTCCTCAGTCCTCCTCAGTGGAGTAGGATGGTGACAGCAGTCTGTCGCTAAAGCTGCTCCTCTGTCTGGAGATGATCCTGTTCAGTGGATGCAGTGGATTCTCCATGATTGACTGGAGCCTGCTCAGTGCCCGTCGCTCTGCCACGGATGTCAAACTGTCTAGCTCCGTGCCTACAATAGAGCCTGCCTTCTTCACCAGTTTGTCCAGGCGTGAGGCGTCCTTTATGCTGCCTCCCCAGCACACCACCGTGTAGAAGAGGGCACTTGCCACAACCGTCTGATAGAACATCTGCAGCATCTTATTGCAGATGTTGAAGGACACCAGCCTTCTAAGGAAGTATAGTCGGCTCTGTCCTCTCTTTTACAGAGCATCAGTATTGGCAGTCCAATCCAATTTATCATCCAGCTGCATTCCCAGATATTTATAAGTCCGTACCCTCTGCACACAGTCACCTCTGATGATCACAGGGTCCATGAGGGGCCTGGGTCTCCCTAAAATCCACCACCAGCTCCTTTGTTTTTCTGGTGTTCATGTGTAAGTGGTTTGAATCGCACCATTTAACAAAATCCATGATTAGGTTCTTATGCTCCTCCTCCTGCCAACTCCTGATGCATCCCATGATAGCAGTTTCGTCAGCGAACTTTTGCACGTGGCAGGACTCCGAGTTGTATTGGAAGTACGATGTATATAGGCTGAACAGGAGGCAAGAGGAGTGGAGGCGGCAGAAGGAGAAAAGAAAAACAGAAACTAAGGAAAAAGACTGAGCTTATTGTTACTGGTTTCTGCACTGTGTGCTGAAAAAGTAATAATCATGGGTGTTTTGGACTTGTGTGCCCTCTGTCTGTCTGGGACCGGGCTGATTCTCCACACCAGTTAAAGGTGGGCTCTTGCAGCAGAATACTGCACCATGTCATAAAACATGCATTATTCTCTGGCTAGTTTCAGAAAGATAACAGTGATTTCAGTTTACTTCAAAGTCTAAAGATCTAACTCCAAAAGAGCACCATAAGGATTACATGGATTGAGGTGTTTTAAAGTGGCACATTGATGCTGCAGATCTGCAGGAATTATGTGATACTATCAAGTCCTTGCAACCATATATACAGCAAGATTTTAGCAAAAAGACCATCATTAACAGTAGGATTAAAAGAAATCATATAAATTTACCTGCTTGTAGCTCTCGTTCACCTTCTAAATCCAATATCCCTGGAGCCGAAATAAACGATTTTGCTCCAGGTATCTGGTTAATTAGATAGAAAGGACAAAGAACTCCATCCGTGGACAGTAACATCAGTATTGGAGCTGGAGGCAGAGTCTTCTCTTCACCTTCAAGTATCAAACAATAAAACCAGAATTATGATTCTCTGGATTAATACAAGCTGCTATACAAAAGGAGAAAATGTAAAGTCCTGATATACTCAATAAATGATTGATGTAACATTTTATATACTGTTTATAGGAGGGGTCTTAAACTCACTTCCTGGAGGGCTGCAGGGGCTCAAGGTTTTCAATACGGCCACTTTCTTATTTAGGAGTCAGTTATTACTGCTAATGCAACATTCTTGGTTGCTTTGATTTTAATTGATTTGTCTTTTAAAAACCCAAAACATAAATTGCTTAATTTTACCTTGACCATCTGTTAGAGAACCAGTACTGAGCTGTTCCAAGCCCCCACAAAAAAAGGTATAGAATGGTCCACACAGCACAAATTGGTGATATTGCAGGAAATCACTCAATGGAAGAATTTACAATGGACTGTACTGTACAATAATAGAATATTACCTACATTAACTTGAATAATAATATTCATTATTTATTACGTAAACAAATAACTGCAGAGTAAAACAGGAAGTTGAATCATGTGAACAACTTAAATAATATTTAGTTTGAAACTAAATACATTGGGTAAAACAAAGTAAACAAGCTGCAGAGATCGACAGACTGGTACGGGGAAGGCTTAACGTCAACCTTTACAGACCGATTGTGTTGTGTATTTGAGTGTTTGTTTCTTTTTCTTCATCATCAAACATATGGTAGGGCAAAAAGCTGTCATGTTATCTACATTTATAAATCTCTTTTGAGTATGTGTGTGTGCACGTCACACTTATCTCTCAATTATAAAAAAAAATAATCTTGGAAGGAGACAAGACGTGATTTTCTTGGAGAGACACTTACATGTCCCATGAGACAAGTCTCTGTGCCAAGAGATTTAACCACGCCTGGGGCCGGAAATAAAAGACCAAAGAGTAGATGACAAAGTAGAATGTCATAAAGAATTTAAAACTGTTGGCATGATACACATGCAGAGCAGGTTAGAGATAATGGAAGTACGAAAATTCGAAAGTCTCAAAAAAAGGATCGGAAAGATTGCATTAGCACAAACAAACTGAAATTATTACTCGGTGAAATAACGGAACAGCGAAAAGAGATCGAATATATTGTTTGGATTAAAACTTTAAATTGGAGACTTGTAGATCGTCTAATTCGTGTTGCCAGCGAGAATGAAAAGATTCCAAAAACGTTGGCGCAGTATCAAGTCCCGTGACAAGGAGACTTTCAAGTCATGCCATACTTATAATATTTGGAAACAAGTCCCGCGAGACGGTGACTTTTGCCATTAGATTCTTTCAAGTCACGCCCTACTTACAACAACTATTTTCAAACAAGACCACGGTCATCTAACCTCAGTCGTGTGAATGCTTTTGTCAAACACACTTCCCGTGCTCTCAGCTCTTAGTTGTGTGAATGCTTTTGGCAGACACATTTCCCGTGCGCTCAGCTCTTATAAATTTTAATCAGGACAATAACTTTATACATTTTAGATGACACGTCAATGACAAAGTGAAGAAGAAAGAGCAGCTACAAACATTCGAAAAAGTCATTTAATTTACTAGAGAGAAAGAAACGATATTCACTCACAGGCAGTTATACGTTGTGTTGTCACAATGTAAATCCAAACACGGAATCAAAATTCAATGCAATGTTGAAGAAATGTTAATTCTAAATATTGCTTTTACTAAAGTTTTGAAGTAAATGTGAAAATAATGCATATGTAACAATTCCCATGAAAATAACAATCTCTTTAAATTGTATAACCAAGGGGTGGGCGAGCGAAGCGAGCAGCCCCCCTACTGTATATTTAAAGAAATCATGTATCTTAAAAATGAAGTATGCGAAAAGTTTGCAAATAAATAGGCCTGGCCCCATGACTAAACAGAGCAGACTTCAAAAATCCTGGGAAAATTAAACAATTTTGTAACAGCACTTATTGTAGGACACAGGTCAAACTATTTCTGAAGGATATGAATATGAAGTTAGGTGCTGAACCAAACTGGACCAAAAACAATAGGCCTGGAGCCTTAACAAAGCAAACACGATACAACTTATTTGAAAAAGGTAGGTCAGTTTTTTCCAAAAGTTATTGCTGTACATAGGAGTTGGTACTCAACATGGATATCTCAGAAACATTTTGTTTGAACACTTTCCATCTTTGCTAGAATGTAGTCATCCAGGAGCTCCACACAACGCAAAAAATGCATAATTCCTCTGATGAAAATTGCAATTTTAGGATGAGAAAATTTCACTTTTATACACATCATGCTAAAATTCAACTTTTCTTGAAATTTGGAATATCGTAGAATTTAGAATTTGAACTTAAACACCTGACAGCAAATCTTTGACCCCATCACCAAACAAAGTAAAACATTTGGATGTTGCTCCCAGAAAAGGAAAATAGTTAATACTAGCTGTGTAAGCCTCTGCTGTAAAAAGTTTGGGCTCCTAGATACTACTGAAATAGTCAGGAAGAAAAAATGAAATGCAGAGTCTGTGGTTTCGTTTTGCAGGCGTGGTTGCCCCCCTAGTCTATTAGCGGCTAAGCAAGTTCCTCTCTCCTCAAAGGTTTCGTTTTGCCAATGTGCTCGTCTGGCTTGTGTATCAGCAGCTAAGCGAATTTGTCGTTCGTCAGCGATTTCACTTTGGTGGTGGAGTCGCTTTCTTTCAGCTTCATGCTGTAGCCTCGCACTTCCAGGCCGGACAGACAAACAGACAGACACACTTCCACATAGTGCCAGGTGGTATACCGGTTCATTTTTGTTATGATATGGATTTTTCTTATACTGCAACACCGGTGTAAATTGCCTAAACAACGTTGGGAACGTGATGCAGCAGGAAACTGTTTAAGGGGGACTTTTTTCACTGCTACACCGCTAAACATGCATCCAACGGAGTACATGCGTTAGTGGAGGTATTGCACGGGGGCCCTTTTTCACTGCTGCATGCTAAACATGCAATGGAGTACATGCGGTAGTGGAGGTACTGTGCAGTGAAAATGGACAGAGAACATTCCGAAACTGAAGCTGTAGCAGACGATAAAGTTGAACATGATGACACAGAAGAACTTTTGCCGAAAAAAAAGGAGTCACGCCCGCTGCCTGGAGATACTTGGTTTTAAAAGGTTGGATGTGTGGACCATTATGTTGAAATCTGTGAATATTGTTTCTATACTACTGGATAATATTGCAAGCCAAGTTGTACTTATTTTATTTTTTTTCCAATACTGTGTAATGTACCTGGGTACTGTGTAATAGTGTGACGATATGCTGACTTTAATCTCGACGCTTATGACGAGAATAAAGTCGACATGTTGACTTTATTCTCGTAATGTCATTTAAGTAGAATATTTAATTTACTACATTTTCTCAAACCCCATCATATGTTATGTAGCACATTAAATACTTTGTGTTAAGTGTTCCCCAAGCCATGCTAATCTCTACATGCTCCTTAAACTGACTTCCTCTTGCACTAAGAGGAGATGCAGGCAGCACACAGAATACATTAATTTCATGATATTCCTGCTCCCTGAATATTTAGAATGCTAAGATAAATACTTGATATAATTTTCATGATGAAATGCATTAAAGCATGTATTAAATCACGAGGGGCACGGTGGCGTGGAGGTTGCACTGCTGCCTCGCAGCAAAGGGGTCTCAGTTGTACCCTGTCTTGAATTTGCATGTTTTTCTGGTGGGTTTATTCGGCATGCTTCAGTTTCCCTTCAAAGCCATGTAGGATGTGGGTTTTTGTTATGCTATATTGACCCTGCTAGTGTATGTATTGCTCGTATTCACCCTGCGATGTGCTGGAGGCATGTTCAGGATTTGCTCCTGCCTTGCACACAATGCTTGCTGGGATGGGCGCAACCCTGAATGGATGGCATATTTAAAACATGTATAACGAAGATTTTGTTTTAAAGTTCTGAACACTCCATGGTCTAAGTTTTAATTTCACAAAGACGTTTATCGTGTGGTGATTGGTTATGTGGAGAAAGAAAAAGGAAGGATAAGAACTGGGGGTTTGGTATGTCAGAGAGAGACAGCACACACGTAATAAAGAAAGCCCGCTCAGAAGAACATCCACTGAATTCTGTGTTCGTGTCTCCGACCACCAGATCACGAACCCAACATTTACACAATATTTAAGTTAAACCAGTGCGATACCCATTCATACATCCAGTTTTCTGGAGCCTCGTCACACCTGACAAAGTTCTCTACACTGAACGTACACCTGGGGACCCCTTACTGCGAGGGAGCAGCACTATTGCCACATTACAGTGCACGTTTAATACATGCTTTAATGCATTTCATCATGAAAATGATATCAAGTATTTGTCTCAGCATTCTAAATTTTCAGAGAGCAGGAATATCATGATGTGAATGTATTCTGTACAGCGATCCCTGCCTGCGCCTCCTCTTAGTGTAGAGGAAGTCAGTTTAAGAAGCGCGTAGCGATTAACAACTGGGTCAGGGAACACAAAGCATTTAATGTGCTACATTAACTTATGACGGGGTTTGAGAAAATCTAGTAAATTAAACATTGATTTTAAGATGAAGTTTAGTTTATGACTTTCTACTTTAATGACAAAATAAACTACGAGAATAAAGTGGAAATGTCGACTTTAATCTCGACATAAATGGCGAGAATAAAGTCAATATGTCGACTTTACTCTCGACATTTTTATAGTTTTTTTTTTCTTCCCTTTGTCCGTATTTTTTTTTTTCTTCACCGTGGCCGTAATACGATTCTGTAGGGCTATACCACAAATAGCATTATAAATGCAAGTTGCAGTTTTATTATTTATGTATATAGCTTAGCTTGAAGCAAGGTCCACATTAATGCAGTTTGCCTTTAATGATGGTTCATTTGGTAAAGATGTCATCACCAAGTTGCACTTGTTTTATTTTATTTTATTTTTATTTGGTGAATACTGTGTAATGCACCTGTGCTTAAAGTAATACTATTATTACTGGAAGTTGCATTATTACTGTATTTATTTTACTGTTATTATTTATTAGTTTAAATATTATGCAGTTTAATGATGGTAAAGTTGTTTAAAAAGTCACTTTAACGTGTCAGTGGACAGAGATTGTTAACATTAACAGAAAGTGTAGTTGGTTTACAAAAAATATGTAATATTTATTCCTTTTCTAACACATGTTCAGTGCAATACAACTTTTGACAAGCACCTCTGGATATTTTACAAAGTCTAAATTCCTCTTTGGATGGTTGAAAATATGTTGTCAAAATTATAGTTTAAGTTGTTTGCAAAATTTGTTCAACAAAAAGGATCTATATTTTGACTGCAACTGTCATGCAATGCGATTCTTTGTCTTCATTAGTTCCACCCCCTTGATAACTATCACTTTATAGGGCCATGCAAACCTGTATTAATACTTGTGTGCACATTAAAATGTTTTTTTGTACAATGTACAATTCTCATGACAGTGGAATAGGTTATTCTTAGGCAGTCTACTTTGCAGTGGAAAATGTGGTTAACATCCACTCATGCATGGGAAAAAATACCGTAGAATATTGTGAAACTGGTATAATTTTGAAAAATACCGTGATATAGAATTTTGGTCATACCACCCAGCACTACTTCCACGTGTAGACATTTATATACAAGATTAGAAAAGTATTCTTTGTCAGACTGAGTGCAGGGGTCTCAAAATTCCAGAAGTTCCATGCTTGCTGCTACCAATTTTATAACTGGAAGCTAATTCTTACTGTTTAATGATGTATACTACTTTATTACAATTATATGTTTAGGCAGCACAAATTATATTCTATTAGAAGCACTAATTGTCTGCCGATTAAGAAAGTAGTTGAAATGAAAATCTGCTGCCACTTCAGCCCTCCGTGTACAGAGCTTCAGACCACTGGTTTAGAATCTGATAATGCCTACATGTACCGAAAACATGAATGCTGACAAATAACAGTTTTTGCTTAAATTACTTAATTACATCCTTTGCAAATCAGAGTGCAGTAGAACTCATTCTACCGTTAACTACACAAAAACTAAGATTTTTTTACAGATGTTTTGCAACACACTTAGGCTACATGGAAACCTGAAAGTCTTAAAATAAATAATTTTAGTAATTCCAGCATCACTGACCTAGTTCATCCAGAAAGTTCCATGCTCACACTTTGTGAAAAAAAAAAAAAACAACTTACTTATTGGAATTGGCACCTGGCTGGTATGGTCTACAGCAACTCCCATGGGTAAAGTATCTTCATTGCTTTCTGTGACAGGAAGTTCTGCTCGGCTAGCATCTCCCAAAAGCCACAACTCCCAGTTTGTCTAAAATTGTTTGACCGAGCAAGAAAAACATTAGTCAAGGAAGCCTTGCTTACTTTGCCAAAGTAGGAATTTGCTACTTAAGTCAACATTCAACACAGTTTTAAATTACCTTGTCTTCCTGTTTTGCAATAATACTAACTTCAATGGAGGCTGCTGATGCTGCCAGAACAAAGTCCCTAAAAAGAAAAAAAAAAAAAGGAAATATTTAAAAGAAAGGGTATACTTTGGATATTTGTACAAACATAAATTAATAAGAATAGGCACTAAACTCACCAGTCCTCCACATAATTCAAATAAAAATGATGCTGCCTTTCATTACAAGAACTGAAAAATAAATCGCTAAAATTCAGAAACTTTTCTGCTCTTTGCTCTTCTTTCTTCTGGAATAAGGAAAGAAAAAAGGAAGACCATGAATAACACAAGCAAAATATCAAAGAGTCTTTGGTATTTAAGCAAAGAAAATTATTCTAAATTATACTGCTTGTGCACATCTCACTTAAAAATCAAAACCACCCTATTTAGTAGATTTATCAATGACTTAGCAATTCAAATCAACAGACTGCCAGGATTATATATCTGTCAAAAGTAAAAATAATGTAGCTTCCTTAGCATTACATATTTATTAAATCTGATCTTGCGTCTGTAAAACGTACTTTTAGTTTTTCGCACGAAGTTGGAAGTGTAGAAAGTATAATAATGAACGAAAAACAATAATGAATAATAATAATGCTAATATCATACATACTGTCAAAATGTCTCATTTATGTGGTATATCTTGAAGTACAGTGAAATACAAAATCCAGTGTCACAGTCAGATCAACAGTAGTGTAATTCGTTGTGGATTTTCTTCCCAGACTAATCAGCTTTTGAAAAGCACACTGCACATGTGCAGTTGACACAAGCATCACATTTGGATTCATCAGAATCACTTTCCGTTTCACTGTCTGTTTCAATTTCACTGCCGGATGACAGATTTACTTCTTCATCAATGCTCGTTTTACAGTCAAGAGTGTGCAACACCTGGGGCCTCATGCATAACGCCGTGCGAAGAATTCACACTAGAACATGGTGTACGGACAACAGCGGAAATGTGTTTATGCAAAAAAAAAAAAAAAAAAAATCCAGACGCATAACTCTGTGCAAACACCAACTTCCACGTTCTTCCGCTACATAAATCCCGGTCAGCGTGAAAAGTAACGCATGTACACGTGCCTGCTGTCCCGCCCTGTCTCCTCCTAGAATTATGCATCTTTGAATATGCAAATCAATATAAATAGCCCTTAAGCTCAGCGTTCTGTGAAAAGGCAATGGCAAAAGCACGGTGGAAATAGAAGAATTTCAGCAAATACCAAGTGGAGGGAAGAAAAATGTACTATTTGTTGGTTTAAACAGTGGTATAAACAACAAAAGGTAGTTGATCGAGTGACATAGAGTGTCTGAGAAACGCGAAAGCTCAAGTTCACAAAGTCACAGAGTGCCTGAAATAAAAAAGTTGTCAGATATCAAAGTCGCCGTGAAAAGGCAAGTCGTAACCCACCATCTGAGTGTCATATGAAAGCTTATTAGGGTACAGAGAAAATAAAATTGGTACACAGTGGGGAAAAAAGCACGAAGTCAACTTTAACCTCGAAATTTCCACCTTAATCACGTAGTTTATTTTGTCATTAAAGTAGAACATCATAAACTTCATCTTAAAATCGTTTAATTTACTAGTTTCTCAAATCCCATCATAATTAAAGTAGCACATTAAATGCTTTGTTTTGTATTTGATCTTCTATGTGCTCTGTGTGTGTGAATCACTAGGTGCTTCTTAAACTGGTTTTCTCTTCCTCCGACAGGACACAGAATCCATTGCATTCGTAATATTACAGCTCTCTGAATAATTAAAATACTGAGATGTATACATTATATTATTTTCATGATGATAGGAGTTAAAGCGTATTATTAAACATGGGAACACAGTGGAGCAGTGATTGTTCCTGCCTCATGCAGGATGCTTGCTGCGCAACCTTTGATGAAATAATTTACTGCAATTTACATGCTGCCAAATTGCATTGGGAACCGACTATAGCCAGTTCCAGCAGTTTAAGGGTTAAGAAGAGTACAATCAGTACTTGTAATACAGATGTTTTAAATAAAATAAAAGCACAGATTGTAAGGCATGAATTCTGTCTTAAAAAATTACATCAATATGTGAATTCCATATAAGTAAAAGACCCTCTAAAGCATATGCCAAGTGGGTGCTGAGAAGATGCTTCACCCATCAGTCAAATGTCAGCTTTAAATAAAAAAAAGAATATAATAAAAAGTTAACGTGTGTGCTCAACTACTTTTGTGATACTTACAGGCAAAGAAATGACTACAAGCTCAGGTGGTGTCTCCAGGGTATCATCAGCTGCTGCTGCATATGCCACAGCAAACACATAGGTGCTAAGCCACAGAACATCCAGTACTGAAGGAGAGGAACAACATTAGTTATCAAAACTTGGTGGAAGCAATAGCTTGTGTAAAAACAAAAAGGTCTGAATAAAATTTTAGATAACTAACACCTAGTTCACCAATGAAAAGACACTATAAAAGAAGAAGAAACAGTGGTTGCACTGTGGAGGCCAATGTGAGCATTACTAAGCTGGGAAGATCAAGGATACTGTAGATAATTCATTTACAAATAAGATTTGGACACTTTCTTCTTCATTTACTCGTTCAATAAATATTATCCTGTTATAAGAAATTAAGTAAATGTGTGGATGCTAAATTCCAATAAATGCCTACCTTTAACTGGGTTGTCAGAAGTATAGAAGTTTGGACAGGGAATAACCTTCTTCTCTTGTAAAGCCTGTGCAAAAACATTTTAAGCAAATTACAATAAATGAATCTCCATGTGCAATTCTTAGGAGTAAGAGTGATACACAGAAACAAAAAACAAGTCTTACATAATATACAATAAATCCTAAAAGGAAAATGAATTAACAGTATTCAGAAAATTACAGCTGTAAACAAATATGCTAAATGGTGACTTAAGCTGTCAGAGTTCATCTCATAATAAACCTTTTTGACTCACAGGTGAATACTGCACAAGAGTCCCATCCTTTTTCCCTGCTGCAACTTGTTTTCCTTTAGGGCTCCAACACACTAAAAGAGAAGACATCCTTATTAAAACCACACTTAAAAAAGCCACAATAAAAATACAATATTAATAAAAGCAGCAATCAGGATGATTTCCTATGGGGAAAAAAAGATTAACTGAAATTCTAAAACCAACACACAAATATAACAAATACGCCTCTGTGGCCGAGTACTGAATTTGAAAATGCAAACTGCACTCTAGAAAAAATAATGTAACTATGAAGTAAGAATATCAAGATAGGTTTCCAAACACATAATAAATAAAAAAATGTGAATAAAAGAAGTAATAAAGAAACCATAAAACTCAATACACACCCACCTGATGTAATGCCAGTAGGAGGAGGCAGTTGAGCCTGCATTTTCACGTTGTCTGTGACGTCTAACACGAAGAGACTTCCATCAGAAAGGCAGGCTGCCAACATTGAGGGGTGAGCAGGATTCCATTTCAAGTCCTGAACGACGACATTGCTATCGGCAACTGGATTAAATGACGCAAAATAGCTCTTCTGTAATTTGGCCTAGAAAAATAATGCTAGAAAGTGAGGATGACTGTGGACTGCTTAAATAGTCACAGAGATATAACATGGCTCTCAAAGCAGGTCTCTGTCACAGTTATAATTGAAAACAGAACAACAGAATTTAGATATAAGCCACAAAATTAATGGAGTAGGGGAAAAAAGACAAGTTCACCGTTCTTAATTAAAAATTTGTTATCGGAAAGCTTTATGGCCAGGCTAATTAAATCTTACACTTACTGGTCTGCCGTTCATTCAATACATGGCAGCAATGACCACAACTAGAGTCCATACAACTCTAGTGCTTATATCACTTCATTGGCTTCCTGCTGATGTTAAAATCCTCTTTCTCATACTGTATATAAACTTAAAAATGGTTTAGCCTCTTCTTCTTTTATATTTTATTAAAATCAAAAAACATTCCATACATGCAAGTCAAGTTTAACAAAACTGGTTTGAAACAAGTCGACATGAGAACGAGAGCTAGGTCAGCTGAGTAGCACTGGAAAGAAAGATAGGGGAGATAATCCACTTCCTCCATTTAAATGCTTATTCTAAAATGTTATTTATCAGATCCTGCCAGGTTATGAAAACATTTTGTAGAGATCCTCTAGGTGAGAATTTGATTTTTTCCAATTTTTGATAATATATAACATCAGTTATCCACGGACTTAAAAGAGGTGAGTTAGCATTCTTCCAGTTGACCAAGATAAGTCTACATGCCAATGGTAAAGTAAAGGCAATTACAATTTCTTTGTCCTTCTTCACTTTTAGCCCCTCGGTGAGCCCACCAAACCCAGCTGGTAGTGGATTAGGAGGGATTGCGACGCCCAGGCTGTCTGAGAGGCATATCAAAAGTTTTGTCCAGAAAGATGTTAATTTGGTGCAAGCTTAACATGTGGCCCAGTGAGGGTGGAACTCGATTGCAACATTCACAGGTTGGATCTTGCCCTGGAAACATTTTGGACAATTTTAAACGAGAGAGATGCACTTGATATATAATTTTAAGTTGAATAATTTTATGCTTTGCACATATGGAGCTCGAGTGAATTCTGTGCATTGCTACCTTCCATTCCTTTTCTGAGATTTTTAGCCAGAGATCCTGATCTTTGAAAGGGAGGGACTTTAAAAGGTTTTTATATATTACAGAAATGCTGTTTGAGCTACTATGTTGTATGGAAATAACCCAACTATGGTGTTAGGAGTGTCTCATGCTTAAAGACACTTCATTCCACAGGAAAAAAAAAGTAATCAAGCTACTACTACATTAAAAGCTGCTTACCTTGTTCAAGAAAACTCGCACATCATAGAAAAATAAAACAGTCCCAGCTTCACTGCTTGTTGTACAAACAGAGAGTGTCAGTTCATCTGAGCTCAAAGCAATGTGGTGCAAGGTTGTCTTTACTGGAACACTTATGCAGTTCAATTCAACAACTATAGAATAAATAAATGAACTAATTAATTTTTCCTCAATACACTTTATCATCAACAGTTAAGGCATACCAGTATTTCATTTAATTCAACAAAGAAATAAATGTGGCACCTATTTCATTGGGATCTCCTCCCTTCTGGTTGACAGCAATGATATCGCTTGTCAGAAAAACTTTCAGCTCATTGGATCCTCCTGCAAACGTCAGCCCATACTTGTTAGAAACTGCAAGAAGACTGCACCTGTCCTTGGGCATCTCATCTGGAGTATCAAATATACGGATTTTCTTCATTTGCTTGAATTGAAAGTCCTGTAATGAAAACAGCAACTTTTAACAAGGATAAGCCGTACTCTGTTGTGAATCCCACAAACTTTAGATATCTTATATTAGCTATTTCTGAAGTTAGTCAATTATGTTAAGCAATATAACTAAATTTCAAGTCAAGCTGGGTTTATTGTTTAGGTCAGGTTTAGGTCTGGTTGGGGAGCATGCACTGGTACAGCACGTTGCTGCACCCACCACACGACGAAACAGCTCGGGATCCCGGTTGGCAGACCTCCAGGCTGCTGCCCGGTTGGCAAACCCCCCCAAGATGCTGCTGCGCCATGCGCAACCTTTGATGAAATAATTTATTGTAGCAGTACTGTCTCTTTCAATCACAAGGTCCAGTCCCCACCCTCCGAAAATGAACCTCTACCTGCCACAACCAGGGGCCTCATGCATAACGCCGTGCGTAGAATTCACACTATAACATGACGTAAGCACAAAAGCCGAAATGTGCTTACGCACAGAAAAATACAGATGCAGGAATCTGCGTACTCCAACTTCCATGTTCTTCCACTACATAAATCCCGGTCAGCGTGAAAAGTAATGCACGTGCATGTGCCTGCTGTCCCACCCCATTCCTCCCAGAATTGTGCCTCTTTGAATATGCAAATCAATATAAATAGCCCTTAAGCTCAGCATTCTGTGAAAAGACAATGGGAAAAGCACGGGGGAAAATATAAGAATTTCAGCAAATACCAAGTGGAGGTAAAGGAAAAACATACTATTAGTTGATTTAAACAGTGGTATAATCAACAAAAGGAAGTTGATCAAGTGACATACGAGGTGTGGCAGAAAAGTAATGAGACTGATTTTTTATTTACCAAAGTTTTTATTTTTTTCAAACATCAATGTTATCCCCTTCAAAGTAGTTCCCTTGGGCAGCTACACACCGATGGAGACGTTGTTCCCACTGTTGGTCGCAGCGCTGGAAGTCTTCAACCGGTATGGTCTTCAGCATGTCCGTTACACTCTTTTGGATGTTTTCTAAAGTCCCGAAATGACGTCCTTTGAGGACATTTTTCAGTTTAGGAAAAAGGAAAAAGTCACACGGACTGAGGTCAGGTGAATAAGGGGGCTGGGGAACCACAGGAATGCGTTTTTTTGATTGTCCTTCTGCTCAATTGTGAGGTTTTTCGGCACCATTTTGGCACAGACCTTTCGCATGTGCAAATGTTCAGTCAAAATTTGATGAACGGTAAATCTGTTCAAATTTAATTGTTCACTCAAAATTCTTAATGTTAAACGACAGTCTGCTCTCACAAGAGTGTTCACACGTTCGATGTTTTCATTGGTTTTCGAAGTTGAAGGCCTCCCTGAAAAACTTGAGCTCGGGATAAAGAATGTTCCCCATAGGCCTGTTTTAACTTTTCAAACGTCACACTTGCCGATTCTCCAAGCTTAACACAAAATTTAATGGCACAACGTTGCTCCAAATTCCGCTGTTCCGTTTTGCGTGACGCACAACCAAAAACACAACTTCGCTAAAAGCAGTCACAAAAATCACGTAGTTAACGGAAGGAGTTGAAACTCGCACTGAGCTATGGGAGGGTACTGATACACGTGCTCTATCAAGGACAACAGCGCAGCGTTGCCAGATCGCTTGCAGTGTTGCAAGTCTCATTACTTTTCTGCCACACTTCATAGCGTGTTGGAGAAACTTGAAAGCTCAAGTTCACAAAGTCGCACAGTGCCCGAAATAAAAAAGAAGTCACATATCAAAGTCACCGTGAAAAGGCGAGTTGTAGCCCACCGTCTGAGTGTCATATGAAAGCTTATTAGGGTACAGACAAAAAAAAAGGCACACAGTGGGGAAAAAAAGCACGAAATGTCAACTTAAATCTCGAAATTTCCACTTTAATTACATAGTTTATTTTGTCATTAAAGTAGAACATCATAAACTTCATCTTAAAATCATTTAATTTACTAGTTTCTCAAATCCCATCGTAACTAAAGTAGCATGTTAAATGCTTTGTTTTGTATTTGATCTTCAATGTGCTCTATGTGTGTGAATCGCTACGTGCTTCCGTTCTTTCTTTTTCTCCGACAGGACACAGAATCCATTACATTCGTGATATTACAGCTCTCTGAATAATTAAAATACTGAGATGTATACGTGATATCATTTTCATGATGATTGGAATGAAAGCATGTTATTAAACCTGGGAACACGGTGGCGCAGTGATTGTTCATGTCTCACACAAGATGCTGCTGCGCCATGTGCGACCTTCGATGAAATAATTTATTGTAGCAGTACTGTCTCTTTCAAACGTACTAACCTCCAATTCCTGTCCTTACTTTTCTTTCTCCAAATACCCAATCGCCACACAATCAGCTCTATAATAGACGTTAAGCCATCTATAAGCTTACAACGACGATTCTTCAAAATGTTTAAGGAACATTGAAATATCTTCGTAGTATGTGTTTAATTATTCTATCCGTCTATCCTTCTAGTGTCGCGCCAGCCTCAGCAAATATACAGCGCGAGGCAGGAACAATACCTGAACTTGCTAGCACTGCAGCAACGTGTCCTCACATGTTTAATTATTAACAATACAGATTATTTAAATGAAGTTAAAGTTTTATCTGTATAATATAATCAACATATTTTGCTGCATTTCATCTTAAAAATGATATCGTCATCATACGTAAATATGCGCTTTATAAAGTGGCACAGGTTGTGTAATATAACTGTAGTGCAAGTTTACAGTGGGGTAATTATACTTATAAGTACAAACATTTCTACAAGGAGTAATTGATTGAGTGCGTTTAAAGTTCTTGGGATGAAACTGTTTCTGAACCGCGAGGTCCGTACAGGAAAGGCTTTGAAACGTTTTGCCGTGGCTGAGGAAGCGTGTTCTTGAGTCTGTATACCAGATAATTCTCTTTCCAATCAGCTGCTGCTGTGATTCCCCACTCAGATACAGTGATAAAAATACTCCGAGTGGTGCAGTGAGAGTAATATGGAAAAAGATGATCCGCTGTGGCAACCCCTAACGGGAGGAGCTGAAAGAAGAAGAAGGTGCAGTGAGAGTAACAACGCTAAATCAGCTATGGTATTTAGAATAGTTTGACCATTCCGTGGACCATTATATTGTTACTGGTTAATTACAATCAGATGCATTAAACTAATAAACAATATGCGGTTAATTTCAGTGTATTTATAAAGCCGCATCAGGAAAAGAAAGGATAACCACACGGGAACAGCAGCACTGCTTTGACGCTGGGTGGCGCCAGTCTGCAAAACTGAGCGGAGAACTTGCATACGACAGGGAATGAGGTACCGTGGAAATGTGCGTGGCTTTACGCCAAGTGTAGGTTTTATACATCGTGATTTGAACGTGAAAACGTTCTTACGCAACATTTCTGTGCATATGCACCGTTTATACATGAGGCCCCAGGTGTTATGTGGGTATCCCCTTGGCCTGGTCCAGCCACTCAGGTCCTTAACAATAAGGGTCCTGCGAGCCGGATCATCCTCGGGTAATCGCACCACATGGCTGTAGTGCCAGAACTGACGCTCTTTCATAGTGCAGGTAAAGTGCCTCACTCGGGACTCCATCAGCAATACAAAGTCAAACCAGCGGTACCCAAGGACTCTCTGAAGAGACACAGTACCAAAGGAGTCCAGTCTTTGTCTCAGGTCACTGGATCGCATCCATGTCTCGCAAACAGTTACAATAAACAGTTTAATGAAATTTGTACTTGCAGTTCTCCTCAGAACAGTTGACAAAAATACAAGAATAAATAAATACACAAATAAATAGTAAGCTTTGCAAGGAACATATATAAGCATTTAAAAGTCAAATTTATTTATACACAGTCTTTGTTATGTTACAATATTTAAATTCTTCGATATTGCCTGTTCAGCAACCTTACGACTACTGTTTCTGAATCTACTGTTGCGAGTGCCAGTAGTCCTGTACAGTTTGCCAGATGACTGGGCAGGATGACGGAGGAAAGCAGCCAGTGAAGCGTCTGTCCTGAACAGAAGACATTCTGTGCCATCTTTGCCAATCTCTGTAGTACTTTATGATGTTATGCTGAACTTGTAAAACACCAGTAAATGATGCAGCCAGTGATAACGGAATCCACTAGGCACCTGTGGAACTTTGTGAGAAAAGATGCATCTCTGATTTGGATGTGACCAACACTGGTGCACCACCAGGAACAATCCTGTCCCCTTTTCTCTTCATCCTCTACACCTCAGACTATAAATATAACACCAGGTCATGGTATGTCCAGAAATGCTCTGATGATTTTGCACTAAAGGGATTTATTAATATGGGGGATGAGACAGAACATAGAAGGCAGGTGGAGAACTTTGTTTCTTGGAACAAGGAGAATTGTCTTCAGCTTAGCATTAGCAAAACCAAGGAACTGGTTATTGACTTTTACCACACCAAAAGGCCTCAGTGACAGGTTGAATTGGTCTCATGAATGCATTCCTTCAACGTGGGTAGTGACAACTTTTACATGTTCTACAACTGTGATGGCAAGTGTGATTTTCAGTGCTGTATTGTGTTGGGCCAATAACGTTAACTTTAAGAGAGGGACACCAAATCCACAAGCTGATTAAGAAGGAAGGCTTAGTTATGGGACATACCATCAAGCCAATAGAGGGTAGTAGTGGAGCAGGAAATGAAGACAGAACTGACAGCCATTACGAACGATGCTGCATATCCTCTCTCTGTCAGTGTCAATCAATACTTTAGCCAATGATTATTCAGCAGAAGTGAGTCAAGAAAAGCTACTGGGGCTCCTTCATGCTTATGGCAATATGTCTTTATAATGCCTCACTGTGAATATGATTGCTCTTTTTATCTTACGCCAACTCAGGACATTTTTCCTTGTTTTTAGTAATTCTTGTGTCTGTCTGTTTGTTAAACCAATTATAGCTGATCAGCCTTTTTGACAAGACAAAACGTGTTGTGCCCACTCCAGTTTGTCAGTGATAGTCACCTCAAAGAATTTAAAGCAGCTCAATCTTTCAACACAATCTCCTGTGATGTACATAGAAGTGTGGTCACCCTTCTGAAGTCTATGAGCAGATCCCATGTTTTGCCGACAATGGTCTTGCCACATCGGACTTCTGCAACTCTGCTGTCAGGACACCAAACTGCTGGAGATGACTCAAAATACAGCAATAGGCTTGGTGTTCAACCAAATGATGCGGAAACATGTCACTCTTTTGTTTCCCTCGAACATCACACTG
>JANRMT010062802.1:12006212-12030584 GCA_026402145.1 Polypterus bichir lapradei | reverse complement strand
CCCCCCCCCCGGGTGGAATTGAAGAGTCGCATAGTGTGGGGGAGGAACGATCTCCTCAGTCTGTCAGTGGAGCAGGACGGTGACAGCAGTCTGTCACTGAAGTTGCTCCTCTGTCTGGAGATGATATTATTAAGTAGATTAATACTTGGTAGCTTGGATCGTGGACTATCTTACAGACAGACCTCAGTATGTGCGTCCCGGGAACTGCAGGTCTGACATTGTGGTCAGCAGCACAGGAGCGCCGCAGGGGACTGTACTTTCTCTGGTCCTGTTCAGCCCATATACATCAGACTTCCAGTACAACTTGGAGTCATGCTACGTGCAAAAGTTTGCTGACAACACTGCTATCATGGGCTGCATCAGGAGTGGGCAGGAGGAGGAGTATAGGAACCTAATCAAGGACTTTGTTAAATGGTGCGACTCAAACCACCTACACCTGAACACCAGCAAAACCAAGGAGCTGGTGGTGGATTTTAGGAGGACCAGGCCCCTCATGGACTCCGTGATCATCAGAGGTAACTGTGTGCAGAGGGTGCAGACTTATAAATACCTGGGAGTGCAGCTGGATAATAAATTGGACTGGACTACCAATACTGATGCTGTGTGCAAGAGAGGACAGAGCCGACTATACTTCCTTAGAAGGCTGGCGTCCTTCAACATCTGCAATAAGATGCTGCAGATGTTCTATCAGACGGTTGTGGCGAGCGCCCTCTTCTACACGGTGGTGTGCTGGGGAGGCAGCATAAAGAAGAGGGACGCCTCATGCCTGGACAAACTGGTGAGGAAGGCAGGCTCTATTGTAGACACGGAGCTGGACAGTTTGACATCCGTGGCAGAGCGATGGGCGCTGAGCAGGCTCCTGTCACTCATGGAGAATCCACTGCATCCACTGAACAGGATCATCTCCAGACAGAGGAGCAGCTTCAGCGACAGACTGCTGTCACCATCCTGCTCCTCTGACAGACTGAGGAGATTGTTCCTCTTCCACACTATGTGGCTCTTCAATTCCACCCGTGGGGTAAATGTTAACATTATACAAAGTTATAGACTGTTACACCTGCCTCGCACTCTCCACCTTGCATTTTATAACTTGCACTGCATTTTTATCACTCTTTAATTAATAGTGTTTTTATCAGTAGGCTGCTGATGGAGTATGTGAATTTCCCCTTGGGGATTAATAAAGTATCTATCTATCTATCTATCTATCTATCTATCTATCTATCTATCTATCTATCTATCTATCTATTGTGAAGGACAGGGACGCCCCTGCTGCTTATGTTCCGGGGGAGCCTCCATGGACAGTCCAGTACCTCCCCCGGGACGCTTGGTGGCAGCCTCCCTGGCCGACGGTGTTTTCCCAACCACCCGCAGGGCTCCATGGGAGATGGAGTCCTCCACAGCTTGGTTGGGGCCCGGCGTGGCCGCTAGGGGGAGCTGCCTGCTTCCCACAGCCCGGCTGGACGAGCCTGCAGCCCCACCCGGAAGTGCAATTAGGACCAGGTGGTTAATCACCTGGAACGCTTCCGGGTGGGCTATAAAAGGGCCCAGCCACCACCACTCGGTGAGCCAGAGTTGGGAGGAAGAAGGAGACGAAGCTTGCCTGGGAGGAGTGGTGGAGAATTGTGGTTTTGTGTGAGTTTTGTGCTTTGGGACTGTGTTTGGGCTGTGTGGCACGGGGAAGACGTGTCACACAGCTGAAGAAAAAATAAAGCCTGTGTGTTTTTTTACACGTGCCTCTGCGTGGTCTGTGCCGGGTCGGGCGCTATATAGCGCCTTTTACACTATCTATCTATCTATCTATCTATCTATCTATCTATCTATCTATCTGATCAGTGAGTATAACTGGCTTACCTCAAAACGTCTGTCTTCTTTACCTGAAAAAAAATATAAAAAAAAAAAAGAAAATTGTCAAAAGATACATTGAGTCGTGTTAATAAAGCAAGCTTAAATCATAATTGTTGAGTCCAATATGTGAAAAATATCAGATCTGATCACTTGTAACAGCTCAATATTAATTCAATGTTAAGGCTTTTTCCTAAATCATATGGACAGGATTAGAAATGAGGAACATTAGAGGGTCGGCTCAGGTTGGACAGTTTGGAGACAAAGTCAGAGAGGTGAGATTGTGTTGGTTTGGACATGTGAAGGGGAGAGATGCTGAGTATATTGAGAGAAGGGCTCTAAGGATAGAGGAGAGGAGGAAGGCCTAAGAGAAGGTTTATGGATGTGATGAGACAGGACATGTAGGTGATGGGTGTGACAGAGTGAGATGGCGAGGACAGGAAGAGATGGAAAACGATGATCTGCTGTGACAACCCCTAACGGGAGTAGCCGAAAGAAGAAGATGAAAACATACACAGGCAATTCTGAATGGATGTGCTGCATTTAAACAAAGTTAGAATATCTGTGCATACGGTACATGCCTAGGTTATATACCAAGGATGACCAACTCCAATCCTGGAGGGCCACAGTGGATGCAGGTTTTCCTTCCAAACAATTTTTTAATCTTTGACCAATTCCTGTTGTTGATTGACTTTTTTCTGTTCATTTTAATTGCCTTGTTTCTTTTAAGTCTCAGTCCCTTAAATTGCTTCTTTTTCCTCTTAAACAGCACTCAGACAGAAATGTGACGTGACGTGAACCTAACATATGACCAGGTAAGTCAGAGCCTCAACTATCAACTTGTTGCTTAATTAGAAGCCATTTCTTGTTGTTAATTAAAATAGTTTTTTTTTTAATTCTCTGTCTTGTTGCTGCTCTCATTATCCCCTAGCAGACATTTCCAAAACTGCTGATTTTTTTTTTTCTAAGAGCACAGTCAAAATGTTTTACGGTGAGACCTTCACCTTCCTTTATTTTCAGATGCTGTATGATGGACACAGGTTAGCTGGTCATGTGTTGACTCATTTTGTATCTCATTATTGTTTAATGATAAAAATAATAATTCTTTGCATTTATATAGCACTTTTTCTCACTACTCAAATCGCGTCACATAGTGACTGGGGAGCCACTTCAACCACCAGTAATGTGCAGCATCCACTTGGATGGTGCAACCGCAGCCATTTTTGTAACAGTACGCTCACCACATATTAGCTATTAGGTGGTGAAGGGGTGAAAGATAGTTAACCAATTAGAGACAGGGGATAATTAGGGGGCCAGAATGATTAGGCCATGGAGGGCAATTTAGTCAGGACATCGGGATACCCCCTACTCTTTACAAAGGAAGTCCAGGGATCTTTTATGACCACAGAGAGTCAGGACCTTGGATTTTCGTCTCATTCGACTTACGGTGTTCCCATCACTGCACTGAAACATTGGGATCCACATTTGGACCACAGGGTAAGCACCCCCTACTGACGTTGCCAATTGGCTGCTAATTAAGGAAAACATAAATAATTAAAGGTTCTAAGTCTTAAAGAGCAAGTCAATTAAAATGAAGGCAAGTGAATTTAATTAGCAGCAACAACTGGTCGCTGATTATGAAAATGCTCAGCCACTGCAGCCCTCTAGGATTGGAGTTAGCTACTCCGTTATATACCAATTCAATTTAAAAAACTTTCTGGATGTTTTAGTGAATATGGTAAATATTTTAATTGCATTAATACAATAACTAACATACATATTTCTTCCTAGATTTGTTTGCTAATAATTGAAAGAGCAGGGTCCAGATTCAACCGCAAATAGGTTTTCTGTACTGCATCACACAGCCACTAGATGGCAGTTAAGTCCCTAACTCAAGGCCTGTTCTTTTTTTTCCAAAATAGGTTTGTCCTATGGGGTGGAGTTAGATGGCTCTTAAATTTAACCTAAGCTAGAAATAGAAATCCACGTCTTTATAATTAAAGTTTGCTTAAGTAATATATAGGCATTTCAACATATTTTTATCTCAGACTTTAGTTTTCTTTGTGTATCGTAGCACGTTTTAATTTCAGGCAGAAAATATGGGTTTGATTCCCGCCCTTTATATCAAACTTTGTCTTTAATCCATGGCTGTGGAGCTTCTGACTCCAGAAAGCTCAAAAAGTGCATTAGTATATGACAAGATTTTAATTGTAGCTTTTATTGGAGACATTCTCATTCACTACAGCCCTCTGGAGTTTTTTTTTTTTTGTTTTTGTGTTTTTTCTGTCTGCCTTACTTTATTCTTCGTTACTTAGCATTGCCTAATCTTATTTTTATATTTTTCTTTTTTCTTTCCTCATCTTGTAAAACACTTAGAGCGACATCATTTCTATGAAAACGTGCTGTAGAAATAAATGTTCTTGTTCTTGGTGGGTGCAGCAAGGTGCTGTATCATTGCCAAGAGTGGCATTTGGGGGTGGCAAGTGGGACAACCGGCCCAGGTCCCATGCCCAAGGGGCCCCCGCTGGGACAACCGCCCCAGGCCCCACACCCAAGGGGGCCCCGCTTTTGAGGTCCACGTGTCTCGTTCGAGCAGATTTGTCAAGTTATATTTTCCAATAATAATAATAATTCATTACATTTATATAGTGCTTTTCTCAGTACTCAAAGTGCTAAGTTATATTCCAGTTATATTTTGATAAAGTCCACATTTAATCTTGCAAAAATTTAGCTGAATACTGTAACAAGAAAATTCGGTGTAAGTTAACATTATTTTTATTGAATTTGTGCACAAGTTTATACAGTCCACACATAGAGGTAACAGTGTTTGACGTAACCGGCCCCACTTGGGGTTGGTCTGCACACCCCTAAGGCTGCCTCTGATCAGTGTAGATAGATAGATAGATGTGAAAGGCACTATATAACAGATAGATAGATACTTTATTAATCCCAAGGGGAAATTGACATAATCCAACAGCAGTATACTGATACAAAAAAAATATTAAATTAAAGAGTAATAAAAATGCATGTAAAAACAGACAATAACTTTGAATAATGTTAGCGTTTACCCCCCTGGGTGGAATTGAAGAGTTGCATAGTGTGGGGTCTCCTCAGTCTGTCAGTGGAGCAGGACAGTGACAAAAGTCTGTCACTGAAGCTGCTCCTCTGACTGGAGATGATCCTGTTCAGTGGATGCAGTGGATTCTCCATGATTGACAGGAGCCTGCTCAGCGCCCGTCACTCTGCCACGGATGTCAAACTGTCCAGCTCCGTACCTTCAATAGAGCCAGCCTTCCTAACAAGTTTGTCCAGGTGTGAGGCGTCCTTCATCTTTATGCTGCCTCCCCAGCACACCACCGCGTAGAAGAGGGCGCTCGCCACAACCATCTGGTAGAACATCTGCAGCATCTTATTGCAGATGTTGAAGGACGCCAACCTTCTAAGCAAGTATAGTCGGCTCTGACCTTTCTATCACAGAACATCAGTATTGACAGTCCAGTCCAATTTATCATCCACCTGCACTCCCAGGTATTTATAGGTCTGTACCCTCTGCACACAGTCACCTCTGATGATCACGGGGTCCATGAGGGGCCTGGGCCTCCTAAAACCCACTACCAGCTCCTTGGTTTTGCTGGTGTTCAGGTGTAAGTGGTTTGAGTCGCACCATTTAACAAAGTCTTTGATTAGGTTCCTATACTCCTCCTCCTGCCCACTCCTAATGCAGCCCACAATAGCAGTGTCATCAGCGAACTTTTGCACGTGGCAGGACTCCGAGTCGTATTGGAAGTCTGATGTACGTCGGCTGAACAGGACCGGAGAAAGTACAGTCCCTTGCGGTGCTCCTGTGTTGCTGACCACAATGTCAGACCTGCAGTTCCCGAGACGCACATACTGAGGTCTGTCTGTAAGATAGTCCACGATCCATGCCACCAGGTATGACTCTACTCCCATCTCTGTCAGCTTGTCCCTAAGGAGCTGAGGTTGGATGGTGTTGAAGGCGCTAGAGAAGTCCAGAAACATAATTCTAACAGCACCACTGCCTCTGTCCAAGTGGGAGAGGGATATGTTCCCAACCTCTCCTCAAAGGAATATGTAATACATTATAAAGCTTATAGACTTTTTTCCTTTTTAACCCAGTTGGAATCATGAAGGAACTGTAGCAGTACAGGGAACCAAACTGAACAGGAGACCAGTGTGATGGAATTTAGTGTTGTCTACTGACTATGGACTGATAGGCTCAGACACTTGAGTTTAAAGTCATCTGGTTAAAGATGAGTGGCCAACCAGGAACAACATCCATGAATAACAGTTAATATCATATCCATCTCAAAGGGACCCAGCATTAGGTCTTTGAAACGTGAGAGAAGATGGATTTGAGGTTGCTTAAAATGCACACGCCATATCACACTTGATTAGCTAACTTGAAAAGCCTCCTGCTCTCTCCCACTCCACAGAAATGCTCTTAAGACCTCTTGAGATGATGCCATCTGAGATAAGAAAAACATTTCCTAAGCTATCTAGAAGTTATTTTGAGACTGGCATGCATTTTAGGACATTTCTTATGAATTTCAGTTTTTTTTGTTTTGTTTTTTTTTTGTACGGTGCCTACTGACTCACAGGCACAAGAAAATCACCACATATGATATACCGTTGGTCTCGTCTTTATGTCTAGTTATACAAGACCAGGGCCATCTTAATGCATGGGCACGCTGGGCAGTTGCCTGGGTCCCCCATGAGCATAGGGGCACCATGCTAATCAATGTATGTTGTGACTTGCTGAGTGGTTGTGTAGGTAGGGGCCCCAGTGCACTGCTTTGGCCTATAATGCTGTTAAGACGGCCCTATGTAAGACCTCATTTTTAGGCCATTTTAGGACCATATTTTTTGCAGGACATGACACCCTTATGACAAAGAGTAAACCTAAAGGATATCTTTAGCAAAAATGATCAAAAGTTACTCCTTTTAACAAAATTAAAAAAAAATGGGGATTGGTAATATCGGCAGATGGAGTGTTATTGTATACTATTTCGAGTTTGCTGATCATGAATAATTTTCTTTGACCCTTTATCAGTGGTCCGTACTATGGTACGAAGGGCGCACAATTAAAAAAGGTGACGCCCACAATTAAAGAAATTGACGCGCACAATTAAACAAAGTGATGCACATACTTAAGGTGATGCGCACATTCAAACGAGGTGATGCACACAATTAAATGTGGTGTCACACAAAATTAGAGATGACACGCTCATAATCAGAGGGGTGACGACAAATAAAAGGGTACGGAACGGGTAGGTACCTTGGCAAAACAAAAGGAGAACACAAATTGGTGGAAAAGTTTGCCTGTCTGTCCACAGGGGAGGTTTCCGGTTAAGTGGTGTGGTGAGTGAGGGAAAGTTAATATAACATTTTCAATTAAATTGATGGAGAGCACAGTTCCTGATGTATATACATTATGGTGTACATTAACATGTGGATATCCATTTCTTAAACGATCCCAAAGTAAACTGTGGTGCTCCCCGTTCTTTTTTTTTTTGCCTGCAGTGCGGTGGCTGATAGTGTGTTCCAGTTTGTTAAGATTTTACATACCAAGATTCTACATTTGATGATTTTTATTGCTCTTTTTATTTTTCTGTAGAATCAACTCTCAGCAGTACACAGCAGGGTGGCTGTGGCGCATGTATACGGGCGCCGTTCTCATCCCTACCACCTTCGCCATCACTTCCTTTACCTCTTCATATCTTAAATCATTCTTAAAGGCAGATTGAACATTTAAGTGCCAGCTTAAGTGAAAAATTAAGTGAAACATATTAAGTAATTGTAACACAAAAATTGACTGAATCAGTTTTAACGTGAATAGATGCCGACAAAAGCGGAGAAGAAGTGGGCCGCTAGGGTGGAGAAAAGAAGAGCTGCTCAGGAAGCAGCAAGTACATTAACCTCTGAGCAAGCGAATGCTAAACGTGCAGAGTAAGAGGATGAAAACTAAGAATGCTCAAGTCAAGTGGATTCACTGCATGTTATTGTGCGGTACACCATTACTGGTCAAGGTATATTGCTCAATTGTGTATTTAAATTTTATGCATCAATTTAGAAGCTTATTATTTTTAAGTTAAGTATGTTCACCCACAATACTGTATGTGATTCAGAAATGATCTTCAAATATGCTATGACTTTTGTAGGAGGGTTCGAACATAAAAATTTTCTAGGGGTATGGGACATAGAAAAAGTGGGGAACCTCTGCTATAAGTGGTTATGAATGGGAAAGCTGTTCTCCATCTTATCTAGAGCCATTGCAGTCACGTAACAGAGAGAAATAGAAGAAATCCATATAATAGAATAAAGAAATCCACCAGAAGCGATCACCCACCTGAAGTTAAGCAGGTTCAGGCCCGGCCAGGACTTGGATGGGAGACCATCTAGGAAAAGCTTGGGTTACTGCTGGAAGGGGTGTTGGCGAGCCCGGCAGGGGCGCTTACCCTGTGGTCTGATTGTGGATGCCAGTGCCCCAGTGCAGTGATGGGGACACTGTGTGCTGTAAAAATGGCGCTGTCCTTAGGATGAGACGTTAAACCGAGGTCCTGACTCTCTGTGGTCATAAAAGATCCCTGGGCATCCTTTGTCCAGGCTGAATTTCCCACCATGGCCTAGTCATTCAGACCCCCTAATCATCCCCTGCCTCTAACAGACTATCTGGATGAGACGTTAAACCGAGGTCCTGACTCTCTGTGGTCATAAAAGATCCCTGGGCATCCTTTGTCCAGGCTGAATTTCCCACCATGGCCTAGTCATTCAGACCCCCTAATCATCCCCTGCCTCTAACAGACTATCTCACTCACCAGTTCACCACCTAACAGCTAATCTGTGATGAGTATACTGGCGTAAAAATGGCTGCCGCCACATTGTCTACACATTAGCAGAATAGCGCTGTATAAATGTAAAGAATTTTTATTATTATTATTGCAGCTACATGATAGAGAGAAATAGAAGAAATCCACAAAATAAGAGGTTTGAAAGATTAAAATTTATTCCTTTGGTGTTTCACAGGAAAAGACAGTTTGTGTTTAGCAGTCGTCTCTAGAATATCAGTGACCCCCTTCCCCCTGTTAAATTCATATACAGTTACAATGCAATATATAAAAAAAATAATATAAATGACAGCTGCTTTAGATGAAAGAGGCACTGATTAGTAAAAAGGATCAGATGAGCCCAATGGAGTAGTCGTCAGGTTTCCGTTTTTCAAGCGTCTCACTGGAAAGAGTGATGAGTGTCGGTCTCACCAGGTGACGTTAAGGTATGCTAAGCCATCATGGGATGCTTATCTTACAAACAACACTCCTCAGCACTGAAGAGCTTCCTGAAAGTTTGCTTCTAGGCATCCACAATCCCTGGAGACCTTGATCCTCTTTTGAAAAATCTACAGAGTTGTCCAGAAGGGCCACAGGCTGCTCTTGAAATCCTGTTTACTCCTTAATCTAGCTGTTCTGCTTAGAAGTTACATCCACTGACACAGTGAGAGCATCAGTGGAAGTGATAAAGCCGAACACGTCCATGTGTGAGCTTAATACTAAGTAGCGAGGGGTAAGACATTGAAACAATTCGCACGTTATCTTTTAGAATGTACAACGTCATCCCGTCTTCACCACCATTATTGTGTTGTTTCGAGCGTCAATAGCAGTAATAATAAGATGCCAGCCTCCAACAGGGACAGTGCAATGGCTCATGTTAGACTTCAAAGAATAAAGTGAATTAGTAATTACTGCATTTTTAAGGTTTATTTAATTGAAGAAGTTTGTTACGGTCACATCAAGACTTGAAAGTTAGAATTGTTGGTCTAAAATATATCCTGCTTTTTTTTTGTATAGTGGGTATGTGTCCACACAGATCTTATAATATTTACAAATAATATTTACAACTTCTTGTGAGTGGGGACCCCCCCTTAGCAGCAACCCTGGCACTGGCTTGATAGTTTTTGGATGACAGGAGAGGTTAATTAATATCAAAAAGATGTTAATTCTCTTTGAAAGTGAGTTTTTATACAGGATAACAATGAGACATGGTATGGAATGGCAGGACCACACGTATTCCTCCAATCCCGTTTGTAATACAGTACACAAAGTCAAACTGGGCAACAGTGCCAACTGTATGGATGGGCAGTGGATTCAGAAAGCATGAAGACCCCATTATTTTTGAAACATTTCATTATGCAGCGGCCTTATTCTAAAACCTTTTGAAATTAGTTTTGTTTCCCACATCAATAAGCACTCTATACCTCAGAATGGCAAAGCCAAAACAGGATTTTAGAAAATTTTATAAATTTAGTAAAAATGTAAAACTGCATTATCCCATTGATAAATAGATAGATGGCATCTGAAGTCTGGCACAGGTGCATCCCATTTTATTTATCATCATTGAGATGTTTCTACACCTTGTTTGGAGTCCACCTGTGGTCAATATAATTGACTGGACAGGTTTAGGAAAAGCAGACACACACCTGTCTATAGAAAGGGTCTCAGGGCGGCGTAAAAACCAAGCCATGGGGTGGAAGGAATTGTCTTCAGACCTTAGAGACAGGATTGTGTTGATGCAAAGATCTCAGGGAGACTATAAATGAACATTTCATGTGACACTGAGGGTTCTCAACAGTACGGTGGCCTCCGTAATTCTTAAAGAAGTTTGGATCCACCATAACTCTTTCTAGAGCTGGCCACCCAGCCAAACTGAGCAATCGGGGGGGAAAAGAGCCTTGACAAGTGAGGTGATGAAGACCCCAACGGTCAATCTGGCTGAAACCCCAGAGAACCTATGTGGAGAGATGGAAGAAACTTCCAGAAAGACAACCATCACTGCAATACTCCACCAATTAAGGCCTTACGATAGGGTGGCCAGAGAGAAACCTCTCATAAGTAGAGACACATGGGAGCCCATTTGAAGTTTGTAAAAAGGCACCCAAAGGACTCTCAGACTGTTAGAAACAAGTCTCTGGTCTGATGAAACCAAGAATTGCATCATGTCTGGAGGAAACCAGGTGCTACTCATCAGCTCGCCGTATTCCAACAGTTAAGCATGGTGGTGGCAGCATCAGGGACCGGAGACTAGTCATGGTTGAGGGAAAGCTTAATTGGGCCAGGTGCAGAGATTTCCTTAATGGAAAGTAGCTCAGAGCACTCTGGACCTGAGACTGGGCAGAAGGTTCACCTTCCAACAGGACAAAGCAAAGACAACACAGGAGTGGCTTTTGGATAACTCTGGAAATACCCTTGAGAAGTGCAGCCAGCGTTTGGACTTGAACCCAAATGAACATCTCCTGAAGTATCCACCAACCAACCTGACAGTGCTTGAGAGGATCTGCAGAGAAGAAGGGTTTGAAATCGTCCCCAAATCCAGGTGTGTGAAGCTTGTTGCATCAAACCCAAGACAACCCCAGACTAGAATCGCTGCCAGAGGGGCTTCAAGTAAGCAACCGAGTGAAATGTCTTAATACTTGTGTCAGTGGATATTATAGTTGTCTGTTTTTGACACATTTGCAAAAAATTCTAAAATCCTGTTTTTTATTTTGTCAGTCTGGGGTATCGAGTGTTCCTTGATGGGAATAAAAATGAAATTAAATGATTTGGGCACAAGGCTGCATCATAGCAACATGTGTGAAAAGTGAAGGGTTCGAATACCCTCTAAAGGTGCTCCACATTTCCTTACAGATGGCGTCAAACTGAGACTCAGTGTGGCGAGGGGGCCTCATATCCTGTCCCTTTAAGAAATCGAAGGAACTCAGAGACTGAGAATATGGAGAGTGGGAAGAGAGGAGAGGATGGTGATGCTGGCATAGATCATCTCACCACTACAGGTAAGAACATTTCAGGTGAGCATCTGCATTTATAAAAACAATTACACACAACCAAAGGCATACACACACATGCAATCAAAGCAGAACCTCAAAATGGATCCAAGAACGGCTATATGTGCCAAGGTAGCAATGGCATTAGATGGACACTGGGCAGGAGCAGGGTCTTAGAAGAGACTGTGCAGAAAAGCCAGCACATGGAGAGTTGGTAGGACCCTGTAGTTCATTACAAAAGGCAAGGATGCCCAGAAGTTCTTAAAAGATACTTGTCCCTTTAAGAAAATGAAAGAAACTCGGAGGTTTAATGACCTCGGAGCCTCTCTGACCTGGCAGCCACTGAATTCTGAATGCCAGAGGAATTCCATTGTTGGCTGCAGAAATAACTGCGGTATGGGATTTGAAAGTCTTTTGAGTTTGTAGTTGCGAGGTTTAGCAGATGAAAATATGAAATTGATAGAGGATTTAAGAGAGAGAAACTAGATGGGTAAAGGGAGAGTTGTATTCTGATGTTCGAAGAGCGGGCAAGCAGGTGAGCCACATCACCCAGCCAGGGGCCTTTGTTGCGTCCATTTTCAGTACACCACTTTTGTATTTCTCCCTATAATCATCCCTCCCTTCTGTTTTGAATTTTATTTTGATGTTTGTTTAGTTCTCCTTGGCAGTTTATTCAGCAGTGAAGAACCCCTAGGAGGCCCTCTGTCTGTACTGATCTACTAAACAAAGTATATGCTTTACATACATACACATACTGTATGAACTTATATACTGTATATGTATACACACACACGCACGCACACACGCATTTGTTTAATATTTCTGTAGAGAATGCTATTGAGCTATTGATACTTGTTTTCAGACTTTTTCTTTTTGCATAGCAGCAGCAGGCTCCTGATGATGGAGTCCTTGCCATCTTTAACACCTCTTTAGTTAAAAAGATGGCTGCACACTGAGTACTGTATAAGCCTAGAGAATGACAATGCACAGGACAGAGTAAAGCTTGGTCCCTGTTTCCCTAAAGTTGCGGCTCTTGATGTCTGCTTATGGAAGGCTTGCGATGTCCCTTTTAGGAGGAGGACCTGTTGGTTTGATGCTGCTTCCATTTGCTTTGTCTTCGAACATCATGACCCTAAAAAAAAAAAAAAAGACAGTAAAATTTCACTAGAAGTCACTTCAGTAGTTTTAGAAAAAACATTAGATCTAATAGATAAAATAATGCAAAAGTTGAAAGACTTTGGTTAGCCCCTTTGAAACCAATTGGAATTGGAGGACACAGACCCTAAAAAGCCTCAGTGGGTCTCCTATACGGTAAAACATTAAGGTCTGTGTTTGTGTGTGAGCGTCCAGTCCCTCAGAGCAATCTGATTAGTCATTTTGACTTCGATGTGATTGGTCAGTTTGGCTTTGGTGACGTGATCAGAAGAGGAAGTGTGAGTGTGAGACACACGAGGATGAGAGATGACATAGGAGGCACACCTTCAAAGTCGAGATGTATAAAATTGGACAAGAGGCGAGAAAGTTGTCTCGGAAATAATGACAAGGCCTGAGAAGCAGGCTTTATGGGAAGACGCTTGAGAGATGGAGTGTCGGTCAAGAGAGGTTCAGGCACGCGTGGATACAGAGGAAAGGCGCAGAAGGTACACATAGGGCAAGAGATAGCACTTATTTTTTTAATTATTCAGTTACCTGTTTTTGAGAATAAAAGAACAGCCTTTGAGGTCTGGAAGGAAGCCAGCTGAATTGTTCTTGGCCAGCAGGTGTCAGCAACGTCACTCCCTATGTGGCTGACAGGGCCCTGTTAAATAGTGAAGGCAGGCAGCTGCTGTCCCTTTCAGTCCCAAAAGGGTCACAAAGGTGTTGTATTTTCCCATAGGGGTAGTTTGGTCTGCAATATCTTGGGACAACCTGAAATTCTGGATTGCTTATAGGCAGCAGCAGTGCTTCTAAAAGGCAACTGAATGTGGAAGATCCTGCTTGTGGTGAGTCAGTATGGTGGACTAACCTACACAATGAAGACCAAATGAAGACCCCAACCAACTCTATGAAAAACACAAGTCAAGGAATGGAGACTAGAAAATCTCCCAAGTCACTGAATATCCAGTTAAGTCAGTCATGAAGAAACGGAATTACAGGCATCTTTATGAAGCGATGCATCCGCAAACCCTGTAGCAATATGAAGGACCGCTCCCACACCTCCCCTGGCCCTTCTTGTTCCACTTTCATCTGGCAGAAGACCCTGTAGCATCCAAACCAGCTCTGCCAGGTTCTGCCACAGCTTCTACCCTGTGGCTGTCTGAACTTTGAATGCTGAACTGCCCCCCTGCCCTCAGATCTGTTCCTAGCAGCTAGCTGATTAATATGCAGTACATTTCTGTCACTTGTTTCTACTGTTGTTTTTTATTATTAGTTGTTGTTATTATTTATTAGTAATTATTTCACATTATTACTATCTATTCACTTATATATTTTTTTTATCTCCTTATAGTATAGTATAGTTCTATACCTGTCTTGCATTTGTCCTGTGTTCTTGTATACGTTGCACCGCAGTCCTCAGGTACAGAAGGGAAAATAAGTATTGAACGCGTCAATGTTTATTTCAGTAAATATATTCCAAATAGAGGGCGGCACGGTGGCGCAATGGGTAGCGCTGCTGCCTTGCAGTTAGGAGACCCAGGTTCGCTTCCAGGGTTCTCCCTGCTTAGAGTTTGCATGTTATCGCCGTGTCTGTGTGGGTTTCCTCTGGTTTCCTCCCACAGTCCAAAGACATGCATGTTAGGTGCATTGGTGATTCTAAATTGTCCCTAGCGTGTACTTGGTGTGTGTGTGTGTGTGTGTATGTGCACGCCCTGTGGTGGGCTGGCACCCTGCCCGGGGTTTGTTTCCTGCCTTGCGCCCTGTGTTGGCTGGGATTGGCTCCAGCAGACCCCCGTGACCCTGTAGTTAGGATATAGCGGACTGGATAATGGATGGATGGGGCTATTGACATGAAATTTTCACCAGATGTTGGTGACAAGCCAAGCAATCCACACATGTAAAGAGATCAAAACAAGTAAGTCCATAAATTATGTGTAATAAAGTGGAATGGCACATGGAAAAAGTATTGAACACATGAAGAAAAGGAGGTGCAAAAAGGCCTGGAAAGCCAAGACACCAGCTGACATCTGTCAGTATTTAGAAAGCAATCCTGAGATTGATGGCCTATAAAAAGGTTTCTCATTACCAAGGTGTCACACAAGAAGCATCTCATGATGGGTAAAAGTAGTTATTGCAAAACATAACGATGGCATTGGTGACAGACATATTTCTAAACTTCTGAATGTTCCAGCGGGTACAATGGGGCCATAATCCAGAAATGGACTGGATAATAAACTGGCCACGACCAGATGCTCCTCATAAGATTTCTAATAGAGGAGTCAAAAGAATAATTGGAAGAATTGTCCAAGAGCTAAGGACCACTCGCTTGTGGAGAGCTTCAGAAAGACCTGGAATTAGCAGGTCCAGTTGTTTCAAAGAATACAAGAGGTAATGTACTCAACTGCCATGGCCTCTATGCACGCTCACCACTCAACAGTCCAATGCTGAAGAAAAAGCTTGTTGAAGCTCGTTGAAATAACATTTGGACAAGCCAATGAAATATTGGGAGAATAGAGTCTGGTCAGAGGAGACCGAAATTGAACCCTTTGGATGTCATTGCACACACCATGTTTGGAGGAGAAATGGCACTGCGCATCTCCCCATAAACACCACACCAATAGTGAAGTTGGGAGGTGGGAACATCACGGTGTGGGACTGTTTTTCAGCATATGGTACTAGCAGACTTCATATAATTGAAGGAAGAATGAATGGAGAAATATACCAGGACATTCTTGATAAGAATCTGCTGCCATCTACCAGGATGCTGAAGATGAAACGAGGGGGGACATTTCAGCAAGACGAGGATCCCAAACACATAGCCAAGGAAACTCTCAATTGGTTTCAGAGAAAGACAATAAAGCTGCTAGAATGGCCCAGTCAATCACCCGACTTGAATCCAAATGAAAATCTATGGAAAGAACTGAAGATCAGAGTTCATAGAAGAGGCCACCGGAACCTTCGAGATTTGAAGATGGTTTGTGTGGAAGAATGGGCCAGAAATCACACCAGAACAATGCATGCAACTCGTTTCTCCTTACAGGAGGCATCTTGAAGCTGTCATTACCAACAAAGGCTTTTCTATTAAGTATGAAATAAATTTCAGTAAACGTGTTCAATACTTATTCCCCCTGTGCCATTCCACTTTATTACACATAACTTAATTTATGGACTTACTTGTTTTGATTTCTTTGTATGTGTGGATTACCTGGGTTGTTACCGACATCTGGTGAAATTTCATGTCAATAGCCCCATTAGAAATCTATTGACTGAGAAAAACGTTGACGTGTTTAATACTTATTTTCCCCCTTGTATGCTATTTCATGCATACAACGGGGGATGCAATATGGTGTATGGATGGTATGCCAATAGCACCACTTGACTTGAAAAGAGTATGGTGCAGCTGGATATCTGCTAGAGCAGGCTGTCCACAAGAACTGAAGAAGACAAGTGAGGAAGGCCACCAAGAGATCTCTGAGAACTCTGAAGGAGTGACAAGCTACAGTGCATAAGACTGTGCACACAACAACTGTGCCCCGGGGTTCTCCAGCCAGCTTTATAGGAGAGTGGCAAAGAGAAAAAAATCACACAGGGCATTTCCGCAGAAGGCACATGGGAGACTCTGCAAATAGTCAGAAACAGGTTTCATTGGTCTGAAGCTACCCAAATGGAGCTTTTTGGCCATCAAGCTAAACGCCACGTTACAACACATATTATTACAAACACACTATTCCCACCGTGAAGCATGGTGGTGGCAGCATCAGGCTGTGGGGATGCTTCTCTGCAGCAGGCCCTGGAAGACTTGTGAGGGGGAAGTGAACGGAGCAAAATACAAGGAAGGTCCTGCAGGAAAACCAGATGGAGTCTGCAAGAAACCTGCACCTTGGCAGAAGACTATTAAGACAACAAGCCCAAGTAGAAAAACAACAATGTGAATGTCCTGGAGTAGCTGAGTCAGAGTTCAGATCTCAGTCCATTAGAGAATTTATGATGGACTCGACAAAGATTGTTTACTCGGGATCACCATGACAACCGACAGAGCTGAGCAGTTTAGTGAAGAAGAAACAGGAAAATGGCAGAGCTGACAGAGCACATAGTCAAGGCTGTCGTGGCTGTCATCTACTAAATACTGACGTGAAGGTGGTGAACACTTGAGATTAACTCAAGTTCAGCCAGGAGGCAATGGGGTTTTTGTTCAACTGGAAACAAAGAAGGAATCATAACGTGGCTTCCTAAATGACCCCTGTGTCAGAATATGGTGCCAAATCCCTCATCTAGGGGGCAGTCTAATAATGTCAGACCTGGACAGTATTTCATGAAATCCATTCTTTATATTGGTGCAAGCAAATTCACCTCTTCTTATATTGTGCCTTGAAAGGAACAGAAAAAAGATGGATTCCCTTTCTAACCCAGAAAACTGAACGGAAATTCATAATGTGACCTCCAAAATTTCAGTGAGTAATTGTGCCACACTGTTATGCCCTTTCTCTCCTCTAGGGGGCAGTCTGATTTTCTATTTTTTTTTTGAGCAGACAACGCTGATCTTGAGACACAGTTTTCTCTTTTTACGTTTATTGACCACCCAATGGTGAAACTGAAGTGTTGGTCCTCCTTGGTAAATCGAGCGTCAATTATGAATGGGAAAATCAATTAGAACTGGGAGATGGGCAGCCACCGGTTGCTTGCAAGTTGCTATCTTTATATATAATACACTAACGTGGCTGTTCGTTTGTCTGTCCAGGATTTTAACTCACCTGTAGCTCGCAAACATTTTGACCGATTGACCTGGAATTTGGTACACATACACTACGTGACCTCTACTGTCCGCTTTTGGGGTGATGATTGACCTCCAAGGTTATTCCTCTTTTTTTATTTTTATTTTATTTTATTATAGAATCAACTTTGGGCAGCAGCCAGCAGGGCAGCTGCGTGGCGCATGCATATGGGTGCCATTCTCATCCCTACCACCTTTGCCGTCACTTCCCTCTTCATATCTTAAGTCATTCTTGAGGCAGATTGAAGACTTAAGTGCCAGCTTAAGTGAAAAATTAAACAAAACGTACTAAGTAATTGCAACACAAACACTGGCTTAATCAGTTTTGACGCAAAAAGATGTTGACAAAAGAGGGCGGAGAAATGAAGAGCTGCTCAGGAAGCAGTAAGCGCATCAACCTCTGAGCAAACGAATGCTGAACGTGCAGAGAATGAGGATGAAAACTAGGAATGCTCAAGTCAAGTGGATTCACTGCATGCTATCGTGCAGTGCTCCGTTACTGGTTATTTATAATGGTAGTGGGTCACGGTGGGTGGCATGGTGGGTCGCTGCTCCGACGATCACCCTCGATTAACCCCCCTCCCCCACCATGATGGTCAGGCTCAACTCCAATGAGTGCACTCAGTTAACCAGTGTTGACTCCGAGGGCCGGATTAAGGTGGGTGCTATTGATGCTGCAGCATTAGGCCCATTCCTGAAATAGGCCCAGATGAAAACAGACGAGAATTTTCCGGAAGCTGAACAGTTTTCCTTTGCTATATTAACCTCAAAATAATTCTTAGAATGAAATTTGGAGTCCGACATTCAGATGCCTAGACACAGCATTACTTATTATACAGTTACCATTGTTCTTTGCGCTGTGACGTAACTATAACGTCGTTGTGTTTATTGTTAACTGAAGATTTCAAGTTAATGCTATCAATTTTACGTTAAACAGTTTACTTAGTAATTTAGCTGCGTTTTCTGCAATATCTTGGGGATTCTTGCCACTTTATTATTGTTCGGTAAGTGCCACGTAGTAAATTTTTCACCTTGAAAGTTAGTTGTATAGTAAAAATCGATGGCTATTTAAATGGTTATCTGTAAAGGTAAAACTAAAAGTTGGCCCGCGAGCCTGGCATGGATGTTTAGAATTTTTAAAATCCTCGACAGGATTCTGGTCTATTATGAAATTTAAATCGTGGACAAATTTTTACCCTCAAGAGCCTGAACTGAGTCACTTTGACCCAATGTCTCTACAAATTCATTTTTTCTTACTCTGTTTCGTAAGAGAATTGTGAAATTTTGTGTATTTCATTGTTATTTTTTCTGCATTAAGTGCACTTTTCAGACAATTGCTATTGAATGTTGATGTTACATAGTTTGATGTTAATCTCGAGTTGTTACGATACTACGTCATTATTATTATTCATGTTCAATAAAGGCTGGCTGGTTGTGTCGCAAGCAATTAAGGCTCCTTGGTGGGTCTGAGTACGCATGTACAGCGAGTGTCGAATGCACATGCGCCAATGCCGAGAAAAAACAGGCCTTTATTGCGCTGCAGCATCAGGCCCGATTTCGACTTAATCCAGCCCTGTTGACTCCCCCTTACTTTAATGATCATGCCCAACTCAGCAAAGGGTCCCTCCGATGATTGCGCTCAATTAACCAAGGTGGGAATTGGTACATTGCAAACACACATGAGAAAATGCGGGCTGCGACCCCAAAAAGGCTGATAAACACTGAATCAGAATGCAGCTGGCAACCTTGTTGGGTCGAGCGTTAAGAGAAACCGAAAATAAATCTGAATCATTGGTGAAGCAACTGTGATTTGAATGAGCAGCACACAGATAACGGCGGGTGGGACTTTCTAATGTGGACGAGACAGCCACTGAAACAGGTTTTTAATATGAGCTTACGACCCAAAGAGGGCAACTCGTGACCCAGTGGTTGAGATGCCCTGTATTAGCTGGCATTAAATGCTTCATAACTGAGTGCATCGACAATTATGCTTAATCTCATATAGCACCTTGAATAGAACAGAACAGAATTAGGCAGTTGAGCTGATGCTCTCTCTGAAAGTGAAAGAGCACACAGCTCCTCTGTGCCACCTGGTAGCAAATAAAAGGGGAAAAAAAAGTGACTTCTACATGTTCTACAGGCTGCGGTTTTACCACAGCCTGCTACTGGCCTGTTTGCTTATTCTTGTCTTCCTCTCTTTTTACTTTTCCAGCACTCATTTTCATGTGCCTTGGGTGATAACAACCCCACCCATCCTTTGGTGCATTTCAGTCACACTGGGGTATGATTTTGCACTTTATGTACGTTGTCTCTGCTCCCTATTGTCACACATTCCTTGTATCTTTATTCAGTTACTCAGCCGGGGGGCACCCCCCCTCCCCATAAACACTGGAATATATAAACAGACTCCACAGAGCTGTGTGTGTCGACTTCTTCTTGATCCGCCCTTTCTCAGTGCCTTCGTTAGATGGCTCTGGGCTCGCGTTCAACACTTGGCGCAGTCTGCAGCGTTTCCCTGGTATCTCACAAACTGGCACAGCGTGCTGCCCAAATTTTATCTGGCGCCCTTTCTGTGTGACAGCACAGGGTCAGAGGGTCACAAGGACAGCTAAGCTATGTGGCTGCGTTCCTATTTTGGCTTGTCTGTGCAAAGCTGCCATAAACCCTTAAGAGCCGCCCCCCTCCCGGATAGAAGCAAGCACAAGTGCCAGTCTTGTGTTATTTATTTATTTATTTATTTTTTTATTGCTATACAGTACGTCAGACACACCACAAGTATCTAAAAATATAAGATGTTTCTATTTGCTCTCACTACAGGCTTATCCGTCCTAATCAGCTCCTCAGGCCATCTCCTTAATTCATTTAGTGTCGTATTTACTGATCTCCCGGGCAGCACAGATAAGCCTCACAGGATGGACTGCTGACTGGCAACTCAAGTTGCTGCACCCATCGTCCTTTGATTTTGGTTTTCTTTTTACTTCAACTTAACCCTTTTTTGCTGCAGCAGTCGGATCTTTACAGTCTGGAAGGTGTCAGGGTTCATAAAGTCACACTGTGTATGCTGGAAACAATGCGACTCCCACAGTAGGTGCCGTCAAATTCACTTCCTCTTATATAGTGCCTTAAAAGGAACAGAAAAAAGATGGCTTCCCTTTCTAACCCAGAAAACAATGTTTTTATACACACTAGGACAGATACAACATTAGAAAACCTGTAAGTGAGACATCTTAAATGTAGTTATATCTGTCCTAGTGTGTATATAAACACAGGGACCTCCAGTTTCTGTATTGCATCTCGCCTGAAGAAGGGGCATGAGTTTCCTTGAAAGCTGGCATATTGTAATCTTTTTAGTTAGCCAATAAAAGGTGTCATTTTGCTTGACTTCTCACTACATCCATAATGGCTAATACGGTACAACACCCCTAGTACTAACCCAGAAAACTAAACGGAACTTCATAATGTAATCTCCGTGTATTCAATTTGTTCTTTCCATGACAAGCCCCTTTATTTTACTACCGTTCTGCCCACATTTTTTCCTCTATTCTGCTTTATCTTCTTCTTTTTTTTTATTTTATTAGTTAACTAAAAACATCTCTATTATATAAAAAAATCCTGGGACGATACGAGAATTTTTAGCCTGGTACGAGACGTGACTTTTTCAGAGAGATACTTTCAAGTCCCGCGAGACGACACTTTGTGCCAAGAGAATTAACCACGCCCGGGGCCGGAAATAAAAGACAAAGAGTAGATGACAAAGTAGAATGTCGTAAAGAGATTCAAAAATGTTGATGCGATACACATGCAGAGCAGGTTAGAGATAATGAAAGTACTAAAATTCAAAAGTCTCCAAAAAAACTGAGAGTAAAGATCGCATTAGCACAAACAAATGGAAATTATTACTTGGTGAAGTAACGGAACAACGAAAAGAGATCGAATATAAGGACATAGGTGATATGACAGAAGTATGTAGATATTGTTCAGCTTTAAACTTTAAGTCGGAGACTTGTAGATTGCCTAATTCGTGTTGCCATCAGGGAATAGTAGTGTTTCCTCCCAATGAAGAGGCGTATCCACGAGAAATAAAAGATTTGTTGTTTGGTGAAAGTGAAATCCACATACGCGAGTGGCAGAGACACGAAGTGGGGGGGGGTTGGCAAGCGAAGCGAGCAGGGGGCAAAGCCCCCTAGTGTTCTTGATGGAAACATTCTACTGGTCCATCATAGTCTTGTGTGTCGCCAGGGGCGGGCAATGTCGACCCTAGAGGGCCGCAGTGGCTGCAGGTTGTTGTTTCTTAATGAGAAGTCGATGATTGCTGATGAAGCACTTCTTCCTCGAGTGACATTTTGCTGCTTCATTTTACTGGTCTCACTTGTTAAGGTTCCCCACCCTCAATTGCTTATTTCAGTCTTAAACAGCTGCATTCCCAGTTTTTAACAACTCCTTATTAGCAATAAGGTGCAAATCAAAAAGATGCCAGCAGTTATCCGTCTTGCTTGTTTCCATTTATACCTGTGTGGATTCATCCTGCACTGTCTGGTTCAATAAAACACTTAAAAGAAACATGTGACTGACTGAAAATGATCCGTTTTAGGCTTCAAATCATTTGGATGATATCCTTGGAAAGGAAAGAAATCTACGATATAAGAACCTAACATGGCAGACTACCAAGCCATGAAATTAAATAAGGTCAGAAATTGGCAAGGACTGTTTTTTTATTATGCAAGTGGGCTGGAACGAAAACCAGCAGCCACTGTGGCCCTCCAGGACCGGAACTGCCCACGTCTGTTTGGTCTACTGGGGAAGCAACAGGAGTTCAAAAGATGCACAATGCCTGAGCAAACTTACCAGGAAGGCATGCACCATCACAGGGCCAACCCTGAACACACTGGGAGCTGTCATGGAAAAGTGAATGGTGGCAAAATTAGATGCCATCATGAAAAATCCCCTCCAGGAGGCGCTCCCTCTTGGGAGCTCTTTTACCCGCAACCTCATTCCACTATGGTTTGCTAAGAAGCAAATCTGGGGGGGCTTTTCTACCTGCTGCTATCAGGCAATTTAATGGTTCCTCCCGACGTCCCAGACTAAATGCTGTTACTGTTTAAGCTCATTCTGCTGTCAATTCATCCTGAACAGGGACACGGGTGGGGTGCTGGAGCCTATCCCAGCTACCATTGGGCAAAAAGCAGGGAACAAACCCGGGACAAGGTGGCAATCCATCGTATGGCAAACACACACACACACCAATCACCTACAAGGGCCAGTTTAGAATCACCAATTCACCTAACCTGCATGTCTTTGGACTGTGGGAGGAAACCGGAGCACTCAGAGGAAATCCATGCAAACACAGGGAGAACAGCACTTCCAAAAAAAGCCCACTTTTGATTTAACATCAAACCCTGACTAATGAGAGGTTTTGGATGGGAGCATGCACTTATATAGCATGTTACTGTACCCACCACACGATGGACCACCTCAGGATACCAAATTAGGATCCGTGCGCAGCCATGCAATGGGTGACACCTCAGCACCACACTATTCTGAATGGTTAGGGCAAACACAGGATCTTAATATAATAAAAATTAAAAGCTCTGTCACAATTTGAAGCTCCAAAGAGCACAAGTGGCATAAAGGAGTTGCCAGCATGGCTATTTGAGGTGAACAAAGTCCCAACATGGAATCCAAAGACAAGTAAAAAAAACTGAGCAGAAGGTTCAAAAATCCAGAATCCGGTAAATCAAAGACTAAACAGAAGTAAACTCACCGACTCGCTAGCACATTTACAATGACCCACCAGGAACTGTGAGAGACCCTCCAGATTTATAGGCAGAGGGGAAATTCCTGGCGGTGATTGATTGGCAGGTGGCCCCGCCTCTCTCATACATGGAACAACACCTAGGCGTTGAAACATTGCACCACAATCAATAGTAAATAAACATAAATGAAATGAATCAAATATGAACCCAGGTGACATAAACCATGAATCTGAACCCCAGCTAGGGAAGTGACCCCTGAGGAAGACAGGAATCGTTCAATCAGTCTTTATTCAGGCACCGGTGAGTACATGGGATTCATGCGTTGCAAGGCAGAAGTGCAAAGTTCCCCTTTTTCAGTCAGCTTTTTTATATCTTCTCCTTCCCCTTATCGTTTACCTAAACATTTCTTCTTACATTGCGCAAATCGGCCATCTGTTTCTGTTTTGTGTACGTGTCAGAGGGGGCCCTAAAGAAGGAAAGGTCATCTTTCCTGTGTCTATCAGACGCGTTCCTAAAGAGGAAGTTGTCCTCGGTCAGCTTACTGCACCCTGTTTTAAGACAGACCCCTGTAGGAATAACTTGCCGTGATAGCAAAACAGCTTTGTCAGCTTTTAACCCTTAGTAGCTTGCAAGCAGTTCATTTTTTCTTTCACAAGATATAACAGCAAACTAACTAAAACAAAGCCCCAAAAAATATTGCTTTATTACTAAATAAGCGGGTTCTAATTAAGAAACTAATTAAAGTGAAAAGCCTGCAGCCTAAAAGGCTGAGACTTCACACACCGGCTCCTTCGTCAAGCAGGGTGGTATTGGCTTTGAAAAAAAGGGGGCAAGCACGGCAGTGCTGGAGGATCGGCATTTAGACCGGAAATGTGACATGGGCTGGGATTTTCATTTACAGTGGGGTGTGAAAAACTATTTGCCCCCTTCCTGATTTCTTATTCTTTTGCATGTTTGTCACACAAAATGTTTCTGATCATCAAACACATTTAACCATTAGTCAAATATAACACAAGTAAACACAAAATGCAGTTTTT
>JANRMT010062802.1:11987108-12001212 GCA_026402145.1 Polypterus bichir lapradei | reverse complement strand
CATGTAGAAGGGTCCTTTCATCGGATTGGCTGGCCCAGAGCTGACTCCAGTGTCATCATTATGGCCATCGTTATTATCGTCTGAGGCTTGGCTCCCATGCCTTGATTGAGTCCTTTATTTCTTTGCTCGCCCTCTTGATTGGCTCACACCATAGCACGGTGTGTTCTGGTAAAACCACCATAGGGGGGTTGGTGGTGGTGGCAGTGGGTGCTGGAAGGGGACAGGCAGTGGACAACTGGCCCAGCCTCGTCCCCTCCAGTCTGAGAGCCCTCAGCCCCTCTTTTGCAGTTTAACTGAGCGCCGTCTTTAATTTGATTGTTTCCCTGCCAGGCTTTTAAGTTGTTTTCTCCTTTTAATGAGCATAGAGATGGCATAGCTTTTAAAGACGCTTCTACTTGAGACGATATAAAGGGACTATTTCCGCATGAGCGGAAATCAAATGTTCAAGAAGGGAGGAGCGTTGACATCCAAATGGCAAATGAAGGACAGTCCAGGAGTGGCGCGCGTAAGCCTCGCTAATGCACAGCGTGTCAGAAAAATTGCTTCTGACAGATTGCCCGTAGATAATGACTGGAGAACAGTAACTATGAACATTTAGAATCCATGACATCTATTAAAATGAGTTAGAGTTTCTGAAAGCGGGGCCACTTATGGTGACCGTAGCCACTGAAAAGCAGAGTGAGACTCCCAAACACTCAAAAGGGAAAAAGTCCACGGGGTGGTCTGACCCTGGCAGATAACGGTACGGTTCTACTGTGTCACCAGTGAAATGGGCAGAGATACACAGGGGCTTTCTGGTGGGCAGGAGGGGCACTTGCTGGGGCAGAGCTTGTTACATTAGAATATCAAAGACACAAAATCTCTTCCATCTGTGAGGAACAGAGAAGGTTTCAAAGGAAAGACAAGGGGCTTTGAAATGTGCCACGCAAACCTCGGGATTTATAAAAGAAAACTTTACGGGGGGAACATGCGTGTACTTATGGCAACTCTGACCCAACATGCTGGAGAAACTGGGAACTCCATCAAGTAAGGAAATGCAGCCAAAGCAGCTAAATGACGGCTCACGTGTATAATAATTCACATCACCGAGGCCTTATTAGAATGTGCGCTTAAATAACAAACATATTACACCTCCCTGGCTTACTTATAAACTGGAAGTGATTCCAACTGGCCATGTCACGTCATCAGAAGTGCTCTCGGGTCCAGCATATAAGGAGCCTGCTTCCATAGCTTGAGGAGCTGGAGCTGGGAGGGGAGAAGGCAACACTCGACTGGAGGAGTAGCAGAGTGGAGAAAGAAAGAGAAAGAAGAAGAGACCCGATGGACTGTTTTGCGTGTTCATGTTTGGAGCTCAGTGACGTGTCCTAGCTTTCACACTAACTATCTATCTATCCACAGCCCCTGAAATAAAGGGATTGTGTTAAAAAAATGCTTTAGTTGCCTCACATTTTTATGCAATCGTGTTGTTCAACCCACTGAATTAAAGCTGAAAGTCTGCACTTCAACTGCATCTGAGTTGTTTCATTTAAAATCCATTGTGGTAATGTACAGAACCAAAATTAGAAAAAAGTTGTCTCTGTCCAAATATTTATGGACCTAACTGTATCTATCTATCTAGTTAGTGGTGTCTTCAGACTATAGTGTTGATGGGACATTGAGAGAAGATAAGACAGCCATGACATTTAGGGCCATCAGTTTGTCATTCAGACTGAGAGTGAACACCATGTTATTCACATAGTATGACATAATAAAGAAATGTGATAGGATATATGGGTAGGGAAATAAAGCATGCTGCCACGTCACCTCTTCCCATCGTCCTCTTTGTGTCCAGTAAGCCAAGTGTGTGATATGGCATTGTTGGATTGAGAACATGAAAACCGTGTTATGTCTTTCCATTGCACTTTTTGACAATGGCTGTGATGGGAGGTCTATGAGGCTACGAAGGGCATCTTGTTTGTTTTTTGGTTTGCCTAGGATTATGGTGGTGAAGGGATACAGAAAGTTGGCCAAGCAGGATTGTGAAATCATGTGTCCTGTTTGGCCTCTGGCTGCAGTGGTATTTAATGGTTTGAGTCTGGTGGTCCTTAAACGGGTATGTTATGTTATGTCATCTGATTCTTTATTTTCATTCAGTTGGGGTGATGATGACAAATGGAACAATCACCAGTCAAGTGAGCTACCAAGGCCATGCCTTATATTGACATCCTCACTCAGACTGATGAAGAGATAAGATGCTGGATGAAAGTTACCATGAAGAGCAGGCCCTCAGTTTCTTTGAGCGCTGTAGTCCAATGTGGCGATGTGGCATGGTGTGAAAACATCTTCACTACAACACCACACCATATATCGCCCTTTCAGCCAATGGTGGTTTCAAGTGAGCCGTCAATACTAAGTATATGTGAATGGACCAGGGTGAGGTGGTGCTGGACATGTAAGAACATTAGAACACTCTGGACGAGAACAGGCCATTCGGCCCAACAAAGCTCGCCAGTCCTATCCACTATTTCTTCCAAAAAAAACATCAAGTCGAGTTTTGAAAGTCCCTAAAGTCTTACTAGACGACCATCGAATCATGTCACAGGCTCCAATCAATAAAACAGAATTAGATGACAACCTTTAAAAAAAACCCTGGGGGAGATATTGGGACATCTTAGCTATTAGCTAAACAAATGGACTGAGTGGTCTCCTCTCATTTTCCCAACTTCTTACTTTCTTATGGTGATGGGATGCCACCGCCATTAATGATCACGCCATCTGCTGCTCCACCACAGCTGACATTATAGTTTCAACATCCTGGGTGTGTCCAGCTCTCTGTCTAGGTTCAGATTGCATAGTTTCTCCGTGTTCTTCTGGCTTCACTTCTGGTTTGAGGTGGTCTTTCAAAATTATGTGCATTTTGCATTTCATTCCCACCATTTGCCCACTCAGGGAGGCTTCACATCACGGATGGAGCATCATAGGCTCTCCCTCACAAGCCATTTGGGTATTGCTGTTCTATTTGATTAGCACATTTCATCTTTATCAGGTCATGGGGGTCTGGCTACAGGCCATCCCAGGAGCACTTGGTGTAAGTTTGGATTTAACCGAGGATGTGACATGAGACAATGCAGAGCACATTCACACCCCCCACACACAGTCATTCATGCTGCCAATAAACCTAACACACACACATCTTGGTGATGGGGGAGTGAAGCTGGGGGGCACTCTGGACCACCGATTGCTTTTGGGAAAACCAGAAAGATCTTGAAGGAGGGGGTAGCGTCACCCACACAGTACTTACAGTTTCAAGACGGCCGAACGCTTGCCGAGCATCATCTTCACAAAGTCTCTGTAGCAGATGGTGTCGCTGATCCCCCCGGTCACCTCGGAGATCATCTTCTTCATTTCCAGGTGGGTCTTTGGGACCCCCAGCTTTTCCATCATCCTTTTCAAAGCCATCATGTCTATGAGAAAGAGCAGGGATCATTAATGTCTAGGGGATGTGCACACGCCAATATTCTTTATTCATGGCTGTGTTCTTAGGAGACATTGTAAGTGAGCCCACTGTCTTGGCCGAGAAGCAACCCCACATGACATGAATGGTATCAGGATGCTTAACTGTTGGCATGACACAGGACTGATGGTAGCGCCACTCACCTTTTCTTTTTTCCAGATTCCCCAAACAATCCGAAAGGGGATTCATCCGAGACAATGACTTGACTCCAGCAGTCCAATCCCAGAGTATCAGTCTGTCCCGGATGTTTGTCTTGGCTTCTTTGCCCTTCTAGACCCCCACCAGGCCATCCTCTCAAAGTCTTCACCTCACTCACACCTGCCTGCTGCCATTCCTGAGCGTGCTCTGCACTGGTGTTGCCCCCCCGATCCTGAGCCCTGAATAAAGAATGGGACCAAAATATCCTCCGAGAGCAACTTCTCCCACCCATCCAAGAACAGTTTGGTGACCAACACTGCATGATGGACCACCGGGCCAATAAGGCAAAAGTGAGAACTAAGTGGCTCGGGGAACAAAACATCAAAATTTGGAGTTCATGGCTAGGAAACTCCCCAGACTGTGATGTGCTTGATAATCAGCAGATGTTGCCTCTCTTCTTCTTCTTCCTATTACTACGGTGGTGCTCATCATGTAAACAGCCTATGCAATTTTCTTGATACTCTGAACATGTCTCTGCTGTTCTTTGTCTTTCCTGCAGGTCACCTGGTTTTGTATTCACTTTGCCATAACAAACTCACAATTTCCATGACCAGGAGACTCTCCAGGAGACTCCCCAGACCTTTAATCCCATTCAGAATCCTCAAGAGGTGGGTGGGCAAACAAAAACCCACCAATTCTGACAAACTCAAAACATTGATGATGTGGCGGCCATCAGTCAGGATTTGGCCCAAAAGTTGATGGACAGCCTGCCAGGTTGAATTGCAGAGGTCTTGAAAAAGGAAGAAGGACCAGCACTGCAAATATGGACTCTTTGCATAAACTTAATGTCATTGTCAGTAAAAGCCTTTGAAACTTCTGAAATTCTTGTAATTCTTCTTCAGTCTACCAGAGAAACATCTGACAAAAAGATCTAAAAACACGGAAGCAGCAAACTTTGTGAAAACCAACACTTGGGTCATTCTCAAAACTTTTGGCCATGTCTGTAGGTGGTCTCCTAGGGGGCCGTCACCCGAGGGATGGCGTTTATCAAAATATAACTCTCCCACCACACTATGAACACTGAGGATTGCTGTGTTGATAACTCAAGGGGTGCATGCTCCTGACACAGAGGTCTAATAATCCTTTATGGACCCTGGGCGGCAGCATTCATGTAACTGAAGTGGGGCTACGGACCATTCCACCCCTCCACCTGCCCTGTGGACACTGAGGGGAGTCGTTTTGGTAACTTGTGGGGTGTGCAACCACCAGTCACACTCATACCGACTTCTCCTCCTTCTTCCATTGTTCTTCTGCTCTTCATACTTTGCCCACCATAATATTGACTCTTCTCCCTGTTTATCATTCTTATCTTCAACAAAGTGTTCTCAGTTTCATTTTGACTCCCCTCTCGTTTCTCGTCCTTTTACTCTCTCGGTGTCTGTCACCCTAATTCTGAAATGCTTGTAATTCTTCTTCAGTCTACCATAGAAACATCTGACAAAAAGATCTAAAAACAGTGAAGCAGCAAACTTTGTGAAAACCAACACTTGGGTCATTCTCAAAATCTTTGGCCACGACTGAACGTCTCAATACTACTCCCCATGCTAGATCAAGAGCCGCAATGACACTGCGGACCACTAGATGGAGCTCTAGTTTGGTGTCCCCAGTCCGAACGCAGACCAGCTACTGGATCCTGATGTATTTCCAAGTAAATCCAGCAGTCATCTTGGAAAGTGAAATGAAGCCTCCTTTGGGTGAGAACATAGAGAATTTGGAGTTGGGAATAAGAGCTTGACTGGCAGGAGCAGTGCCAGTTTAAGCACTGGAGGTTGGAGAGCGTGTGGGTTTACTACTGTGGTGTGCAAACCTCACGCGGACACAGGGAGAGCATGTCAGCTCTAAGCAGATGTGACCAAGTCAGGGCTGAACGCATGGAGTCTGAGGCTGTGAGGCTAAAGCAACAACCACAACCCCTGTGCCATCCTACTGTCCATCCCCATTACTGTAAAAAGTTGAGTAACCCTGCGGGCACAGAATAGTAAAAGTGGCACACTTACCAATCTCTCCTTGATCATTGAGGTCAAACTCCATGTATTTACCTAAAAGGAGAGAAAGCAACAGAAAATCAATTCAAAAAACAAACAAAGCTGCGTGCAAACAAGGCAAAGATCAAACCAAAGTGACAGCAGGAGCTCCCACATGCGACACAGGGCACTGTGGGCAAGCCGTTTTTGCAGTATATTGCACCTATAACAGTGAGTGCCATGTCTCATATATTCTGATGCCAAGTCAAACTGTGAAATATGGACATATAGCTCTGACTTTCAAAAATGGACAGCATCCAGATGTCCAGCTGGTAGGGGGCCAAAGAGGCATGAGAAGGGCACACGGCACAGAAAGTAACACTAGGTGGCGCTTTCAAAAAACAGCTGCACGGCCGACTGGTAAGGCAAATCACTTTCAAATTTAAGTGGACGGATGCCCACCAGGTGCCCTGAGGTGAAGGGTGAACAATTAGCCACTACTCGTACTTCATTACTCAACACCCAGGATGTGGCTTTTGGATTGAAGATCAAGTCCAAAAGGTTCAAGTGATAATAATAATAATAATAACAGTAATACATTTTATTTATATAGCGCCTTTCCCATGCTCAAGTCATGCTTTCCAAACTCATCACATTTGATTATTTCATCTCACTTATTGCAGAGGTGTAATTTTTTTGTCAACTTTGATACTTCATAAAGGTACAGCGATGTCTCTATATACACATGAAACAACTTGGACCCCTTGAGTGAAATCTGATCTAAACTGCAGCTGTGGCAAAAGCTCCCCCTGCACCAATTTTGGGCGAGACAGGAGGGGTGCAGGATGAACAAGATGGTGATATTGCAGGTGTGAATGCCATTCCCCTCAACCACCACCAAGAGATTACAAAAGTTCCTCTTGTTTTCTCCGTGTGTGTAAGCAGCAGGGGGCAGCACTGCGAATGAGGAGACAGTCAGGTGACATAATGTGACAGCTGAGAGAAAACAAGTGCTGTCAACAGGTGTCCTCCACTTTGATTGGTGGGAGGGGTGTAGTTTTTGGGCTGCTGACTGAGCCATTGTTTGTGTCGAGTAAAGTTTCCTGACATCTGTTGTTTGCTAATCATCTTCTTCTTCTTGATTGCACTTCACTGGGTGTGGCACCAGACAGCTGACTGAAGAACTGCCTACTGCCCGTCTCTCCTGCCAGGCTTCTCCTCCTCCTTTGTCTTCCTGCACTCTGTGTGTCTCCCGACCAGCTCTGTGTCTCTGTCTCTCTCTGTCCTCCATATTGTCCCTTCATGTCTGTCCTCCAGACATATCATCTACAGGTCGTCCTTCTGTATATCCTGAATGGTCGTCTCTGCACCCCTGCCGACTCACCATGTTTGAGATTCTGAGTAATCCTCTGCCCTCTGGTAAGCAGAATTAACATTTAGAGATTTCCCAGCGTGTGCTTTAAGATCTCTGGAAATACATTTGAGGTATCTTCTCATGAATTGCTGACATCTGAAAAGATGTCTGTCTCAAGTTACTTTAATATCTCAAGTCAGCTTCCAGGTATCTGTAAATGATACACTGCACATTTTAAGATATGTGATTCAAGATAAATGAGCTCCAGTGCATTTTGAGATATCACAAATACATTTAGAGACAACTGCTGTCCACTTTAATAAAAGGGCAAGGGTCTGTGCATCTGTGTGTCTGACTGGTTGCTTTGTCTCTGTCATTCCAACAGATGGCACATCACAAACAGTTGTAGACAAATAAAATGCATTACATTTGACATTCCAACAGATGGCACCTCCCAAAGATTAACTCTGCTTTTATGAATTCCATGCCAAATGGCATATAACAGAGACTTAATCATTGCATTGAGCGCTCCAACAGATGGCACACCAAAAAGATGAATGCTACTTTTAGGAATCACATATCAAATGGCATATTAACAGACTTATGCATTGCATTTGTCATTCCAACAGACAGCACGCCATAAAGATTAACACTGTTTTTATGAATCATATGCCCAATGGCATATAACAGAGACTTATGCATTGCAATGGTCATTCCAACAGCTGGCACATCAAACAGATTAACACTGCTTTTACAAATCACATACCAAGTGGCATATTAACAGACTTACGCATTACATTAGTCACTCCAACAGATGGCAAACCAAAAACATTAACATTGCTTTTACAAATCACATACCCAATGGCATATAACAGAGACTAAAGTATTGCAATGGTCATTCCAACAGATGGCACATCTAAAAGACTAACGCTGCTTTTACGAATCACATACCAAGTGGTATATTAACAGACTATTGCATTACATTTGTCATTCTAACAGATGGCACATCACTAACATTTATAGTAATAAAATGCATTACATTGGTCACTCCAACAGATGGCACATCACAGAGATTAACACTGCTTTTACGAATCACATACCCAATGGTATATAACAGAGACTTATGCTTTATACTGATCATTCCAATAGATGGCGTATCAAAAAGACTAAAACTGCTTTTACAAATCACATACCAAATTGCATATTAACTATGCATTGCATTTGTCATTCCAACAGATGGTGCATCATGCATTTGTAGTAATGATTTTTATTACTAGAAATGTTTGTGTTGCACCCTCTGCTGAAATGATAAATGCAATGCATTTAAATACTACATGCATTACAAAATACACTCCAATGGAGGATGCAGTGCAAACATTAAAGCTGACGTCTACATTGATTATTTAGATTTCAAACCGTCTTAAGTATCACAGCTAGTACTGTATAATAAAACACTAATGTCTGTAATTGTGTGTGTGCGTGTGTGTGTGTTTCTGTTGCCTCTGACGAGTGAACTAAGCAGCTGCATAGGACACCACGGCCACCAGGTGAGCCCCCATCTGCTTAGCCTGTCACGAAAACTGGAAAAGATAAGGAAGTGAATATCGACAAACAATGACGAGGCTCTGGAGTAGGTGAGCGGGGACCCCTCCACTCCCGGCTTTTTGATCACAATGAACATTGCAAAGTGACCCCACCCCACTCTTCAGTCACCCAGCTTAGTCTAACGGGGAGAAATGTGGCCACTCCAATGGGATTCCCTCCCCGCTCTTCGGATGTACTAACCATTCCCATTGGGGGGTGAGGGTTAACACCTGATGTTTGATTAGTCTAAGAGGACCCCCCCCCTTTTTCCAAATGATGTCCCTCCCTGTCTTTGTGGGCACTTGCCTTGTGATTTGTTAATAAGGGGCCTCCAACTTTTATTTAGTTTAGGGCCTCAACAAGTATAAAACCGCCACTGCCTTTGAGCAATCTGATTGGTCATTTTGGCTTTGGTCTGATTGGTCAGTGTGTTGGTCACATGTCCCAAACTGCCCTGGGCCTTATTTCAGGATATCTTGAATTGCATTTGAGATTTTTTAAAACGTACAGCATATCATTTAATGATTTATGGAAGTGTAAATTTTATTTCCTGTTGCAGAGATGTGCGTTCACTTTGACTTTATCGAGTCTTTATCTGTTGGTCAGAGTCATAAATGTCAAATGCAATCCACTGGGATTCAATATTATAGTACAATAAAAGACAAGGCTCCGTACTCCTGTCCTTCAAGTCCCTGTTCCTTGACTTCAGTTCTGTCTCGATGGCCCCTCCAGTCCTCCATTACTTGCCCACCTCTTTGACCCCACCCCCCTCTAATTCAGACATTGATGTCCCACCGCTAAACGTCTCAGCTGAGCCTTCTCACGTTCCCAGAGTCTCCCTCAGGGCCGCCCGGCCTTCCCTCCCTTCCTGGATTATCGGCAGCACAAATGTTTGCGTTTCGGGGCACGCGTTGAAATAACTGAGAGACGGCTTTGTCGCTTTGTTCCGTCCCACTCGCTCCCGCCGGATTAGTCCGCTTGTCTCTCCCATTTTTTTTTTTGTCGTTGACAAGAAGCCCGTTTTCTGCTGCACACACACTGGCTCAGCCTGGCGATGGGGGGGAAAAAACAATGCCAACATTGTTGGAGATCTCCTGTGGGAAACGTGACCTTGAAATTCCTGCAGTGCCGGACACAGAGAGGGGTCTGTTCTGGGGGGCCTATCCTCCAGCGGCCGGTCCCCGCCCACCAGGCCTGGCTTAAAGAAAGCCTGTCTCCTGGGGAGACCCGATCTCCCGCTGCACAGAGTCCCCGCCCGCCTTCCACCACCTCTCTGGCACTGCCAGCCAACACCTCGCGTCTTTAGCATTCTGATCAGGTCGATGTGGGACTCACAACCTGGGCTTTTGAAACAGCGAATGCGGGAAAACAAGGGGGTCCTTTCTTTGGTGTCCTGCTTGGGAGCTCCACAGGAGCAGCAGGGCACTAACTATGAGAGAGCCGGCCTGACTCTGCAGACCACTTGAATGTGGCCTCGGTGGGCACAAGATGTCAGGTCACCTCGGAGCTTAGCATGTGGAAGATGGTGCCGTAGGGGGGGGGTTTGAGGAAGTCTTTGTACACATTTTGTTACTCTTATGCTGAAAATCATTTCAATTCATCCCCCCAAACACTGGATCAAGCAATGCTCGATATCCCCAGAAGGACAAGGTGGAAAGCAGGATTTTAGGAATTTTTGCAAAAAAAAACAAAAAAAAAAACTGAAATATCCCATTGACCCGAGTATTCTGACCCTTTACTGTGCTGAAGCCCCTTTCCTGCCCGGAGTCTTCTTGGGTTTGATGTGACAAGCGTCCCACCCCTGGTTCCTCTCCAGCTCTCTCCCTCAGTTCCTCTCCAGCTCTCTGTCAGGTTGGATCGGAGACCATTGGCGGATGGCCATTTTCGGGTCTCTCCAGAGACGTTCAGTCCAGGCAGGCTCTGGGTGGGCCACTCCAGGCCATTCCCAGAGTTGTCCTCCCTCAGCCGCTTCTCTGTGTTTCCTTTGCTTTGTTGTCCTGTTGGAATGGGGAACCTTCAGCTCAGTCTGAGGTCCAGAGTTTTCAGTCATTTCCTTTCAGCTTTCCTTCAACCCTGTGTGGCGTACGTCCAGGGCCCTTGCCCGGACTGGATGCCTATATAATTGGAAGGACTGGGGGGGGGGGGGGGGAGAGAGAGAGAGAGAGAGAGTATAGTCAGGGCATTACTTCCCCCCCGGACCGCTAGATGGGGCTGCAGTGGTGCCTCGGACACCCACAGGGCTTTACTCGGGAGTTGGAGTTTGGAGCAGCGCTGTTGGGTTCCCTTGGGTGCCCACCTATGGGGTGCTGCAGGAATGGCTGAGCCCTTTGGTGCAGCACTTTCACCACACCCGGAAATGCTGGTGAAAGAAGAACAGCATTCACCTGGAGCACTTCCGGGTGCCCTAATAGGGGGGTCTGCTGCCACTGCTGTGAGCCCCCGAGTCGGGAGGAAGGCAGACAAAGCTTGCCAGGAGGAGTGGAGGCGGATAGAGAGAGAGAGAGAGAGAAAGAAACAGAAGAGGAAGAACAAAAGGTGTGCTGCGCTGTAAACTGTGCTGTACAGGTGGGACACATGGGGGGGTCAGGCGTTTCCCACGAGGAAAAAGGGAAACAAAAAAGTAAAGCTGTGGGCTGAACTTGTGTCCTGGAAGTCGGGTTTGGATGTCAGGAGCGCCCTCTGCAGGCCACCACCGGTCTATTCTTCCAGTCCTTGATGCTATGCTGCCACCACCATGCTTCACCACCGGAATGATATTCCAGAAATGATGCTATTCCTGGTTTCATCAGACCTGGGAAGCTCGTTTCTCACAGTCGCCCGTAACCTACAATTGACATTAATCTACGCCCAGCCCAGCAAGGAGGTCCTCCAACTTACAGGGATAATTTGGTGGGGTTGGTGGCAGGATTGGCACTTCAGCCACCATAAAAAAAAACAAAAAAAAAAAAAACCTCACAGTGCCCCAATGTGGTACTGAGGTGTCACCCGCTGCACTCGGGTCCCAGTCCAGTTGGCTCGTTGTGTGGTGGGCGCTGCAACGTGCGATCAGCCCAGGCTCCCAAACAGTCCCAAGGGGCGCCCCTTAGGTGCCAAACTTCAAGTGGGCTTCCATGTGTCTTCTACTGATGAGGGGCTTCTGTCTGGCCACCCTGTCATTAAGGCCACATCGGTGGAGTTGTTGCCCTTCTGGAAGTTTCTCCCGTCTTCACTCTGCCAGAGTGACCATCAGGTTCTTGGTCACCTCTCTTACCGAGCCCCTTCTTCCCATGATTGTTCGGATTGGCCACCCCTAAGAAGGGCTGTGCTTGTTCTTCCATTTAAGAATCCTGGAGGCCACTGCGCTGTTGGGGACCCTTCAGTGCTGCAGCCCTCTCCATAACTGTGTCTTGACCCAATCCCGTCTCTCAGCTCCGCAGGCAAATCCTCTGCCCTTGGGGTCATCTGTGGACCTCCTATAGACAGGAATCAGTCCAGTCAATGCAACTGACCCCTGGTGGTCTCCAAACATCTCATCGATGATCAACAGAGCGGGATGCACCTGAGCCAAAGTAAAGGGTTTGAACACTTGTGCCATCTTTCAGCTTTGTATTGTTAATGTATCAGCAAGAATTCCTTAAATCCCATTTTCCAGTCATTCTCGGGTGCTGAGTGTCACTTGATGAGGGAAAAAAAATGAATTTGAATGATTTTAGCAGAAGACAGCAAAAGAATGAGAAACCGTGAAGGGTCTGAATGCTTTCTGATGGCAGCGTATACCACCCTGGGGCACAGAAGTCAGGGGGCTGGGGAGCATCACCACACCCACCACGCGACCAACCACCCAAAATGAAGTCCCAAGAATGGAGTTTGTATGAACGGTCAGCACGGGTTCAGAAGAAGGAGGGAGGTCGCGTTCTAACAACGGGCTGGAATCTCATGAGGAAACAACACGAGGTTATGAGCAGAGTGGGGCTTACAGCGGGGGGGGGGGGGATAAGGATTTGAACCCTTGCCGAATTTGTAAGTTTGCTCACTTAATAAGAAATGGAACAGTCTCTAATTCAGGGGTCCCCAACTCCCGTCCTGGAGGGCCGTAGTGGCTGCAGGTTTACATTCTAACCCTCTTCTTTACCGCGTCGAGAGGTTTTATTTACCTTGGCAGTGACATTCACGTCTCTGGTGACTCTTCCTGTGAAGTCAGTAGACGGATTGGGAGAGCATGGAGGGTCATGAGGTCGCTGGAAAGGGGTGTGTGGCGCTCCCGATATCTCTGCAAAAGGACGAAGGTCCAAGTCTTTAGAGTCCTGCTGCTGCCTGTTTGTGAGACATGGCCGCTATCCAGTGACCTGAGATGAAGACTGGACTCCTTTGGTGTCTCTTCAGAGAATCCTTGGGTACAGTTGGTTTGACTTTGTGTTGCTCAGGGAGTCCCGAATGAGGCCCATTACCTGCATTGTGAGGGAGCGCCAGTTACGGCACTATGGCCATGTGGCACGATTACCCGAGGGTGATCCAGCTCGTAAGATCCTCATCGTTAAGGACCCGAGTGGCTGGACCAGGCCAAGGGGTCGCCCACATAACACCTGGCTGTGGCAGGTAGAGGGTCATTTCCAGAGGGTGGGACTGGACCGCGTGTCTGCCAACTGGGATCCCGAGCTGTTTCGACGTGCAGCGGGTGCAGTAACTCGCCGTACCAATGCATGCTCCCCAACTTGACGTGACTTTTCTTAATGAGTGACCTGTTTCTGCTGCTAATTAACTTCTTTTGAATTCATTTTATTTGACTTGTTCTTTAAGACGCAGACCCCTTAACCCTTAAACTGCCACATACATCTGCTCTGTTGGGCCCTTGAGCAAGGCCCTTAACCTGCAATTGCACTATATAAATGCAAAGAATTATTTATTATTATTACTTAAGGGTTAATGCCCCCCCCCCCCCCCAGGATGCCAAATACTTTTTTGCTGCACTTTTTAAGGAAACGTCACAATTCACAAAGAAAAAGTGACATTTTAATGGAACACATATTTTTTTCACGCAAAGAGCATCACAATTACTGCGACACGGATCATTTTACACACTGCCAATGAGCTGTAAAAACTATTAAAAAAACTACTGGAACAACCACTTATTACATGTACCAGCAGGGGGCGTCTCTAGGCTCGTGGCAGCCCTGGGCAGAGAAAGAATCGGTGGCCCCTTTGCCCGCCAATGTCAATATGGTATCTTATGCACGGCGGATGGCCACGTCCATTGCGGACACTGCATAGCCGCCTCGTGCTCATGACACAAGTGTCTAACTTATGATAAAGTTCAGGATTGCTCCTTCCTGTGACGCAATGAAAGCCTCCTGAGCCGCCTTTCTCTTTCGTTTCGAATAACCAGACTCGAAATCTCTTCATTTTGCTTAGAATGGGAATGCGAATGTCTTGTGTCCCCTATCCGACTAGATATTCACTATGACTATTGCGCTAACACTAATACTTTATTAAAACTCGGTGAAATATTAACTTGTAAAGACGACTCGCCCACTT
>JANRMT010062802.1:11958434-11976390 GCA_026402145.1 Polypterus bichir lapradei | reverse complement strand
TGAATCCCATTCCAAATGGCATATAACAGAGAAATATGCATTATATTTTTAATTCCAACAGATGGTGCATCTCAAACATTAGCACTGTTTTTACCAATCCCATTCCAAATGGTATATAATGGAGAAATGTGTATTGCATTACATATTCAAATACTGTTTATATGACAAATAATACATATGTAATTAACAAAAACAACAATAAAAACATTTATACCCTTAAATATACAGCACAGAGCACCGTAACAAGTTCACTTGTAAAATTCACGACTGAGGATTTGCTCTGGAGGCTCTATTTTATTTTTTGTTTTTTAGTGGGTTTCTATGACCACCATTCTCATTTTTTTTAATGGCTCCTAATCCTTTCTGTGCCCCTGTTTACTTGTAACAACATCTGTGCTGGCTTCTTTCTCTGCCTCGTCTCCATTGAGACATCCTCTTGCTATGTTCCCTGTTTCTACAAGCAAAGCTGAAGACATACCGAGCGATTTGGAAATTAGAGACAGCTAAGTGCGAAGGATGATAAATAAGCGGGTTCTGAACAACACTGACTGAGGACCACTCAAAAAAGGGGGTGATTTTATACGCAAACACTTGTCGCCCATCATTATCAGAATTAACAAAATACTGGATGAAGTCTGAAAGACTAGAAGCCAGAAACAGTTGTATGTTAACTAAAAGTAAAGATGAACGGACCACTGCAGTAGGGACAGGCCAATAAGCCGCATGTGCATAACGGGCCAAAATAATAGGTGACACTGTAGAATGGGGACCACCAGGGTGGACCTGTCGGGCTGTTACCGCTGTGTGACAAGACCTTAGAGCTGACGTCACATTACACAACTTTCAGTTTGAAGGTGCTGTCACACTTGCTGATCTCATCACAACTGCTGTTGCTGATCTCATCACGAGAAGACGCCAAACTGGTTATCACAGGGTGTGCCAAATTAGACGACTCTGTGATGAATTTCACATCTCTAAAGGATCATGAGCTGCCTGCTTGTTTCTAGCACCTGATTTTGTCCTGGTAACAAAGCTGGATTAAGACCCCGACTCCCAGCCCCTGGGTGTTGATCCTACTTCTAACAATGCAGCGTGCAGACGCCGGCTCGATTAATGCAGCACGGTATTTCTCACTTTTGATTTTGGCGTGCAGATACTCGATTATTTCAGCAAGTGGAGTCGGGATTGTGGGGTATCTGGACTAGGAGACGCTCGACCCTTTCATTGAGTCCCCCTTGGTAACTCTGACTCACGAAGCTCAAGCATTTTATTGAATGGGAAGAGATGAGGGTTCTCCTTAGCCCCCTTGGTAATTTCTACTGGCAGACACTCGATCACTTCATTGAGTGGGGGTGGGATGGGGCTTGGAGGGGTTTGGCAGTCCCCCTTAGTAATTCTGAATCGCGGAGCTCAATCGTTTTATTATGCTGGTCCCCTTTAGTAATTGCAACTCGCAGGTGCTCGATCACTTCATTGAGCGGTGGGTGGAGCACTGGGGGGGGGGGGGGGGGTTTAGGAAACCCCCTTGGTAATCCCAATTTGCAGACGCTCGATCATTTCATTCAGTAATGGGGGGTGACTGGGGGGGGTTTGGGAGTCCCCCTTAGTACTCCCGATTTGCGGAGCTCAATCATTTTATTAAGCGGGAAGGGGTGAGGGTCCTCCTTGCCCCCCTTGGTAATTCGAACTGGCAGACGCTCAATCGCTTCATTGAGTGGGGGTGGGATGGGGCTTGGAGGGGTTTGGCAGTCCCCCTTAGTAATTCTGAATCGCGGAGCTCAATCGTTTTATTATACTGGTCCCCTTTGGTAATTTCAACTCGCAGGCGCTCGATCACTTTATTGAGCGGGGTGGGGATGGGGGCCTCCCCCCTTTGGTCATTTCGACTCGTGGATGCTCACTCATTTCTTTCATTAATTCCCCCTTGGTCATTTTGTCATGTGTATCATCATTTCATCAAATAATTGTTAAAGGCCCCTTGTTCTCCCTAAATGCACACCCAGAATGCCCCAATGGCGGATAAAACCCCGGACATCAGACAGACAAGCTCTCATCTGTTTTTCACGTCCAAAAACCTCTCAGTCCTTATTCTTTGTAGCTTCTCAAAACCAAATCCTTAGCAACGATATGTCATGTTATAGCAACGGAGTCACTCTGCCGAAATGAAACAAATTAAATGTAATGAAAGTTAACATACAGTCTTACAATGTAACGTAACAAACACGCCACATAATATAACCAGGTATAACAGTACGGACATGTTGCATTAGCCAGGGACCCATAGTATGAGCCGACGTTCCACATGAAAATGAACAGCTTCAGCACCAGCTGCAGGGGAGCCCATAACAACAGCAGGAATGAAAAAGTCACATATCTGTACGTAGACAACGTCTTTGCATCCTACGAACAATTACACTCCAAATGTAACTTTCCAGCAACGCATTTCTTTCACTACCTTCAAATCAGAAACTTTGTTAAACCAAACCTGCCCAGTTTTCCTCACCTCCCACCTACCTTGAGTTTTGAGGACTCAGGCAGCATATCTGTAATATATAAAAACATTTTACAGTCCCTCCCTTTCAAAGATCCCAGAGGACAGTGGGAAACGGATGTCTGACTAAACATCTCAGAAGAGGAGTGGAAGGTAGCAATGCACAGAATTCACTCGCACTCCATAGGCACAAAGCATACAATTATTCAACTTAAAATGATCTATCGGGCGCATCTCTCTCGTTTAAAATTGTCCAAAATGTTTCCAGGGCGAGAGCCAACTTGCAAACATTGCAAGCGAGCTCCAGCCTCACTGGGCCACATGTTCCGAGTGGGCACCACATTAACAACATCAGTCAGTCAGTCATTTCCCATCCCGCTATATCCTAACACAGGGTCACGGGGGTCTGCTTTAGCCAACACAGGGCACAAGGCAGGAACAAACCCCGGGCAGGGCGCCAGCCCACCGCAGGGCACACACACACACACACACACCAAGCACCCCAAGCACACACTAGGGACAATTTAGAATCGCCAATGCACCTAACCTGCATGTCTTTGAACTGTGGGAGGAAACCCATGCAGACACGGGGAGAACATGCAAACTCCACGCAGTTAGGACCTGGGAAGTGAACTTTATTCTATTATTCTTTAATTAATTTATCTATTCATTTATTTACAAGTTTAAAGTTTTACTCTGCTGGCCTAGCTCTCTTTCTCATGGGTGGGAGTTGATTTGTTTCGAACATTTTTTTTGAAAGATTTGAGTTATTTGTATGGAATGCTATTTGATTTTAACAAAATCAATAAAATAAAAATAAAAAAATAAATAAAAAAGTCACATATGAATTCCATTTATGTTGGGCAAAGGTGACCTGTCCTTTTAAGAGCCATGTAAACAGCAAGGAATCCATGTTGGAACTCGATACCTGTGCTACATTGGTGTCAGCAGTGGGATACCTCAAAGACTCAAAATGGATTTAATGGACTGAGGAGATACTGTCATTACTCGAAGGTTGAAATCCAAATGGACAGCCATTTTGCTGCATCAGTAGAGAGAGGAAGACATCTGAAAATCTGCCACCTCTGCAGCTCCACCTCCTAAACTCCTTCATCCCGGATGAGTGGTCTCTGGCAAAACTTCAGGCTCATGGAGTTGGAAAAAGTGTGGCTCAATTCAACAGTGGGAAGCAGGGCCGGTGGTAAACCTGGACAGGCAGACTGCAGAGGCGTTAACAGAGCAGCCATAGTGGGAGATTCTCAAAGCTGAGCTCTAGACCAGAAGTACCACTTGTACCCCCAATTCGGTGATGGCCGACATCTGCAGCTCCATACAAGGAGGTTCGTCTACTCGCATATAATGGAGAAATCACCACACAGAAGTGCAGCATTGAACACCTCAGCTGCACCAGATGGAAACTCAGAATTCAACCTCCCTGCTGTGCCACCTAACAACGAAGCACACAAGACCCCCCACCGATGGGCCTTTGCCACCAGCCACACATCAACAATGGAAATGAAGACCACCCTGCTGTTTTAACTGCTGTGCCATTTCAAGGAGTCTGATGTGGTGACTTTGAAGAGAGGGCCATATAATGGCACTCACAAGTTGCATCAGCCAGGGGGGAGTCACCAAATGTATGTTAACATTGTTGCATCACAGCCACATCTGCACCACAATGGCTTTTTTGCACGTCCTGATTCCATTGTGTACAATCTGACAGACAGCATTGTCTGCTGAATGAAAGGGGGGTCTCAACTTTCAAATGCCACTTTCAACGTTTTCCACTTTCTGTAATTCAAATTTTTGATAAATGGGCAAACACAAAAACTTCATATAAAGAAAAAGGTTTTATTCTTCACAAAAACTGCTCTGTCACACAGTGAAGCTCCGTAGAGCACAATGGCAAAAATAGAGTTACCTAAATCATAAGGTAACCCAAGGTGAACACGGTCCTGGCACAGAATCACAAGGTGAAGCCAAAAAAACAGCACACAGAGGTCAGAGAAATCAAAAGGCACAGAAAAAAAAAACACAGGGACTCACCAAAATTTCCTAGCGCATTCGGAATGAACCACCAGGAACTATGGGAGACCCTCCAATTTATTGGTCAGTTCCTGGCGGTGATTGGCAGGTGGCCAGGAGTCCACCCACAACACCCATGGAACATAGTCGAGCACAAGCAATGGCAAAAAGACACAAATAAATTTAATATGTACAAAACCGAACAGAGACGACATACAACGTGAATTTGAACCCCCGTCAGGTGGAGCACCTCTGGCTGAGCCATGACAGCAGCAGAAAATGAACAAAAACAAAGCTGAATTCAAAGGTAAACTGTTACTCCACAAGGAAGGGCTGATCTCCTGCTCCTGAGCCTTCTCAGCTGATGGAAATACCCAGAGGGCGGAGTCAGGATCGATGATGTCAGAGTGACCCCGCCTCCTGTGGCCCCACCCACAAAGATCAGGGGACAGCAAAGAATTTGAAGAGACAGAATATAATTCAGGAATTACAATAAAGAATGAAATTAATAGAAACAACAAAGACATAAATAAGACAAATAATAACTCCAAATTAACAAAAACAACAATAAAACATATTTTTGAGCCAATTTATGACCAACTATGTTGAGCTGAATGGCTTGTACTCTTCGGAGCTGATCTTACAGTCTTTCACTACCACGTCACTTAACTGAATTTGCTCACTCACAGTGTGATGAAGAAGGACAAAGAGGACCACCTGCAAGAAGTCAGTAATGGGAAGTGGAGCTCATGTCACAGCTCCCCTGAGAGACCCCTGGCATGCAGGAAGGCACTTTATTATTTTCGACTGGTACTGCTGCCCTTGCCCATTTAGTGACATTGTGGACTAAGCCAGCCATCGGAGTTTTGAGGTCCTCAGTGGAGGGGTCTTTTCTTAAAGCCTCCTCTCTTGTCCTCCATGAGCTCAAGAAAAACGTTTCTACACAAAATTCGTTCCGAGTTCAAGTGGTCTCTCGTGAGTAAAACTAATATATTGGCAACTTTACTCTTTACATTCCAGTAACTGACGAAAGGCATACAGCAAACGCCTCTCGTGGGGCCAGACAAAACAATGAATCACTCTCATTGGAGGGGGGAGAACAACAGTTAGAGGGAACAGCTGCATACACACACAAACACACACTGTGACATTGGCTGAAGTCATTTGTTGAGACCTTGTGTGACCCTGAGCCAGCTGACAACCTCCTGTTGTCCTTCAGAAGACAAAGAGCAAGTGTATGAGGGGGCAACAGGGTGGGAAACCAGCAGGCTCCCAGTGCCAACGTCAGCTCAGCCACCCAAGCCATGTGCTATACTGAGCTGACATGTCTGTCCGAAGACGGGGACTCCAGAAGTCAAATGATATAAAACCAGTAGACCCCCCAGGATCAATCCCGACTCTGCTTTCTTATGTGAGATTTACATTTATTTGTTTATCAGACTTATGAAAGCGTAATCAAGTAAACATCAGGCTGGGGGCACTTTGAGAACAATTGTGACAGGACAGGTCAGGTTGGGGGGGCATGCACTGGTACAGCAGGTTGCCGCACCCATTGGCAAACCCCTATCCCCCCCCCCCCCCCCCCAAATAGGCAGACACGCAGTTCAATCTCACCTTCCGGAAATGACTCTCTATCTGTCACAGCCAGGTGATAAGTGGGCATCCCCCTGGCCTGGCCCACCCACTTGAGTCTTCAACAATGAGGGTCCTGTGAGCCGGATCATCCTCGGGTAATCATGCCACATGGCCATAGTGCCGTAACTGATACTCCTTCACAATGCAAGTCATCCTCATTCGGGACTCTGTTAACAACACAAAGTCAAACCAGCGGCACCCAAGGATTCTCTGAAGTGACACCAAAGGAGTCCAGTCTTCATCTCAGGTCACTGGATAGCGTCCATGTCTCACAAACAGGAAGCAGCAGGACTCTGAAGACTTGGACCTTTGTCCTTTTGCAGAGATATTAGGAGTGCCACACACACCTTTCCAGCGACCTCAGGACCTCCCCGTGCTCGCCCAATCTGTCTAATGACTTCATAGGAAGGGTCACCAGAGACATGAATGTCACTGCCGAGGTAAGTATACCTCTCAACAAGGTCGACACTCTCTCCACAGACAGATACACTGCTGATGGCCATGCCCACGAGGTCATTAAAGACCTGCATGTTGGTTTTTATCAGGACCCTCACAAGCCCAGACCCTCAGACTCCTCACTCATTCTCTCGAGAGCCCCAATCAGAGCGTCCATTGAAGATTACAGCATCGTCAACAAAGTCAAGATCAGCGAATCTCTCTTCACCAACAGATGCCACTCAGTTGCTGGACCCCACGACTCTGCCCAACACCACCCAGTCCAGGCAAGCACTGAACAGAGCAGAAGCAGAACACATTCTTGACGTACCCCAGAATCAACTGAGAAAAACACAGATGGTCTGCCTCCACGCTACACAACACTAACAATACCAGTGCCACAGGCCAGCCATGACATCCAGCAACCTTGAGAGGATCCCGCAAAGTCTCAGGATGTCCCGCAGGATTAGGGTACACAATTGATCATCCCAAGTGAAGAGCTCTCAGCCATACAGAGCAGAGTATGCACCAGAGCAGTGCAACACTCCTTCACTACAAAAGCCATTGATTAGACGGAAATGCACTGAATAAGGGGGCTTCAAATGCTGCATAAACACACTGATTGTCTACTGCTGGTAACAATGGAGCTGGGCCACCATAACTTCACCGGCATCTAACAGCCTGTTGGAGCCACAGGAATCCAGGGTGAAGTGACGTGTTGAGTGTTCCTGATTCCTCTGGAGGAATATGTCCGGCAATCCATCTTAATAAAAGGACAAGTGTCTAAGTGTCTGTCTGGTTGCTATGACTCTGTTATCTAACAGATGGTGCATCACAAACATTAGCACTGCTATTATGAATCCCACACCAAATGGCACATAACAGAGACATAGCAACTGGACAGACACACAGCGCTGCAGATGTTAACATCTAACAGAGTGCAACTCATCCGTTTTAATAAAAGGACAACTGTGTATCAATATGTCTGTCCAGTTGCTGTGTCTCTGCTACATGCTGTTTGGTATGGGATTTGTAAAAGCGGGTCTAATGTTTGTGACACACCATTTGTTGGAATGACAAAGGCAATGCATTCTGTTACAACAAATGTTTCTGATGTTCTTCCACCTGTTGGAATAAATTTGAATGATAAATGTGATACATTTTATCACTATAAATGTTTGTGATGCATCATATGTTGGAAATACGTATGAAATGTATTTTATCATCACAGATCTTTGAGATGTGTCATCTTTTGGAATGACAGATGCAATATGTTTTATCATTACAAATCTTTGTGATGCACCATCTGTTGGAATGACAAAGGTAATGCATTTTATTACTCCAAATGTTTGTGATGCATCATTTGTTGAAATGAGAAATGCAATGCATTCTGTTACAACAAATTTTGTGGTGTGCCACCTGTTGGAATACATTTGAATGATAAATGTGATGCATTTTATCACTATAAATGTTTGCGATGCATCATATGTTGGAAATACGTATGAAATGTATTTTATTACCACAGATGTTTGAGATGTGTCGTCTGTTGGAATGACAAATGCAATATGTTTTATCATTACAAATCTTTGTGATGCACCATCTGTTGGAAAGAGAAATGCAATGCATTCTGTTACAACAAATTTTGTGATGTTCCACCTGTTGGAATAAATTTGAACGACAAATGTGATGCATTTTATCAGTATAAATGTTTGCGACGCATCATATGTTGGAAATACGTATGAAATGTATTTGATCGCCTCAGATGTATGAGATGTGCCATCTGTTGGAATGACAAATGCAATGTGTTTTATTACTGCATGCATTACAAGATACATCCCAATAGATGGTGGACTGCAAATGCTAACGCTGAGATCTACGTTGATTATTTTTATTTCAACCCATCTTAGATGGGTAAAAGACCTAGTAATGAATAAATAAAAAAATATGCAAATAAACACAAGTACTGTGAAATATGATAATAAATACAGTAGTAACAAAATTAAATGTGAGTGTAACTAATTAAATGTGTTGCGAGATATAGTTTTGTTGTATTTATTTAATTCTTTCTACAATAAACTAAGACATTAAGCCCCGAATTGAAAGCTGTCCCCTTCACTCATCAAAGACGAGAGGGCGGGCTCTAGCAAGTCCTATGTTTTGATTGGCCAGTCATGCGCACAGTGGACGTAGTCACTTTGCCTGACTTGAGAATCCCGCGGCTAGTGTGGCTGCTCTAAACTGTGACTGATATAAGGAAAAGCTGCCCAGAATGAGCGTGGCAAGCGGTGACTTTAACACAAATATCTCCAAATATAAATATAAATGCGGCACTCTTGTAACACTCGGAAGGTTTACGTCCACGTTGAGTATGATTCACCAATGAAAACGCAGCACTCGCTAGAGCCCGCCCTCTCAACGCTAACGAGTGAAAGTGGTAAGTTTTTATTTCTGGGTGTATGTCATGTTGGAGGCCGGTGTCACGGAAAAAAAATAAACGAATAAATAACAACATAAAAACATAAACAAATAAGAAACACGACAAATACGTCGTGAAAAATGTATTTATACTCGGAGCCCACTCAAGGGTACAAGGCGCCCCCTAGTCAGTGTTGGGTGCAGGCGCACACAATTTCTAAATGACATCGAACAACAGATCCCCGTAGGACACTCGCTTACTCTGGTACGATTGGGGTGGGGGGGTTAGAAGCCCCCTTTGAACATCGGCGTGCTTGTGACCGCAAATACACTCGAACAACAGGGGTTGGAGTGCGGTGTCCCCCTTGGAGATCTGCGGTGGAGACAGAAAGGGACAAGCTTCTGCATCTGTTAGGGAGACCGGGGTTCACGTCCTGCGTCCTCGCTGTGTGGAGTTTACATGTTCTCCCCCTGTATGTATGGGTTTTGGTGCCCCACCTCCCCCCACCATGTCATGTGCCCATTGTTGTACCCTGTTTATTCTCACAATTTATGTTGTTATTTATTTATTGTCACATTTCACCTTACGTTTACTTATTGGCACACATATTTATTTTATTAGAGTACTGACTTACAATTGTGTAGGTTTATATTAAAAAAAAAAAAAAAAAAAAAAGAAACAGCACTGCTTTAGTGTACTTGCGTTAAAAACACGTTGGATTCTCTTGATCAACCCCCCAATCTTTCTGTATCTAGCGCCTTTAAAAAACTCACAATCCCCAAACACTTCATAAAGCAAACCAGGAAGGCAATTGAAAGCAACAAGATAACAACTTGAAAGAGATTCAAATGCACAGCACACTCAAAAATATTTCACTGCCCACTACTGTATATAGCGCCTTGCATAATTTAAACAACTTCAGCACACCGCACCACTTTCTAAAACCCGCACAGCTAGGGGGCTGGAGCCTGCAAGCACAGGACACCAGACAGGCTGAGCGCCGGTTGATCACACGGTGAACACACACACACACACACTAGGGGCCATATTAGCGTCGCCAGTCCACCTAACCTGCATGTCATTAGCAGACCTTCATCCACTGGGGCCCTGAAGTTTGAACTATTATTGGGGGTCCCACTAAGACTACCAACATGGCCTGGGTAGCCACTCTTATCTTATTGGATGGCTTTATTCCATTAACAGTCACTACAAATGTTTAAAAAATGTATCCACCACATCTCAGATTTTAATTAAAATTGTATGTATTGGATCACAATATGTTATTAATAATATTAATATTATTGTTTAAATAATAATAAAAACGGATCGGCACGGTGGCACAGTGGGTAGCGCTGCTGCCTCGCAGTTAGGAGACCAGGGTTCTGCTTCCAGCAGGCACCCGTGGCTCTGTAGTTAGGATATAGCGGGTTGGATAATGGATGGATGGATATTAATAAAAACACCCCACATTTTTAAGTAATGTGGATTGGGGTCTCAGGATTAGGGGCCCTAAAGCTGAAGCTTCATAGTAGATCCGTCAGTGGTCTTTGGACTGCAAATGTGTGTGTTTTTGTGGGTGCGGGTAAAAACCCATAGAGGCACATGGAGAACACGCAAACTCCACGCAGGGAGGACGCAGGCCGTGAACCCTGTTCTTCCTAACTGCGATGCAGCAGCTCGACCACTGAAGCCCCCATGAAGCTCCACAAGTTTATCAAGCAAACGGAATTATTTTAAAACAAACGTGCGCACCCTAATAGACTGCAGTGTTGGCACCCACACCAGCCAAATGCTCGATTAGATTTGTCCTTCGATCTCAAAGTTGAATGAATTTTTGCGTGAATGTCTACCTCCCATGCTATTAACTGGCGTCTGGGTGAGGCGTGTGCGCGAATACGCCCTTCTAAGGCTTTACTTTCTTATTTTAGTTGTTATTGTTCTTCTGCAAGTGACAGCAAATTTAAGAACAATGTAAATTATTTCGCGTTAAATGTATTCTTGCATTTTTTCTACATGGAGCTTATCTGCTACTATATGTCAAGCGCCAAAGCCGCAACTTAACCCCTGTGGTCACTAAAACCGGACATCTTAGCCTTGCGGGTGAGAGAACACCTGGAGAAACCCCACCTGGATACAAGCAGAACTCACACATCCTAAACCGGGAGTCACCGCACTGGTGATTGATCCCCAGTCCCGGATACTTAAGGCAGCCCCTCGCCACTGCGCCAGCATGTCGCCCATTGCCAAATGTGATGTTTATTTGTCTTGTAATGTGGCGGCGTCTTTTATTTTGCATCGAACTACTGTTTTCCAGACTAATCATCCCCCAGCTCGGGACCCGCAGACATCGCCTATCTCAGGAACAACTTGGCTCCCCACTCGCATTCCACGTTTGGGAATCCACTTGAGTTTGAAAACATCGGACAACAACAAACGGGCATGTCGCTTACTGCTGATCAATTCAGCGGACGGCGCAGCTTCGCAGATGGGGCAGCCAGCGGCAGCCCACCGTTCAAATTGGGGAGTCACCACCGTGAGAGAGCATGCAGCAAGTAGCTATAAAGCGCCTTACTCGGTTTACTTCTTCGAGCTTCTCCTGTTGCTGAGTTTTCAGCGCTCCAAACGCCTTTCCACCTAAAAAAAAGACAACGTAAAAAAATAAAAATCACCAGCGGATCAGCACTGCTAACTTCTGTGCCCCTGGCCCCCTGCGACCACTTCTAACTGCTCACCTTGTAGGTTTACGTTGGAGGGCATCTTGATCGAAGTTTTCCGAGAAGATTTGTGAGCGCGACACGAGCGGCGCCTTTTCACTCTCACTCTCCGTCACTCCCGCTGCTTATCTGCGACGCCCAGGTGCTTGAAAACGCTTTGTCGCTTCTGGTCCCAGCACGCCCTCTGCTGGGCACTGGCGGCAAGTCAGCGTAAAATCTTGAGAGGGGAAAACAATGAGAGTGTATAGTTTTTGCTGTGCCTTTGCACACATTCAGATGGGACGCAAATTAACAACAGGTTGATTCTTCCTTTATTCAGATAAAATATGAACAAGCATTGAATGAACATTACACAAAAAAAGAGAAACCCCCGCAGCCTCAGGATGTTGGTCTCGAGCCTTCCCTGGATCACCCCTTCCTGTTTTTTTTTACTGAAACTGAACTGATCTCATCTCATCTCATCTCCTGATCTGATGATGCAATCTCCTGAAATGTCCCCTTTTGCTATCCCGTCCTTTGACTTTTTACCCTTTACAAAATAACTTCGCATAAACTGAACTTTTCTTTATATGGTATATACAACAAAAATAAGTAAAAGAGTCATTTCTATAATCAATATATAACATAACCAAAATATTTTAATAAAAACATTACAGTTGGGCAGCAAGGTGGTGCAGTTTATAGCGCTGCTGCCTCTCAGTATGGGGACCTGGTTTCGCTTCCTGGGTCCTCCCTGCATGGAGTTTTCATGTTCTCCCCGTGTCTGCGTGGGTTTCCTCTCACAGTCCAAAGACATGCAGGTTAGGTGCACTGGCAATCCTAAATTGTCCCTAGTGTGTGCTTGGTGTGTGCCCTGCAGTGGGCTGGCACCCTGCCTTGCGCCCTCTGCTTGCTGGGATTGGCTCCAGCAGACCCCATGGCCCTGTGTTAGGATATAGCAGGTTGGAGACTGACTGACTGACCAACATTACAGTTGTTTTTCCCCATACATACCAGTTTCATAGGGTCACATTACATGTGCTAATGTCACATTACATGTCCTAATGTACAGAGCTCAGTGAAATTCTTACTTGCTTGTGTCACCAAGCCACTGGAGATGATTCAAAATGCAGCGTCTGTAGGTGGGCACAGGTCACTACTCTTGACATGAAATTCAAATCAAATGAGTAATCAATGGGTCAGCACCTGTTTATATAAAGACACTTGTGGGGGGGGGGTCCTCTGCTCCTTCTCGACTACTCGGGTCCACTGATGAACGGCGTCTCGTGATGCCACCTCTGTGTGTCATCAAATCTTTTTAAGGGTGGAGATGCCCACCTCCATTTCAAGTGTTTGAAGACCCTCTTGGTCTTGGTTTCATGCCAGGAAATAGCACCACAGATGTGATGTTTGCTCTGAGAGTGTTGATGGAGAAGTATAGAGAAGGCCAGAAGGAGTTTCATTGCGTCTTTGTGGACCTGCAGAAAGCAAATGACAGGGTGACTGAGAGGAGCTGTGGTATTGTATGAGGAAGTCGGGAGTGGCAGAGAAGTACATAACAGTTGTACAGGATATGTATGAGGGAAGTGTGGCTGTGGTGAGGTCTGTGGTAGAAGTGAAGGCGGTGGGATTACATCAGGGATCGGCTCTGAGTCCTTTCTTATTTGTAGTGGTGATGGACAGGTTGACAGATGAGATTAGACAGGAGACCCCGTGGACTGTGATGTTTGCTGATGACGTTGTGATCTGTAACGATAGTAGGGAGCAGGTTGAGGAGACCCTGGAGAGGTGGAGATCTGCTCTGGAGAGGAGAGTTATGAAGGTCAGTAGGACTACCAAGACAGAATACATGTGTGTGAATGAGAGGGAGGTCAGTGGAATGGTGAGGATGACGGGAGTAGAGTTGGTGAAGTTAGAGTTTAAATACTTGGGGTCAACAGTACAGAGTAATGGGGATTGTGGAAGAGAAGTGAAGAAGAGAGTGCAGGCAGGGTGGAGAAGAGTGCCAGGAGTGATTTGTGACAGACGGGTATCAGCAAGAGTGAAAGGGAAGGTCTACATGATGGTAGTGAGACCAGCTATGTTATATGTGCTGGAGATGGTGGCACAGGAGGCAGAGCTGGAGGTGGCAGAGTTAAAGATGCGAAGATTTGCACTGGGTGTGACGAGGATGAGGACATTAAAGGGTCAGCTCAGGTTGGAAGAGAGGCGAGATTGCGTTGGTTTGGACATGTGCAGAGGAGAGATGCTCAGTGTATTGGAAGAAGGATGGTAAGGATAGAGCTGCCAGGGAAGAGGAGAAGAGGAAGGCCTAAGAGAAGGTTTATGGATGAGCTGAGAGAAGACATGCAGGTGATGGGTGTGACAGAGCAAGATGATGAGGACAGGAAGATATGGAAGAAGATGATCCACTGTTGCAACCCCTAATGGGAGCAGCCGAAAGAAGAAGAAGAAGAAGACCCTCTTGGTTGGTGAATTCCTGTCTTATTGTTAATGGTTTTGATAGGTTCTTGTAACCAAGAAAGTGTATGTTCTGCGCTCTCCACCTGTGATGATCTGTCCTGTACCCCGGTCCTGTCACACTTGTCCCCAAACTGTCCCCCAGACTGATGCTGACCACTTTTGTAAATCGCTTTGGACAGGAATCCCTGCTAAGTAAATAAACGTGAAATGTAAATAAACATGCAATACTTTTTATCTCTTTGCTCCATAAGGCTTATTCTCAAATGGACAAAGCTGGCCGCACCACAAGGCACAGGCCTGTCTGCTTCTCTCTTCACTCTGTGCATCTCCTTAATTGGAAAATGTTGGAATTTCTAGTCAGTTATTTTTACCCTTTTTGCATAATACTTCAGTCCACTCGGTGGCAGTAATGCACCTGAAGTTGGTTTTCCAACTAAGATAGATAGATAGATAGATAGATACTTTATTAATCTCAAGGGGAAATTCACATAATCCAGCAGCAGTATACTGATACAAAAAACAATATTAAATTAAATAGTAATAAAAATGCATGTAAAAGCAGACAATAACTTTGAGTAATGTTAGCATTTACTCCCCCGGGTGGAATTGAAGAGTCGCATAGCGTGGGGGAGGAATGATCTCCTCAGTCTGTCAGTGGAGCTGCTCCTCTGCCTGGAGATGACACTGTTCAGTGGATTCTTCATGATTGACAGGAGTTTGCTTAGTGCCTATCGCTCTGCTACAGATGTTAAACTGTCCAACTTTACTCCTACAATAGAGCCTGCCTTCTTAACAAGTTTGTCCAGGCGTGAGGCGTCTTTCTTCTTTATGCTGCCTCCCCAGTACGCCACCGTGTAGAAGAGGGCTCGCCACAACCGTCTGGTAGAACATCTGCAGCATCTTATTGCAGATGTTGAAGGACGCCAACCTTCTAAGAAAATATAGTCGGCTCAGTCCTCTCTTACACAGAGTATCAGTATTGGCAGTCCAGTCCAATTTATCATCCAGCTGCACTCCCAGGTATTTATAGGTCTGTATCCTCTGCACAGTCACCTCTGATGATCACGGGGTCCATGAGGGGCCTGGGCCTCCTAAAATCCACCACCAGCTCCTTGGTTTTGCTGGTGTTCAGTTGTAGGTGGTTTGAGTCGCACCATTTAACAAAGTCCTTGATTAGGTTCCTATACTCCTCCTCCTGCCCACTCCTGATGCAGCCCACCATAGCAGTGTCATCAGCGAACTTTTGTACGTGGCAGGACAAAAGAATTATAAATATAGCAGCAGGTCAAGTCATTTGTAGAAATTCTCAGATGATTCTGCGCTTAAGGGGTGTACTGATAAGGGGGGTGAGACAGAGGAGAGGAGTCAGGGGGAAAAATTGGAGAATTATCTGCAACTCAACATCAACAAAACCAAAGAACTGCTTATTGGACTTTTGCTGCACCAAAGTGCCTCTATGTCTGGTGGGTGTAGAGGTGGTCCACTCGTACAACTACTGGGGGGTCCACATCAATAACAGGTTGGACTGGACTCAGCACACAGAGGAACTATAGAAGAAGGGGCAGAGCAGGCTCTTCTTCCTGATCAATAACTTTGTTAAATGGTGCGACTCAAACCACCTACACCTGAACACCAGCAAAACCAAGGAGCTGGTGGTGGATTTTAGGAGGCCCAGGCCCCTCATGGACCCCATGATCATCAGAGGTGACTGTGTGCAGAGGGTACAGACCTATAAATACCTGGGAGTGCAGCTGGATGATAAATTGGACTGGACTGCCAATACTGATACTCTGTGTAAGAGAGGACAGAGCCGACTATACTTTCTTAGAAGGTTGGCGTCCTTCAACATCTGCAATAAGATGCTGCAGATGTTCTATCAGACGGTTGTGGCAAGCGCCCTCTTCTACGTGGTGGTGTGCTGGGGAGGCAGCATAAAGAAGAAGGACGCCTCACACCTGGACAAACTGGTGAGGAAGGCAGGCTCTATTGTAGGCACGGAGCTGGACAGTTTGACATCCGTGGCAGAGCGACGGGCGCTGAGCAGGCTCCTGTCAGTCATGGAGAATCCACTGCATCCACTGAACAGGATCATCTCCGGACAGAGGAGCAGCTTCAGACAGACTGCTGTCACCGTCCTGCTCCACTGACAGACTCAGGAGACCCCACACTATGTGACTCTTCAATTCCACCCGGGATGGGGGGTAAACATTAACATTATACAAAGTTATTGTCTGTTATACCTGCATTGTTATCACTCTTTAATTTAATATTCTTTTGTATCAGTATGCTGCTGCTGGAGTATGTGAATTTCCCCTTGGGATTAATAAAGTATCTATCTATCTATCTATCTATTATATAGTGCCTTTCACATATCTATCTATCTATCTATCTATCTATCTATCTATCTATCTAATAAATGAAATCACGTGAGTATAAACTGTAAGCCCCGCCTTGATGATGTCAAACGGCGACGTATAAACTGAGTGGTTGAAGGAGAACGTCTGTTCTGTAGAAAGAGGAGCAGAATGGGAAAGACGCTGTGAAAACCCGGGGGGCTAGGAGCTTTGGAGGAATCAGTGCTGACCGCTGCGCCCACTTACCGCACAAATACTGTACTATAAATACTACACGGACGGCGCGGACGGCTTTTACCCTTTTCTATTCTCGTGACGCAAATCGGATTTTCGTTTTTAACATTAGGCACCCACGGAGCCCAACACTAGGATGGGCAGGAACTGCTGTCCGTTTAGTACACAAGTACCCAAATAAATAAATAAATAATGTGGCACGGACATTCAGACCCCAAGGCTGTGCCTGACTCAGTGGCGGTTTTAGAACGCTAACGCTGGTGTCCTTTAAAACATACATTTCAAAATTAAAATAACATGTTTAAAGTACTGCCCACAATCCTGTAATACTGAAGACAAAACAAGTTTAGTAAAAGATGAACGAATGGACTTAATAGAATCATAAGAGGCACCTGTCCTTCTAATCATTGTTTTCGCGTTTGCCGTGCATATTTCGTTACTTATTTTTTGTATAAAATGCAATGAATTCTAAAACGTGTTTGTATGAAAAACAACTACAAATGCCTAGTAACGTGTAAGTGAGCTGTAACACATTTACAAATTGCACCAGGAATATCAAAATGCCAGACCGAACGGAGGAGCCAAACAGAAATGAACACGTCGGTAGCGTCGAACGCTGAGCGGAATGAGGATTTAAGGAAAGCAATCCATGCTGAATGAATCGGGCAACATGACATCAAGCTTTTATATAGCGCCTTTCACAGCCCATCACAACACTCAGGCTGTTTTATGTAGCGCTTTTCACAACCCATTACAGTATTCAGGATGCATGACAATTAAGCTTTTATATAGCGCCTTTCACATCATTTGCCAGCGCTCAGGCTGCGTGACAATTATGCTTTTATATAGCGCCATTCTCGCCTATTACACAAACAGGCTGTTTTATATTGCGCCTTTCACAGCCCATCCCAGCGCTCAGGCTGTCTGACATCAAGCTTTTATATAGCGCCTTTCATAGCTCATCACAGGGGCTTGATAAAGCAAATATGAATGTAATGCAAATAAAAAAAAAATGAATATACGCAAGGCCCCAAAAAAAACACGATTGCGTGCGTCCCGGCATCAATTTACACTTATTATCAATAAACTAAGTAGAAAATATACTGACAAGAATAGCATTTTAGGTAAAACGAAGCTTTAGATTTTATGAAGAGTATAAAAAGAAGAAGAAGAAGAAGAAGAAGAAGAAGAAGAAGAAGAAGAAGAAGAA
>JANRMT010062802.1:11919147-11938271 GCA_026402145.1 Polypterus bichir lapradei | reverse complement strand
CTCAAATAAAGCTGAATTACAACAATTCTGCAAAGATGAGTGGGCCAGAATTCCTCCAGAGCGCTGTAAAAGACTCGTTGCAAGTTATTGCAAACGCTTGATTGCAGTTATTGCTGCTAAGGGTGGCCCAACCAGTTATTAGGTTCAGGGGGCAATTACTTTTTCACACAGGGCCATGTAGGTTTGGATTTTTTTTCTCCCTAAATAATAAAAACCATCATTTAAAAACTGCATTTTGTGTGACAAACATGCAAAAGAATAAGAAATCAGGAAGGGGGCAAATAGTTTTTCATACCACTGTATAAAAGGATAAGTGTCTGTGTATCTGTGGGTCCATCTGTTTCCTGTGTATCTGTGGGTCCAACCAATGCTGCATCACAAACATCCTTAGTAATAAAATACATTGCATTTTTCGTTCCAACAGATGGGGCATCACAAACATTAACACTGATTTTGTGAGGTGAGTCTAACTGCAGCCCCCAATAATTATGATGTAGGTCACATGACACCCACAACATCACTGAATGTCCGCAATGTCAGTCAAAAAACACTCTCTGAGTCAGATAACCCTCCCACAGCCCTGTTTATAACCATAATGTAACCAGGCGTTCAATGGGTGCTTCATGACTGATGTTGTAGGCATTGGGTGATGTTGGGGCATTATGTGACTAACCTCATTGGTGCTGCAGGCTGCAATTACACACTGTTGGTTTTTTAAGAATCCCATACCAAATGGCAAATAACAGAGACATGTGCATTGCATTTGTTATTCTGAAAGGTGGCGCATCACAAACATTTGTAGCAAAAAATACATTGCACTGGTCATTCCAACAGATGGAGCATCACAAAGATTAACACTGCTTTTATGAATGACATGCCAAATGGCATATTAACAGACTTATGCATTGCATTTGTCATTCCAACAGATGGTGTATCACAATTATTTGTACAGGGTGGTGCACGAAAAACTGAACCATCTTCCGACTCTAACGTCGACGTGCATTTCTTGGCCCATACATGAAACAAAAGATATGCAATACAAAAATCTGTACTTAATGGTTAGAGAAGGTGTTGGAAATGATTTTCTTGTGCATCAATACACTTTTCTACACGCCGCACCATATTGTCATAGACACGACACAGCTCAGCCACTTCAATTTTTTCAATTTCACTCCGAATATTGTCCTTCAGTTCCTTTACTGTCTTTGGATTGTTGACATACACATTTCCCTTCAGATTGCTCCACGGTAAAAGTCACAAGTGGATAGGTCCGGTGATCTTGGTGGCCACAATCCTTTGCTGACAGTTCATTCCTCTGTGAAAACATTGTGAATTTAAGAAAGTCACTCATGACAAGTGTGACATGTCGCGACGGCACCCGCCTGTATAATAGATCAAGCCAGCCGGCCAGAGATGGTTCGGTTTTTCGTGAACCACGCTTTAGTTATAAAATGTGTTGCTCTTTTTCCATTTCAACAAATGGTGCATCACAAATATTAATGCTGCTTTTACGAATGACATACCAAATGGCATATTAACAGAGACTTATGCATTGTATTTGTCATTCCAACAGATGGCATATCACAAACATTTGTAGTAATAGAATGTGTTGTGTGTTTTCATTCCAACAGATGGTGCATCATAAAGATTAACACTGCTTTTATGAATGACATACCAAATGGCATATTAGCCAAAACTTATGCATTGTATTTGTCATTCAAACAGGTGGCATATCACAGACATTTGTAGTTATAATATGTGTTGCTATTTTCCCATTTCAACAGATGGTGCATCAGAACGATTAATGCTACTTTTACAAATGACATGCAAAATGGCACATTCACAGAGACTTATGCATTGCATTTGTCATTCCAACACATGGTGCATCCCAAATATTTGTAGAAATAAAATGTGTTGCTCTTTTTCATTTCAACAGATGGCGCATCACAAGGATTAACACTGCTTTTACGAATGACATACCCAATGGCATATTAACAGACTTATGCATTGCATTTGTGTCATTTTATTACTGCAAAATTTTTAGTGTGCCATCTGTTGGAATGACAAATGCAGTGCATCTTATTATTACAAGAATTACAAAATACATTCCCATAGATGCTGCACTGCAAATGGTAACAGGGAATACGCCGAGGTCTACGTTGATTACTTTGAGTTCAATCCATCTAAGATGGGTACCACAGCTAGTTTTACAATATTTCAGCAAAAACTGCATACGTTGTGCATGTTTTGGGCATACGACTGGATGGCATGACGTATGATGCATTATGTGATACGAGTAACATGAGACTCATTTACATTTTTGAGAATCTTTGCTGCCGTCCAGTGATGATCACCATTTGGTTGCTATTTTTGGGTCTTTCTCCATGAAAATGTGAAATTACAATTTTTTCTTTCCAGACCAGCACGACATGAGGTAAGTAACTTATAGAAAATGTGATTTTTGGGTGGAGTGGACTCCTGGATTTTTTTTTTTGTTTCTTTTTTGTGCAGCTGACGATTATGAAAATGACAAGAAGCCGCCAGCTTTCATGTTTTATCTAAGCTGAGAGTTTTTTTTGCCACCGACTCATTGCACCCTGTTGTTATTCCTGACAGAACGATGAACCTGAAGATGACGCCTTCCACCTGCACCTCATCCGGGCCTTTGGTGCCATGATGATCGGAGACGGCTTTGTGGCGCTGGCCGCACAGAACTTGAAAACGAAGCAGGATGAGCCGCCCGTCTTCGCAGGCCGAGTTCTTGTAAGTTGCTTGTCCTTCCTTCTCTGTCTGTGTGACCATAATGACCCTGAACTGGGGACACCTTGTGCCAAGTGGGGACACCCAGCCTGATTTTATTGAAAAGAAGCTAACAATGGGAAGGACCCCAGGTTGAAACAAAGGAAGGAAGGAAGGAAGGCAGGCAGGTCTTCTGGAATTATTATAAAAAACAAAAAGACGTGTGGTTACACAGTAGGACGTGACCCCCACTTGAGAAGAACTGAGCGTGGATGTTGGGCCTGCATGACGCCATACTGCACATCCAGGAGTCAACTAAGACGTCAGCGTGGACAATGGGTTGTCATTCTCAGTTGATTGTGTAACAAAAGTGAGTTTATAGTCCAGCCATGCCCCCTGTCCAAAATTTGTGCCTGGAATCCCAGGGTTGCTTTGGGCTGCCACTTCAGTCCAGGGTTTGTTCCTGACTTGCACCCTGTGCTACCTGGGATAGGCTCCAGCACTTCCCCAACGACCCTGTTCAGGACTGAAAGGGTTAAAAACAGCCAGTTGACCAATCCAGGGGGTAACATAACCCGCCTTTAACCCATTGTTGCCAGCACAGGTTCTTGAACCCACTGTAGCATTAAGAGGACCCCTCACTTTAACAAACGGGCCTCGCCCAAACCCTACCATTATCCCCCTGCCACCAAACTTTATGGTAGGCAATATGCAGTACAGAAGGTGGCATTCTCCTGGCACCTGTCAAACCCAGTTTGATCCTTCACATTGCTGGGCAGTGAAGCCTGATTCATCGCTCGCTCCACGAGCCCAATGGCAGTCAGCGTGCTTTACGACACTCCAGCTGGCGCTTGGCATAGTGAGCTCCTGACGCACAGTTCTTGTGTTGATGTCACTTCCAGAGGCAGTCTGGCACTCTGCTATGAGTGATGCCACTTTTTCAACGCTCGTTGGCCCCGCTCTGTGGGTTTGCGTGGTCCACCACTTCATGGCTGAGCTGTTGTTGCTCCCTGATGTTCCTCCTTCACAATGACACCACCTACAGTTGGCCGGGCAGGTCTGCCAGAGCAGACATTTCATGTCATAACTCGGGGCACAGGTGGCATCCTCTGACAGTGGCATGTTTGAATACAGTGAGGTCTTCAGCACGACCCTGTGTCTGTCAATGGAGATTAAATGGATGTGTGCTGATCTGGTGACCCTGCTAACAACGAAACGCCTGAACTCAAGTCACTTGGTGGGAGGTCTGCCAACTTTTGGCCATATTCTGTACCTGTCAATGAAAGCTGTGGCCACTAGGTGGCAGCAACTGACAGCAGTCTCAGAGGTTTCAGGGGCCACCTGGCTGGCATTTACCACCTGCAGTGGCTGATGTGGTGGTCTTATATTGTGACCTACGGTGTCCCATTACTTGGGTGGTCTCTGAGTGGTCTCCCCTCCTTTGTGTTATGTCTCCATTTTCTTAATGACCTCTGTTTCTCTTTGTCAAGCTTCTTTTGAATGTATCCAGATGGACAAATCAGAATCATGATTGCTTATGTGTTTCTTCCAGGGGACCACCGTTCTTTTCTTACTTATGATCTACACCCTCACGACCACGTCTACATGGAGGGGCATCCACGTCTGGTTTGGAATGGTGGGTGCGGGTGTGTGGACTGGGAATTCAGTTCAGGGGTACCTGGAATTGAAGAAGCGGGCTGGCACCTGGGATATGACCAAGTCCAAATGAACTTGCAGGAGAGGAAGCGAGAGCCTACCTGGCATCAGGATGAGACCCCCCACCCCCCGTGTTTCAATGTGGGAGGAGAAGGAGGTGGCACAGAGTGTTGGTCGCACAAATCCTTAACATGATGAAGGGGTCCTGGCGAAAAAAGCTTCCTGGACCTTTTGATGTTCAGTGAAGAGAGCTTATGATTTATCAAAAAGGGGGCTTACCTTTTGTCATTTCTGAGACTGACAACAATGAAAATGAAGCCAGGATGGCAGCTCTCTGCTGGATTTGTCACCAAAAACAGAAAAGAAGCAAAAAAGAATTGCAGCTCACACCAAAGTGGAACGGCTAAACTGTCATTTGACGTGTTTATTCATACTGTAAAGCCAAAGACAGCACCAAAAGAGTTAATTTACAGTTAAATGAAGTGTATAGTCTTGAAACGATTTTTTGTACCTAAAAATGTATTTTTATTGCATTATAATCATATTTTATACTATTATCTGTGTGCTGGATATTTAAATAAGAATTCAAAGTTGTTTACAATGGCACCATCTAGTGGACACACTCTATTATTGCCGCAGTCCGTCTTCTCATTTTCTTACTGTTATCTTATCCAAAAGCTCTTGACTATACGTTGTTCTCCGCTCTTGCTAAATGAATCTTAGCCTGAAGAGGTCTATTGTTTTTTTACAATTAAGATGTCTCACTTAAAGGTTTTCCAATGTTGTTATTTGTCCTAGTCTGTATATAAACACAGGGACCTCCAGTTTCTGTATTACATCTCGCCTGAAGAAGGGGCCTGAGTTGCCTCTAAAGCCTGCATATTGTCATTTTTTCAGTTAGCCAATAAAAGGGGTCATTTTGCTTGACTTCTCATCCTAATTTTGCCAAAGAAATCGAGTTGGGTGGAACTACAGCCCGCTTTAGGTAAATGAATGATTGAATGATATGATGAAAAGAACGCCCACAACATCAAGGAACGCCCACGACCCTCGGTAGGAAACGCCTTCTGAGTCTGTTAACCCGCCCACAACCGCTAACCCTAATTGTGTAAGCGGGCATTCGACGTGTGTTTCGTGATTGACGTTGTGGGCGTTGCCTGACTGACGTCACGGGTATTGCGGACCGCAGTTACACCTGTAGAAAGGCTTGACATCAGCTTTATATTGCGCCTCACACACTCTGCAGTTATTGATCTATACAGGTATTAGGACTTTTTTCCCAATAAGTAGGAAGCTGGAGCCAACACAAGCAGCATTGCTCTCAAGACGGGGTCTACCGGTGGGTACGTTGCCAGCCTTTTGCTGGGTACACTCACTCACTCGCTCACAAATGGGACAATTTTGTACCACCAGCCAAGTGCAAAAGAAGCAAAACAAGACATCAAGAAATCCCAGTGTTGTTTCCTGTCGGGGTGGACACATTTATTAGAAACCTTTATATTTAATTGGCAGGCTGACACATGCGAGATTAAAGCATGAAAACACTCCCAGGCAGGATCTGACCGGCACAAACTGAACTCTGGAAGCAAAACGAGATTTATTTGGCACAGTTTTCTGAGAAGTGAAACCCTCAGTTTTACTAATCGTTTCACTTATCGCTACATGTATGCCCACCATTCAGTAATGATTTCATAAAGACCTGGGGTGGAAAAAGGTGGCAAAATGTTCCAAAACGTAAATTTGATTCAACGTTCCTTTTTGGATGGTTTCGAATCTGAAAACCCAAAAATGGAGGAAAATAAAACGATCCGTCTATTATATAGTGCCTCTCATAATTATGTTTATGTTATATATAGTGCCTCTCATATTTATCGTTACATTATATAGTGCTTTTCATATCTGTTATATAGCGCCTTTCATATCAAGCTATCTATCGTAGTGTCTCTCTCATCTATCTATGCATTATAATGTGTCTGTCTGTCATAAATATTATATAGTGCATTTCACATTTATCAGTGAGTTTCATATCTGTCTCTATCATATCTGTTGTACAGTACATTGCTTGTCTGCCTTTAATTTAGTGATTCTCATACATGTTAATGCATCTATCGCATAGTGCCTTTCATACGTGTTTCCTTTTACATCTATCTGTTATATAGTGCCTCTCATATGTATCTGTGCATTATATGGTGCCTTTCATATCATCCTATATATCTATTATACCGAGCATATCAGATTTGACTGTTTGTCAATTATAAAATACATTTCATATCGGTTTATTATATAGTGCTTTCATATCTACCTGCTATCTTTCATATAGTGCCTTTCATATTTGTCTCTCTATATCATTCACAGCTGTCCTTCTGTCTGCTCGATCCTAAATGCATAACTCTTTGATGACCGCCTTCTATATTTGCCTGTCCGCCTAAAGCTTGCTGTAGGCATTTAAAAAATATATCTGATAAAAAATCGCCATATTAAATTTATTAAATATCCATCTTAAAGTAATTTAAAACTTGAAATTCTAACAGAAGTGTCTTGTACTTTTATTTCAATGGCCGTTCTAAGACTCGCAGCAGGCCGCGCTCCCATCAGTCGTAAGAAACCGCCAGTTTTTCGGTTCCTTCTGCCATCGCAAAGCAGCTTTACAAGAGAAACCCAAAAAGGCTGAGGTGCCCCCCACCGGGCGCTGTGACTGACATTCGAGAGTCTGCTGACGTCACAAATGTCGCGCGCTGTGACTCGAGCGAGCGACAAACGAGGCCGCTCACTGGGGCGACTTGGTGCAGCCGGACGGCACATTTCGGACGATGTCCTCCAGGCTGAGCTTCTCCTCCAGGATCTCTACGATGTCCTGCTCGACTTGTCTTATCTGCTCGTCCTGTCGCTTCGCCGCCTCCTCCAGCGCGGTGATCTTCAAGCCCAGCGGCTCGCTCTGCACTTTTTGCCGCAGGACCTCCAGCTGGCTAGCGGTTTCATTCAGGAGGCTCTCCAGATCTGCGCTTTCCTGGCTCGAGTCTTTGTTTTTTGGGAAGTGTCGACGGAGACAAAGAGAAAGAGAAATAATCACAATGAAGCAATTTAAAAAGTAATAATGGAGCAAAAACTGGAAAAAAAAATTAAACAGCCGCTGTAGAAGTTCTGACTGACGTTTTCTTCACATTAAAAACTCGATTAGGGTGAAACGTCATCACATGAAAGGCTGAATTACCACAGACCTAAACAGACTGATTTTACAATTCACATTCAAAGAGCCCACCCAAACCGAAGGAGATGCTTATTAAGTAATTGGCCAATCAAACGTCATGTAATCCAAGCTTTTCATAGTGGGCGCCCTCTGAAATACAAAGTAAGGAGAATTTAATAAACTTGTCGAGTCTTCCATTTTTTAATCAACCTGCGCACACTCGTGCTGTGTGTCTTCTAGGGGGCTGCATTGGGAACAGGGCAGGGACAAATCCCTGGATGGGGTGCCAGTCCATCACATGGGGACCTCCAACACTTACACACACAGAAACCTGGCTTCGTAAACTCCTCCATTACAGGATTGAGTCTAAAATTCTATTATTAACCTCCAAAGCTTTAAATGGCATCTCAGCGGACTACATCAGTGAACTTCTCCATCACTCTGCTCCTGCTCGCCGGCTAAGGTCCTCTGATTCTGGTCATCTTGCTGTGCTCCACACTCTGTGGGTGACAGCAGGGCCTTCAGCTGTATATAGCGCCCTCCCAAAATTAATGAGATCAGAGAGGAATGAAGGTCAGTAGGACCACCACGACAGAATACATGTGTGTGAATGAGAGGGAGGTCAGTGGGGTGGTGAGGATGAGGAGAGTAGAGTTGGTCAATGTGGAGGAGTTTAAATACTTGGGAGTAATGGGGATTGTGGAACAGAAGTGAAGAAGAGAGTGCAGGCAGGATGGAGAAGAGTGTCAGGAGTGATGTGTGACAGACGGTTATCAGCAAGAGTGAAAGAGAAGGTCTACAGGATGGTAGTGAGACCAGCTGTGTTATATGGGTTAGAGATGGTGGCACAGGAGTCAGAGCTGGTGGTGGCTGAGTTAAAGATGTTAAGATTTGCATTGGGTGTGATGAGGATGGACAGGATTAGAAATGAGGACATTAGAGGGTCAGCTCAAGTTGGACGGTTGGGAGACAAAGTCAGAGAGGCGAGATTGCATTGGTTTGGACATGTGCAGAGGAGAGATGCTTAAAGATAGGTTGAGAAGCTCAGTCATCCAGGATGGGCTCAGAGTAGAGCCGCTGCTCCTCCGCATCGAGAGGAGTCAGATGAGGTGGCTCGGGCATCTGATCAGGCTGCCTCCTGGACGCCTCCCTGGTGATGTGCTCCGGGCACGTCTAACCAGGAGAAGGCCCCGGGGAAGACCCAGGACACGCTGGAGGGACTATGTCTCCCGGCTGGCCTGGGAATGCCTCGGGATTCCCCCGGAAGAGCTAGAAGAAGTGGCGGGAGAGAGGGAAGTCTGGGTATCTCTGCTCAAGCTGCTGCCCCCGCGACCCGATCTAGGATAAGTGGAAGAGGATGGAGCTCTGTGGGGGCAGTAAGAGCAGCCATTATAAAGAATATCAGGGAAGCTAAACAGCATTTAGACAGAAAAGTTCAGAAAAGGTGAAAGGTGACCGGTAGAGATTCTTTCGGTATTTTAGTAATAAAAGTACAGTCAAGGAGGAGATGAAGAGTATCAAGAATAATAAAGGGGATTTAACATATACTGACAGTAAAATAGAAAAAGCTTCACGTGTGAGGATGTGGATAACCTCCAGCAGTAACAGGGACTACTAAGGAGGTACTGAGGGATTTGGAAATCGTAGAGAGAGAGAGAAGTGCTGCTGTGATTAAACAAGCTGAAATCAAACGAGTCACCAGGAGCACATCATATTTATCACAGAGTTCATAAAGAGGTCAGTGAGTTCAGACATAAACCCTTGATGCATATTGTTAGAAAGTCACTGCACGCTGGGGAGATTCCTAAGGACTGGAAATGGCAACAATGATCTCATCATATAAAAAGGGTGACCGGGCAGATCTAAGCAACTACGGCCAGTAAGCTTAAGTGCATCGTAGGTAAAATAATGGAGGGAATTATTAAGGAAAAGATGGAGCAACACATGGTAGGACCAGGAGTGACAGTGAGCAGTCAGCACGGGTTCAGATGAGGAGGTCGTGTTTCACTAATAAGATGGAATTCTATGAGAAAGCAACAAAAAGATACGACCAAAGTGGCACATACAGTATGAGATTATTTATTGTGACTTTCAGAAAGCCTTTGAGAAGGTGCCAGAAACTGAAAGAAGTGCGAGTTCAGTGTGTGGATGGGTGCAGAACTGCCTCAGACAAAGGAAGCTGAGGGTGATGGTGAGAGGAAGGAACCTCATTAGAATCGAGAGGTGACCTGCAGGGGTCAGTGCTGGGGCTGCTGCTATTTTTAATGTATATACAGTACAGGCCAAAAGTTTGGTCACACCTCCTCATTCAATGTGTTTTCTTTATTTTCATGACCATTTACAGCACTCCATCACTCTCCTTCTTGGTCAAATAGCCCTTACACAGCCTGGAGGTGTGTTTGGGGTCATTGTCCTGTTGAAAAATAAATGATCGTCCAACTAACCTGACTTCTGCACAACACAACTGCTGGTCCCAACCCCATTGATAAAGCAAGAAGTTCCACTAAATAACCCTGATAAGGCACACCTGTGAAGTGAAAACCATTTCAGGTGACTACCTGTTGAAGCTCATCGAGAGAATGCCAAGAGTGTGCAAAGCAGTAATCAGAGCAAAGGGGGGCTATTTTGAAGAAACTAGAATGTAAAACATGTTTTCAGTTATTTCACCTTTTTTTGTTAAGTACATAACTCCACATGTGTTCATTCATAGTTTTGATGCCTTCAGTCATGAAAATAAAGAAAACACATTGAATGAGGAGGTGTGTCCAAACTTTTGGCCTGTACTGTAAATGATTTGGATAGGATTATAAATAACAGGCTGGTGAAGTTTACAGATGATACCAAGATAGGTGGATTAGCAGATAATTGACAAACCATTGTATCATCACAGAGGGGCTCGGGCAGATTGGTGGACGATGAAATTTAATGTCAGTAAATGTAAAGAATTACACATAGGAAGTAAAAATGTGAGGTTTGAATACACAATGGGTGGTCTGAAAATCGAGAGTCCACCTTATCAGAAGGATTTAGGAGTCGCAGTGGACTTGACTATATAAACTGCCAGACAGTGTTGAGAAGCCACTAAGAAGGCTAACAGAACGTCAGGTTATATAGCGCCTTGACGTGTGGAGTACAAGACCAAAGAGTCTTTATAACACACTGGTGAGGCCTCATCTGGAGTCCTGGGTGCAGTTTTGACTCCAGGCTACAAAAAGGACATAACAGCACAAGAGAAGGTCCAGAGAAGAGCAACTGGGATGTCTTCAGGACAGCAGGATATGAGGGGATACTGAAGGAACTGAGCCTTTTCAGTTAAAGCACACCGAGATTAAGAGGGGACATGACTAAAGTGTTTAAAATTATTAAAAGAATTAATCTGGTGGATCGCAGCTGTTACTATAAAATAAATTCTTCAACAAGAACACCGTGACATGGTCAGAAACTTGCCAAGGGCAGATTTTGCAGAAATTGTAAGAAAGAATTACACACCCCTGCCAAAATGGCAGGCTTTGTGTGAAAGAAAATGATAGAATTATAGGAATTTTCCCCCTTTTTTCACCAAACAGTTTCTGATTTGTTTTCACCTTCTTTGTATAGATAAAAATCTCTAAATATATAAAATCCAACATCTGTCTGTCGGTCCGCTTTTCACGAGAGATCTACTTAACGGATTTAGATCTGTTTTTTTTCCTAGAATTCCAGATGATTTTGCAACTTTTCTCATTGTGCTAAGCATCACAGTTTGCTTGTGGTACTGATTTATTTGCACGAATCTGAAAGACACACAGCGCACAGAGGGGGCGAGGGGCGGGGGGCATAGCCCTCCTCACTCACGTGCCAACCTCGGGGTGCACTTTACATCCACTTAGCTAGCGAACGAGAGAACTACTTAATGGATTTAGATCGGGTTTTTTTCTAGAATTTGCTTGAACATTCTGGTTGATTTTGGGACTTCTCTCGTTGCGCTAAGAATCAGAGTTCATTTCCTGCAATGATTTATTCGTGCTAATCCGAGACAGAGGCTGTGGGTCGAGAGAAGGGGGAAGCGTGACGTCAGGGGTGGGGAGCCGGGTGGGATCCTCCTCACTTACACGCCAGGCTTCATTCGAGTCGCTCTACCTGTCACCACGTGTTGGAACGTACCTTGCCTCCGCTTAGCTAGCGCTACCTGTTTGTTTATTGATTTTTCAACTTTGTCCTGTTTCACTAATACAGGGCAGTGCCACGGGGGTTGGCTAGTATTGAAATAATGATGTACTGAGTTCTGACTGGATTTCTCTTAGTTTCATTTTTTATTACACAAAATCCAAATTTTGGCAGGGGTGTGCCGACTTCTTATATCCACTGTAAAGACACACAGAATAAGTGGCCAAGTAGTGTGGTGGAGAGTGGGAGTTTAGGGACCTTCAGACCTCAACGTGATGTCGTTTTTGAGCAGTTGGGTGGATTGAAGGAGCAAACTTTGTTGGGCTGAATGGCCCGTTCTTATCGAAATCTTTGTGATGCTCATCTATACTAATAAAAGGCAAAGCCCTCACTGACTGACTCACTGACTCATTGACTCACGACTAATTCTCCAACTTCCCGTGTAGGTAGAAGGCTGAAATTTGGCAGGCTCATTCCTTACAGCTTACTTACAAAAGTTGGGCAGGTTTCATTTCGAAATTCTACACGTAACGGTCATAACTGAATCCTACTTACGTACATATATACGGCCACAGCCTGTAGCTTGGTCGCCGTGTGAGGCGGAGTTGCGTCCCTCATCGTCACGCCTCCCACATAATTGAGTGCCTGCCCATATAAGGCCGTCTGTCAGCAGTAATCCAATAGACACGCTGCCGCTAAATATTCATGGGTGAAGGACTGTGCTTATGCAAACGAAGATGAGATGGTCAGGGATAGAATAGTGTTTGGCACAAACTCAGCAAAAGTGCAGGAGAAACTTTTAAGTGTCGGGTCTTAGCTAACTTTAAATAAAGCCGTGGACATCGCAAGATCGCACGAGATAGCACAAGCACAGCTGAGACCCTTCGATGCATGTACTCCAAGTGGCTTATCTGAACTGACTGTGAACGCAGCACGCAGAGAACAAGGAAGAGCTCCAAAGAGCGCTGAACAAAAAAACACATTACACAATTGAGAAGGCAGCAAAAGAATATGAAGCGAGTGACGCATACAAGCATATTCATAAGTGCAGCTACTGCGGAAACAAAGCACACGGTGTAAAGCTTAAGTTTAAATTAAGTTTATAGACAGGCTGCCGCTGGCATTTGTCATGCCTACGACGAATACGATATTCACGAGATAAACGTTTAATGAGAAGATGTGGGGTATAAATGAGACTTTTCATCACTTTGTAACGGAGTTAAAATTGCTGGTGAAGGACTGTGCTTATGCAAACGAATAGGAAAGCAAGGTGTAAAGCTTAACGTTAAATTAAGTTCATAGACACGCTGCCGCTGGCATTTGTCATGCCTACGACGAATACGATATTCGCAAGATAAAAGTTTAATGAGAGGACGCAGGGTATAAACGAGACTTTTGATCACTTTGTAAGGGAGTTAAAATTGCTGGTGAAGGACTGTGCTTATGCAAACGAAGATGAGATGGTCAGGGATAGACTAGTGTTTGGCACAAACTCAGCGAAAGTGCGAGAGAAACTTTTAAGTACCGGGTCTGAGCTAACATTAAATAATTGCTGGTGAAGGACTGTGCTTATGCACACGAATAGAAAGCAAATGTTACGTTATTTTTAAAATGTTTCCTTTTCTTTTTCATAACTTCTTTAACACACTTCTTCTCCGCTGCGAAGCGCGGGTATTTTGCTAGTATGTTTAATATATCACATCATTTAAACATTATAATTACAGTATGTATGAGTTATTTGGTTGTTTATTTTTGATGGCACTCATTCAGAGGGGATCACCTCTCCGCCACAAGAGAAAAGTTTTTCTATTCTGCTGCCAGCCTCGGATCCTATTGACGAACCAAACGAATTAAATTATAAATTTAAATGTGTACAGTAATTTGAAGCAGTCAAATCCAGAAAGTGAATCAACATGACTTTCGCTAACTGCAACCCCAAACATCTAAAGTGCGTGGACTGGAGGAAATAGGTGGTAGGTTTTTTAGGAAGAAATGATGAGACCGCTGCCTTATCACTGGCAGATTTCGCCCCTTTTCAATACAACATTTTTGGCGAGTTGTCCCCAGATGTGTATTTTTGCACTGAGAATGGCGTCTTAACCACGCGAGGCTACTGCTGCACCAGGGGTGGCTGGGCTATGTCTCCTAGCTATTGGTGTCTGAAGACATGCCCATAGTATTCTGAAATTCTGAAATACAAAGTCACTGGTTTGCTTTTTCCTCTTTCAAAGAAACAAAACTAAAAAAAAAAAACCAAAGCTATACTTCTCCATACTTATTTGTACCAGGAGCTCCCTGAGCACTTGGGATTGCTGCTCCAAGGAGAGCGCTGCCGATCTCATGCTGTCCTGGGCCTGCAGCACAGCTCCTGCAATCTGAGAGACAGACGACGACATGAGAAAGCCAGCGTGTGGGCAACGTTACCTTACAGACGTACACAGAAGTGAATCCAACTGGCACCAACACGCCCAATAGAGTCCATCTGCAGTCAGGACAGTTTTAGGCCAAGGACCTGAGACACTCTGAGGCCCCTGTTTAGCTGCATCTCTTTTGAGCCCACCTGCGTGTTAGCGGTACACTTTTGTGCTAAATGTACCATTATAGTACTGGTGGCAAAACTGAACATCCATCCATCCATTTTCCAACCCGATGAATCCGAACACAGGGTCACGGGGGTCTGCTGGAGCCAATCCCAGCCAACACAGGGCACAAGGCAGGAACCAATCCTGGGCAGGGTGCCAACCCACCGCAGGACACACACAAACACACCCACACACCAAGCACACACTAGGGCCAATTCAGAATCGCCAATCCACCTTACCTGCATGTTTTTGGACTGTGGGAGGAAACCGGAGCGCCCAGACACGGGGAGAATACGCAAACTCCACGCAGGGAGGACCCGGGAAGTGAACCCGGGTCTCCTAACTGCGAGGCAGCAGTGCTACCACTGCGCCACCGTGCCGCCCAAAACTGAACATGTGTGCAAAAAAATATTTATTATAAATAAAAAAAAGCTTCACCAGGATAAACTATCATGCTGATGTAATAACCGTCTCTTTGTACTTGCTGCGAGGTCGTGAGCCATCATCCCCAAATGGGCACGCAAAGCCGTTCATCTAACAGAGAAGGTCTCAGCTGGGCGACTCAAATGACTACTTTACCCGTCTTCGTGCTTCTGAGGGCGAGTGCGTCACTCCTCTGGAGCATAAACTCTGCCACAATTAATATAAATATTAACATCGTGTACACCAGTATTAATACAGTACTAATGATATAACACAGAGAGGACCACTAAGACGGGACTCTAAAGAGCTCCTTAAACGTCTGGCCTGTAGTATTGCACATTTTGACTGTTAACACAAATTCTATGATTTATTCGAGTCCGAGTCTGTAAGAATATGTCGCGTTAATCGCAGCAGAGTGCAGCAAATCATTTATTCCTCTTCCTTAGCATTTCCCATTTTTCTATGGGGTCAGCCTACTGATTACCAATGTAGACCCTTAGCCATAGAGTCGCTACTCCGTTGAGTGCAGCATATAACTAACGTATTAAAAAGTGCAGCGTCGTGAATGAGACATGGCAAACACAGATATACAATGTATACTAGAAAATACAAAATGTGAAGATTATTTGTTCAATTTATTTCTAATACATGACACCAAAACAAATGCTTCTGATGTAGAACTGACAGACCTCGGTAGTTTAGAAGTTTAATAGGCTGCAGGAACTAAAGGGAATTGAAATCATCATGAGGGGCGTCAGTTCACCAGCGAAAGAGGGGAGGGGCTCCAGAAGGGGGCGTCGATTTAAGGATCTCGTAGTGTCTGAAGTGCTCGGATCTGTCCGAGGCCTAAAACTGTCCTGACCGCAGCTGGACACTTCTCGGCTCGCCAGCCAGGGGGCGCTGACACTCACACATAAACACAGAGACAGCCACACTCTGTCCTTTACTGACGCTTTACTGCGTATTTAGACCCTTTCACCTTCCACACATTTTGTTGTGATGCAGCCTTTTGCTAAAATCATTTAAATGTATGTTTTCCTTCACCAAGTGACACTCAATACCCATAATGACAAAGTGGAAAAAGGATTGTGGGAATTTGCTGATAAATTATTAAAAAAACAATTGAAAAGTATTCAGACCCGGACAAATATGAAGCTCCCCTGGGCAGCCACTCAAGCCTGTGAATCAGCGTGACATTTACTAACTGCAACCCCAAACATTTAAAGTGCAAGGACTGGAGGAAATTGGTGGTGGATTTTTAGGAAAAACAACGAGATTTGGGTTTGACAAGACAAGCTTCACACACCTTGATCTTTTCCAGCTCTTTTAGGGTAAATGGAGACCACCAGTGGACGGCTGTTGTCAGGTCTCTCCAGAGAGGTTTGATTGGGTCCAAGTCCGGCGACTTGAGGACATTCACAGCATTGCCACTCAGGCGTTGTCTTAGCTTTGGCTGAGGTCTCGAGTGCTTGAGTCCCTCCACCCTGACTAGTCTCCCAACCTTTGCTGCTGCAAAACAACCCCACAGCAGGGTGCTGCCAGCTCCATGCTTCACTGTTGGGATGGCCTGACACAGGGGGTAAGCCAGTGGTCTCCAACTCCGGTCCTGGAGGGCCACAGTGGCTACGGGTTTTTATTCTAACCCTTTGGTGACCTGTTTTTGCTCCTAATTAACTCCTTTTCCTTTCATGACTTGTTTTTTAAGATTTGTTCCCCTGAATTGCTTCATCGTTCCTCTCAGTTGCTTCATCTCTTTCCTTAAATGACACCCAAACAGAAATGAAATGTGAAGTGAGTGAGCCAACAGAAGACCAGGGCTTCAAACTCCAACCAGTCGCTTAAATCAGGCGCCGATTCTTGTTGTTAATTAAACTCGTTCTTTAATTCCATGGCTTGTTGCTGCTCTCATTGTGCAATGGCAGACATTTCTGAAATTATTGATTTTCTCTTTTCTAAGAGTGCCGGTCAAATGTTTTGTGGACCTGAGCAGATCAACGTTCCTGAGACCTTCACCTTTCTTTATTTTCAGATATTGTATGATGGACACCAGTTGTTTTGGTTCATTTTGTATCTCATTATTGTTTGGGGCAGCACGGTGGCACAGTGGGTAATGGTGCTGCCTCGCAGTTAGGAGACCCCAGATTCGCTTCCCGGGTCCTTCCTGCATGGAGTTTGCATGTTCTCCCCGTGTCTGCACCATGCAGATTAGGTGCATTGGTGATCTTAAATTGTCCCTAGTGTGTGCTTGGTGTGTGTGTGTGTGTGCCCTGTGGTGGGCTGTCGCCCTGCCTAGGGTTTGTTTCCTGCCTTGCGCCCTGTGTTGGCTGAGATTGGCTCCAGCAGACCCCGTGACCCTGTAGTTAGGATATAATGGGTTGGATAATGAATGGATTCTATCTATCTATCTAGCACCTTGAACATGTGAAAGGCACTATATAAATAAAATGTATCATCATTATTATCATCATCATCATCAGAATTGTGAGACCCTGGAATAGAAATTCCCATTACTGATGTGAGAAGGCTGGCATCCTGGACTTAAAAACTGTGGCACTCTCCTTCAGGAGGTACCCAAAAGTGAAGACCCCCAAGTGGCTTATCCAAAAGCCTCAAACCCCACTGTCCATGTTACACATTTGCTGTTTAGAAACACATTTTGCTAATTAAAAATAATGAACTAAAAAAAATAAATAGAATCCAAAACATGGACAACAAGATACCCACAGCACGAGAAATGAATTCTCTCAACTACCCGATGACAAACCCCGGACCCCCAATACCCCTCCAGCTGCCTGGGCTCTTGTACAGATGCTGCTTGAACGAGCAGAAGAACGGGACGCACCGGAGTCAGATTTGAAGCGTCATAGCTAAGGGTCTGAACACTGAGCGGGGGGCTTTATGACGGAGTGGCCAGACAGATGTCACCCCTCAAGAGGAGATACATGGAAGCCCACTTGGGATTCCCAGACTGTGAGAGATGAGATTCTCTGGTCCAATGCAACCAGGATTGAATGGTTTGGCCTCAGTTTTAAGTGCCATGTGTGGGTGAAACTGGGCACCGCTTACCACCTGTGAAAGGTCATTCCAGTGCAGTGTCACTGTGATATTTCAGTTTTTTATTTGTATTTTTGAATACTTTCTGAAGGGTCTGACCCCAGCAACTTTGCACTGTGAACCCCACCCAAAGGGTCTTATCAGGCTTAGTAATGTTTGTACTTTTGTGACTAACGCCATGTCACACGGTGGGCCGGTGGGGTGGAGTGAACCAGCATCTTCGTGATCCACTAGCGCTCCTCTACATTTTTAGCACCATCCTGATGTCCTTCATAAATATCTATCACAATTCTTTGCTCTGGTGCCCTACAATGACTTTTAAAAACCTTTTGGAAAACTTGTTTTCACTTTGTCATTAGGAGTTATGAAGTGTAGATGGAAGAGCAAAAAAAAAACGGCCGTGAGCGTCAGCAGGCTTTGTGCCCGAGGAACCAAGTTACCCACACTATTCTGTAACATTTTAATAATCATTTACCACTCTGATGCTGATTTTCTGGTCATAAAATAGGTCATTACAATAGCAATTGAGAAGTAGAATTCATAATTAATTGCAGAATTATGGTATTTGAGGGTTCCTCTAGAGCGCCTCTTTCTCTTGGACGATTTGGCTCAAAAAATAATCAGCACATCGTCTTCTCCTAACAGGATTAAGTTTGGAGTTTGGTATTTTGCTGTCCAGCTGTTTCAGCTCTGGACCATCCTCAAGAAACAGTGACACACAGACACACACCCGTCATCGAGATATCAGGGGATCATAAAAGGTCGAGATCCGTCGAAAACCTGAGATCGAAATTTTTTTACGAATCTAACGCCTTCGCTCCTCCCCCATAGACAACGAGCTATGGTGACCGAGGGCGCAAAGCAAAATGGCAAATTCCTCCATTTAAGATGAAATCTGCAACACAATAAAGTGTGCAGAAAGTGAAGGGGGGTCTTTCTGAAGACTTTCTGAACCCACTATACATACACATGCTGAGACAGCGCAAAAGAAACCCACCCAGACGCAGCTACACAAACAAAGACCCCACACGCACATTGGTGTCAGGTGTTACATGAACATGGCTGCATGCACACGGACATTTGGGCTACAAACACACAGAGGCACTGTGTCTCACACACACACATGCACACACACACACTTGCACACACACATTCACACACAGGCACTGTGTCACACTCACACAGAGGCACTGTGTCTCACACACACACATGCACACACACACACACTTGCACACACTCATACACACACAGGCACTGTGTCACACTCGCACACTCATACATACACAGGCGCTGTGTCACACTCACACACAAACACACAGAGGCACTGTGTCACACAC
>JANRMT010062802.1:11888961-11919137 GCA_026402145.1 Polypterus bichir lapradei | reverse complement strand
TGTCACAAACACTCACACATATAGGCATTGTGTCACACTCACACACTGGCACTGTGTCTCACACACACACACACGCACACTCACACACACACACAGAGGCACTGTGTCACACTTACACACACACAGAGGCACGGAGTCACCCTCACACACACACACACAGTCACTGTGTCACCCTTACACACACACACACACCTTGTCCCTCTCCTCCATTGCTCTCCTCAGCTCTGTTCCTATCATCTCCTGGGCTCTCAGCTCCTCCAGGATGGCCGAGTTCATCTCGCTCGTCTCTCTCTTGATTTTCTTTGCCTGAGAGAGAAGTTCCTGTGCATCCTTGAGAAAGAAAAAGAAACAAAAGACAAAAATGTTAGCCGTCCTCTAGAAGGGACAATGACTGATTTGTTACTCGTGACTCGGCCCTTTAAGGAATGACAATCACGGACATGAGGTGCCCAGAGCACTGAGGTCATCTGGCGATGATAGGTGGCATTTCTGGGCTGCACATTGTGGTGGGGCCATCCTATGATTGTCCTGCATGTGTGCAGACATCTCTGATGTAGACATGAACTTAACTTACTAGTCACTGTCCCACTTCTGCTAATTATTAGTGAGACTCGCAAGTTCAGACACCTTTCACGTTACAAAAAAAATCACTCAGACAACAGGATCATTGTGATCCCATCCAACATCGTCATCATCTGACAAAATGGAGCTGTAGAGACGGCCGTGCACATGCGCTCGCGTGATGAAGGAGTTGAAACTGTGGACGAGTTTGGATGGAGGACAGGACAGTTACTGACGTCTTTTCCTCTTCCAGCCCTAGAACGGAGGAGTTCACAGAAGAGCACCAACCTCACGTCTGGACCATTTCTGGCAGCCCTCCACCTTCTGGTCACTTCCACATATAAGACACGAGATGACCGGAGGTGGGCATTCATTATCAGAACCCGTGAAAGGCACGATAGCCTGCTGAAGCTTTCCCTACAAAGAGCGCAGAATGACTTTATTTTCAATTCCAGCCTTTTTGTTTCTGTTTAATTTTGCAAAGGATTGTTGCTTTTAAACCCCAACACTTCATCTTCTATCGTCTAACAAAATTTATAACATATAGAAAAAAATTCACAAAGTCACACCGAAGTCATAACAAGTAAGAGTTCATCAGTCAGGGGTACTTTGGGGTTAACTGGGTTTGGGTTCATTCCATTTAGTGCGGCCATTATGGTGAATGTGACACCGGGTTAAGACCACCCCTTTACATTGTGTGGAAGTGACAGCCTAGTCACTGATAAACCTTAACGATTGAGGGACTCCGGTGATGAGAACTGTGGACCCCATAAGGTGATGCCATAGATGGTTTGATCCTTACTGCTAGTATGTCAGAGTCTCAGACCCGTCTGAAATCCTTGAGGCACTTATGGACCTTGGAGCTGAGACCATGCAGACTTGACAAGCCCCTGGCACTGCCATCTAACGGAAGGGATATCATTATGGCTGAGACCCCATAGCCCAGAGAGCACTAAGTTTTTATGTTTTGTTATATTGGTTGGAGACGGTGGCACTGACCACAAAGCGGAAGACAGAGCTGGAGGTGGCAAAGTTAAAGATGCTAAGATTGGCATTGGGTGTGACGAGGATGGACAGGATTAGAAATGAGGACATTAGAGGGTCAGCTCAGGTGGGGCGATTGGGAGACAAAGTCAGAGAGGTGAGATTGTGTTGGTTTGGACATGTGCTGGGTATATTGGGAGAAGGATACTAAGGACAGAGCTGCCAGGTAAGAGGAAAAGAGGAAGGCCTAAGAGAAGGTTTATGGATGTAGTGAGAGAGGACATGCAGGTGATGGGGGTGACAGAACAAGATGACGAGGACAGGAAGATATGGAAGAAGATGATCTGCTGTGAAGACCCCTAATGGGAGCAGCCAAAAGAAGGAGAAGAAGAAGAAGAAGTGAACTCCTAGTAAAGTTTTGAGTTTTTGCTCAGTTTGGCCAGCCCTAAGACGAGATGTGGTTGTTCTTCCATTTAAGAATAATGAAGGCCCACTGGGCTCTTGGCAAACTTCCCCAACTCAACACAATCCCATCTATAAGCTCTGCCGGCACTTCCTTGCACCTCTTGGCTTGGGTTGATACTAAACTTTGGGACCTTCTATAGAAAGGTGTGTGCCATCCCTAATGAGTCCATTCAATTGAATTGACCACAGGCGGACTACAAGGAAGGTGTGGAAACATCTCAATGGTGACCAGTAGATTGGGATGCACCTGAGCCTGACGTGACGTGTCATAGCAGGCCTCAGGGATTTGATATCCCTGGCACTGACATTCTGGGGGAGTTGTAGACATTTAACATTGAGACCATGGAGAGCTGGTACACCTGACACAGAGAGCTCTGGTGCTGAGAAGGCTGGCATGGTCGGCTTAAGATCCATGACACAGAGAACCCCTGGCACCATTTCTCCAATTGGATGTAACTCCCCTCACATTGAGATGCCCTGCTGTGATGCCCACACGTCTGAGATTATCAGAATTGTGAACCCCTTGAGATTCCTATCATTGAGGTGAGAAGGCTCACATCCTGGACCTAAAAACTGTGGTGCTCATATTCATATCTCCCGGAGGAGATACCCAAAAGTGAGGACCTCCAAGTGGCATATCCAAAATACCACTGTCTATGTTATGGATTTGCTGCTTAGAATCTTATTTGGATGATTAAAAATGAAATAATGGACTAAAAAGTAAAAAAAATCCAAAAAAATAGACAACAAGATGGTCACGGCACAAAAAATGAATTCTCCCAGCCACCCAACAACAAACCTGGTACCAACCCGGCACCCCAAACACCCCCCCCCCACTGCCTACTAACTTACCACCAACCCTGCATCCCCCCAACCCAATCGCCCCCCAACACCGGCTGCTGAGTTTCACGTACAGATGCCGCCTGGACGGCTGTGCCCTGAGCCCCCTGCGCCGTCACATTGGCGGCTGTGGAGTTGCCACCAGTAATCAGGAGCTGCCGCTTCACCAGCCTGGTCTTCCTTGTTGTGTCCGTCAGGATTTTGTCCTTCACCACCTGCACCTTCTTCATGGCCATTTTTGTCTGCGTTTTCTTCTGGTTCCATCCTTTCTTCATTTCTAAAGTCAACCATGAAGATACGGAAAGTTAGCCTGCGGAAGGTAAGTCCAATAACACTTGAGGTTGATAATTCAACATCAGAGAAGAAACCATCGTCACTTATTCTATCAGTCAAGCTTTTAAAACATCATATAGTGCCTTTCGTGAGCAGTCACCTGTGTTTAGTTTATGATTAGTCCAATGAGACTGTCAAAGTAAGCCTGTGATGGGATCAGCAGCCAGGGGCTTACTTAAGCCACTAGGGTGGCGCCATAGTCCATCTAGAAATGTCCACACAGTTCAGGCTTTTAGATTTGAACCTTTAGATGGTTGGCATAACACTGAGGGTCCCTGGCACTATTACCCTAATTGGTGGGAAGTGAAGAGGCCTCTTGCCATCACAGAAACCTGGGCACACACTCAGAACGCCCTGATGTTAGATTCTCTGTTTCTTATTCCTTTATTTAAGTGGCCTGGCAGCACTCACCTTGCAGCTCCTTCACCAAGCTTTGGGCTTCTGTTTCCACCTCTCTGGCCTTCAGCAGCGCACCCTCTGCTTTGCCTTGAGCCTGCTGGGCACGGTGGGACAGCTTCAATGGAAAAAGAGCAAATGACAAATAAGTAGAGAGTGTCAGCCTGAGGTCTTATTGGTCTCAGTTTGAAATGGCAATTCTGGGTAAGGCACCACAGCAGAGCAATGGGCACTGATGCCAGGTGTAGACCTTGGCAGAGGTGAAAGACATAAACAGAAAGTAAGCTGACCCACCACATCTTGCCACTCAAATGCCTGCTTTACATATGAGAAGGATGGCATAAATCAGGGGTCTCCATGCCCGGATTAATATACCCACAAGTCCCCTGGTTGTCTTTGCACTTAAACAGAGAGTTGGGCATACTTCTAATAAGGCAACACCCAGACAGTTGGTAGTTTAATTCAGCACCATATTTCCCACTCTTCTGACTTGATTGTGTCATATTGGGGGTCTCCTTGCTCATTTCTGCATGTGAAGATTCGATTGTATCATTGAGTTGTTTCCCATTGGTCAAATTTGGCACACAGAGTCTCCATCATTTCATTGAGCATTTTGGGGGCTTAGGGGTGAGAAGGTCCCTTGCCATCTCATGAGCCTAGTTGTGCACCTGGAACTGATAGTAGATCCACCCCTGGGGATCTCCAACTCTGCTTGTGATTCACCATGTGACCTGTAGGGGGTGTATCAGCACCCCAAACCCAAGACACAACCTCACAGTCACAAGTCCCGGGTTCAAAAAAATAATTTATTACGTGAAAAATAACCTTCACCGCAGGCAACCTGATGCTCTTCTCTCTTCTGTCCTTCCTCAGCTCCACCAAGGAGAGCCTTGACCCCCCTCTGTCCCCCAGAGTGACTCCATTTATCTAAGAGTACTCCCAGTGCTAAGACCTGCTCCACTGCAAGCACTTCTGTGTCTCAATTTTCAGTTCCTGCAGCACCCCCTGGCAGCACCCACGGAACCCAACAAACAGACCTGGGACTACAATTCCCAGCATGCTCTGTGGGTATCCGAATGAGTCCCAAAGCCTAGGGACACTGTCATCTAGTGTGTCGGGGAGAAAGTATTCACAAGCCATTGCATTATCCCTCCAATCCCTCCATTGTGCAGGTCTCCCTACTGGGATGCCAACCCATGCATGCCATCCATTACACAATAATTTAGTAAAAAATAAAAAAATAGATGTGTTTGGAACGTTGTGTGCTTACGGTTGGAGGAGTTGGCATGCGGATTATGCAACGTGAGCAATGCTGGATTTTTTCATGGATGTTTCGGTGCTAATTGCTGTCGTTTAGTGTTGGTTTCCATGGATGTCTGTTCTGTCAGAAATGCTGTTATCTCCATTGTGCACAAATACAAGAGATTAAAAAGGTTTGCTTTGCCTAAAGGAATCTCACTACGGTGCCTGGTTCCACAATGGTGGCCTCAGGTAGACTAACAGCAGGGCACACACACTGTGCGGTGTGTATTCAGACTACCCATAAACCACTGCGAACCAGGCCTTCCAGGATTCAATGTGATAGCACCAGAAAGGGATCTGATGACTAAGCTTTCCCTCTCTATTTCTCTAACTGAACGAGGCTTTTACTGTTCTATTCCTAAACTCCTGTGCCACACCTTCCCCCACACTAAGCCCTCTTTTGCAGCCTGGACCCTGAACCCCTCCTCACACACCATTCTCCTTAAAGCCCTACACTCTTTTCTTTCCTGTCTTTTTTCCCCACTTGCAAGTCCCCAACACCCTCCACTGCACTGCCCCGTACTTCCCTGCTGAAGTGGACACACCTTGGTTAGAATCTTTTCTCTCTTCAGGTACGAGCCCAGAGACCCTTCATATCCTTGCATTTGTTTTCTCATGCAAACACAGCTGCTGCTGTCAGTGCACTTCACATATTCACAAAGCGTTTTCTATTTAGGAGATTCAGTTCCCCATGTTTTCTTTAGCCAATTCTAGCACCGTTCACTGAGTTGAAATTGGGGAATGGGTGGGACAATGTTTCGATAGGACGGACTGGCTGCACGTTGCTCCGGGTATTTTTGATACTTCAGATCATTTGATAACTAAGATTTTACTTCGGGATGACCTTCCATTTATCCGTTCATGCCATCCCACCCTCTACACATTTTCATTTCAGACTTCATATCCCTCTTGGCTTTCCTCACTTCCCGATGCATTTTGGTCCCAGGGGAAAAATGATTATGGAAAGTTAGCGCACTGTGAGCCACTGGTGATTTACCCAAAATCATCCTTCTGCCCGCATCTTGCCAATATCCTCTGTCTCCAGCAGCAGAGGCTGGCATCTCCGCCGTACATTCCAATCTCGTGAAACGTGGAGCAATCATTCAAATTAACTACTCTCCAGTCAACTCCCCCGTTTTACCTGTTTAAAAGGCTGACAGTTCATGGCATTTTGTTCAAGATCTTCGACAAGTTAATTCTGCAGTTTTTCCTAGGGCACCTATTGTTCCTAATCCTTCCACTATTCTTTCTACAATACCCCCGTCCGCCCGTTATTTTTCTGTTATTGACCTTGCAAATGCTTATTTTTCTGTCCCTGTGCACCCCGACTCTCAATTCTGGTTTGCCTTTACTTTTCAAAACCGCCGTTGGACATGGACCGTTATGCCTCAGGGATATACTGAAGCCCCTTTTGTATTTGGACAAGCTCTTGCTCAAAATTTAGAAGGCTTTTGGCCGGAAAAAGACAGTGTATTGATACAGTATGTGGATGATATAATGTTATGTAGTTCTACAGAAGCAGATTGTGCACAGGATACTCAGAAATTGTTATTAATTTTAGCAGAAAATGGCCATTAAGTTTCTAAACAAAACTGCAGTTAATTCAAACAACTGTGAAATATTCAGGTCATGACATTTCTTGTGAAACAAGAGCTCTCTCTCTCTACCGATCGTATAAACACCATTCAAAATCTTCCTAGACCCGTTACAAAGCAACAGGTCATGTCTGTATTACGCATTATAGGATACTGCCGGTACTGGATTTTCAACGTCACTGAAAGAGCACAGCTTTTGCAAACTTTAGCGATCACCCCTGATCTCCCCCTTTCTGGTCAGGTGGCATGCAATGATCAAGCTGAGAAGGCTCTGTGGGATTTAAAAAAAAAAAAAACCCTACTGTTTGCGCATGCATTGGGACTGTTGACTATCTCGTCCGTTCACACTGTTCATGGACGAAAAGGGGGGATATATGACTGCAGTTCTTACACAAATCCATGGAGAAAAAACAAAGGCTTAGCCTATTTTTGAAAAAATTGGATCCAGTGGCTGCGGGACTTCCAACCTGTCTCAGAGCTGTAGCAGCCACAACAGAGGCCGTGCTAGCTAGTACAGATATAGTGCTCATGAGCCCCCTAGTGGTAAAAGTGCCTCACGCCGTACATTCCATTTTAGTACAGGCTAAAACCTCACATCTCACTACTGCTAGGGCAATACACTACCAAAATGTACTCTGTACTCTGTCAAACGTTACCATAGAAAGGTGCTCCACCTTAAATCCAGCTACGTTACTTCCAACGGAAGATCAAGGGGAGCCCCACAATTGCCATGACGAAATAACTAAGGTTATAAAACCTAGACCAGACCTGCAGGAAACACCCTTAGAAACAGGGGAGATAATTTTTGTGGATGGATGTTCTTTACGATTGGAGAATGGAACACCTTCAACCAGCTATGCAGTGGTCAAAGGTGACCACCTGCTGGAAGCAAACCGAATTTCTTCAAGTTTAAGTGCACAGGCAGCTGAATTAATAGCTCTCACCCGAGCTTGTCAGTTGTCAGAGGGAAAAATTGTAACTATCTATACTGACTCTAGATATGCTTTTGGAGTCTGTCATGATCATGGGGCTTTATGGAAACTCAGGGGATTCAAGACCAGTACTGGCAAGCCCATTCAGCATCAAAAACTAATAGAATCCCTCTTAGAAGCTATAACAAAGCCATCAAAATTGGCTATAGTTAAATGCCAAGCCCATACTGAAAGACAAGATCCCATTAGTAAAGGCAATAAACTGGCTGATCACTTTGCAAAACAAGCTGCTTACACTAATAACCAAATCTCTTTATTCCAACAGACAGATGACAGAGATTCCGGTAATTTAGTCATTTCATTACAGAGTTCAGCTTCAGAAACAGAAAGACGAACCTGGTCCAAGGACGGATCATTGGTCAACGAGATCTGGACCCATAAACAAACTAATAAACCTTTCCTTCCTAAAGCTTCTTTTCCAGGTATGGCAAAACTTGCACATGGCCTGGATCACGCTGGAAAGGATGCAATGGTTCAAGAAGTTGAGAGACATTGGGAAGCAGTAGGTTTCTCTACATACGCAGAGCAATTCTGTAAACGCTGTGCTGTATGTCAGAAATTTAATGTAGGGAAGGGTATTCAGGTAAGTCCCGCCGTTACACCTAACCCAATGGGTCCATTTGAACACCTCCAAATGGACTTCATTGAATTAACACCATCAAAGGGGTACCGATACTGTTTAGTAATTGTTGATGTGTTCTCCCGATGGGTGGAAGCTTTCCCTTCCAAACATGCAGATGCCAAAACTGTAGCAAAAGCTTTGATAAAGGAAATCATTCCAAGATGGGGAATACCACAGAAATTGCAGACTGATAATAGTAGTCATTTTGTAAATTCTGTGATTGATGAATTGACTACTTGGCTTCAGATAAATGTACATCATTACTGCAAATACCATCCTCAAAGTGGGGGCATAGTAGAGAGATGCAATGGCACTTTGAAATCTAAATTGGCTAAAATCTGTGAGCAAACAAACTTACCTTGGCCTGATGCTCTGCCTCTGGCCTTGATGGGATTAAGGGGAAGAACACATCGGCAGTTAGGGCTGTCGCCATTCGAAATTCTGACCGGACGGCCCATGCCAGTCGGCATGGTCATAGGTAATGTTACACTGCACACTGTTGATAATGATCTTCTTTCCAATCTTACAGGTCTCAGAGCTTCTTTGAAGGAAGTCCATGAGCAGGTGAATCAGGCCTGGAGAACTAATCCTCCATTAGATGACTCCCCGATTCCATTAGAAACCTGGATTTTGGTGAGAGACACTCGAAGGAAACATTGGCATCACCCTCGGTGGAGAGGACCATTTCAAGTTCTGCTGTCAACACCACATGCTGTTAAAGTTGAGGGACTGCCTGCTTGGATTCACATCTCACATTGCAAAAGATGGCACCCATGATTGTGGTCCTACTATATCTTTCCATCCCTGTGTCGGCTGCCCTGGTCACCTTGACTTTTCCTCTCGGGATCACTACATCAGTTCAGGTGGATTTCTGTTCTATTATTGACTGTGGGACTGATCGACAAATCCAGTGGACCTGGTCTGATAAATATGTGTGTGTAACTGTTGCAAACTATGGATTCGGAAGTAACTGTGACAGATGGGACTGGGTTTTTGCTAATACTGGAACTTATGACTGGGGTTATCGACCCTATAAGGCTCAGAAGTATGGTCTGAAATATCGTTTTTCTATTATAAAAGGACATTCTCCTCATGCATGTGCTGAATACCATTGTAATCCTTTGATCATTACCTTGAAGAACCCTTCTTTACAAGATTCAGGAATATATATTTTAGGGGCGTATGTATCTGGAATAGATCCTCTGGGGAGGTTTCAAATTAAGGTTGAGAACCCTGTTACTAACACCTCCCATTTCCCCACACACACACCTCTCTCTCTTACCCCGGGTCCAGACCTGCTCCCTGTCAAGTCATGAATATTTCCACCTTTTCTTCCACTTTTTTGACTGAAGCTGGGTATGGGGATCAGAACCGTTGGCTGCAATGGGTATTATATTCGGCTAGACAAGTGAATCAATCTGATTGCTATGCATGTGCTACAGCTAGGCCACATTTGGCCACTGTCCCTTTTCCTCTTTCTAACATATCTGATCCTATTGGCCTTCCTTGCCTACTTGCCCTTTTTATCTCTACCTCTATTACAATCAACAACGATTTCTTAAATTTTACTAAGAAGTTGTTGAAGGTATCCATGAGCAACTTGATAAAACATCCCTCATGACCTGGCAAAATCGATTGGCTTTAGATATGCTCTTGGCTGAGAAAGGAGGCGTTTGTGCTATGTTTGGTGATGCATGCTGTACCTATATCCCAAATAATACAGCTCCTGATGGATCAATCACCCGTGCTTTAGCTGATTTGACTGCTCTCTCTAATGAACTAGCTACTAATTCTGGCATTTCTAATCCTTGGGACAAATGGTTTATGTCCACTTTCGGGTCCTGGGGCCAATGGCTTAGGTCTGTTTTCATCTCTCTTACTGTTGTTTTAATCATTCTCCTGTTTGGTGCTTGCTGTATTGTTCCCTTGATAAGATACATTGTATCCAAGTATTTTACTGTTTTTATGGCAAAAGCTTACTTGCTACACGAAGAAAAAATGCTTCAGATCAACACAACCTCCCCACACTCCTCCGCCCACTCCACTCCAACCCCCTCTCCTACATTTTCCCACTCCACTCTTCCCTGATCACATATTTTTTGTTTTCTAAAAAAGGGGGGAATGTGGAAACTGAATGTTCTCTTCGTTCCCTTGTACTAAGTCATGTCTGAGAAGTAGGCTTTACAAAATCATGCTTTGTTTTAGCAAACAGAAAAATGTTTGTGCAAAGGACTCAAGGTCTATGCATTCCACACATGAGTCTGCCTTATCACGTTTCCCTTAGTTTACATCTGAACGACATAACAAAAGGAGCCAAGAAATCAAGTTCTACAAGGGACGTTAAAGGGGCTCAAGGATTGTGTATAATAAATGTGTTGACTGTTGCATTTTTTAATGATATTAAATCACGCATTCTAGGGGTATAAAAGGGGACCCCACCCAACAGACGGGGTTCAGAAGAGCCCTGACACTTTTATGTATTGATTGTCTGCTTTTCTGAAACTGTTCTCACTGTGCACCTAACTAATAAATAATAAAGTGCTTTATTGTTTCACCTGCTGTCTGGTCTGTAAACTTCGTCCACAGAAGCTGCTCCGCTTCACCCCGGAAGTCAGAGTACTGGAGAGCAGTGGGACAGAGCTCACCTGGGTGGAGTGGATGGAGTGGAGTGGAGAAGGGAAGAGTCATATTGTTGGAGCTGTGGAATACATTAAGGCATCTCTGGCAATACATCTCTTTATTGGAATCATACAGTTGTGTCTGGGGTTTGGGGTGCTGCAGTACCCTCTAGTGGTACACAGTGGGCAAAAGAAATGACGAGGAGATAAACGAAAGTCATGAGCAAAGCAAAATTCACAACCAGAAGATTATTAATTAAAGGTCTTAAAAAACGTGAAGTACACAAACAAACTTTTGTTATATTCTTGAAGAATCCACAAACTCGGACAAGGAAATAACCCTTAGAGATCGACCTTTGTACCCGTGACATCACATTATTTGTGACTTCTGACTTTGCTGCTAAACAAATCAGACACATTAATAAAAACGTCAGAAATGATTTAACTGACCTCAAAAAAAAAAACAAGCAAAATTTCCGAGAAATCGTGGCAAGATAACAACGTAAAATAACCAATCGTGACAACGGAAGACTTCATAAGACCAGCAAAAGGTGAGGCAATTAGGCAGAGTGTGATGTCACGTTCCCTCCGCATTATAGAAAGTCTTTCCAGTGATGACCCCCGGTATACCCGCCTACCTGTGCGTGATGGCGCCTCTCTGTGGAGAGCAGGTCTGCGTGCGGCTCGATATCCCGCAGTGCTTGATTGATGAGCTCATCTTTGGATCGAAGGAGCTCCTCCAGCTCGAGCGTCTTGTTTCTCAAGTGATCAGAATGTGGTAATTCCTGAGAGATAAAGAGAAGCAGAATAAAGAAAAATGAAAATCCTCAAAGGGACCAAACCACACAGGATTTCCATGCTCATGAAAAGAATGACGTGTTTTTATATTGCATAAAAGACAAAAAAAAAATACAGGAGATCTGAGGAGCTTCTGTTTGGGTCTCACGTGTGTCTTCACTCTAACACTACTGGGATTTCAGCTCCTGCTAAAAAGAAGCCCCTGGCACTTGAAGTTAATTAACGGATTGGTGTGCCATCATGGGTGATTTCCTAGCTTGCGCCCTTTGATGCTGGGAAGCATTCAGACTCAAGCAGGTTTGAGAATTTTATGCTTTACTAAAAACATCCAATCTTAAAAAATGTTGGGAAATTAAGGCGTTATCTAAATAAGCGGGATTCGGAGAAATTCATTCCTGCATTTATTTCTAGTAGGATTGGTTACTGCAGTGCGGTGTTCAGTGGATGTTCAAACTGTTCTTTATACAGCCTCCAGTTAATCCAAAATGCTGCTGTAAGAATTATTACAAAAACAAGAAAATCCGAACACATACAGTGGTGTGAAAAACTATTTGCCCCCTTCCTGATTTCTTATTCTTTTGCATGTTTGTCACACAAAATGTTTCTGATCATCAAACACATGTAACCATTAGTCAAATATAACACAAGTAAACACAAAATGCAGTTTTTAAATGATGGTTTTTATTATTTAGGGAGAAAAAAAATCCAAACCTACATGGCCCTGTGTGAAAAAGTAATTGCCCCCTTGTTAAAAAATAACCTAACTGTGGTGTATCACACCTGAGTTCAATTTCCGTAGCCATCCCCATGCCTGATTACTGCCACACCTGTTTCAATCAAGAAATCACTTAAATAGGAGCTGCCTGACACAGAGAAGTAGACCAAAAGCACCTCAAAAGCTAGACATCATGCCAAGATCCAAAGAAATTCAGGAACAAATGAGAACAGAAGTAATTGAGATCTCTCAGTCTGGTAAAGGTTATAAAGCCATTTCTAAAGCTTTGGGACTCCAGCGAACCACAGTGAGAGCCATTATCCACAAATGGCAAAAACATGGAACAGTGGTGAACCTTCCCAGGAGTGGCAGGCCGACCAAAATTACCCCAAGAGCGCAGAGATGACTCATCCGAGAGGTCACAAAAGACCCCAGGACAACGTCTAAAGAACTGCAGGCCTCACTTGCCTCAATTAAGGTCAGTGTTCATGACTCCACCATAAGAAAGAGACTGGGCAAAAACGGCCTGCATGGCAGATTTCCAAGACACAAACCACTGTTAAGCAAAAAGAACATTAGGGCTCGTCTCAATTTTGCTAAGAAACATCTCAATGATTGCCAAGACTTTTGGGAAAATACCTTGTGGACTGATGAGACAAAAGTTGAACTTTTTGGAAGGCAAATGTCCCGTTACATCTGGCGTAAAAGGAACACAGTATTTCAGAAAAAGAACATCATACCAACAGTAAAATATGGTGGTGGTAGTGTTATGGTCTGGGGTTGTTTTGCTGCTTCAGGACCTGGAAGGCTTGCTGTGATAGATGGAACCATGAATTCTACTGTCTACCAAAAAATCCTGAAGGAGAATGTCCAGCCATCTGTTCGTCAACTCAAGCTGAAGCGATCTTGGGTGCTGCAACAGGACAATGACCCAAAACACACCAGCAAATCCACCTCTGAATGGCTGAAGAAAAACAAAATGAAGACTTTGGATTGGCGTAGTCAAAGTCTTGACCTGAATCCAATTGAGATGCTATGGCACGACCTTAAAAAGGCGGTTCATGCTAGAAAACCCTCAAATAAAGCTGAATTACAACAATTCTGCAAAGATGAGTGGGCCAAAATTCCTCCAGAGCGCTGTAAAAGACTCATTGCAAGTTACCGCAAACGCTTGATTGCAGTTATTGCTGCTAAGGGTGGCCCAATCAGTTATTAGGTTCAGGGGGCAATTACTTTTTCACACAGGGCCATGTAGGTTTGGATTTTTTTTTCACCCTAAATAATAAAAACCATCATTTAAAAACTGCATTTTGTGTTTACTTGTGTTATATTTGACTAATGGTTACATGTGTTTGATGATCAGAAACATTTTGTGTGACAAACATGCAAAAGAATAAGAAATCAGGAAGGGGGCAAATAGTTTTTCACACCACTGTAACTCCAGTTCTTAAATCCTCACACTTGCTCCTGGTTAAGTTTAGGGCAGATTTCAAACTCCTCTTTTTAACATATAAAGCCTTAAATAGCCGAGGTCCGGCTTACTGGTCTGAACTTATAATGACTTACAAACCAGAGCGCACATTTAGATTTAAGATGCCGGTCTGCTTGTGATTCCAAAGATTAATAAAATAACAGTGGGAGGTTGAGCTTTTAGTTACAGGGCCTGTAAACTGTGGACTGGTCTGCCTGCGACTATAAGAGATGCCCCTTTGGTCTCAGGCTGAAGACTCACTACTTCAGTTTAGCACACCCTGACTAGAGCTGCTGATTAACTGTGCAGACTGCATCTCTGTTGTTAGTTATTAGCTCTAAAACGTTAGGAATATGATTGTTCTAATTTGTTAGATAGATAGATAGATAGATAGATAGATAGATAGATACTTTATTAATCCCAAGGGGAAATTCACATAATCCAGCAGCAGTATACTGATACAAAGAAACAATATTAAATTAAATAGTAATAAAATAAATAAATAAATAAATAAATAAAAATAAAATGTTAGCATTTACTCCCCCGGGTGGAATTGAAGAGTCGCATAGTGTGGGGGAGGAACGATCGCCTCAGTCTGTCAGTGGAGCAGGACAGTGACAAAAGTCTGTCACTGAAGCTACTCCTCTGCCTGGAGATGACACTGTTCAGTGGATGCAGTGGATTATTCATGATTGACAGGAGTTTGCTTAATGCCCGTCGCTCTGCCACAGATGTTAAACTGTCCAACTTTACTCCTACAATAGAGCCTGCCTTCTTAACAAGTTTGTCCAGGCGTGAGGCATCTTTCATCTTTATGCTGCCACCCCAGCACACCACCGCGTAGAAGAGGGCACTCGCCACAACTGTCTGGTAGAACATCTGCAGCATCTTACTGCAGATGTTGAAGGATGCCAACCTTCTCAGAAAGTATAGTCTGCTCTGACCTTTCTTACATAGAGCATCAGTATTGGCAGTCCACTCCAATTTGTCATCCAGCTGCACTCCCAGATATTTATAGGTCTGCACCCTCTGCACACAGTCACCTCTGATGATCACAGGGTCTATGAGGGGCCTGGGCCTCCTAAAATCCACCACCAGCTCCTTGGTTTTGCTGGTGTTAAGATGTAAGTGGTTTGAGTCGCACCATTTAACAAAGTCTTTGATTAGCTTCCTGTACTCCTCCTCCTGCCCACTCCTGATGCAGCCCACAATAGCAGTGTCATCAGCGAACTTTTGCACGTGACAGGACTCTGAGTCATATTGGAAGTCTGATGTATATAGATTGAACAGGACCGGAGAAAGTACAGTCCCCTGCGGCGCCCCTGTATTGCTGAACACAATGTCAGACCTGCAGTTCCCAAGACGCACATATTGAGGTCTGTCTGTAAGATAGTCCACAATCCATGCCACCAGGTGTGAGTCTACTCCCATCTCAGTCAGCTTGTCTCTAAGGAGCAGAGGTTGGATGGTGTTGAAGGCGCTAGAGAAGTCCAAAAACATAATTCTTACAGCACCACTGCCTCTGTCCAGGTGGGAGAGGGATCGGTGTAGCATATAGATGATGGCATCCTCCGCTCCCACCTTCTCCTGGTATGCGAACTGCAGAGGGTCGAGGGCGTGGCGGACCTGTGGCCTCAGGTGGTGAAGCAGCAGCCGCTCCATGGTCTTCATCAGATGTGACGTCAGAGCAACAGGCCGGAAGTCATTCAGCTCACTAGGACGTGATACCTTTGGGACTGGGGTGATACAAGATGTTTTCCAAAGCCTTGGGACTCTCCCCTGTTCCAGGCTCAGGTTGAAGATGCGCTGTAGAGGACTCCCCAGTTCCAACGCACAGGCCTTCAGCAGTCGTGGCGATACACCATCTGGACCCGCTGCTTTGCTGGCACGAAGTCTTTTCAGCTCTCTGCTCACATGGGCTGCTGTAATTGTGGGTGGGGATGTCTCACCTATGCTGGTATCAGCAGAAGGATGGTTGGAGGATGCAGTACTCCAAGGTGAGAGTGGGTTAGGGTGATCAAACCTATTAAAGAAGTTGTTCATTTGGTTTGCTCTCTCCACGTCTGTCTCGATGGCGGCACCCCGCTTCGAGCTGCAGCCAGTGATAATCTTCATCCCATCCCACACTTCCTTCATGCTGTTGTTCTGCAACTTCTGCTCCAGCTTTCTCCTGTACTGCTCTTTCGCCGCCCTGAGTTGGACTCGGAGTTCCTTCTGCACGCGCTTGAGCTCATGTTGATCACCACCTTTAAAAGCCCTTTTCTTCTGGTTCAAAAGGCCTTTGATGTCACTTGTAACCCATGGCTTGTTGTTAGCATAGCAGCGCACTGTTCTTACTGGAACTACAATGTCCATACAGAAGTTGATGTAATCAGTTGTGCATTCAACAGCCTCTTCAATGTTCACACTATGTGACCCCAGCAATATATCCCAGTCTGTAGTTCCAAAGCAGTCTCTCAGAGCCTGCTCTGCCTCAGGGGACCACTTCCTGAATGAGCGTGTGGTTGTAGGTAGCGCCCTCACTCTTGGTTTGTATTGAGGCTGTAGCAGAACCAGGTTATGATCTGCTTTCCCAAGCGCAGGCAGCGGGGTGGCGCTGTATGCGTCTTTAACGTTTGCATACAGTAGGTCGATAGTCCTGTTTCCCCTGGTGTTACAATCCACATACTGGGAGAAGGCAGGTAATGTTTTGTCCAGCGTTACATGGTTAAAGTCTCCAGAGATTAGCACAAGTGCCTCAGGGTGCTGCGTTTGTAACTTAGCAACTGCGGAATGGATGATGTCACTCGCTATCTCCGCGTTCGCTTGAGGAGGGATGTAAACAATTACAGCAATCACGTGTCCAAACTCTCTGGGCAAGTAATAGGGACGCAGACTTACGGCCAACAGTTCGATGTCCCTGCAGCAATTGGAGATTTTAACGTTTACATGTCCTGAGTTGCACCACTTTGTATTGACATAGAGAGCGAGTCCTCCTCCTTTCTTCTTCCCGCAGGTACTTGCGTCTCTGTCCGCTCTAACTGTGCTAAACCCGGGTAGCTCCACGTTAGCATCTGGGATGGTAGTTGTTAGCCACGTTTCACTAAAACACAGCAAGCTGCATTCTCTGTAGGTTCTGACATTTTTCACCAGCACAGCCAGTTCGTCGATCTTATTTGGTAGTGAGTTCACATTTCCCAAGATCACAGAAGGCACCGACGGTTTATAACGCCATTTTCTCTCAAGTTGTCTCGATTTAATCTTATCTTTTATCTTTGCGCCGGCTCGGCTCCCCCGATATCGTCTTCTTACCTCGTCAGGTAAATAAGGAACCACACTGGCATGAGCATTTCTTCTCAGTGCTTTAAGCTGACTACTTGAATAGGCGATTCTCGGAGTGTAAAAATCCATGTCAAGTAGTAAAATAGTAAAAAGTGTCCAGGGAGCAATTTCACATAAAAGAAAGTGGTAGAAGTGATCAGTGAAATAGAGAAAAATAGAGATAAAAAGGTAAAAAGATAAAGTCATATACGGAGCTGCTGGAAAAGGCTGCCACTCGGATGCGGCGCCGGAAATACTAATAATAATAATACTAAATACTAAATACTAAATACTAACCCTCACCTATTCTGTTTCTCTTCTCGGTACTCACATGTGGCACTTGGTGCCACTGCCCTACTGCCAGGTTGCCTGCCTGCCTAAGGTAAAGTCATCTCTGATGGAGGAGCACTTGAATCATCGAGTAGAAAGGTCCTTTCACCTGATTGGCTGGCCCACCACTGACTCAGCTATGGAATGACCAATAATTCTTCACATGTATATAGCTCTTTTCTCACTACTCAAAGCGCTTTACATAGAGATGGGGGAGCCACTTCAGTAATGTCACTAATGTGCAGCATCCACCTGGATGAAGTGACGGCAGCCATTTTGTGCCACATTGACTGTTAGGTGGTGAAGTGGTGACAGAGATAGCCAGTTAGGGACAGGGGGTGATCAGTTCTAATTTGTTACTGATCCTCACCTGTTCTGTGTCTCTTCTCGGTACTCACATGTGGCACTTGGTGCCCACGGCCCACCTGCCAAGTTGTTCTGCTTGCCTACGGTAAATTCATCTCTGATGGAGGATCAAAAGAATCATCTGGTAGAGGGGTCTTTTCATCAGATTGGCTGGCCCAACGCTGACTCAGCTGTGGAATGGCCAATAGGAGGAGGCGGCTTGATGGCCGAGGTCTCCAGGACTCTGAACAAATCGGAATCCACTTATGTGATATCATCTACTCTTGTATTTTGCTCTGGACTTGTAATATTTCTGTTGTACCATCGCATTGTATTGAGGATGACTTATGTTTTGTTCTGTGTATTGTGTTGTATTTACCCAATTTTTTTTTTGACACCCACTGCACGCCCAACCTACCTGGAAAGGGGTCTCTCTTTGAACTGCCTTTTCCGAGGTTTCTTCCATTTTTTCCCTACAAGGGTTTTTTTTGGGAGTTTTTTCTCGTCTTCTTAGCGAGTCAAGGCTGGGGGGCTGTCAAGAGGCAGGGCCTGTTAAAGCCCATTGCGGCACTCCTTGTGTGATTTTGGGCTACACAGAAATAAATTGTATTGTACTATTATTGGGCAACTGCTGCCTCACAGCTCCAGAGTCCCGGGTTTGAACCCCAACCCCTCAATGCCCGTGTCTCGCTTGTGTGTTCACTCCAGGCTGGTTTGGGTTCTCATCTTGTTTTTGTGTAGGAAATGCTCAAAAGCTACTCAAAAGTCACATAAAATGTTAGGTTTATATCATAAAAAAATAATCACACCATTGTGGAACAACATGCTATTGTAGAAGCTGACACAACACGTTTTCAATGGCTTATGGGTAGTTTGAATAAGCATGGCACGGCGCTCTGCCGTTAGTCCAGTTGAAGCCAAGGTCAAACAAACATGGATGCTCCACTGATGGATTATTGAACAAAGTGCCATAGTGAGATTTCTTTGGGCAGAAGGAGTGAAATCTGCTGAAATTCACCAACAGATTTTGACTTGTGCAGCTTGGTAAGTTTTGGGCACCCATTATGGATGTCTGGGGAGTAGAAAATGCATCCTGGGTAGGAAGGAGGAGAGTTTTTTTACCCAGATGGGAGGCCAGAGTGGAAGGATAGATGGGTTGGCCAGCTGGTTTAAGAAACAACTTTGTGCCCCGTCAGAATAATATGATGATGGGACCAGCAGAAGCCGGACATTGGGAGCAGGACCGTTCACTATATAGCAGGTGGTAGTGATCCTCTTGTGGCAGCCCAGTTGGAACACCCACAGGGGTGTTTGGGAGTTGGGAGTCCGGAAGTGCAACCCTGTCAGGGTCCATAAGTGCCAGTAGAGGGCATTGTCGGGGGGGAGACCTCCCTAATTTCCATATGACCCAGAAGTGCTTCCAAGTGGACTCACTGTGGCACCGGATGCATTCCCAGGTCCAGCTTGAAAAGGAACCCACCGCCTCACATCGGGGAGTCAGAGTCGGGAGGCAAAGGACAGAAGGAGGAAGAATTTGTTTTGTATTGTGATTAATTTATTAATCTTTGCACTGGTGATTGTTAAAAGGTGTCTTTGATTTTATCTCAGTTGGGCATTATTGTGCCCGAGGTTTGGGGCTCAGTGATGCCCCCTGGTGGTTACACCATCTTGCACAAACTTTACGGTACCCCAAATCATCATGCACTATGACACATGCAAATCCATTGTTGATATGTAACAGTGGACAGTCGGTCTTCTCTGATGAAGGTGTTTGCCATGTCGATGTGGGCTCGTGTGTGCCATGTTGATGGTCAACCAGATCGAGCTTCGTCAGTTATGTTTGTTCTTTCTGCTTGAAACCCTTTCTACCCATTTGTAAACTTTTTGCTGAGTACCACTGTTTTCACTTCCGTACTGAGCCAACATCCTTCAGTGAATTTTCATGTTACACGAGGACCGTAAAGACCGTAACGTTTTCACACATGAAGGGAACCCAAACAATGGACTGAACTGCACGAGCCAACATCCTTGGGTGAATCTCAGCAGGTTTCACTCCCTCTGCCCAAAGAAATCTCACTATGGTTCGTTAGTCGACAATCCCGCGGCGGAGCATCCATGTTCACTTGACCTTGGCTTTAACTGGACTAACGGCAGAGCGCTACACTGTGTGTATTCACACTACCCATAAGCCACTGCAAACATGTTGTATTGTGTCAGCTGCGATCTGTTGTCATCAACACGTAATTTTCAAATTGCCTTAACTTTCTGATTTAGTCTAGTACAAATTTAGCGAGAATTGCAAAAAAAAAAAAAAATGCATTGCAAATAGCAAAATACACCACCATCACCGCCTAACGTGTCACCATTTTGTTTTTGTAACGGGCACTGCCATGTTTTGAGCCACATTGTCACTAATGGTTGTTGGGTTGTGGTTTCAGATGTCACTTTTTCTAACGGCATCAGTGTGACACTTTTAATACCATGGGTATTGTAAGAGCCATTTCCTAGTTATATAAGATTCATAAATATTTTACTAAGATGACAATTCATAATCTATGGGAGGTTCCTAAAACCCCCATAAGTAGAATTGCATTGGTATATTCTTGCCATTTCTAATAGCTCTGACTAAATATTATTCTCAGTTAGTGACCAGCCTTGCCATGTGTAAGGTGTAGAGGGCATACGGTTTTAAACCGGGCCTACGGGCCTTTTGTGTGTGTGAAGTAACTCAAGAAACAGCACTTATTTAAGTGCATAGCCGTACATTTAAAGCGTACAGAAGAAGAAGTTAAGAATCTTTAAGTAAAGAGGAAGAAGAAGTAAAGAATTTTTAAGTACAGAAATAACTAAAGTTTCTCAAGAAAAGCTAAATTTAGAGAAGATCCATTTTTCCTTTTTTTTGTCTTTTATTCTACGTGTGTAACTACTTTTTCTTTATTCTTGTGTGAATTATTTGCTTTTAACTTTCACTAAATATTTTTAAAATGAACTTTTGGACTGAGAGATTTCTTGCGGCACGCGTTTTACCTGTGCTTGATCTCACCTTATACTTTGGCGGTGTTGTGATATAAGATTTTGCATATAACTTGATAAATATTTTGTATGTCTTTATTTGTAATTTAGGCAAAGCAATGGAACTTAGTGTTGCATTAGTGAGAAGCATTCATGTTTACCACCCACACACACTTTAAGAATGGGTCTCTTTGAATTTTATGACACAGTTGGGAGAGGATGTGCCTTAAACCAGTTTGGCGAGTGTTTCTCTGCTAAAGTCTTTCAACCCCCGCAAGAAAGCCAAGCTTTTACTTAACATATGGTCTTGGGGGGTGGCAGGTGTTAAGATGTTCTATTCCCCCATTGGTCTGAAGTATGGCTGTTTGGAATTGGCTTGGATCAGAAGTACCATGACGTCCTATTGGCTCTAGGGGTTGGACAGAGCATCTATAAATTTACTTGCTCAACCTCACACTGTCTCTCTTACTAACATCTGATGATGAAGAAGTATCTCTCTTACTAACATCTGATGAAGGAAAGGACAACACAATGAAGAGTACAGCTTGGCAGCCATACTGAGACGGGCATGCGGCCTGTTCTGAAGAAAGCTGACCACAAATGATGCCTTAACTAGAGACATTAAGTAACAAACAAGTCTGTGTGCCGCCTGAACTACACATCACAATTTAATCAGGTTGTATGGTTGTCAATATTCAAATGTATTTTGCATTTTGTTATTATTTATGAATATTATCAATAATAAATTATTTTATGTGTAACTTAACTCCTGCTTGTCTTTTACTACACTTAATTGTCTGAGGTTATACAGTTAGGTCCATAAATATTTGAACAGAGACAACTTTTTTCTCATTTTGGTTCTGTACATGAAAGTACAGAAGTCTGCACTTCAACTGCTTCTGAGTTGATTCATTTAAAATCCATTGTGGTAATGTACAGAACCAAAATGAGAAAAAAGTTGTCTCTGTCCAAATATTTATGGACCTAACTGTAGATATAGAAGGGAAGGTGTGGAGAAGTTATATACAATAATACCTTATAAACAGTGGTAAGTCTGTGGGATCAGACATTCTGACAGAGGCTACATCTTAATAATACAAAGGGGAAAGTAGAACAATATAATACTCTGCCAAGATAAAACAGGCGGCTGCAGGTATCCATGATTAAGATGCCTTCTTAAAAATCAGGAGTGGTCTCCCCTCGACTTTCTCATATACTCAGATATTGGGATGGGTATTTGAGGAGTAAAACACAAGACAACAATTATATTTTTATATTATGTACATTAAAGAACCATCATCAACAAATCAAATCAAATTAATAATATATTGGACAATTATTATAAACGTAAAGTTGAATAAATCGGACTCTGCAGCTGCACGAATAACAGGTAAAGTACCACTTGTGGTTAGTGGAAATAACTCAAAAGTTGATAGAAATCTTCGTTTTATACCTAATACTTGTATGCAAAATTTGGTTGACCAAAGTGAAAGCACACTCAAGTTTTCGTGTTTACACACACACAGACATAATTTCATAAATGTTATTTTTGGACCCAGGGAGGTCTAAAATGTTGAGATTCATCAAAATCTCAAAATCAAATTTTTTGGACGATTCCAATACTTCATATACGAGAAAGTAAAAAGAAAAGAAAAACAAAAAACTTTGGTTATTTTTCTTTTTGTATTCGGGTGATTTTTTTGACTTGTAGATAGACTTGATGAACTAAAATTTTCATTGTTTGGTTTGGTTTGGTTTGACTGAAGTGATGGCTAGGGTACCCAAGGGACAAAAAGTGGTGATTGGAGTGGACTTCAATAGACATGTTGGTGAAGGAGGCGATGGGTAGGTAGGTATGACATCAAGGAGAGGAATGAAGAAGGTCAGAGGATAGTGGATTTTAGCAAAAGGATGGACATGGCTGTGGTGAATACGTATTTTAAGAAGAGGGAGGAACATAGGGTGACGTACAAGAGAGGAGGAAGATGCACACAGGTAGATTACATCCTATGCAGAAGAGTCAATCTGATGGAGATTAAATACTGCAGGTGGCTAAGCAGGATAGGATGGTGGTCTGTAAGATAATGTTTAAGATCAAGAAGTGGAAGAGGGTGAGGGCAGGGCCAAGGATCAAATGGTGGAAGTTGAAAAAGGAAGACTGCAAGGTTGAGTTTAGGGAGGAGGTGAGACAGGCACTGGGTGGCAGTGAAGAATAACAGCTGGGAAACTACAGCAGATGTAGTAAGGGTGACAACAAGAAGGGTGCTTGGTGTGACATCTGGACAGAGGAAGGAGGAAAAGGAAACCTGGTGATGGAATGAGGAAATACAGGAGAGTATACAGAGGAAAATGATGGCGAAGAGGAAGTGGGATAGTCAGAGAGATGCAGAAAGTAGACAAGAGTACAAGGAGATAAGGTGCAAGGTGAAGAGAGAGGTGACGAAGGCTAAAGAAAAGGAGTATGATGAGTTGAATGAGAGGTTGGACACTAAGGAGGGAGAAAAGGACCAGCGGGTGAGACAGAGGGGCAGATCTGGGAATGATGTGCAGCAGGTTAGGGTGATAAAGGATAAACATGGAAACGTACTCACAAGCGAGGAGAGTGTGTTGAGCAGATGGAAAGAGTACTTTGAGAAGCTGACAAATGAAGAGAATGAGAGATAGAGAGAGAGAGAGAAGGTTGGATGATGTGGAAATAGGAAATCAGGGAGTGCAAAAGATTAGCAGGGAGGAAGTAAGGACAGCTATGAAGAGGATGGTCCAGATGACATACCAGTGGAAGCATGGAGGTGTTTGGGAGAGATGGCAGTGTTTTTAACCAGATTATTTAATGGAATCTTGGATAGTGAGAGGATGCCTGAGGAGTGGAGAAGAAGTGTACTGGTGCTGATATTTAGGAATAACGGGGATGTGCAGGACTGTAGTAACTACAGGGGGATAACATTGATGATCCACAGCATGAGGTTATGGGAAAGAGTAGTGGAAGCTCGGTTAAGAAGTGAGGTGATGATTAGTGAGCAGCAGTGTGGTTTTATGCCAAGAAAGAGCACCACAGATGTGATGTTTGCTCTGAGGGTGTTGATGGAGAAGTTTAGAGAAGGCCAGAAGGAGTTGCATTGCGTCTTTGTGGACCTGGAGAAAGCAAATGACAGGGTGCCTCGAGAGGAGATGTGTATATGTGTATGGATATTGTATGAGGAAGTTGGGAGTGGCAGAGAAGTATGGGAGAGTGGTACAGGATATGAACGAGGGAAGTGTGACTGTAGCGAGGTCTGTGGTAGGAGTGACAGAGGTGGGATTACATCAGGGATCAGCTCTGAGCCCTTTCTTATTTGTAATGGTGATGGACAGGTTGACAGACGAGATTAGACAGGAGTTATGAATTCTTCTCATCAATTGCAATCATAATGACCTACTTTATGATGCGAAAGATCAGAATGGTAAAAAATTGCTGAAATGTTATAGAATAGTTTGGGCAATTTGTTTGCTAGGGTGCAAAAACTCATGCCTGAATTTTTCATTTTGACTGAGACTCATCTCCTTATCCTAACAGCTCTTTCTGTTTGTTCTCTCAACCTTCAGGAATAATAGCGATAAAAGAAGGAGCCATTAGATTTCAGAAGCTTGCATTAGGTATTCTGAAGGAAGAGCTTGGTAAAGGAATTTGTGAAGAATAAATGCTGTTGGAACTTAACTCACATTTATAGGATTGTGATGAAGAGTGGCCCCTACAGATCACAGCCATCAAAATTCAACTTTCATGCTCCTTGAAGCCTTCAGAGATGGAGGTCTGTCTTTGAAATTGTCTTCCACGCTCTTGCTACCATTATGAGTTTGCATAGCACTTTGACATCTCACGCCAGGTCACCTCTGAGAGAAGCAGAGAGTGTGGCATAGCGGTTCAAACCCTGACCCTGATATGTGTTCAAATCCTACTACTGACACCACTGTGCCACCCTGAGCAAGTCACTTCACCAGCCCATGTGCCAATCTGAGAAACAAAAGTAAATGGAAGCAACTGATCCTGCAATGTTGCAAGGCGCCTTGGATTAAGTCCACTATCTATGCGTTTCATTGACCGGGATCCTGAAATTTCACAGGACACTTCCACGTAGTGTCACATGCAGTCATATTTTGACATAAGATAATTCAGCATCTGCTGTTACCTCAGTTTCCCTGCTGGTGACATTATGGAGTCCATTGCTGATCTTCTCCTGCACTTCTTCATGGACGCTTGTGGCTGCAGACTGAAGGTCTCCGATGTCGTTTGTGATGTTCCTCTTAGCTGCTTGCATCTTGAGAAGTCTGGAAAAGGCAATCATGACAGAGCATCACCCCAGACTGACACCATTAGGACTCTGCAAGATTTTGATTTTTTTTAAAAAAAGTTGCCTTTTTTCACATGTTTATGGTGGTCACAAGCTGTCTACTGAAGCAGATGGCCTGCTAGGAGTTTGGGACTCACCAGGACTGAGGGGATAATAATGAGAGGCAGATGTACAAAATATAAAAGGCAGGTTTATAATCTACAATAGCAAAAAGAAAAAAAAAATGTTGATGTAAATGTTTGCACTAAACAGCAAAAAAGAATTTAGTCCATAGTTCAAATAATTCTTACTGTGAAAAAGCAAAGAAAAAAAATAATAGAGTGCATAAAACAAAACAAAGGCTCTTACCCTGATGTTTATTCAGTGTCATTCAGTTCAGGAAAAGGGATTAGCAGTCTAATAAAATAAACAAAAACTGGGCTCTGTTTCAGCCCGTGCTATAAATGCAACTCCTCTGAGAAAAAAAAAAATCTCAGGAGATGTTTATGGTTCTCCGGAGCCATAAGCCTCAACAACAGCCAACTGCTGAGCCACCAGACACCTCAAAGTCTGGCGCACCTCGCACACCCTAATTGTTTTTTGATGGATTGTAAACAGCACCCTCTTGTGGCCACAACGTACTTATAAAGACGTCTTAATTATGTGAATTTCCCCTTGGGATTAATAAAGTATCTATCTCTATCTATCTAATTTCCCGGGTCAGCTTGTATACACACAGGGGGACACCATTTCGGTCATTTTTGAAGATTTGAAGTTTTCATTTCAAAGTGTTGGACTGAAGAAAAACAAAACTGTTTTATTACTCTGATATGCCTTGAAATAAGAGTGTGTTTTAGATAATAGAAGGTGTGAAGCTTAGGATACATATGCTTAGAAATAAGGAAATATTAAGCAAACAAAGAAACAGATCTCTCTCTCTCTCTTTCTCTCTCTCTCTCTCTCTCTCTCTCTCTATATATATATATATATATATATATATATATCGGCCATCCCCTGTGGCTTCGCTCGCGTATTAGTGAAACACGACAGTGAGGAGGGCCCCGCTCAGCTCTCTACTCCTGACTTCACTCAACCCCCTGCCCTCAGCTCACAGCCTTTGTCTTCGATTAGCGTCAAGCGCAAATATATCGCTCCTGCAAGCGAACTATGATTCTTAGCGCAATGAGAGAAGTCACAAAATCAACCGGAATGTTCAAGCAAATTATATATATATACTAGCAAAATACCCGCGCTTCGCAGCGGAGAAGTAGTGTGTTAAAGAAGTTATGAAAAAGAAAAGGAAACATTTTAAAAATAACGTAACATGATTGTCAAAGTAATTGTTTTGTGACTGTTATCAGTGTTGCTGTCATCAAGGATTTGATTATCATTATTTCTTTCAATCAGGTTCGTATTTGGAGGATGTGTTGTGTTCAAGTTACATTCCGTGTTTGTCAACCGTTGTAAACATAACAGGTTTCATTCATCGAAGTTTTCACCACCCAAATCGGTACTCATGAATCTAAGATGTTTAACAGGCATTCCCGGTATTAAATTGTGGATGTGCCTGCGAATATCAGTTCGTCTTCCTCTTTATGTGAGACATCGCACACTGCATGCACGGGTTTACTTTTCCCAGTCCTGCAAAGTCAGTTCACGTGAGCCGCTCGGAGTACATGCATTGAAGGTTCTCAGCTGTGCTTGTGCTATCTCGTGTGATCTCCACGGCTTTATTTAATGTTAGCTAAGACCCGGCACTTAAAAGTTTCTCTCGCACTTTTGCTGAGTTTGTGCCAAACACTAGTCTATCCCTGACCATCTCATCTTCGTTTGCATAAGCACAGTCCTTCACCAGCAATTTTAACTCTGTTACAAAGTGATCAAAAGTCTCGTTTATATCCTGCGTCTTCTTACTAAACTTGCATCTCACGAAAATCGTATTCGTCTTAGGCATGACAAACGCCAGCAGCAGCGTGTCTATGAACCTAATTTAAAGTTAAACTTTACACCCTGCTTTCCTATTAATTTGCATAAGCACAGTCCTTCACCAGCAATTTTAACTCTGTTACAGCAATTTTAACTTTGTTACAAAGTGATCCAAAGTCTCGTTTATACCCTGCGTCCTCTCAGTAAACTTGTATCTCGCGAATATCGTATTCGTCGTAGGCATGACAAACGCCAGCGGCAGCCTGTCTATGAACTTAATTTAAACTTAAGCTTTACACCGTGCTTTGTTTCCGCAGTAGCTGCACTTATGAATATGCTTGTATGCGTCACTCGCTTCATATTCTTTTGCTGCCTTCTCAATTGTGTAATGCGTTTTTTGTTCAGCGCTCTTTGCTCTTGCTTGTTCTCTGCGTACTGCGTTCACAGTCAGTTCACGTGAGCCGCTCGGAGTACATGCATCGAAGGTTCTCAGCTGTGCTTGTGCTATCTCGTGCGACCTTGCGATGTCCACGGCTTTATTTAATGTTAGCTAAGACCCGCCACTTAAAAGTTTCTCTCGCACTTTTGCTGAGATTGTGCCAAACACTAGTCTATCCCTGACCATCTCATCTTCGTTTGCATAAGCACAGTCCTTCACCCATGAATATTTAGCGGCAGCGTGTCTATTGGATTTCTGCCAACGGACGGCCTTATATGGGCAGGCACTCAACTACGTGGGAGGCGTGGTGATGGGTGACGCAACTCCGCCTCTCATGGCGACCGAGCTGCAGGCTATGGTCGTATATATGTACGTAAGTAGGATTCAGTTATGACCATTACGCGTAGAATTTCAAAATGAAACCTGCTTAACTTTTGTAAGTAAGCTGTAAGGAATGAGCCTGCCAAATTTCAGCCTTCTACCTACACGGGAAGTTGGAGAATTAGTGACATTGTAAAGTTCAATATGGCGGCTGACAGTGGCATCATACCATCGAAATAAGTATGTACATCGGTTTCGGTTAGCGCAGGGAAGCCGCCTACCAAATTTCGTGAAGATGGGGCCATAAATAAGAAAGTTCAACATGGCGGACGTTGTCGACCGTTATCGACCGTTATGACCGTTACGTGTAGAATTTCGAAATGAAACCTGCTTAACTTTTGTAAGTAAGCTGTAAGGAATAAGCCTGCCAAATTTCAGCCTTCTATGTACACGGGAAGTTGGAGAATTAGTGATGAGTGAGTGAGTGAGTCAGTGAGTCAGTCAGTCAGTCAGTCAGTCAGTCAGTGAGGGCTTTGCCTTTTATTAGTATAGATATATATGAAAACATCTAAATCCGTTAAGTAGTTCTCTCGTTCACTAACTAAGCTGAGTTAAGGTTACGCCCCGAGGCAGACGCGTGAGTGAGGAGGGCTCCGTCCCACTCCCTGCAGCCCGATGAGTCTCTCTCGGATTCGCCCTAATAAATCGCTCCTGCAAGTGAACTCTGATACTTAGCGCGATGAGAAAGTCGCAAAATCAACTGAATGTTCAAGTAAATTATAGAAAAACACCCGATCTAAGTCCATTAAGTAGTTCTCTCGTGAAAAGCGGACAGAGTTACAAACAGGTCTAAAATATGGACCACGAAATTTTTAAAACCGTTTCTTAGCGAGCACCTATGGGCCAAGGGTAACATATTGTAGCGACCTCCGCATCAGGCTCGAAAAGAGAAGAAGTTAAAAAAAAAAAAAAAAACAGACAGACATAGTAAAGTCTCACCAAAACGTTTTTACTGGAACAATCAAGAAAAAGAACACCGACCTCGTAACCCCAAACACACCCCCTTTTTAAGCACCCTCTCCAACCCCTCCTCCCCCTTACCGCCTCAATCAATACCCCGCTGTCAGTCTTCCGTGCTGAACTCCGCCCTCCCTCAAGCGGACCTAACAGTCTTCGATCTGGCTGGGACGCTACACCATATTCCAAATTTCAAGTCCCAAGTCCACATGTTTCGGGAGATTTCATGATGAGTGAGTCTGTGGTATTTGGCATATATATTGTCACGCACGTGCGATTAGGGGGCCGCGTAAGGACCTAAACTGTAGCGTTAAGGCGCATGCCAGAAGGGATTGGTGGGGTACTAACCTCTCTCTCTTTATTTTTGCAGAAAGAAAGACGCACCACCGCCATGAATCTGCCACACCTACCTGATCACGCATCACCACTTCCGCCCTTCCTCTGTTGACCTCTGATGATGTAATCAATCCCAGAATCCATCTCGGTTCCTTCCCAGCATTCATTTCGGTTTATTTCCGGTCCCTCACCATAAATGCTCCCCCTCTCTGCCATTCTGGCAGTCTCTGTTAGATGCAATTATCTTGTATAAATCTACTTGGACTCATTCTCTACAGTATACGGGGCTGGAAAACCCTAAACCTTGCTGAGTTGTTTGTCTTTTTTCTACAATATATATTGTCACACACGTGCGAGTAGGAGGCAGCTGAAGGGCTTAAGTAATGATAATACCACATCCGACCAGGACTCAGGGAGGGGAGAGCGGGGTGCACTAACTGTCTTTCTCAGATCCCTGCAGACCTTTCCCGAGAAATCCTACCAGGTTCCGGTACCTCAGAAGATGTCAGTTCCGGGTCCCGCCCCTTGATGACGTCACTTCCTGTATGGGCCTTTAAAGCCGCCATTTTACCACCAAGGAAGGAGTTCTGTTTTGGACTCAGTATTGTGAACATCTCTGTTCAATTTCAAAATATCTTTTGCAGCCAGGGATATTATACGGGTGGCTTCCCCAAACCTTTTTATGATGTCTGGTCTGTGTTTATATCACAATATATATAGTGTACATATATATATATATACATATACATATATATATACATATACATGTATATATATATATGTATATATATATATGTATATTGTAAGATATGGCCGGCTATGTACCCTGGCCAATACCCCCAAGCCGCCAGGTGGAGCCCTCCTTGCAGCATGGAGGTTCCCAGAAGACCAGCAGGACATCATGGACAATGGAGTTTTTATGCACCGTCCTGCTGGATGCCATGGGGGCCACAAGAGGGAGCTGCAGGGAGGACCGAAGAGTTCTTTGTACCTTATGACCCGGAAGTTCGTCATAGGAAGAGTGACGGGCTTCCGGGTTGAAAAGAAAGGGACTATTTACCCTAACCCGGAAGGAATAAGGACTTGTGGACTGTTGGGCAGGAACACCTCCGGGTCAGGGAGTATAAAAGGATCATGGGAACTCCCAGACA
>JANRMT010062802.1:11837989-11881308 GCA_026402145.1 Polypterus bichir lapradei | reverse complement strand
AACAAAGGCATGTGCATTGTATTTGACACTCCAACAGATGGCGCATCGCAAACATTAACTCTGCTTTTACGAATCCTTTACTAAATGGCTTATGGCAGTGACATATTTGTTGCATTTGTCACTCCAACAGATGGTGCATCACTGCGTTCACGAATCCCATGCCAAAAGGCAATGGGATGGGATGAACTCATGATGAAGCCACTGGAGGAGATAAGACCACCCAAACAACAGCAAACCCAAAAAAAGGATTTCACTTTCCAGTGTTTAATTTTATTTGGTGCAAATACACTGATCAGCTGAAACAATAAAAGCACTGAGTGGTGAAGTGAAGACCATTGATTGTCTTGTTTCAGTGGCACCTGTCATGGGGTAGGATATACTAGGCAGCAAGTATAGAGATATTTCTTGAAGTTGATACAATGGAAGCAGGAAAAATGGACAAGTGTAAGGATCTGAGTGAATCTGACAAGGGCCACATTGTGATGGGTAGATGACTGGGTCAGATCATCTCCAAACTGGCAGGTCTTGTGGGGTGTTACTTGTATGCAGTGCTTAGCACCTACCAAAACTGGTCCGAGGAATGACAAACGAGTCACGGTACCCAAGGCTCATTGATATATGTGAGGACAGAAGGCTAGCCCATCTGGTCTGATCCCACAGAAGAGCCACTGTAGCACAAACTGCTGAAGAACTTAACGGTAGCCATGAGAGAAGGAGTCAGAGTGCCCATGCGGACCCCTGTCCAGTGCTGAAGGGTACTACAATTGGCTCACGAGTGACAAGATCACTTGTCACCCTTTGGAAATGACCCTCTATCTGCTGCAGCCAGGTGTTATGTGGGTGTCCCCTTGGCCTGGTCCAGCCACTCTGGTTCTCAACAATGAGGGTCTTGTGAGCCGGATCACCCTCGGGTAATCGCGCCACATGGCCATAGTGCCGTAACTGACACTCCCTCACATTTCAGGTCATGTGCCTCATTCGGGACTCCATGAGCAACACAAAGTCAAACCAGCGGCACCCAAGGATTCTCTGAAGAGACACTAAAAGAGTCCAGTCTTCACCTCAGGTCACTGGATAGCATCTCAGAAACGGGAAGCACCAGGATTCTAAAGACTTGAACCTTCGTCCTTTTCCAGAGATATCAGGAGCGCCACACACCCCATTTCTAGTGACCTCATGACCCCCTATGCCTTCCCAATCCATCCACTGACTTCATAGGAAGAGTCACCAGAGAGATGAATGTCACCACTGAGGTAAGCAAACCTCTCGACGAGGTCGACACTCTCCACAGATAGACACCCTGCTGACGGCCTTGCCCAAGAGGTCATCTTAGTTTTTATCAGGACACTCAGACTCTTCACTCAGTCCCTTGAGAGCCCCCATCAGAGCCTCCATTGAAGATCACAGCATCGTCAGCAAAGTCAAGATCACTAGAACTCTCTTAGCCAGCTGATGCCCCACAGCCACTGGACCCACTCATATTAAAATAAAGTACCACAAAATGAACCCAGCTGGCAATACATTGCTATGTGGCAGACACATGTCAAGAAGCGAACATGTGGATTTCAAGATGACAGTGACCAGTCCAGTTAGTCTGTGGATCTGTGAGACCGCAGTGCTACCCGCTGTCACACACATGTGCTTGGGGAACAACCTAGAGGCTTGTGTGAGTGTAATTTACCACAGAGACACGAGCGGGCACTGTGTAATAACATTCTCTCTTCTCCTCTCCAACTTTGATATCATTTCTGGGGTCAGACCACTTAGACCAACCTCTTCCTCTCAGAATCCATCTTAAGAGGAAACAACGCCATCTTGGGCAGACCGATTGATTGTTTTAAGATGTCTCATCTTAGCGCTGTGCCACGTGTTTTATTTTACAGCTTTTGTGCCACTTTAATATAAGGGGTTTACCTCCAGGTGCCCCACACCCTTTATCTTGTGCTTTTGTCTCGCCACATTACTAGTAATTTTGTGCAACTGGCCTGGCTGGTGTGAATGTGTGGGTGGCTGTCCATCTACGTCCCCCGTTGAAAGTAATTTTAGTCTCTCAACAGGACTGTTTTGTCATGTGTGTCACTGCACCAGATGCCATTTTGCCATCCTTTTCCAAGAAGACCTTACTGTCATCAGGATCTAAGCCCAACTAAAAAAGAAGCAGAACCAGTGGCTTTGCTAGAAGGCTTAACCCTGATCTCGGCCATCCAGTCCAGCTGCAGATCTACCAGTCCTCATTGACTGCATGAAAACTCCACAGGGTAACCAACTGAAACCTGACATTGTGAACACTACATGAGACACAACACCCCCCCGACCCACCACCACCTCCATGCTTATGTCAAACACAAACACATACTGTATGTTGAGGTAAAGACATTAACAGAGAAGGTAGACTAAGCCCCTAATAAGTAATGAAGCTAGCATCACCCATGAACAGAATGGGGGGTCCCCACCCCGACCCCTCCAAAACCATCGCTTACTTCATGAAGAACCAGACCATAACACACAGGACACTCTTCACACTGGTGAGTCGTTCTGTCGTTGAAGAAGTTGACCTGGCACTGGTCGCACTTGTATCCCGTGAAGCCCTGGCGACACAGGCAGGTTCCGTTGTTGTGGCACTGCATGATGACGGAGCCCATGGGAGAGCAGTTGCAAGCTGAGGAGAGATGAGAAGGAACCAAATGAATAAATACACAAAGAAATAATCAAATACATAAATAAATGACTATTCCATTTCCGAACGCCGAAGTAGCGAGGCTTCTCTCCTAAGACCCAGTCCATACTAAGTGTGCGTCGCCCTGTTGGTTGTACTGAACGAGGACAGGTAGCTTTATTCACCGAGAAAGTCAAGGCTGAGAATCCGTATACTTTAATGTAGATTTCTGGCAAGAAGTCCTACAAAGTATTAAGACGTGAAAACAATTGAAGGTAAAAGGATGATAATTTCCATCCAACCTGCTATATCCTAACTACAGTGTCACGGGGGTCTGCAGGAGCCAATCCCAGCCACCACTGGGCACAAGGCAGGAAACAAACGCTGGGCAGGGTGCCAGTCCACCAAGCACACACACACTAGGGACAATTTAGGATCACCAATGCACCTAACCTGCATGTCTTTGGACTGTGGGAGGAAACCCACGTAGACACGGGGAGAACAAGCAAACTCCACCCAGGGAGGACCCAGGAAGCGAACCCAGGGCTACTTACTGTGAGGCAGCAGCGCTACCCACTGCGCCAACGTGTCGCCCGGATGATAATTTCCTTAACCTAAAATGCAATATGGTGGAAAGTAAAGCTAAGGCTAAAGCAGCGCCAGTAGCAAAAAGGGAGCGAGGGACATACCAATATGTATTAAATTAAAAGAGGGGGGGGGATTTTGGAGATAGATAGATAGATAGATAGATAGATAGATAGATAATGTACCAAACAGTCTAATAGCAATATTAAAACAGCTGGCTGTAGCAGCACAATGACCAAATCAATGTTTGGACATCTGTCAGCTTTGTGTTGCCAAAGTCTGGGCTGCAGGACATCTATGTGCAAGTCTGCTGTTCTTTTACCAGTTTTCTATGGTTGGCGATCTGCGCCCCCACCACCCGATCAGGGCACCATGCAGTCCCTACACTGATGGATTGAAGGCCAGAGGTCCACATGACCATCATCATCATTATATTCTTTCAAGTGAAGCCTGTAAACCATGAAGATTGATTGAGATCATTGATGTTAGGTAGAATGCCCAGTGGGGGCTGGCTGGGTGGTCTCGTGGCCTTGAAACCCCTGCAGATTTTGTTTTTTCTGTCCTCCTGGTCATCGGGCCTCACTTTATTCTTTGTTACTTATCATTGCCTAATCTTATTTTCTATAAACTTCTCTTAATTCATCTTATAAAGGACTTTGATATGTATGAAAATCCATCCATCCATCATCCAACCCGCTGTATCCTAACACAGGGTCACTGGGGGCTGCTGGAGCCAATCCCAGCCAACACAGGTAGCAAGGCAGGAAACAAACCCCAGGCAGGGCACCAGCCCACCGCAGGGCACACACACACACACACCAAGCACACACTCGGGACAATTTAGGATCACCAATGCACCTAACCTGCATGTCTTTGGACTGTGGGAGGGAACCCATGCAGACACGGGGAGAACATGCAAACTCCATGCAGGGATAAGCGAACCCAGGTCTCCTAACTGCGAAGCAGCAGCGCTACCACTGCGCCACCGTGCCGTCCTTGTATGAAAATGTGCCATAGAAATAAATGTTGTTGTTGTTACTGAGCTCCTTTAAAAAAACACGAGATGTCCCGTAGTGATGTCTAGGACCTCAATGGCGGTGTTACAGTTCATAAAGAAGTGCAGCTATTGAGAAAGTCACTTTGGTTTAAGAGGCGGGCAAGGTTTGATTTGAATTTTATATGTTGTAGGACAGATTGGCATTACCCATTTTGCTTTACGTTGGCACACAAGTCTTTTACTGAAGAGGCGGCTGCCAGATCTTCTTAGTGTCAGCTCTCCTCAGTGAGTTGGCCCCTGTTTGGAAAGCATTTTCTGGGTCTCACCTGATAAGGCTGCTCCATCACCGTTCACGGGCATCCAGGGACGTCTCCATAAGGCTGGGGAGACACTTGATGTTACACGACACAACGCTGCTGCTGGTGTACTGACTATACTTGTGTGTGCAGTTTAAGTAAATCTGGAAGATTCCACCAGGTAGCAGTGTGAGAAATCATCACGGTGACAAAATGTCATCTGGTTTCGCTGGGTTGTGAGTCGAGGGAAGAAAGACGTTTCTGATGAAAATCTTTACATTCTGATGCTGTTGTGAAAAGAGGACAACAGAGACACAGAGGATGGCACGTGAGACCTTTAAATGTATCGCGTCACTACGATGGGAAATTTACAACGCTTGTATTGCCTATGCAAGAAATGGATGAAGATGAGCACCACGAATATATTCTCATGTCAGCACTGAAGTTTGATGATTTGCTTCACCGCATCGAACCGTTCATCAAACATTGAAGAACACAAATTGATCCTGTTGGCAGCTGCATTGCTTCTTGTTGTCACAAGGATTGTTGACGTCACATACCAAACAGTCACCACTTCTGAGGCCCTACTCAGAAGACGCGTCAAAAGAACGTTGGGAAATGCATGGCAGCCATGATGTGTGCACGTAAGCATTCCGAGTGTGAAGTATAAACCGGCCCTAAGGCTCCATTTAAATGCTTGGTCGCTGAATAAAGAGCCATAATGGCAAAGCTTTGCTCCAGTCATCAACCAAAAGGCTGGGCCTATGTGCACCCAAGAAATCAAAGGCAAAATGTCCATTCCGTCCTTTATAGCCCACTGCAAGCACTAGATAGACAGATGGATACTTTATTAATCCCAAGGGGAAATTCTCATAATCCAGCAGCGGCATACTGATACAAAAAACAATATTAAATGAAAGAGTAATAAAAATGCAGGTAAAAACAGACAATAACTTTGTATAATGTTAACATTTACCCCCCCGGGTGGAATTGAAGAGTCACATAGTGTGGGGTCTCCTCAGTCTGTTAGTGGAGCAGGACGGTGGCAGCAGTCTGTCTCTGAAGCTGCTCCTCTGTCTGGAGATGATCCTGTTCAGTGGATTCTCCATGATTGACAGGAGCCTGCTCAGCGCCCGTCGCTCTGCCACGGATGTCAAACTGCCCAGCTCCGTGCCTACAGTAGAGCCTGCCTTCCTCACCAGTTTGTCCAGGCGTGAGGCGTCCTTCTTCTTTATGCTGCCTCCCCAGCACTAGATCTGCGCCCTCGGCCTGCTCGTAATTTCTACCCCTTAGCAGGACCCCCTGTTACCTTGGATGGAGCAACAACAAAGGTTCACATGATCCCTTTTTACTCAAAAGGTGCTGGAAAGTAAAGAGTGGAAGACCATGTGTAACAACGGAGGGACGAGGGTCCACATTCAACCAAAAGACGTGAACAGACTAACTGGCAATTCTAAATTGTCTCCGTGTGTTTGTGTGTGTGTGGGTATGGGTGTGTGCATGAGGGGACCCTGCAGTGGCCTGGTGTTGTGTCCCATTCCTGTCTATTGCCCAGTGCTGCCAACCAGAATGTCATGTAATGTGCCCTGCGGCGGATGGCTGGAGCCCTTACAACAACAACAACAACATTTATTTCTGTCACGCATTTTCATGAGAAAAAAGACAAAATAAATCAGAAAATAAAATTAGGCAGTACTAGTTAACTAATTAACACAGAATAAAAGTAAAGTCTGATGGCCAAGAAGGACAGAAAAACAACAACAACAAAAAAAACTCCAGACGGCTGGAGCAAACAAAACAAAAATCTGCAGGGGGACTGAGGCCACGAGACCACTCAGCCAGCCCCCACTAGGTTGTGGACAACGGCCGGCAGTTTATCCCAGCCAAGACTCCCAAGCTGCCAGATGGAGCCCTCCCTGCAACGTGGAGATGCCCCGAATTCCAGCAGGGCATCATGGACTTTGGAATTTTAATACACAGCCCTGCTGGATAACGTCGGGGCCGCCAGGGGACGCTGCAGGAAGGCACAGAGACATTTATTTTACATACAGCCCAGAAGTACATCCCAGTCACATGGTTGGAAGAAATAAAGTGCTTCCGGGCTGACGAAGAAAAGGAGTTTTCACCTGACCCGGAAGTGCTGGATAGTCACATGGACTGAGGGGTCAGAAGCACTTCGGGGTCAAGGACTATTTAAAGGACTGTGGGAGATTCCAGAGTTGAGCTGAGCTGGGTGGAAGGGTGGCAACGCGTCTGGGAGTTGGAGGATTGGTTTATTGAGTTTTGTGTATTATTACATGGGTATTGTGGAGTGTAGGGTGCTTTGTGCACAGTATTATTACAAAATAAATAATAATTAGACTTTTACCTGGTGTCTGACGTATTGTCTGAGGGTTCAAGGGGACGACAGCGCCCCCTATCTGTCACAAGGTATTCTACTTAACATCAATGATTTCAATCATTTGTAGTCCCCGAGTATGGAAGGACCTGGGGAGAGAGTATTTTCAAGCCCGTTTCTCCCCCAGACAGACAGAGGGCAGCCCCCTTGGTTTCCAGAAGGGCCACAGGTTGTGAACATGGAAGCTCAACTCTGCTGTGGTCCGTGGCCACCGCCAGGGGACGCCTGGACTTTTACAGGGTCCTATTTGGCAGCACTTCCGGGTGTGGAAGAAGCTCATTGGGCACCTGGACTGTTTCTGGGTGCCCTATAAAAGGAGCCAGTCACCACGAGGAAGATGAAGCTCTTGAGGAGGAGTGGAGATGGAAGGACTAGTGGCAGAAGGAATGTGGCGGGGCTTGTGCTTGACCGTGTGTAAATAAATAAACTGTGTGCTGTGTGGCAAAGTCGTGTCCTGCATGTCTGTGTCGGGGATAGGGCGGCTGTACGTGCCCTGGGTTTCAAGTACCCGTCATGGGAAGATGACTGTGTGCTCATAGGTGTTACATTTAATGAAGTCCTCCCAAAGTAAATCAGAACTCGAGAGAGTGGAGCCTCCTGCACATCCTGCACACACTCACCTCTGCAGCCCCGAGAAGAGAAGCTGAAGAATCCTCTCCGGCAAACTGTGCACTTCAGGCCTTCAACTCCTGGCTGGCACTGGCACTGCCCGGAGATGGGATGGCAGGCGGGCGACAAGGAGCCAATCAGACTGCAGTTACACCTGTGGGGAGGACACATGTCGAGTGATTTAAGTAGGCAGGGTGGCCTTGGGTTAAAAAAAAAAAAATCTATAGATGTAGGTGCCAGGCTGACTGTACCAAACAGTAACTGCTTAAAGTGTTAATAATAATAATAAATATTATTGCCTGGTTTATTCCAACCCATGATAATTTTATTAATCTCTATGTGCTTATAACAATCACATCCTCAAAATCGCTTAATTTAATTTAGCAGCAGGGAGGGCTGAGCCAATCATGGCAGCACCGGGCACAAGGCAGAAAACATTCCTTTGTGTGCCAGTCCATCATTTGACGAGGGGCAAATTTAAAGTTGCCAAGTATCTTTGTGATGTGGGAGTAAACCTGGAGCCATCGGCCATTAGAGGACATGCAAACCCCACATGGACAACAGCTGTGGGCACAGGATGTGAATTCAGGATGCAGGAAGCTCTGCACCACATTAAAAAAGCAGTTATTTCCCCCACAAAAAAAGATTTATAGCACCTTTCATAATAAACATTTCAATGCACAATATAATATTTAAAGAGTTAAAATTAAACAAGTTATATAGAGCCTTTGACCCTAAACAAAACACGTGCAGAGTGACCTTTACAAACCCATTGAATTCAGTGTCACAGAGTGCAGAACCTGCCCTGACAGCACTGGGCACAAGGCATGCCATTGTAGGGCACATTCACACACAAGGCCAAGGGGCTAATTTATAGTACCTCACCCTGGTGGGTTTTCAACAGAATAGCAGTTGGCACCACCTGCTCTGTTTTAAAGCGGACGTTGCAGGTCACTAATGGCACACCCCTAACCTTAACCTAAGCTGGTTAAGTTTGCAGATGATACCAAGATAGGTGGATTAGCAGATAATTTGGAATCCGTTATATCATCACAGAAGGACTTGGATAGCAGACAGGCTCGGGCAGATTTGTGGACGATGAAATTTAATGTCAGTAAATGTAAAGAACTACACATAGGAAGTAAAAATGTGAGGTTTGAATACACAGTGGGAGGTCTGAAAATCGAGAGTCCACCTTATGAGAAGGACTTAGGAGTCGCAGTGGACTCTAAGCTATCGACTTCCAGACAGTGTTCAGTTGCCATTAAGAAGGCTAACAGACTGTCAGGTTATATAGCGCCTTGATGTGTGGAGTACAAGTCACAGGAGGTTCTGCTCAGCTTTATAACACACTGGTGAGGCCTCATCTGGAGTGCTGGGGGCAGTTTGGGTCTCCAGGCTACAAAAAGAACATAACAGCACTAGAGAAGCTCCAGAGAAGAGCGACAAGGCTGATTCAGGGCTACAGGGGATGAGTTATGAGGAAAGATTAAAAGAGCTGAACCTTTACATTTTAAACAAAAGAAGATTGAGAGGTGACCTGATTGACGTGTTTAAAATTATGAAGGGAATTAATCCAGTGGGCCGAGACTGTTATTTTAAAATGAGTTCATCAAGAACACGAGGACACAGTTGGAAACTTGTGAAGGGTAAATTTCGCACAAACGTTAGGAAGTTTTTCTTTACACAAAGAACCATAGACACTTGGAATAAGCTACCCAGTAGTGTGGTAGACAGTAAGACTTTAGGGACTTTCAAAACTTGACTTGATGTTTTCTTGGAAGAATAAGTGGATAGGACTGGCGAGCTTTGTTAGGCTGAATGGCCTGTTCTCGTCTGGAGTGTTCTAATGTTCTAATGCTTAGTGATTTTCAGTCCCATAATGTGTATATATATATATATATATATATATATATATATATATATACAGTACAGGCCAAAAGTTTGGACACACCTCCTAATTCAATGTGTTTTCTTTATTTTCATGACCATTTACAGCACTCCATCACTCTCCTTCTTGGTCAAATAGCCCTTACACAGCCTGGAGGTGTGTTTGGGGTCATTGTCCTGTTGAAAAATAAATGATCGTCCAACTAACCTGACTTCTGCACAACACAACTGCTGGTCCCAACCCCATTGATAAAGCAAGAAATTCCACTAAATAACCCTGATAAGGCACACCTGTGAAGTGAAAACCATTTCAGGTGACTACCTGTTGAAGCTCATCGAGAGAATGCCAAGAGTGTGCAAAGCAGTAATCAGAGCAAAGGGGGGCTATTTTGAAGAAACTAGAATAGAAAACATGTTTTCAGTTATTTCACCTTTTTTTGTTAAGTACATAACTCCACATGTGTTCATTCATAGTTTTGATGCCTTCAGTCATGAAAATAAAGAAAACACATTGAATGAGGAGGTGTGTCCAAACTTTTGGCCTGTACTCTATATATATATATATATAAATATATATATTGTGGCGGACGGACAGGTCCCATGACCGGCCAGGATGCCCCTTCTACATATGTTCCAGGGGGCAACCATGGGCTGCTCAATACCTCCCCCGGGACACTTGGTGGCAGCCTCCCTGGCTCTCGGTGGTGCCTCACCTGGAAGCTAGGAGGAGGAGTGGTGATAAAGAAGAAGAAGAAGAAAGTGTGTGGTTGTTTGGTGGTGCTTAGGGGACTATGTTGTGACTGGGGGACACGGGGAAGACGTGCCCTCCAGCCTGTTCATTGAAATGCACTCAAAGGAGATGTTGCATTGTGCAGTTTGAATTAAGTTCAATTACAGAAGATTCATTTAATTTTATTTCAGGGCATTTATAAAATTAAATGGAGTTATTTTCAGTCATTATGGCTTCTTTATAATTCTTACAAGTAAAACAAATTCAATTTAAATTTTCTTAAGTTTAGCTTGTTTCATTCATTTAACCTCATGGATCTTGTTATACAACAGCAATGAATAAAAATGTAATTTATGCCTGCATTTTATTATTTAAATGTACTCAGTTTATTGGAATTAAATGCAATCTAATCCTCAGCTGAACGTATTTCAATTTCTGCTCTTCATTTCATTTTGTAATTTTTGTAATTATAATTTTTTAATTTTGTATAACTTGGAGTGAATCAAATTGAGGTGGTCTTAAATGTGGGCAGCATGGTGGCACAGTGGTGAGTTTTGTTGGGTTAAATGGCCGGTTTGTTCAAATGTATGTAACAGAAAACATTCATTCGGACAGAGTCTGGGGTTCAAGTGCCAGCCTAGCACTGCCCATGTGGGATTTGAATGTAGAATTTAGGGGTAATCATAGACTCTGACCTAAACTTTAAGTCATATAGCAACCAGACTACTAAGATTGTATTTTTTCCCTTAAGAAACAGAGCAAAAGTTAGACCTCTTAAAACGTTACAAGATGCTGAAAACTGAGTTCACGCTTTTGATTTTAGTTGACTAGACTACTGTAATGCACTCCTAACAGGACCACCTAAGACAGACATCAAGTGGTTGCAATTAGTGCAGGAAACAGCAGCCAGAATCTTAACTAGAAAAAGAAAATGTGAGCACATCACACCAGTCCTGGCGTTGTTATACTGGTTACCCGTGTCATTTAGAATTGACTTTAAAATACTACTAATGATGTATAAAGCCTTAGACTGTTTTGCTCCTTCCTATATATGGGAATGCCTGTCCCCTTACACCCCAAATTGTAACCTTGGATCCAGGCCCGAGGAGAGGGGGGGTGTAGCCGGTACATCATTCCAGGGCCTATGAAGCCCAATACATCCCATGATTTTTATTATAATTTGAACATTTATTTATTGGGGCGGCATGGTGGCGCAGTGGGTAGTGCTGCTGTCTCGCAGTTAGGAGACCAGGGTTCGCTTCTCGGGTCCTCCCCGCGTGGAGTTTGCATGTTCTCCCCGTGTCTGCGTGGGTTTCCTCCCACAGTCCAAAGACATGCAGGTTAGGTGCATTGATGATCCTAAATTGTCCCTTGTGTGTGCTTGGGGTGTGTGTGTGTGTGTGTGTGCGCCCTGTGGTGGGCTGGCACCCTGCCCGGGGTTTGTTTCCTGCCTTGCGCCATTGTGTTGGCTGGGATTGGCTCCAGCAGACCCCTGTGACCCTGTAGTTAGGATATAGCGGGTTGGATAATGGATGGATGGATGGATATTTAATTCATTTAATTTTTATTGTAATTTTTTAAATTTTGCAAGTCTGTTTAGTTTCAAAATTAACAAGGCATGTCACAGGGTACTTAGCAGTGGTCAACAGTTTACGACATAAGAGACATTCATGAAGGTTGCCCTTGGAGTGAAGTCACGTGGTCTACAAGGGTATTCCCCACTCGGTGGGAAGTGATGATGAGGAGGGGGTTCCGGGCGCAGTGAGAAAAAAGTCATCAGCCGGCAAACAAGTACGTCACATAGTCGCCGCGTTCTGAGACACCGCAAAGTCGGGAAAGCGGATTAAGTGAACCGTTGCGAACAGTCGAGAAACTAGACAAGTGCCAAAGAAGGATAATACAAAGAAACATCACGGAATCCGAAACGTGTCGTTATCTTGAGAAGGAGACGTCCTTACAAACTAAGACAAAGAACGGTGTGAGAACTTTCACGTACAAGATTGCGAAGCTTTGAGTGAGCGCAAAGCAATAGAAGGCCTATACATACTTATCTAAATGTATCAATGTAATCTACGATTGTTAGAAATAAATAATAATATATACACATACATGAGTGTAGACTGCGGTGGGCTGGCGCCCTGCCCAGGGTTTGTTTCCTGCCTTGTGCCCTGTGTTGGCTGGGATTGGCTTCAGCAGACCCACGTGACCCTGTAGTTAGGATATAGCAGGTTGGATAATGAATGGATGGATGGATGAGTGTAGAATTTTGTATAAGGGCTCACACACTGAGTGGCGCAGTGAGTAGCGCTGTTGCCTCGCAGTTAGGAGACCTGGGTTCTCTTCCCGGGTCCTCCCTGCGTGGGGTTTGCATGTTCTCCCCGTGTCTGCGTGGGTTTCCTCCCACAGTCCAAAGACATGCAGGTTAGGTGCATTGGCGATTCTAAATTGTCCCTAGTGTGTGCTTGGTGTGTATGTGTGTGCGCCCTGTGGTGGGTTGGTGCCCTGCCTGGGGTTTGTTTCCTGCCTTGTGCCCTGTGTTGTCTGGGATTGGCTCCAGCAGACCCCCTGTGACCCTGTAGTTAGAATATAGCGGGTTAGATAATGGATGGATGGATGGGTCCACACACCTTCTTTGCACCGGGGCCCGGATTTTCTGTCAGCGGCCCAGCTTGGATCTTTTAATGGTGGTCTGTTTATCATTCTTAAGTATAAAAGAAGTAGTGAGGCGGCCTTTTGCTGGTATGCACCTAAAATCTGGAATACTTTACCAGTAGAAATTCACCAGGCTAACACTGTGGAACATTTTTTTAAAAACTGTTCAAACCTTATTAGTATAGATTTGGCTTTTTTGTTGCTACATTTTAGTTCTGCTCATAATAGACTACATAGGTGGATTCTTCTGGGGTTTGCTATCTTTACTAACCTTCACTTTTACTTTACTGGTTCTTCTGTGGTGGCGATTTGTGCCACCACGGCCACCACCCGATCAACGTCCTGTGCAGCCACCTGTGAGGCTGGAATGAAGTTGATACCCCAGCTATCCACGATACCCACTGCGTTGAATCCTCTCCGACGAAGCCCAGAAACAACTAGGAAGGATGTAAGGACTTTAATGTTAGGTAGAACTCCCAGTGGGGGCCGGGTGGTCTTTTGGCATTGGATCCCCTGCAGGTTTTGTTTTTTGTTTGTTTGTTTTTTCTGTTCTCATGGCCGTTTCACCTTATCACTGGGCTCGGCTCTGCTATATAACGTGATGGACTTCATTTTACCAATTCCTCATTTCTAGATGTTTTCCACAGCTCTCTATGTAACGCATACTACACTATGTCCTTTGTGGACCGACCGCAGCTCGTTGACCCCAACATAACACTTTGTAGCCCACCTTTGGCAGCCGATCCCAGGCTGCAGGTTGAAGGAGCCCATCTCACACTGACCACAGTCTCGTCCGGCCACCAGATTCAGGCAAGGGCACTGTCCTGTCTCTGGGTGGCAGCCTCTTTCCAAAGTGATGGACCCCGCTGAGCTGCAGTTACAAGCTGGAGAGAGAGAAGGGAGAAAGGCGCTATATAAGTTACAAAGTCAGAGAGACACAAACATCTCCCTGTCCAGAATCTTGGTAATCGGGGTTGAACTGATATCACACTTACATATAGCGCCTTTACACAGCCCACTGTATTTGCTTATCCATGTATGTGTTGCATTCATCTTTTCTTAGTAAAGCCAGGATTTAAAATGAAGGAAAACTCTGAGGTGACTTACTAGTTGTTTGGCTGGCCGGTTGATTGATGCATTTGTGGATTTATTGGTGTGTAACTAATTGATTGTTGTACTGATGAAAGCACTGAGGAATATTTAGGGCCAAATTAAATAAATACGCAAATAAATAAATGCACTGTGAAATGTAACAGTACATAAATAAGGATAACATGATATGTGAGCTTAAATCATTCAGTCTGTCATGAAATAAGTGCTTTCCGTTGCTTATTTCTTTATATTTTTATTTCAGTGACACCGCACACAACACGAAATATTGCCTGAAGTGAAAACCGTCATTTACATCCGTCATATTTGAGAGGGTGGGCTCTAGTGAGTGCTGCAATGTGATTGGTGAATCGTCGGTGGAGGGGGTGTAACTCTACGACCATCGGGTGCTAATGTGACAGACAAACACCACATGGCAGACGCAGACACCTTAGAGGGTCGAATCCTGAATTACGGTGGCTGCGCTGAGCTGTAGTTGTGGCTGACTTCCTCTTGCACTCTTCCAGGAATATTTATTTAAATTAGTAAAGTAATGATGGGCATTTACATTCACTTTACTGATTCGATTCTTTCAAACTACACATTTAGGGGAATCGATTCTTTTGATTCATTTCTTTGATTACAGATGGTGTATTCAGTATACTGGATTATATGTATTGTGGCAGACGGCCAGGGATCTTGCCCCACCGGGACGCCTGGATCAAGGAAGCCCCGGGAGAGGTGCAATATCTTCCCTGGACGCAAGAGGGCAGCCCTACTGGTTTCCATCAAGGGCCACAGATACGGAGCTTGGCAGCTCAACCCGGTGGGAGTCCGTGGCCCAGATAAGGGGCTTCCTGGACGGTTCCTGAGCCCTGGAGGACAGCACTTCCGCGACACCAGGAAGTGCTGCCGGAAGACCATCACCAAGAACCTGGAGCACATCCGGGGCGTGATAAAAGGGGACGCCTCACTCCCTTCGAAGAGCCGGAGTTGGGAGAAGGAAGACTGAATTTGCTAGAGAGGAGTGGAGGCTGCTAAAGAGAGATGAAGGACTGAGCAATATTGTGTGACTTGCTGGAACCAAACTGTAAATAGTGTCTGTAAATAAACCGTGTGTTGTGGACATTGGTGTCGTGTCTGTCTGTGGCCGGGCTAGTCTTTACAGTATATACTGTATGTGTACACATACACACATATATATATACATACATATACACATACACACACACACACACACACACACATATATATACATACATACACACACACACACACACACACACACATATATATACATACATACACACACACACACACACACATATATATACATACATATACACATACACACACACACATATATATATACACATACATACATATACACATACACACACACACATATATATACATACATATACACATACACACACACATATATACATACATATACACATACATACACACACACATATATATATATACACATACATACATATACACACACACACACATATATATACATATACACATACACACACACACACACATATATATATATACATACACACACACACATATATATTTATATACATACATACATATACACACACACACGCATATATATATACATATACACATACATACACACATATATATATATCTATTATCTATATTATAATCTATTGGAATGTACTTTGTAATGCATGTAGTGCATCATTTCAACAGATGGCGCATCACAAACATGTTGGAATGATAAAAACAATGTGAGTGTCTTTAGCATGAAATTGATTGCACTGTAAGGTTGAGATCAACAATGAATTAAAGGTCCAACCTGCTGATTTAAACTTTGGAGCCTGTGCCACACAGAGTTCCTCTACTTACGTTTGCACTTGTAGAAGTGTAGCGCGTTCCCGTAGTAGCCTTCTCGACAGCGCTCACAGCGCGCGCCCTCGGTGTTGTGCAAACACTTGAGGCAGCGGCCGCTCACGTGGTCACACACTCCGACAGCATTTGGGTCCACATTCCCATTGCACTGGCACTGCTGGCAAGGCCTGGCCACACCGTGGATTCCCAGTGGATCACCATAGAAACCGTCATCACACAGCTGACAACGAACACCTGCCACGGTAAAAAGGGAGATTTGAAAACGTTAGGCTGTGTGTGATTGGTGACTGTTTTGTCTTGGTAGAGCTCTCTATTACTCTACTTACACTAATCTACACTCCATGGGTGACAGCAGGGCCTTCAGCTGTATGGCGCCCAAACTCTGGAATGACCTACCGAAATTAATCAGGTCAGCTGACTCCATGAATTCTTTTAAAAAACAACTCCAAACTCATCTGTTCAGGAAGGCTTTTAGCTCTACTTGACTTTATTCCCCTTCTCTCAGTTTACCTCCATGTCAAGATGCTCATGTAAGCTGTATGTGTGTGCAGACTATCAATTGTGTTGTCTGTTAGGCTTTCTCTGAATTTACTGTCTTAATCTTCTTTATTTATTTATTTGGTTTGTACTATGCTATATACTGTATACCCTACCGTTCTTTCTTATATTCTGTAAGTGCCTTGAGCATGGGAAAGGCGCTATATAAATAAAATGTATTATTACTTTTCCATTTTGTATTATTAATGTGTAGTCTTTGTTGGAATGCCTCAAATCTCACAGACTTACCACTGTTTATCAGGTACTGTACCATATGACTTCTCCACACCTTCCCTTCTACATTTATAACCTCAGGCAATTAGGTGTAGTAAAAGACAAGCAGGAGTTAAGTTACAATTTAAATAATGTGTTATTGATAATATTCATAAATAATAACTGATTGAATATTGGCAACCATAGAACATGATAAATGCTGATGTGTAGTTTCAAGCGGCACACAGACTTGTTAGGTACTTAAAATGTCTCTAGCTAAGTCCTCATTTGTGGTCACCTTTCTTCAGAACGGGCCACATGCCTGTCTCAATATGGCTGCCGAGCTGTGCTCTTCATTGTGTTGTCCTTTTCAGTTCATGATGTGTGTGATGGTCTTTCATCAGTTTGGTAAGAAAGAGAAAGCGAGGTAAAGCAAGCAAATTTATAGATTTTTCTGTCCAACCCCTACAGCCAATAGGGTGTCGTGGTACTTAAAGGCTTCTGATACAAGCCAATTCCAAACAGCCATACTTCAGACCAATGGGGTCACACCTGCCCTCCAAACCGTGTGTTAAGGTAAAGCTTGGCAGTTATGCAGCCTGGCATTCCTGTGGGGGTTGACTGAGAGTCCTGCAGAGAAATATTGGCCAAACTTCACCCCAACCCTCTCGTAAAATTACAAAGTGACTCATTCCTAAAAGGGGGAAAGGGGTTCTTAAACCATTGCTCTTCGTATCAATAATGTAACACTAATATTGCATTGCTTTGCTTAAGTTACAAATAAAGACATACAAAATATTTATTAACTTGTATGCAAAATTTCACATCACAACAGTGACAAACAAAACCTGTGTGATCCAATTTCATACTTTAATCTTTGGGATTTACTGATTGGCTAGGAGTGGGGACATCCTTTATTTCCGAGTAAGATTGCTGAACTTGGAGCTGATTGGTTGAAGAGTTGATAGTGATGCTACCATGAGGATGACATCACTACCCATGGGGTGGGGTCTTTATTACTGTTCTGCCTTGGAGAGGACAAAAGGCATAGAAAAGCAATTTGGTAAGGACCAGGAGACAAGCATGGGCGAAAAAAAGCAGGGAAGTCAAAATGAAACCAAAACAGCAAAGCAGAAATATCAGTCAAAGTAAACATGGAAAAAGTCCCTCAGCCCTGATAAAAATATCGGTAAGAAGACAAACTCGAACACCACACAATTATCTTTTAAAAAGTCCAGTAGGGGCACATCGTAGTCTTAAATACATTCTGGGTGAAAAGGTCACAACTTCCTGGTGTCACACATTGGCAATGAGATTGCGCTGCTTTGCACAAAACTGTGATTATATTTTGTTTCTAAAATCGATCTAATTTTCCTGCAATTAAAAAATATGGTTATTATGCTTCTTGGAGTTGATGAATCCATCTCCAATGATAGTTTATAAATTGGTTTAATTTTTTAGTAGATACTATCTTCATGGTGTATTGCTGTAGACTCACACACACCACAAGCTATCTCAGTTTGTGATTGGCTGTGTGCTAACTGCTGGTGGCCATCCAGAACACAATGTCTGGATTACAACAGTCCTCAGAAGCTGCTTCTTTATAACGTTAGCTTAAGATGGACTCCCGGGCTCAGTTGAACAGATGTTGCTTTTGAACACTGCGAGTGGAACGCTTCCAGGTGATGCCAACTGAGCTCTCCCACTCTCTCTCACACACAATACAATACATCCATCCAACCATTATCCAACCCGTTATATCCTAACTACAGGGTCACGGGGGTCTGCTGGAGCCAATCCCAGCCAACACAGGGTGCATGGCAGGAAACAAACCCCGGGCAGGGCGCTAGCCCAGCGCAACAATGCAATACAATACAATTTATTTTTGTAGAGCCCAAAATCACACAAGAAGTGCCGCAATGGGCTTTAACAGGCCCTGCCTCGTGACAGCCCCCCAGCCTTGACTCTCTAAGAAGACAAGAAAAACTTCCAAAAAAACCCTAGTAGGGAAAAAAAATTAGAAGAAACCTCGGGAAAGGTGGTTCAAAAAGAGACCCCTTTCCAGGTAGGTTGGGCGTGCAGTGGGTGTCAAAAAGAAGGGGGTCAATACAATAAAATACACAGAACAGAACACAAGTCATCCTCCATACAATAAAAATATTACAAGTACAGAGCAGAATTTAACAGTAGATGATATTGCATAATATGAGTTATCACACACAGCCCCCAGTGTCCTACACAGCCCCTCTATATTCCTCAATATTCCATCCCTTCACAGTGCAAACTCCTACAGACTACGCCAAGTGTTATGTCATAGACTCACACACACACACCACAAGCCATTTAATTTTCTCAGATTTACACATTGGTAACTGCTGGTGGCCAACTGCAAAACTATGACATCTGGATTACAATGGTCATAAAAAGCTGCTGAGGACTCCCAGCCTTGGTTGAGCAGATACTGCTTTTGAATACTGTGACTGGAGTGCTTCCAGGTGATATCAGCTGAGATCTCTCATTCTCTCTCACACACACACGCAGCCCCCAGTGTCCTACACTGCCCCTCTATATTCCTCCATATTCCATCCCTTCACAGTGCAATATCCTGCTGACTACGCCAAGTGTTATTTCATAGACACACACACTAACAAACACCACAAACCATCTCAGTTCTCATATTTATACATGGGTAACTGCAACTGCAAAACCGTGACTTCTAGATTATAATGGTCATAAGAAGCTGCTGAGGACTCCCAGCCTTGCATTTGAATACTGTGAGTGGCGCGCTTCCTGGTGATGTCACGTGAGTTCTCTCTCTCTCTCTCTGTCTCAGACACACAGACACACACACACTCACCCAGCACTGTCCTGCACAGCAACTCTGCCTCCACACTCCACCCCTTCACAATGCAAAATTCTGCCGACTACGCCAAGCGTTATGTCATAGACTCACACACACACGCCACACACCATCTCATTTCTCAGATTTACACCATGGTAACTTCTGATGGTCAACTGCAAACCTGCAACATCTGGATTACAATGGTCATCAGAAACTGCTTCTTTATAGATTTAGCTAAAGGAAGACTTCCGGCCTTGGCTGAGTAGATACAGCTTCTGAACATTACAAGTGGAGTGACTACTGATGCTGTCAGCTGAGCTCTTACTCTCTCTCACTAACTCACTCACTCACACACACACACACACACACACACACACACACCACTGTCCTGCACAGCACCACTTCTTCCAAACTTCAACCCCTTCACAGTGCAAAATCCTGTTGACTACGCCAAGTGTTTCGTCATAGACTCACACACATCACAAGCCATCTCAGTTCTCAGATTTACACACCCTGGTAACTGCCATTGGCCAGCTGCAAGCTTGCAACATCTGGATTACAAAGGCCCTTAACACAGTGTTTCTCAACCTTTAAGGATCTGCAACCCGAGTTTTCATAACAGTTTTAATCGCGCCCCCGTAACATTTTTCGAAACCCTAATATAATGTATTCCTATATTTTTTGCTGCCGATACACCGCCACAAGTTTTATTATACCTATTTAACTTTTATCGACATTTATCTAACTCTATATTTATTTTTCTAGAATCAGAATGTAGTTTAAGTTAATTTGTTTTGGTTTCAATAGATGTATTTTTCATATTTTCGATTCTTGTTTATTTTTTTCACATCTTTGCGCCCCCTTTTTTGTTACTTCATAGCTTTAGCTAAATGAGGCCCCTAAACCTTGGTTGAGTGAATGCTGCTTCTGAACAGTGCAGACAATGCCTCTCAAGGTGAAGGAAAATAATGAACAGCAAACAAAAAACACCTGGCTTGAGAATCAAGTCCTAAACGAATCAAATAAAAGGTGAGTTTATATATTGTGCCATGCCTGGCAAGGACGACCCCTTGGCACTGGATCCAGGGTAGGCACCAATGGGATGCACATTACGTCTCCTGGAACACTTGGTGGCAGCCCCCCTGGGTTACCGTCTGGCCACAAATATGTTACACTGGAGCTCATCCCTGTTGGGCTCCGTGGCCACTGTCAGGGGGAGCTGCATGGCATAACGAGCCCGTGTGGGCAGGAAAGCAGCCACACCCGGAAGTACAGCCTAATTAGGTCAATTACCTCCTGGAGCGCTTCTGGGTGGGCTATAAAAGAAGCCTGCAGCCACTAATCAAGGCACCAGAGTCGGGAAGAGGACGAGGAGGAGGAGGAGGATGACGACGACGATGACGACGACGACGACAAAGAAGCTGCCTGGGAGGAGTGGAGGATATCTCTTTGGTTTTGGGTTGGTGTACTTGGGACTGTGTTGTGCCTGTGCGGGTCACAGGGAAGATGTGCCCCACAGGTGAAGAAAAATAAAAGTTTATTTATTTTTATATGTGCCTCTGCTGTGAGTCTGTGTCAGGTCAGGCGCCTATATAGCGCCTTTGTTACAATATAAATCTGAAAATGCTGAAGCAGCAAAGTTTGCAAAACACAACATTTGTGTCAAGGCCCAGAACATTTGGCCGCTACTGTGGCTTCCACTTGAGTGGCTGATTCTGGGCTAAAATTATTTTCTCTCTATTATAATAAAACAATCCTGGGATGAGACGTGACTTTTTCAGAGAGACACTTTCACGTCCCGCGAGACGAGACTTTGTGCCAAGAGATTTAACCCTGCCCGGGGCCGGAAAGAAAAGACAAAGAGTAGATATATTTTATATGTATCTGCTCCAAAATGGTCTCTGCCTAGCTGACTAAAGGACTTATCTTATTAGCTCACTTGTCAAGGAGACACTTTTGAGCCAGATGTTTTCGACTGACCACCGAATCTTCCAATTGAGATGGTTCATGGCATGACTGAATGGAAATTCACTTGGCAATGTGGATGGGTGAAGCGTAATGGTGATGGTGGGCTGGCACAGAGAGCGGTCAGCTGACATCTCCAGGAAGTGCCCCACTCACAGCGCTTAGAGGATATAGGTGAGCTGCTGACTAATGGAGTTCTCTGATTTGGAGGGTTTGCAACTGATCACCAGCCGTTCACCTCAGTGCAGATCTTTGAACTGAGACAGTTTGCGGTGCGAGTCCATGGCAGTTCTCCATTTGTCTTATAAAACTTTAACACAATCACAACTGCCATATTGCGAAGGGTCTCACAGGAGCAAAGATTTGAGGTCAGTATTTTGCCTTGTGAAACTCTTCAGATCTAGGTGGTCCACATGTTTGGAGTGGAGTGCATGTCATTGGTAAGAAATAGCACCACATCCATTTCTAGAATCTTCTGATGATGCCAAGTGCTGTTGAAAATGAAGGCAAATTCATTTAACAAACTCAATGACATGTGCTAAACATTTAGAGATGACCTACCTCGCTGTCCCAAAGGGCAGTTGGTGCAGACCAGTTCCCCACTCACAGGTATAATGGCACAGCTGGACTGGCCTGGACATGGGCACAGCTGGCAGTCAGAGGGCTTTCCCGCCAAAGGGTCACCATAGAAGCCGTCTAAGCAGCGCTCACAGGCAGGCCCGGTGGTGTTGTCCCAGCACTGGCAGACTCCTGAAATTGAGGAGAAGAAGAAGAAGAAGAAAGTAATGGATGACCGTGCATCTCCACGTATTTAATAAAGCCAGCTCTGCAAGTGCGGCCCACCCTGGCAGCTCTAATTCATAATTGAGAAGAGGCCCCCCATAAGAGTAAAAGAGTAGATTTACAAAAGCAGTACGCATTTAAAGATTTGGGGTCTCACCACCACTCAGCTACAACACTTCAGTTTCACTATTGTGGTTTTCAGGGTCTGCACGAGGCTGCTGTGGCTCAAATCATCACGAGTTTTGGATGCCGCAATGACAAATTGGCCAACTTTTCTGAAAAGATGTTTCCACTTTGTCATGATGGGTTATCGGGTTCAAATTGATGGGCGTGAATGGCCAACTTCTCCATTTAAAATGAAATCTACAACACAATACCGTGTGCTGAAAGTGAAGACTTTCCACCATATATAAGAAAAATGAGAATATTAGAAATGAGACTTTAAGCACGTCTTTAACTAAGATTTGCGGGTGGCACGTGGGCACAGCAGATAGCACTGCTCTTCAATTGGCAGGTATGGAATCTTCTTTGTCCAGGTTGTCAGAACCAACTGCGTGATGCCAGTTAGGTGGTCCGCGGCAGTGCGCAGGTCTTTAGTGAAAGCAGTGAGCTCAGGCTTTGGGTGGGTTTAGGTGCATGTGGTCATGTGGGCAAGTGGCCCTGTTGGTGTTGATGAGAGAACTGGCAGTGCCCACGTTCTCATGCTGATCACCTCATTAGCTCGCTGGGGTGAGGTGCCCACTGAAGCACAGAAAGGAGCCCGAGTAGGACAGAGAGGAGAAAGAGAGAGAGCAGGAAAAAATGAAAAGCAGGAGGTTAAAGAGGAAGAAGAGGAAGAGCAGGGCCATGACAGAGGTGGTGTGGAAACGTCGGGGTAGGCACTCACGGGGCAGGGTCACTCCAACCAAGGAGCAGGAACGACCAACCCCTCCTAGTGGGCTCCTCCTGCAGAAGGCTGAGGGATGGTGGCAGGAGGAAGGAGCAGCGCTCATGGGGTCCTCGGTTGGCACTGAGGGATAGCAGGTGAGGACACCAGCCAATTTAAAGGGTGACTGCGCTCAGGGCCGTCTTAACAGCTTCATAGACCCCCAGGCAAATGAGTACATCGTGGCCCTGTTTTGTTAGCAAAACAGAAACATACACTGGCATCAGAAACATCGTGGGCCCTCAGCCAGTGCCCATTGTGCCCATACGTGAAGACGGCTCTGTGCCAGCGGACAATAAAGGTGAGAACAGGCGACGTCAGTTTGAGAAGGAAGCCCCGTGGCTCATGAAAGATCCCGAGTCTGTTTAAACCACGTGTTTTATCTTATTTATTGGATTCCTTTGTTGATTTTAACCTCCACATGGACACGGTTCTCATCTGGGATTGTGAATTTATTTTTCCATGAAACAATCTGCAATGCACTTATGACTTATTGAGCATTAATTGAATAATAAAAGCACTGAGCACTTTTGTTACACCTACTCTTGCTTTTTGTGTCCTCACGGCTCAGTCCATGCAACTTGATTTACGACCAGCTGTGGGCAACCTGGCATCACAGAAGGAGAGTTTGCCTGACTTCTAAGTCATTTTCAATTAGGTGTGGAAGTTAATAAAGACAGCACATTACAGTGAAGACATTTATTTTTAATGCTCCGGTGTGTTTTCTGGGAGTGACGCTGTGCCCGTCTCTCCTTCAGCAGCTCAGCACGGAGGGATGTTTTTGCAGCCCCTACATGAAGGACCAACCAGCATGCTGAGCAACCCATTTAAACAGCCATCTGAAAATGGCAAGCCTGCCACGGGCCGTCATTGTGCATGCAGTCTGTGATTACCATAGTAGGGCTGGTGACTCAGCAAAGTGCTGTCCTTAAATGCCTTTTGTTTTTACACGTGCATTTTAAACATTTACGCTCCTAATCAGTTATACAAAGATCCTTGGGCATTTAGGAGTGATCTTTACTTGAGTTATTTATTTGCCGCGTGTGGCTGATTAACATCCCGCTCCTTATGCCGAATTGTATTTTAATTTGTACGAATTTATTTGATGTGCCTCTTTACACTCGGGGAGAGTTATTGTGAACCTAAACAACAGAGCAATCTTTTTTTAAAATGTTTTTTTATTGGATTGTTTCATAAAAATTCATTTTTAATACGGTTATGGAAATTTTAAAACATGCAATAAAAGCTCAATGAAGGGCTAATTGGTTTTAATTAGGTAGGGCCGTGTCGCGCTATTCCGGTGTCTGCCAGCAGGTGGCAGCATTGGCTCAGTTGGAATGCTGTTCAGTACGATAGGTTCGTAGTACTAAGGTGTTGTACCGTGTTACCCGTTATGGATGTGGTGGGAAGTTAAGCAAAATGACCCCTTTTATTAGCTAACTAGACAGATTACAATATGCAAGCTTTCGAGGCAACTCAGGCCCCTTCTCCTTGCAAAATGTAATCACAACACGAAATGTTTGTACTTTTCAAGTCGAAGTTACTGCTTCACAAACACGCCATCTATGCATTTGCCACGCAAAACTATATTCTAAAGTTGGCAATTTTCTATATATTTTACAAAATATATAGCCAGTCCATTAATTCTATAGTAAAGCATTAAATTGTACTGAACACATCCATTTTCCAAGTCAACACAGTTGCTGAGTATTGATTCATGTCTTGCGAATATGCACGCATTGTGAAATATCTTATAGATGCCATTTCTGAGCAAAAAAAAAAAAGAAAAAAAATCAATATTATGATATTTTAAAATAAGACCAGCTGTGCCGGCTAGCTCGGCATTAATGTTGCGTTCAATTTGAACTGGGAAGTCGGAATTTCCGAATTCCAAGGAGGAAGTTTCAACTAGAATGCCCCACTTGTCAGAATCGCTAAGTCGGGAGAGTCTCACCAACCCCCGAACTCAAAATCCTTGATGACATTTAAGGGACAACTGGGCAAGTTGGGGAGGTCGGCGAATATGTAACTTAAGCAACGTGCGCGCCTCAGCTTTCCGCTATACGGGCAGCGAGGGGCGCCGTTTTGGTAATTCAAGGGGACTGCACCCCAGACACCAAAGGGAGCCTCCCTCGTCCCCCTTGACAGGGCCGTTCTTAGCAGTTTGGGGGCCCTACGCGGTTCAGAAATGTGCAGGCCCCGGGCGGGGGGTGTCCGGGGGGTGGGGTGTGTGGTGCCCCCCCCGGAGCTCAGGAAGGTGTTCTACTAAAACGTCCGGAAAAGAACAATAAAATTTAGGATGAGGAGGGTATCGTGACGCACGACGTGAGGGACTGGCAGAGAGGCAGCAGTGCCAGGGGCATGACAGGGGCCCCAGGCCCACAGTCCGACAAAAAAAAAAAAATTGTAAGTCGGGGCCAGGCCGCCCCCCCCCTCACGGTCGGGGCCCTACGCGGATACGTAGTTCGTGTATGCCGAAGAACGTCCCACGGCAAGTAAAATCGAGGGCGTCTCTCAAGGGGCGCGCGTGAACCCCCGCCTATAGGGCTCTATATGTCTTTGGACCGGCACTGAGTGAAGATAAACTGGTGTTCATTTCCGTAACTGGTTCTTGTCCACTGTTTCTGGAATAGCTGGAAAATGAGCGCGATAAACTGGATGTAACTGTTGTTAGGAGCAAAAAGAAGTTCGCTGCGATATCCCGTCCAGCCGCTGCGCTCACTTTGCCGCAGTACCTCAAGTGCCCATCAGGGGGCAGTGCACACCAAGCCATTTGCCCTGTTCACGGTCTCACTAAGAAACGCGGAGGATACCGAAGAGCACTCAATCAAAGCGCTCTTAAAGCAGCCGAGATAAACATTGTATTAAAGTTTCAAGGCGCCAAGCTGGAGACTTTACTGACCTTCTGTTATTTTTTTTTTTTTTGCGGCGCTGCTACTCCGTAAGGTTTTCAGGTATCACCAGATAAAAAGCCAGCGTGTCACTTTTCATGTGAAAATGGTTAAATGAGAAAAGGCGCATTGCAGCAGCGCCGAGCTGTCAGCGAGACAGGAGAACTGCTTGACATTTTCTCTTAAATTTGTACCCCCAACACAATAGAAAACAATGAGCCTCAGCAATAATAAGTGGCCGCAGCGGGTTTGAGGCTGACAGCCGCGGCTCTCGTCTTCAGCAGCACGTCTTGGGTGACTTTTGAAGAGCTGTCAGCCTAACTAGGTCACATTTGATGGCAGCCAGCGCCTTTTTCCTTCTTGTTTTGCGCCTGTCTAGGACGCTCTGGATGAGCAGAGGAACTGGGGGTCCTTCGCCGGAACACCGTTTACAACGCCCACCGAGGCGGTGTGGCTGAAGTCAGCGGCCGTGTGATTTGTCACTTGACTGCCTTCATCAGTTTGCTGTGTTGTTACATGGCGGGCCTTCCCAAAGAAGATTCGGGACTTGGAAAACCGAGAAAACAAAGAAGGTAGGAAATACCAACCTCGATGCTGTGCTTTTGTTTTCTCTGTACAATACTTCTGAAGAGGGAGAAAGGCGCTATATCAAGGCCCGGTTTATTGAACACAGAGTGCTTCATCACATCACAGCTCACGTTTCGTACACCTTGCTGCTTTGGGACGGGGGCGCCTTCTAAATGGAGTCTGCATGCCAAACCCCCCCCCCCCCGACTCCTCACAGTCCACATACGTCATTTCAAACTCATATGTGTCACCAATTAGAAAAGCTTGTGTACACACAAATGGACTAGCGCCACCTACAGGGCTCAAGAAACAGACTGCAAGGAGAAAGGGGCGCGTGGAAAAAGAGTGGACGGAGGAGTGGACGGCGTGTACAGTGTTTAAAGCAAAAAAAGAGAATCTCTCACATATTAGCGCTTTGACTAATAAATTCAAAGGGATGGAAAAAATGGGTTGAAGGTAATAAAAAATTCCTTACTTAAAAAGTACAGCAGGAGTCTTCATAGCTATCTCAGACGTCGAGACAGATAGATAGGAAAGGCACTATATTAGAGCTAGGTAGATAAGAAAGTCACTATATAATACATCTCAAAGGGACTGTAGATAGATATAAAAGGTTGTATATAATTGATATGAAAGGTATTATTTAATAATATCCACTTAATTGTCATATCTAATATATAGTACTTTCATATGTATTTTTTGATTATGTAGTGCCTTTCGCATCTATATACAGTATCTTTTATAGTGGCTTTCATATCTGTGTACAATATCCATTATATAATTGTCTTTCATATCTATTATTTAGCACTTTTACTATCATTCAAATATATAGTACCTTTCAAATCTTGGCTTTTAACCATACATCTATTTTTTTTACATACTATTGCTTCTATCAATGCATTTATTATATAGTGCCTTTCATACTTATTTTCCTTATCCTTCCATACATCTATTATATAGTACATTTTCTATCTATTATATAGCACATATCTGTCTATCTGTGTATCTATTTTATAGCGCCTGTCACATCTAGCTATTAAACTATAGTGCCATTCCTGTTTGTCCATCTATTTTATAGTAGCTTCACAGATAGATGGAGAGATAATATACAACTTTGAAAGGCTCTATTTAAGAAATAGATAAACATCAAGATAGACAGACAGAGAGATAGATATGTGAAAGGCACTATTAGATAGATAGATAGATAGATAGATAGATAGGGCACCATATGAAGGATGGATGGACAGATAGATAATTACAGTGCATCCGGAAAGTATTCACAGCACATCACTTTTCCCACATTTTGTTATGTTACTGCCTTATTCCAAAATGGACTAAATTCATTTTTTCCTCAGAATTCACACAACACCCCATAATGACAACGTGAAAAAAGTTTATTTGAGGTTTTTGCAAATTTATTAAAAATAAAAAAACTGAGAAATCACATCTACATGAGTATGTACAGACTTTGCCATGAAGCTCAAAACTGAGCTCAGGTGCATCCTGTTTCCCCTGATCATCCTTGAGATGTTTCTGCAGCTTCATTGGAGTCCACCTGTGGTAAATTCAGTTGATTGGACATGATTTGGAAAGGCACACACCTGTCTATAGAAGGTCCCACAGTTGACAGTTCATGTCAGAGCACAAACCAACCATGAAGTCAAAGGAATTGTCTGTAGACCTCCGAGACAGGATTGTCTCGAGGCACAAATCTGGGGAAGGTTACAGAAACATTTCTGCTGCTTTGATGGTCCCAATGAGCACAGTGGCCTCCATCATCCGTAAGTGCAAGAAGTTCGAAACCACCAGGACTCTTCCTAGAGCTGGCAGGCCATCTAAACTGAGCGATAGGGGGAGAAGGGCCTTAGTCAGGGAGGTGACCAAGAACCCGATGGTCACTCTGTCAGAGCTCCAGAGGTCCTCTGTGGAGAGAGGAGAACCTTCCAGAAGGACAACCATCTCTAAGGCAATCCACCAATCAGGCCTGTATGGTAGAGTGGCCAGACGGAAGCCACTCCTTAGTAAAAGGCACATGGCAGCCCACCTGGAGTTTGCCAAAAGGCACCTGAAGGACTCTCAGACCATGAGAAACAAAATTCTCTGGTCTGAGGAGACAAAAATTGAACTCTTTGGTGTGAATGCCAGGCGTCACGTTTGGAGGAAAGCAGGCACCGCTCATCACCAGGCCAATACCATCCCTACAGAGAAGCATGGTGGTGGCAGCATCATGCTGTGGGGATGTTTTTCAGTGGCAGGAACTGAGAGACTAGTCAGGATAAAGGGAAAGATGACTGCAGCAATGTACAGAGACATCCTGGATGAAAACCTGCTCCAGAGTGCTCTTGACCTCAGACTGGGGCGACGGTTCATCTTTCAGCAGGACAACGACCCTAAGAACACAGCCAAGATATCAAAGGAGTGGCTTCAGGACAACTCTGTGAATGTCCTTGAGTGGCCCAGCCAAAGCCCAGACTTGAATCCGATTGAACATCTCTGTTGAGATCTTAAAATGGCTGTGCACCGACGCGTCCCATCCAACCTGATGGAGCTTGAGAGGTGCTGCAAAGAGGAATGGGCGAAACTGGCCAAGGATAGGTGTGCCAAGCTTGTGGCATCATATTCAAAAAGACTTGAGGCTGGAATTGCTGCCAAAGGTGCTTGGACAAAGTATTGAGCAAAGGCTGTGAATACTTATGTACATGCGATTTCTCAGTTTTTTTATTTTTAATAAATTTGTAAAACCGCAAGTAAACTTTTTTCATGTTGTCATTATGGGATGTTGTGTGTAGAATAATGAGGAAAAAAAATGAATTTAATCCATTTTGGAATAAGGCTGTAACATAACAAAATGTGGGAAAAGTGATGCGCTGTGAATACTTTCCGGATGCACTGTAGATAGATAGGAAAGGCACTATATGATAGATAGATAGATAAACAGATAGATAGATAAACAGATTTGAAAGGCACTATATGATAGATAGATAGATAGATAGATAGATAGGAAAGGCACTATATGATAGATAGATATATTTGAAAGGCACTATTAGATAGATAGATAGATAAGACACCATATGATGGATGGATGGATGGATAGATAGATGGACAGATAAATAGATAGGAAAGGCACTATATGATAGTCAGATGGATAGATAGATAGATAAGGCACCATAGATAGATAGATAGATAGATAGATAGATAGATAGATAGATAGGAAAGACACTATATAACAGACAAGGTACCTCAGCTGGACTGGCATGGGGAAGGTTCAGGGAGTTTTATGCCCTGTATGTGTTATGTGCCAGCATGAGTCTGACAGAGGTGATGCCAGTTTAAATATGCAATGCCTCGGTATGCCACTAGAGGGCAGGTATTTCAGACAATGCCAGGGTTATTGGGTGTGCTGACTAAACAGAGACTGAGCAGGGCGAGGCCAGGATAGCAGTGCCAGGGCAGAGAATTGCAGAAGGGGTCTTATTGAATAGGAATGCGCTGTTGTTGTAATAGAGAAAGCAGCAGTGAGGACTCTCTGGCCATTTTTGAAGTCTAACTTTGTGCCCCAGGATCAGATATGAGGCAGCCCTGACTCCAGAAGGAAATCTGAGGCTTAGTCCCAAAATTAGGTTTACGGAGTGCAGAGCTGGACAGAGAAAATGTAATGAGGGGAGTGGGGAGCTTGGGAGAGAGAGAGAGAAGGAGAGGATGTGGGAGGTGCTGTGGTCTTAGGTTCTTTATGGCGATGGTTTAGGGAGCAAACCATCCCAGCAGGTGGACAGGTGTTTAAGACCCACTGACATAGGTTCATCTGCTATGTCTTCTATGTTATCCCTTTTGAGTATCCCACCCTTAATTAATTAATGAATTAATTTGCCACTTATTCCAAAACCAGGTTGGAGTTTTCTTTCCTTTCTACATTTCCAAAATGTTAACTGACAGAGGAAGAAGAAGAAGAAGCAGCTGGCAGGACTTACCGGTGTCAGGGTCGCAGATCCCATGCTGGTGGCAGGTACATGGCACACAGAGGCCAGAAGGTCCGCCATTCAGGATCTCCCGTTTATACCCTGGTGCGCACTTTTCACAAAGCCGGCTGGTGTACTCCTGGGGACAAGTGCACTCCTCTACCCACAGGGCTGGAGGAAAATGACCAAGGGTGGCGGAGAGCAGGCTCACTTCAGAAAGCCAGGTGCTACCTGCAGGTGAGGAAAGAGGATTCATTGAGAATGGAGGTCTGCATGAGCGAATATTAGTGGACAGAGAGAAAGATGGGGGCAATATATGGGTCTCAGACCTCAGGCAGCTTGCCTTAGTGTGACTGAGACACAGAGATATAAGATTAGGATGATGGCAGAACAATGAAGAACCATGCATACCCTGTAAGAGCAAGACATAATAAAAGGGTCAACACTGAGATGACAAAATGGCGGAGAGCATAAGAGGAATCAGAATTATGGTCACAGACACTGAGAGAGTGAAAGGACAAGAAACAAGAGGGGAGTCAAAATGAAACCGAGAACACTTTGTTGAAGATAAGGATGATAAACAGGGAGAAGAGTCAATATTATGGTGGGCAAAGTATGAAGAGCAGAAGAACAATGAAAGGAGGAGTCGGAGTCGGTATGAGTGTGACTGCTGTGCGCCCCCTTGAGTTACCAAAACGACTTCGCTCAGTGTCCACAGGGCGGATGGAGGGGTGGAACGGTCCTTAGCCCCACTTCAGTTACATAAATGTTGCCCCCCAGTGTCCAAAAAGGATTATTAGAATTCAAGGACCTTCGGAGACCCTCGGTGTCAGGAGTGTGCACCCCTTGAGTTATTAAAACAATCCTCAGTGTTCATAGTATGGTTTATATTTTGATAAACGCCATCCCTCGGATGACGGCTCCCTAGGAGACCACCTACAGTCATGGCCAAAAGTTTTGAGAATGACACGAGTGTTGGTTTTCACAAAGTTTGCAGCTTCAGTGTTTTTACTTTTTTTTTGTCAGATGTTTGTTTCTATGGTGTACTGAAGTAGAATTCCAAGCATTTCAGAAGTTTCAGCCTCCGTTTTAGAGTCAGCCACACCGAGCCCAGCTCTGGACACATCCTGGTGACATCACCGCAGCTCTCTCTCTGTGTCTGTCTCCTGTCACCTTTTCTGTGCAGTGTCACCACTACACTCCAACTGTCCCATCCTCGTCGCCAAGTGAATTACTTTGGTCTCATACCACAAAGCATCCGAGTTCAAAAATTCACACTGTGGTAAACCGCCGTCTGGCTCAGAAGTGTTCCCCTTGCAGTGGGAGCTAATAGGAGAGCCCCCTTTAGTTGGCCATGCTGAAGCTGACTCTGAACATTCCTTGTCAGCTAATACCCCAGTCAGCCTCCGCTTTTTCTGCTCAGCCACTACAGCCAAGTTCCTCAGATGCTGCGGCAATAGGAATGAAGTCACCTGATGTGCCTTAGCCACAGGTTCTCACTCTGGTGTGTCACTTTATCATTCCCCCCTTCGGTTCCAGAGTTGGCTTCTCTGCAACTGGAATGATTCATGGAGAAAGTGAACCTTCCATCCATCCATTATCCAACCTGGAATATCCTAACTGCAGGGTCACGGGGGTCTACTGGAGCCAATCCCAGCCAACACAGGGCGCAAGGCAGGAAACAAACTCCGTGCAGGGCGCCAGCCTACCGCAGTGAACCATTATTATGAATTAAAAAAAAAAAATTAGCTTGCTTCCAAAGATGATCAATCATGGGGTGAAATAAATAAGCTCAGGCCGGAACCCCAGAAGGCCAAACTAACAGAGACGTACAGAAGGGTGCAAAACCGAAGACGCTCCCTTAGGTGTGCCAGGCCTCACCTACCATTGCTTTCTCCGGTGCCACTTATTTTTATTGCTGTGAGGTTGGACAGGATCTGACGAAATTCCTGAGATGATAAAGGAGCCTCCTGTATGCCAACTTCATCCTCATGAAGTCTATTAAAAAAAAAAAAAAAAAAAAAAAAAAAAAACAACAAAGAATTGCATTTTCATTTTGAGTCGAGGTTGGGGATTTAAAACAATTGATTGATGCGATTTGAATATTATGACAAAGTAAGTACTTGAAAAAACGCACCACACGTCAGGTCAGATAGACTCTGTGGATTCAGAAAATCTTCAGACCAATTCACTTTCTGCACTTTCTGAGTGACGAGGATGGACAGGATTAGAAATGAGGACATCAGAGGATCATCTCAGGTTGGACGGTTTAGAGACAAAGTCAGAGAGGCGAGATTGTACTGGTTTGGACATGTGCAGAGAAGACATGCTGGGTATATTGGGAGAAGGTGAGAGCTGCCAGGGAAGAGAAGAGGAAGGCCTAAGAGAAGGTTTATGGATGAGCTGAAAGAAGACATGAAGGTGATGAGTGTGACAGAGAAAGATGTTGAGGACATCTTTCTCCACACTTCATATCCACCTCTTCTTACTTCTGTGAGGTAGCTGGCTCCTTTTAAGCTGCACCTGAGGGAACTCCAGGTGGCTCGTTTGGGAGGTCTGGAATTACTCCCAGGTGTACCAGAAACCCAAAGCAGGGCTCTGCAGCTCCCGTGGCTCCCCATGGCGGCATCCCTGGAACCCAACAGGGCTGAGCCGACCAATACCAACTCCCATATAGCCCTGTGGGACTCAGAGGGGCCGTTACACCCCAGGGGGGCTGCCAAATAGCAATTCGGGGGAGACAGCACCCTTCATAAGTCATCTCACCTTGTCCTTCTAGTACAGAGGCATCCCGGTCGGGTAATGGTGCCGGCCACCATCCATCACACCAGATATACTGCTTGGGGTTCTTCCCAAAATTTCTGTCTCATCAGACCAGAGATTTGTGCCCCTGATAGTTTCAGAGTCCTTCAAATGCCATTTGGTAAACTCCAAGCAGAAGTTAGCCACTCTACCAAAAGTGCTGTTGAGATGGCCCCCCTTCCAACAAGTTCTCCCCTCTCAGCAGACATCTTCTAAAGCTCAGCTGGAGTAACTATTGTAATCTTGATCACCTTACTGACCATGGCCCTACTTGCTGGGTTATTCAATTTGTCCAGACGGCCAACTTTAGTAAGAGTCCTGACGGTTCCACACTTCTTCCCTATCACAATTCTTGAGGCCATTGTTCTCCTGGGAACACTCAAAGCTTTACAGGTGCTTTGATCCCTTTGCCCTGTTCAATATCTCACCACAATGTTAACCTGGAGGTCTACAGAGAGCCCCCTGGACATCATGGCTTGTTTTTGTCCTGACATGCAGTGTGAATTGTGGACTTTTCCATACACAGGCCTACGTGGGCCTTTCTAAACGATGTCACACACGTGCACATGAGAGGCTGCCAAAGGGCTCAAATGTGGGTAATTCCATGCCAGACAAGGGGAGGGCGCAGTGCATTAACCCTTTTATTTCCATTTTCTTGCAGACCAGTCGCGGAAAATCCCACCTGGCCCTGATGACATCACTTCCAGTTCCGGGCCTGACGATGTCACTTCCACTTCCAGCCCTGATGACCTCATTTCCTTGGTTTAGCTTTTCATCCACCATTTTGTCTCCTCTGCAACAGTTTTTAATGTTTTGAACTCAAAAGACTCACTTATTTGCCTTGCCAGAACAACCTACTATAAATGGGGTGGGGGGCTTCCCCAAACCTTGTTTTTGTCTCTTTTTCCTTTGTTGGTGTGAAACCATGCAGTTTGCCACAGGTGGACTCCAATCAAGTTCTAGAAACTTCTCAAGTAGAAGTAAAGCAAACAGGAGGCACCCGAGTACAATCTGGAGTGCCACAGCCAAGGCCTTCGAGATTTCTCTGTTTGATTTTTAATATATTTGCAAAAATGTCTGGAATCACGTCTTCACTTTGTCACTATGGGTTATTGAGTGTAAACCGATGGGTCAAAAATGGCAAATTTATCCACTTAATATTAAATGTGCAACATAATGAAGAGTGCAGAAAGCGAAGGGGTCTCCATACTTCCAGAATCCACTTTAAAGATCTTGTAATGAGCATTAGAACAATCTGCACAAGAAGAGGCTCTTCAGCCCATCAAAGCTCGCCAGTCCTGTCCTCTTCATTCTTCTAAAAAAGCATCAAGTTGAGTTTTGAAAGTCCCTAAAGTCTTACTGCCTACCACACTACTTGGTAGCTCGTCCCAAGTGTCTGTGGTTCTACTTCGAGAAGACCAGATCAGCACCAGCATAAACTACAAAATAGGGACCCTCAATATACAAACAATAGACATGCAAGGACTAAAGACAAGTGTGACCCACCCAAAGGTGACAGCAAAAAGTTCACTTGGTACAACTTTCAAAGACACAAGTCGTGCCTAACATGATGGGTGTGGTCTTTGACCGGCTTGTCATCCCAGCCAATACCCTCAGGCCACCAGATGGAGCCCTCCCTGCAGTATGGAGGTGCCCCGAAGACCAACAGGGAGTCATGGACTATGTAGTTTTTATACACGACCTTGCTGGATACCACAGGGGCCGCAAGAGGGAGCTGCAGGGGGGACCGAAGAATCATTTGTGCCCTATAACCCGGAAGTGCGTCACAGGAAGAGCGACGACAGGAGTGACGTGCTTCCGGGGTGAGAAGAAGGACTTGTACCTGACCCGGAAGTGATAGAGAATCACATGGACTGGGGACTGGGAACACTTCCGGGTCAGGGTATATAAAAGGACTGTGGGAGCTCCCAGATGGCGAGCTGAGCTGGGTGGAAGGGTGGCAACGCGTCTGGGAGTCGGAGGATTGATTTATTGTTTAGTATTGTGATTTATATGAGTATAGTGGAGAAGAGGGTGCTTTGTGCACTGTGGCGAATTAATAAAGTCAACATTTGGACTTTTATCTGGTGTCTGAAGTCTTGGACAGGGGTTCAAGGGAGCGATACAGCCCCCTATCTGTCACATGGGTCAAAGAGAGACCTGGACATGACATCACACTTCCTCGTCCAATTGGTCCAAGAGGTACATTGATGAAGAACAAGAACAGCAGAAGTCCAGGCAATCAAAGAAGCTCAAACCCTCCCATCATCCCATCCATCCAGAGGCTATGCTGGAATCTCAGCGCCGTCCTAAGGGCATCCCGGGCTGAGTAGTGCGCTGGGGATCCAGTTTTGATAGTGTGGCGGGCCGGGACGACCCTTCAACATATATTCCGGGGGAGCATCCATGGGCTCCTCAGTACCTCCCCCGGGACGCTTGGTGGCAGCCTCCCTGGCAGACGATGGTGTTGGGAGATGGAGTTCTCCACAGCCCTGTTGGGATCTGGGGTGACCGCCAGGGGGTGCTGCATGGATCCTGGAGCCAACCTGGACAACTCTACAGTCCCGCCCGGAAGTGCAATCAGGAACAGGTGATCAAGCACCTGGAGGACTTCCGGGTGGGCTATAAAAAAGGCCAGAAACCTTCACTTAGCGGCCAGAGTCGGGTGGAAGGAGGACAAAGCTGTGGAGGAGTGGTGGTGAAAGAGAGAAGGGTTGTGGTTTGTGTTACTATGATGTGCCCTCCAGCTGAAGAAAGAAATAAAAGTCTTTTGTTGAGTTTTACACGTGCCTCAGTGTCAAGTCTGTGTCAGGTCGGGCGCTATATAGCGTCCATTTCACAATAGCAAAACAGAAAGTTAATTAGGCATCAGAAACATTGTGGGCCCCTTTGCTCCTGGGGGCCCCTGGCCAGTGCCCATATGTTAAGATGGCCCTTTGCTGGATCAGAAGCCAAGAGTCTCCCTCTCCGTCATTCCAAAGACTTTGGTGGATCAGAAAACAGTCGGCTTACTAAGATGGAGAGCCAATTGGCAGTCTGGACATATTGGATGCCTAAGCTTCTAGTAAGAAGTGCTGCTTTCCATCCAGGTTGTATTGGTGTCATCACGTCACACTCATTACTTTGCTTCTGTTTTGGGCTCATTAAGGATTGTTCATTTATAATGCAGGAATAAAAGTGTGAACCTTCTCTCTTGATTTTTTTTTTTTTGTTTTTGGTGTTTTCTCTTGTTGCTTGCAGTTACAGATTGAAGAGGAAGGCAGCAGTCGGCCCTGACGGTCACCGTAAGTGGAGGTGCAGATTGCAGCCTCATCTTTGTGACAGACTGGTGCATGTCAAGATATGAGGGCTAGAGTGGGGATTTGGGACCCTCTGTTCACGTCTACGTAACAAAGAGTCTGGAAGTGAGAATAGAGTCCCACATGACAAAACACCTTCCCATCGGGAAAACTGCAAGTTAAGCGTCATGGGCTTCTAACACATTCTTTTATTTTTTTTCCTATTTCATCATCTCAGGAAGTTGGAATTGATCCTGGATGGGATGCACACTTTCACCCTCTGCCAGTTAACGTACCAGTCCTGCATGTACTTAAGAGTGACTCCGTGATTCCTGTCTACCCAAAATCCAGACCATTTACTGCTGGCGGGTGGGCTAAACAAGGTGTCAATAAAGACGCTTACCTGAAGACAAAGGTCCCTGCTGAGTGGACACTCTCTGGCCTGGGAAGATGTGCCGTCACTATTGCTGCTGGGCCCTCAATGACCAGCATCACATTTCTTGGGAGGAGGTGCCCACCATTCCCACTGAATGTGATGGAGAAGGGCTGCCCGTAGCTCAGCTGCTGGTCCCCCAGAAACTTTTCTGTGAAGCGGATGACAAAGAATTAGGAACGGAGTGCCTTGGAGCAAAAGACGGAGTCCTAATAATAAGAATGCCGCCTTTCAGCGGTGAGTGTTATGTTCAAACTAGTAACGCTTGGACCTTCAGTCCCCAACAAAAGGTGGTCCATACGCCTCTCAGGAATCACAGCACACCGTGGAGGGTGCTGCAGTGTCCTTCACTGCCACCCCAATGTTTCTGTGGTGCTTTTCCTAAGAGGCACACCATGTTCTCTTGAGGCCTTTCTTGTCTTGTCAACCATGTCATGTGGCTGTGCTGCCACTCACCGTGCCAAGGACCTGAAACTCAATAACATGATGAAGGAAGCCCAAACCGTCAATATTTAGGTCTTGTATGAGTTTCTGCTGTGCGTGTAATGTATGAGTGGCACTTGCAATGAAAATAAGTGGCCTGTGCGATGTGCTTCACTGTCGGCAGAGCTCACCATGGGGCTTTCCTGAAAGCAATGCCACATGCATACACCGCTCTACTTTTCCTGTCATCCCCTGCACACATCCATGCTGCTACTTGCCATTTGATGGACACAAAGAGCAACTTAGTCGCAGAGGCAGCCTGCACATCCATTTCATGGGTCGCATTATGTATAAGCTGTTGACTGAGATCAAGACCAAGGTTCACGGCCTAGTGGTTCGTGAGTTTTTGCATGACAGATAGTCTGCGTATCTGTGTGTCCGTCCAGTTGTTATGTCTCTGTCATTCGAACAGATGGAGCATCACAAACATTTGGAGGGGTAAAATGCATTGCATTTTGTCATTCCAACAGATGGAGCATCACAAACATTTCGAGTAGTAAAATGCATTGGATTTTGTCATTCCAACAGGTGGAGCATCACAAACATTTGTAGCAGTAAAATTTGTTGCATTTTGTCATTTCAAAAGATGGAGCATCACAAGCATTTGGAGTTGAAAAATGCATTGCATTTTGTCATTCCAACAGATGGAGCATCACAAGCATTTGGAGTTGAAAAATGCATTGCATTTTATCATTCCAACAGATGGAGCATCACAAACATTTGGAGATGTAAAATGCATTGCATTTTGTCATTCTAACAGATGAAGCATCACAAACATTTGGAGTAGTAAGATGCATTGCATTTTTTATTCCAGCAGATGGAGCATCACAAACATTTGGAGTTGTAAAATGCATTGCATTTTGTCATTCTAACAGATGGAGCACCACAAACATTTGTAGCAGTAAAATTTGTTGCATTTTGTCATTTCAAAAGATGGAGCATCACAAACATGTGGCTTAGTAAAATGCATTGCATTTTGTCATTCCAACAGATGGAGCACCACAAACATTTGGAGTTGAAAATGCATTGCATTTTGTCATTCTAACAGATGAAGCATCACAAACATTTGGAGTAGTAAGATGCATTGAATTTTTTTATTCCAGCAGATGGAGCATCACAAACATTTCCAGTACTAAAATGCATTGTATTTGTCTTTCCAACAGATGGTGCATCAGAATCATTAATTCTGCTTTTACAAGTCCCATTCCAAATGGCATATAACAGAAACATATAGATTGAATTTGTCACGCCAATAAATGGCACATCACAAACTTTTGTAATGAATTTTATTGTAAAAATGTTTGTGATGCGCTATCTGTTGGAGTGACAAATGCAATGCATTTTTGCATTACAAAGTACTTTCCAGTAGATGGTGCACTGCAAATGTTAATGCTGAGGTCTACGTTAATTATTTAGATTTCAAACCACTTTAGATGGGCCCACCGCTAGTGCTAAATGAAATAAAGAAAGGTTGATTGATGGAATAGCTGTGAGATGACTTAATGCTCCTTAAAAGACACTTTATAAAAATGTGTTGATTGATGGACTGCCATATCTCAGACAGGAATCCTCCTCTGGCTGGGGTTCGAATTTGTGTTTTATGTCTCTTTTGTTCATTTTTGATTCTTTTATTTATTATGTGCATCTTTCTTTATTTTTCGTTTTATCTATGTATACATGTGTTTTGTTGGTGGTCTCCCAAGAAGTGGGGTCACCTGCCACTCACAGCTAAGAACTGTCCTGCACCCAATAAATCCAGAGGTTCTTCCACAGTTCTTGGTGGTTCATGTCAAATGTGCTTAGTAGTGGTGAACTCCTGGTATTTTTGTGAATTTAATGTGTTTAGTGATTTACTTGATTTTTTTGACATTTTTCTCTGTTTATTAACTATTCTTTGTATTTTGTATTGGGACTTTTGGTTGTAGTGGATCACCTTATTTTTTGGGTCACTCCTATTGCCTGTGTACTCCATGGAGCTTCATTGTTATTGGAGAGCATTTTTTGTGAAGAATAAATCATATTTCATAAAGAGTCCACAAAGCCCTTTTTTGTCTAGCCTGGGTTTTTGACTGAATTTCCCCCTCAATTTCATTTGTGAGGTGGCATAATAACCCCTTGAGAGATAATCAATTAAGTAATATCAATTGATGACTGGAACAAAACTAGAGTCCCATCCACAGATGGTTCTTACCCTACACCCAGTACCACCAGAACGGGCGGTGGTCCCCAGGACTCTGAACTGGATTTACAGCTAGACGATGGATAGATGGAATGAGAGATCAGACAGAAGTGCAGCACTAATATTGGGCGATTGGGGGGGATCGGGGGGTGTTATGAGCTTTCTTTAGCTTGGTGGCTTTACTTATGGATCAAGTCTTGTCAATGGGTTATGCTTATTTTTTATGAATTATTATTTTCCATGAGTTTGTTTTTTATTTCTATCCATCCATCCATCCATTATCTAACCCACTACATCCTAATTACAGGGTCATTGGGGTCTGTTGGAGAATTTTTGTTAATATTGTTTTATTTTATTTTTTATTTAATATGTATGTACTGTGTATTTATGTTTGCTAATGCTTCTTGTCTTGTGAGAGTGGAACCATCAAGAGGTGGGGTCACCATGCTGTCATTACTGAGAGACCCCCAACCCTTTATATTTCAGGCTCAGGGGTTCATTGGGACAGTTGTGGTTTGTGGAGCGCTTTAATTTATTTTTTTCTGATCAATGGCTTTTTTTCTTGGATTCTCATTACTGGATTGAGGATTTGGTCTTGTTAGCATTGGGTTGCTGTTTTAGGAAAGCCCTTTTTTGCTTTACTTTACTATTTTATCTCCCGTGTTTTATATAAAGAAAATATCAAGCCAGAGGTTTACGGTTTTCCTCTCCACTTGAAGGGCTTCAATTTTTGGGACATTTTAAGCATTTTGAGAGTTCTCAGTGTTTAGACGCCTGAGCCCCATTTTCAGCCTGTGTAGGCCGTGAAGCCTACCTCTTGATTTTGGGGCCGGGGTGCCTGAGATGGTGCCTGTTTCAGAGTCACGTTTTTCTACATTTAGAAGCCTGCTCGTTTATTTTTGGGTCAGCTTTTTTTACAGACTTCACTATTACCACAACGTTTCAACACTGACATGTATGTCAAGACTGAGTCCTGTAGCATCAGGAGCAGATTGTCTTTTATTTAGTGCCATTTTGTTTTACTTTTGCAGACAGAAGATGTGAAGGCAATCGGAATTTCTTTTCTTAAATGTGTTTTTAATATGCAGCCCACAGCTGAGCTCTCCGTCGGATTGTCTGGCATCTGTTTTGCAGACGCCAGTCTCTTTAATTTCTGCTACACTAATTTCAAGACTTGCCTCCTCACTTTTTTATTGATTAGTCTTAAAGAGAAAGCATTCCATGTTTTTCTGGATAGTTGACACTTTGTCTTATTTCCTGTTTCTTCAGTAGTTACCCACCTATACAGATTATAGTGCCTTTATATCTCTCACCATCTCACTAGACAGATTTAGGGTATCGCGTGACTGCACCTATTTTTCTGTTTAGCTGCCTATCCTTATTATGGCGAAACACTGAAGGAATCTGCCTATTGATCTAACATTGACAGAGACAGCTGTGCCATTGTGACCAGCGTAGTGCATCTTTATGCCCTTAAATGATCTGTCTCCATTTATATACATACCATTATAAAAAAAAAATCTTGTTAGAGTAGCTATAGAATATAATACATTATATTATATGCTTCATATATGTCTATCTATTATGGTCACTAAGGGGCATCGTAGACCCCCAAAACGCCAGACACAACTGCACCAATCCCAGTCCTGTCCTATTTTTTTTTTGTCTCACAATGATAATTGACTCACTTTCTTTTCTTTCTTTTTTCTTTTTTCCGTTCCTTTCCTCACCCTGCTTGGTAAGCATTGTCCTCTGGCAGCCGACTCCGATTTCCGAGTGAGGTGAGGACGCCCTTTTTATCCTGCACCCAGGAGTACTTCCAGTGTGAGGACATTGCCCGAAGGAAGAAGTTCCGGTTTGGGTGGAAGCATCCAAAAATAGGGACAATCCCACGCTGCAGCTCCCCCTGGTGGCACTCATGGAATTCAGCAGCTCCCAGTATGCCCTGCGGGTGTGTGTCTGGGTGCACCAGTCCAAGGGGCACAGCCACCACACCATTTTGAAAGGCTGAATCCCCTGTATATCGGGGTAAGGATTTTCTGTCCAACCCCATCAGGATGCCAGTCCATCTATACTGGCATGCCATGCCAACCTCTTGGTTGAGACAGGGAACAGTTCTCTGTTTTTGGCTGACAGGAGTGGAACCTGATGTGGTGTTCGGCTGTAAAAAATCAAAAAAACGTGCATTTTCCTAAATCTCTGTGTTTTCCAAGAGTGCACCGTTTTACAATAAAAGTGCAATTTTTCAATTTGCTTTAAAGTTACACTGCGCGGGGGACAGAGTGAAGCAGAACTGATCGATTCCGTTTTGTTTTATCTCGTAGAAAGCAAGAAGGGGCGCCGCTTTTTATTTACTGTCGGAGTTATTAAAAAAAAAAAAAGAGAACCGACTTGATGCTTCTGCAGAGATTAAATCCGAGAAGTTTTGAGCAAAATCAGGTAGCCATCAAACAGAAAAAGAAAATGGACCGGCATGAGGCCGAGCAGCCAGCCAGCAGGCATACTCGTTTTGGCGGATGCTTTTCTCACTTCGCTATTAAGCTTTCACGGTCCGGGGTATTGAAAAAGAAAGAAATAAATAAAAAAGAATAAAAAGACGAAAGCCTGGACTCAGATCGCGGCAATTTCTTTCTTTCCATTTCAAATGTCAAAAAGTCCATTCCGCTCTATAAATAATTCGTATTACCTACAACATCGTTTAAAATTTATAGAGCGTCTTCCCGAAATGTAACTTTAAAATGCGCACGGGGCTTCAGGAGGAAATGGATTCAGCCGCTCGACTAATTCAAGGCAGGCAGCGATTGATCTGCGAGCGCGTGTGGCAGACGTGTCGCGCTCCCCTTCGATTAGTTTACTCTGTTTAATGCGAAGGAGTCGCACTGCGCGGCGCACGTGTCACCCTCTAGGAACTCCTGGGCAACAATAAGCCGACTGGACTGGACGGGGGAGTATCTGAGACGAGGAGATAAGAGAGTGATAGACGAGTGGCTGTGCGCGACTATTTTTCTTTTGCTTCTTGCCCGGTGGTGCAATGGATGCGCTAGTGCTTCGCAATAAGAAGACCGGAGTTCACTTCCCATGTCCTCCCTGCAGTCCGCAGGCTTACAGGTTGGCTCCTGATATGCGTTATGTCTGTGTCCTCATCCTGCGATGGACTGGCACTCTGTTCAGAGATTGTTCCTGCTCTGTTCCCTATGCATTCTGTGATGGGCTCCAGCTCTCTCGCAACCGAAGATGTATCGACCTACAGAGCTGTCAGCAGTAGATAGATAGATAGATAGATAGATAGATAGATAGATAGATAGATAGATAGATAGATAGATAGATAGATAGAAACTTTATTAATCCCAAGGGGAAATTCACATAATCCAGCAGCTGTATACTGATACAAAGTATCAGGGCATTAGTGACATCACTGCATGTCTGGTACAGCAGTTTGGTAACAGACGTTTATAGGTCGTCCACAAGTCAAATCGATTGTCCAAGTGAGAAGGACAATGATTAGTGGCGATCTCTAACGCAGGGGTGCCCAATACGTCGATCGCGATCGACCGGTAGATCGGAAAGGCAGTGCAAGCAGATCGCGTTGCATTCAAAAAATGTTTTTTAAACGTTAGTCTATCATATATCCTCCCTATGGCATTTGTCACTTGATTGACATACAGGGCGGCCA
>JANRMT010062802.1:11816748-11828404 GCA_026402145.1 Polypterus bichir lapradei | reverse complement strand
CCTGGAGGGCCGCAGTGGCTGCAGGTATTCATTCTAACCCTTTTACTAATCAGCGAGCAGTTTTCACTGCTAATGCACTCCTTAATTTTAATAACCCTGTTTTGGAGGATTCAGTCCTCTGAATTGATTTCTTTCTTCTTTAAATGACAGCCAAACAGAAATAAGATGTGAAACAGGCCAACAGATGACCAGCTAAACTGGGATTTCAAACTCCAACCAATTTCACTCCAACCAATCTCTTAATGAGAAGCCCATTCTTGCTGTTAATTAAACCCATTAATGAATTCCATGGCCTGTTGCTGCTCTCATTCTGCTACAGCAGAGATTTCGAAAAGCATTGATTTTTCTGTTTTTTCTAAGATCATTATCAAAATGTTTTGGGGACCTGAGAGGTCTACCTTACCGAGACCGTCACCTTTCTTTATTTTTAGATATTGTGTGATGGGCACAGGTGAGCAGGCCAGGTGGCGGCTCGCTTTGTGTCTCATTATTATTTGGTTGCTGATTAAGGAAAAAGAGACAACTACGGGGCCTGAGTCAAGTCAATTAAAACTAAGGCAAAAGAAGATAATTAGCAGCAAAAACAGGTCACTAATGAAGACGACGGTTAGAATGAAAACCTGCAGCCACTACGGCCCTCCAGGGCTGGAGTTCGACACCCGTGCTTTAACAGATCTGCATTTACAGCCCTAGCTTTTTCACAAATTATAGACTCAGATAGCCTATCACCTGCCATCTGCCTTTTGTTTATCCACACTAATAGCTTTTCTACATCGTCTTAACACTGTTGATCGTGACTTACTAATTTGAGTAACACCTTTAGTGACACTAGCTTCCTTATGCAAATCTTTTCTTTGTAAAATTGTCAAGATGGTGGATTTTGACATGCTGTACATATTAGCGAGATCGGTCACACGAACGCCACTCACATATTTCCGCACAATTTCTTTCTTCGTTTCGATTGTGATCGCTTTCTTTACCTTTGTTACCTTCTCTTCCTTCCTTAGCTTCTTTTCTAGCTTTTTTGGGGCCATTTTGATAGCAATTATCGAAATAAATGATATAAAGCACTGCACTGACCGAAATTATGCCCACAGACACACGTATCTGAGCTCCAACTGACGCTCAGCTATTTGTTTACAACTGCACAAGCGGATACACGTGACCGCATTCGGGTCGTAACTCAAGATGTTGGTTGTAATTCAAAACAAAAAATTTGGTTGTAAACCTAGTTGTTCGCATGCCAGGTCGGTCGTATATATCGAGAGTCGACTATACAAAAGTTTTAAAGTAACAGTGAAAATAATGCATATGTAACAATTCCCATGAAACTAACAATCTCTTTAAATGGTATATCTGGTAAACCAAACCTGGGGGTGGGCGAGCGAAGCGAGCAGGGGGCGGAGCTCCCTAGTTTCTCAATAATTATTGTATTATTTTGCAAGGGTGGCACCAAAGAGGTATTACAAGTACGGAGCGGAATTTAACAGTAGATGATATCACATCGGGTGGCACGGTGGCACAGTGGGTAGCGTTGCTGCCTCGCAGTTAAGAGACCCGGGTTTGCTTCCCAGGTCCTCCCTGCGTGGAGTTTGCATGTTCTCCCCGTGTCTGTGTGGGTTTCCTCCCACAGTCCAAAGACATGCAGGGTTAGGTGCGTTGGTGATTCTAAATTGTCCCTAGTGTGTGCTTGGTGTGTATGTGTGTGCGTCCTGCCCAGAGTTTGTTTCCTGCCTTGCGCCCTGTGTTGACTGGGATTGGCTCCAGCAGACCCCCGTGACCCTGTAGTTGGGATATAGCTGGTTGGATAATGGATGGATTATTTTGTAAATGTAACCCCTCCAGCTGCCAGCCGTTACTTCATTCCTAGTCAGTCAATTTCTAAACCAGTGAGTCCATTTGCTACCAAACTCCCAGCTCAGCTCCAGGTCTCTGGCCTAATGTTAGTAAATGTCGACCTCCAAAATGTGAAGATAGACCCCTGCCTCTGATCTAAAAGTTACTAAATCAGGATGCTCGAACCTTCAAGAGTGTTTCCTACTCTCTGGTCTAATGCTTGTAAATGTGGATGCTCAGAATGCGACGGAGCCGTATGTCCCATCTAACGTCAGTAAATGTTGATGCTCGAAACTCCAAGGGGGTCTCCCTTCTCTGATCTAATGTCAGTAATTCTGGACGGTATATAATCTCCTCTTGATTATTTTGAATTCAGATTTCTAAGAAGAGTTCCAGGGCTTGCGTATTTCCACTTCTGGTACTGGTTGGACAAATTACGAGGGATGTTCAAAACGTTTCCGCTCTTTTATATTTTATACCAGTTTAGCACAGAGGGAATGAACGAAGAAACCAAACTTGGTGGCGCTAACAAATGTTTCACTATATTCAGTAGTTTAGCTCATTTTGCTAACAACCCACAAGTCGAAACATTCAACCACATGGCTTAGAACATTAGAACACTCTAGACGAGAACAGGCCATTCAGCCTAACAAAGCTCGCCAGTCCTATCCACTTGTTTCCTCCAAGAAAACATCAAGTCAAGTTTTGAAAGTCCCTAACGTCTTACTGTCTACCACACTACTTGGTAGCTTATTCCAAGTGTCTATCGTTCTTTGTGTAAAGAAAAACTTCCTAATGTTTGTGCGAAATTTACCCTTAACAAGTTTCCAACTGTGTCCCCGTGTTCTTGATGAACTCATTTTAAAATACAAGTCTCGATCCTCTGTACTAATTCCCTTCATAATTTTAAACACTTCAATCATGTCACTTCTAAATCTTCTTTTGCTTAAACTGTAAAGGCTCAGCTCTTTTAATCTTTCCTCATAACTCATCCCCTGTAGTCCTGGAATCAGCCTAGTCGATCTTCGCTGGACCTTTTCTTGTGCTGCTATGTCGTTTTTGTAGCCTGGAGACCAAAACTGCACACAGTACTCAAGATGAGGCCTCACCGGTGTGTTATAAAGCTTGAGCAGAACCTCCTGTGACTTGTACTCCACACATCAAGGCGCTATATAACCTGACAGTCTGTTAGCCTTCTTAATGGCTTCTGAACACTGTTGGGAAGTTGATAGCTTAGAGTATTCAAACCCAATATTTTTACTTCCTATGTGTAATACTTTACATTTACTGACATTAAATTTCATCTGCCACAAATCTGCCCAAGCCTGTATGCTATCCAAGTCCTTCTGTGATGATATAACGGATTCCAAATTATCTGCTAATCCACCTATCTTGGTATCATCTGCAAACTTAACCAGCTTGTTACTTGTATTCCTATCTAAATCATTTATATAAAATTAAAAATAGCAGCGGCCCTAGCACTGACCCCTGCTGGTCATCATTCTTAACATCGGCCAGTTCTGATGAGGTTCCTTGCACCATCACCCTCTGCTTCCTGTGTCTGAGCCAATTCTGCACCCATCTAAAAACGTCACCCTGAACTCCCACTTCTTTTAATTTGATGCCCAACCTCTCATGTGGCACCTTATCAAATGCTTTCTGAAAGTCCAGATAAATAATATCATATGCTCCACTTTGATCGTATGCTTTTGTTGCAACCTCATAGAATTCCAGCCTGTTAGTAAAACACGAGCTCCCTCTTCTGAACCCACACTGACTGTTCCTAATAACTCCTGTCCTTGCCATGTGTTGCTCAATCTTATCCTTAATAATTCCTTCCATTAATTTTCCTGTGATGCATGTTAAGCTTACTGGCCTATAGTTGCTTGGATCTGCCCTGTCACCCTTTTTTTCGGAATCTCTCCAGTGCTCAGTGACTTCCTAAAGTTAAGTTAAGTGGCTTAACTTAACACTGTGACGCGAGAGTCCAAAGCCAACTTTATTCCAATCAAAACAGGAGCTGTCAGGGCGTTTATTCAAATGGGAACAACCACTTCAATACACACAGACAGGGCAAGCAGGCAGTGACAGGTGCCAGGCTGGTGGCCGGGTTAGAATGTCCACCGCATCACCCATCGGGCGATTGACGTGTTAACACCGCGGGGCTGCAAACCTGTGCTTGCATCGCAAAGAAAGGTGACTATGAAGAAAAGTGATGCCATTTATTTTTGAAAGTCTTAACAAGTAGAGTTTAAAAAAAGTGCAGAAACTTTTTGAATGTCCCTCGTAAGTAAGTAAGTAAGTAAGTTTATTGCATTTTTCCACCTCTCTCAGTCTTCTGCTGGCCCACAAGGCCGCTCCTTAAGCCCACTTTGCAGAGATCTTCTTTCACTTTGACGTTGAAGTCATTTCTGTTGATCAGTGACAAAACAGCCAAATTAAATCCACTGGGATTCCATGGTGTTTAACTTCCACAGAAATGCAGGCGCTGTATTAGACATGCTGGATGATTTCAAGCTTGTCCAAGATGACACAGAATAAAGAAATTTCAGAAAGCACGTGGATAAAAAGAAGGCAATGCTAAGAAAATGGCCAGTGAATGGGAGTGACTGGAATGGCACGTACTTGAGGTGACGAGGCCAACAACCTCGTGATATCAGCGGGAAAGACAAGCCTGGCTATTTGTGTTTAAATTTTCTCAGATTTTCCATATAGTGCCTTTCATACTCTTTCCTATCCTAAAGTCCTCAGTGTATTCAGAGCATCATCACTTCATGGAGGTCTTTGTCCTTTCATTTGAACTTGCTTCCACCTGTGCCTGACTTACTTTAAATGACAAGGGGGTCCCGATTACAGGGTTTTGGGCCCAGGGTAGTGAACTCCAGCAGCTTCATCTCTTGCCCCCATTCACATTCATCTCGACCCACCCTAGTAACATACCTGGTGCTTTGAAGAATCCAGGTTGATCTTCTCCACTTGTGTTTAAATGAAGCCCACCTTCGTTCCACACGAGCAGAGATTCGCTCCCATCTGCCCACTCGCTCAACCAGCCATCTGCTCCTAAAATTGAAAATTATCGAAGTTAGGATATAATGAAGTTGGCTTTTGTTCCTCCAGGCTCCTCACAGAGATGTTTGGAGTTGGGACTTGACTACTGTGGGCCTGCTGGCAGCTTGGTGATTCAGTGCAATGACATGTCAGTCCAGAAGGGGGCAGAGCTTTTCACCCCCCAGCACCTCCTTGTTGCCTGTACACCAAACAGATACCAGTGAAGAGTTGAGCCAACAAAACATTTGAGCAAATGAGAGGTCTAGAAAGGCCTAATCCAAAGCTGCCTGCAGGGTGAAGGGGGGGACCACCCTGGCCACTGCTTGTTCTATATTTATGGCCATGTAGGAAAAGTCATGGAGGAGCTGAGCAGCTCTTTCTTCATTTCATGAATTCAGCCTCCCAAAGGCCACACTTCACCTACCTGGTCAGTCAATGATTTTGCTCAGGCTCTCCCGGCCTTCATCTTCCAAGGTGGGCCTCGCTCAGGTAAGTTTTATATTCAGAGGCTAAGATAGGCCATCGGATTGTGGACTTGACATCCCACTTGAGAATGAGAAACGAGGTGGGCTAAGCTAGGTCTTCATCAACTCAAGACCTTCGCCCTGTGTCGTAGTGTACTGGAGGCTGTGCTTGACCCATCACTTCATTTGCTGGTTTGGAAGGGTCCAGTCTTCATTTTCTGGTCTTGATTAGCTTGTGACTTGGCCATTCCAAAAACCTCCATTTCATTTTTTTCAGCCATTCCTTGGTGGATTTCCTGGTAGGTTTAGCATCATTGTCATGTCGCAAGGCACACTTTCAGATGAGCTTCAATCTTCGGACAGATGGTTTCACATTAATCTCGAGCACCTTCGGTACGATGAAGAATTCCTAGTGGATTCAGGTGATGGTGAGCTTCCCAGGCCCTGATGTAGCAAAGTAGACCCAAACCTGTACGTTTCCATCACCTTATTTTATGGTTGCTGTCAAGTTCTTCTGCTCATAAACAGTCTTTGGTTTTCCCCCAACATTTCTTCTGGTACTGTGGCCAAATCACTCTACCTTGGACTTGTCTATCCAGAGCAGATTGTTCCAGACGTCCTGGTCTTTGCGTAGGTGTTGATTAACAAACCTGATGTTATTTCTAGACAGCAATGGCCTCCTCCTTGCACACCTTAGGTCCCATGATGAATTTGGGGGGTCTTAGAGACTCCTTTCAGAATCTTGAAGTTCTGCTCTCAGGCTGAACTTGCTGGGATGACCAGGCCTGGACACACTGGCAGTTGTTTGAAATCTTCTCCATTTGTGGATGATCTTCTGGACAGTGGAAGGACTGATTTCCAGTTGCTTGTAGATCTTCTTAAACCCCTTCCCAGTCTCATAGGCATCCAGAACTTTCTTTCTGATGGCCCAAGGGTGACTCTCACCTCAACAACAAGCTAAATGTCTGAGGTTTAAATCAGACAGGACCCTCGCTTATGACACTCTGGTCTGGTACACCCGATTCTAATTTGAGGTTGTGATAAATGGAGGGGTGGACTTAAATTTTTTCCAAGTGTGAAATTTGCATTTACGTTTATTTCAATTATACAACGGACTATGAAATGCAAATGTGGCCTGATGTTAGTTACATTACATCAACTTTATCTATAGATACAGTTTAAATGAGGATCAAATGTTAATATGTCCACACACTGCATGTTAAAAAAAATGGGGTGCACTTACTTTTTCACATGACTGTACTTTGAATAGCAAAATATGCAACATAATATACAATAAAAATCATGAATAATGGAAAACAGTATATGATCCAGGAACAAAACGGCAGGTAAACCATGACAAGCTGACATCACTCGTTTTTACCGTTTCATGGTGAACTTCTACCATTAGTGGTCTCGAATGGCGGGCTGCCCACTTTGATGAACGTCAGGTGACATCAACCAAGGCCACGCCACTTCTACATGACCCTGTTAGACATTCAGCCTGTGTCACACCTTTGCTTTCCACTCTTGGGGGCAAGCCGGACACTTTGCCAATTCCACATCCTTATTGGGCGATCACTCCAACCAATGGCACTTCTTGATTTGCTACTCTGGAGTGGCAGGCTGCAGTTGAAGACTGCCTGGGCTTCCATGTGTTGTCCTGTCTTACGGCTATGAACTCTCCAACCCTTGTTTTCTACTGACCTTCTGTGAAGTTTGAAGTGATCCTGTATACGGAGTACCCCGGTGCCGACTGGCAGATGGCCGAATGTCCATGGCAGAAGCACTCTGTGCAGCCCACGAGGTTCTCAGGGTCCAAGCTGAAGGTTCCAGGCTTGCATCTGTACAGTGGGGGGAAAAAAAAAGAATAGAGCGTGTCCTTAAAGAGAATGACTAAAATCACTCATGATGGTGTCACACACGTGCGCATGGGAGGCAGATAAAGGGCTCAAGTGAGGGCAATACCACACCAGACCAGAGGGTGGCAGAGTGCATTAACCCTTTCTCTCTTTCCTCTGCAGAACAGTTAGGAGAAATCCCGCCTGTCCGTCCAGGCCCTGACGACATCACTTCCGTTTCCGACCTGATGACCTCATCTCCGGTTCAGATTCTGTTGACCTCACTTCCTCTGCCTGACCATAAAACCGCCATTTTGTTTCATCCTAGTCCAGCGTTTCACAACCTTTAAGTATTTGTGACCCGAGTTTTCATAACAGTTTTAATTGCGCTCCCCCTAACATTTTTTTGAAATGTAGATGCATATTTTATTATACCTACTGTAAAAGGCGCTATATAGCGCCCGACCCAGCACAGACCACGCAGAGGCACGTGTATAAAACACACAGGCTTTATTGTTTTTCTTCAGCCGTGGGGCATGTCTTCCCCGTGTCCCACAGGCCCAACACAGTCCCAAACACAAACTATAAACAAGCCTTTCTGGCACCACCACTCCTCCCAGGCAACCTCGTCCTCTTCCTCCCGATTCTGGCCAAGAATGAAGGGAGGTTGGCCCGCTTTATAGCCCACCCGGAAGTGCTCCAGGTGCCTGACCAGCTGGTCTTAATTGCACCTCCGGGTGGGGCTGATAAATCGTCCCTTGTGGCGGCTGGCTCTCCGCAGCACCCCCTAGCTGCCACCCCATCTCCCAACCGGGCTGTGGTGGACTCCATGTCCAATGAAGCCACGGGGAAGACTGAGGAAGACCCACGGCCAGGGAGACTGCCCCCAGGCGCTCCGGGGAAGGTATTGCACTGTCCATGGTGGCTCCCCCGGGACGTATGCAGCAGAGGCGTCCCGGCCGGGCATGGGACCTGGCTGTCCATCACACTACTTAACTTTTATTGACATTTATCTAACTCTAAATTTATTGTTCTAGTATCAGAATGTAGTTTAAGTTAATTTGTTTTGGTTTCAACAGATGTTTTTTTCATATTTTTGATTCTTGTTTTCTTTTTTTCACATCTTCGTGCCCCCCCTGCGCCCCCCTAGGGGGGTCCGCCCCACAGGTTGAGAACTACTATCCTAGTCGGTTCTGTTTTGGACTCGAGTCTATACACAAGTTGTATCTATGTGCCTACTTTGCAGCCATATTTCAAGTATACGGGTGGCTTCCCCAAACCTTTTCTGTGGCATTTGTCTGTTTATTTGACAATGGACATCTGCACATCACCATCATTGTAATACTTCATTGCTAACCCAAAGAGGTATTACAAGTACGGAGCGGAATTTAACAGTAGATGATATCACATCGGGTGGCACGGTGGCGCAGTGGCGCAGTGGGTAGCGCTGCTGCCTCGCAGTTAGGAGACCCGGGTTCGCTTCCCGGGTCCTCCCTGCGTGGAGTTTGCATGTTCTCCCCGTGTCTGCGTGGGTTTCCTCCCACAGTCCAAAGACATGCAGGTTAGGTGCATTGGCGATCCTAAACTGTCCCTAGTGTATGGGTGTGTGTGCCCAGTGGTGGGCTGGCGTCCTGCCCGGGATTTGCTCTTGCCTTGTGCTCTGTGTTGGCTGGGATTGGCTCCAGCAGTTCCCCGTGACCATTTGTTAGGATATAGTGGGTTGGATAATGATTGACTGACTGACTGATATCACCTAATATGATGATTTTATATTCAGAGGCTAAGATAGGCCATCGCATTGTGGACTTGACATCCCACTTGAGAATGAAAAACCAGGTGGGCTAAGCTAGGCCTTCATCAACTCAAGATCTTAGCCTTGTGTCGTAGTGTATTGGAGGATGTGCTTGACCCATCACTTCATTTGCTGGTTTGGAAGGGTCCCGTCTTCATTTCCTGGCCTAGATTAGCTTGTGACTTGGCCATTCCAAAATCCTCCATTCTCTCCATTTATTTTCAGTCATTCCTTGGTGGATTTGCTGGTAGGTTTAGGGCCATTGCCATGTCGCAAGGCCCACTTTTGGTTGAGCTTCAATCTTCGGACAGATGGTTTGACGTTATCCTGCAGTGCTTCTCAGGAAGAGCATCCAGGGTTATCATATTTAGGGGCTGGTGGGTCAAAGTCACACACAAAGCTAGACTCCCTTTGTCTCTTTCTCTAATTATCTCTTCTTGATCTTTTAAGGCAGTGGTTCTCAACCTGTGGGGTGCGAAGTAACAAAAAGGGGGGCGCGAAGATGTGAAAAAAATAAAACAAGAATCAAAAATATGAAAAAAAAAATCTGTTGAAACCAAAACAAATTAACTTAAACTACATTCTGATACTAAAACAATAAATATAGAGTTAGATAAATGTCGATAAAAGTTAAGTAGGTATAATAAAATATGAATCTACATTTCAAAAAAATTGTTAGGGGGGGCGTGAAATAAACTGTTATGAAAACTCGGGTCGCAAATACTTAAAAACTCAACACATCCAAATTTTAATTGGCAGAGACTAATTACTATTACATAGTGCCCACCATCACTAGGCACCCACCCACATACAATAATATTATTATAAATAATACTTAAACCCCCCCCCCCCCCCCAGTCATTAGTGTCCACTTCAGCTGAGCTGGAAAAATTTAAACAAAAGATGAGCAAGAGGGTCACATCAGGCATAACAATCATCTGAACATTCAAGATTGATGGTACCTGTCACAGGTGTAGCCCTCCACGTTCTTCTTACAGGGGCACTGTCCGTTAAGTGGGTTGCAGAAGCCTGTGGTGCCCACTGGGTGGCAGTCACACTGCCTGGTCGTGGGGACAAAACAGTTGGGTTAATGACAACACGTCTGTTATGGACCAAGAAACAGCCGGGCCTGCTATGTTGCACACCGGCGGCTGCCAGCAAATCAAGTCAATTACAGACTCCCATGGTGGTTTGCTTCCATGCTTCCCCCCAGCCCCCTTTTCCCCCTAGCTAAAGCTGCCTGCCTGACCCCCGACTGTTCCCGGGCGTGAGGACTCATTTTATTACCGGCAGCCGGACGCAGAGAGTGAGTGATGTCCCGGCTGGCAGCGGTCACATTTCTCTCCAGTCACGTTGGCTTTGCAGACACAGCGTCCGTCACTGTCACACTGAAGGCTCGTCGATCCTAGGCAAAGGGAAGAGCAACTTTGTCATTTTAAAGATCGTGTCAGGAAAGAAAAGATGCCGTTCAAGGGGAAAATGAAAAGTGGGAGAGAGCGACACGTTGTCTAAAGACGGGGAAAATGTCCATAAAGTCGGGCACTTCGCGTTGACCGCTCATACACCTAGGGAGGGGTTCAAACATGAGCTTCTGTCAGCCAAACTCAACCTTCGCTTAAACCCAAAAACATTCAGATGGATGTCAGATTTTCCATCCATCCAACTCTCCAAACCTGCTTTTCCTGTTGCAATGTTGGGGGGTGTGCAGGAGCCCACCCAAACAATTGGAGGTGCAATGCAGGAGCAGACCCTGGGTCAATGCCTGCACACAATGCTACTAGGATAGGATGGGGACTCCCATAACTCTGTAAGATCAGAAAATGGAAACATAGAGAAATTATATTAAATAATAATAAAAGGTCCACACATTAAGTGGTACGTCTTGCTATTGTTGATACGTTTCAGTCGGGTTTCAGAACAAATCACAGTACAGAAACAGCACTCATTAAAGTAGTCAATGACTTGCTGGTAAATGCAGACAGAGGCCGTCTATCTGTTCTCATCCTCTTAGATCCGAGTGCCGCATTTGACACCATTGATCACAATATTCTTAGAAATCACCTTAGTCAGTGGGTGGGCCTCTCTGGCAGGGTCTTAAATTGGTTTGAATCCTACCAGGCAGGTAGAAAATTCTTAGTTAGTTGTGGTAATTATACTTCAATGACACCTGATATTCTATTTTTGGTCCACAAGGTTCTCTCCTGGGTCTGCTGCTCTTTTCAATTTACATGCTTCCATTAGGTCAGATTATCTCGGGGCATAACGTGAGCTACCACGGCTATGCTGATGACACACAGCTGTACTTATCAATAGCACCTGATGACCCCGACTCTGTTGTTTCACTAACACAATGTCTTACTCGTGTTTCTGAATGGATGAGTAGTCATTTTCTCAAGCTAAATAAAGAGAAAACAGAAATTTTAGTGATTGGCAATAACGGATATAATGAGGCTATTAGAAATAAACTTGATGCATTAGGATTAAAAGTCAAGACGGAGGTAAAGAATTTAGGGGGAACTGTTGACTGTAACCTGAATTTCAAATCACATCTTAATCAGATCACTAGGACAGCATTTTTTCACTTAAGAAATATAGCAAATGTTAGGCCTCTTATATCATTGAAAGATGCTGAGAAATGAGTTCACGTTCTTGTTTTCAGTCGGCTAGATTACTGTAAC
>JANRMT010062802.1:11735026-11745153 GCA_026402145.1 Polypterus bichir lapradei | reverse complement strand
AGATGTTTGCCAACTATGCGACCAAACAAACAAGTGTTTCCTTGAAGGTAACCATCCAAATAATCAGACTGCGAATGTTATACTTCTGATCTTCACCCTGTCAAGTAAGCAAACCAGCCACTGTGGCACAACATCAGATGCTCAGAGGGCGCTGATGTCCGAGGATCAATCCCCATAAGGAATTGCAAAAATGCATACATCTGACAAACCCCAATTAGGGCAAAACACATGTCGTGTACTCTTTGTATTATTTGGCAGGTACTGTATCACACACACGTATGTTTGTGGAGGGGCATATATGGGATCTGGGGAAGGCTGCAAAAAATGCAATGTAGGATTCAAGGTTTGAAAGAACACTTTGGCCTCCATAACTCTCAAACAGAAGAAACTTGGAACAACCACAACTCTTCCAAGAGCTGGTCACTCAGACAGCCTGAGCAAGCATGGGACAAGGGTCTTGATAAGCAAGGTGATCAAGAATATGACAGTGACTAAGACTGACCTTGAAGAATTAGGACATCATTGCAACAGTTTATTGTACTGGGCAGAAGCCTCTCCTCAGTAAAAGACACATGAAAGCCCACTTAGACTTAGACTATGATTCCTAGACAATGTGAAACAGGATTCTCGGGTCTGATGAAACCAAAATTGAACTTTCAGATCTCAATCCTAAGCTTTGTTTTTGGAGTTAACCAGACTCTGCTCATCACCTGTGCAATACAATTCCAATAGTGAAAGATGGTCCTGGGCAGCACGGTGGCGCAGTGGTAGCGCTGCTGCCTCGCAGTTAGGATACCCGGGTTTGCTTCCTGGGTCCTCCCTGCGTGCAGTTTGCATGTTCTCCCCGTGTCTGCGTGGGTTTCCTCCGGGCGCTCCAGTTCCCCGCCACAGTCCAAAGACATGCAGGTTAGGTGGATTGGTAATTCTAAATTGGCCATAGTTTGTGCTTGGTGTGTGGGTGTGTTTGTGTGTGTCCTGCGGTGGGTTAGCACCCTGCCCGGGATTGGTTCCTGCCTTGTGCTCTGTGTTGGCTGGGATTGGCTCCAGCAGACCCCCGTGACCCTGTGTTTGGATTCAGTGGGTTGGAAAATGGATGGATGGATGGAAAGATGGTCCTAGAAACAACAATCAAGCTGTGCAGTTGTTTTTCAGCTACAGTAACTGGGAGACTAGTCAGGGGGAATTTTACAGTCTGGGATAATAAGGTTTACTTGACATAATATTAAAAGTAATTTACCATCATTTTTTTTTTTAATCTGATATACTTTATTATCCTGTCTTATCCTGTTAGAGCGTAGGGTTAGCCATTGTACAGTACAGCAGCAATTTTCAGGTTAAAGGTCACAATGGAGTAGGATCCCATTCTGGCAGCAACGGGTGTCTCTCACACACACACACACACACGCACGTGTGCAGAGGACAGCTTAACGGCTCTAGTGACTGTAATTCTACCACTGCTCCAGGGGTTGGCGCTGTGTCCTTCCTCCATCTGCAGAGCGAATGATTGACGGCTATAACACAACTGATGACATCACTTCCAGTGTGTGTCCACCTGGACCCGCCTCTTACTGCCGGAAGGACTCAAAAGTTCTATTGTTAATTGAAGATGTGAGTTCCAAAATCTGTTAATTACACCTTTTGGTAAAATTTAGTGAACACGTGATTGTGACTTTTCATGCAGTTGGTCATGCGCCGAAAATATGTTTGAGCTTCAAAACCTGCTAATTGCAACAGTGTAGCGCTACAGTTTTAGGAATTTAGTTTCAAAATCTGCTAAGTACGGACCCAGATTAATTCTAAAATCTGTTAAGTAGGTTCGAGTAACACTAGCACTAATGTCGAGATTAAGACGACGTACTCGGGGGAATTTTGCAGCAAAATAAAGAATGTTTCACCAACTGTACTGCCACTTCCCTGCTGTGTCAATCCTGCAAAGGCTAAGGATGTGAAAATGCGCTTAAGCAAAATGGGAGTCAACATTGATGATTCAGAGACACTCAAACAGTTTTACAGCCCCATCATAGTAAAGGCCAGCCAAAACAGTAAAATGGTTCCTGATAGTGATATGGAAATGGATGACGATGAAGATATAGACTATTAACCTCTCGAGATTTGACATCCGTTCTGTAAACAAACATTTCGGATTTTGGGTTTCTCAAACTTACCACATACTATTCAGTAAATGAATACTTTTGAAGAGTTTTTCAAATATTTTTGTTAGGACACTAGTTAGACTTATTTTTGCGAAGTTCTTTGTTTTCTATTAAATATTTCTTGATCAGCTTGAGTAAAGATGAAACTATCTTACAGTAAATCTAAAACGTAGCCTTTGGTTAGCGCCAAAACCAGCTAAATATACATTTTCTTCATTTATTTGCAAAAAATAAAAAAAAATCAGATTTCTCATCTATACTGTAAATGACATTCACATATGAGGCGACATTCTGCAAATAGAAGTTTCAAAATTTGATTGTAATTTCTTGAAATTTATTTTCCTATTTATCTCCAAAATTTATCTTTTGTACTTAGCTGATTTTGGAACTGAGCTCTTCAATTCCTGTCTGAAAAGACGCCTCCACAATTCCTGCGCATTTTTCTTATTTTGATCTCTCCAGTTGTGTGGTGACCAGGCTGGGACCCCAGCTCTTTATTGCTGTTGTTCTCTTACACAGGATTGGAACCGGCAACCTTCCAGATACCAGCACAGACCCATAAAGCTCTGAGCCACCACTGCTCCCTAAATCAAAGCTGTACTGTACATTTTTACTGTACCTGTACCACTTCCAAATACGTGTTTTAGTGTTGCAGGTTAGGTAAGCTGGCAATGCTAATTTGGCCCAAGTGTGTGTTTGGTGTGTGGATGTATGTGTCTGCCCTGTGACGGAGTGGCACCTTGTCCAGGGTTTGCTCCTGCCTTGTACTCTATACTAGCCGAGATAGGCCCCAGATCCAAGACCACAATTGACTCCAAAAAGCGACCCAAATATTAATTATGCAGTTTAGAAAATTACATGACATTTTAGTGTTGACTAACTGAACAATTTAATCCAATTTCTCTTACCACAAAGGTATGGATGGATGGATGGATGGATACATTTTTTGATCCCCAAGGGGAAATTCACATACTCCAGCAGCAGTATACTGATAAAAACAATATTAAAGAGCAATAAAAGCGCAGTGCAAGTTAAAAAATGCAAGGTGGAGAGTGTGAGGCAGGTGTAACAGTCAATAATCTTGTGTAGTGTTAATGTTTACCCCACCGGGTGGAATTAAAGAGTCGCGTTGAATTACATCTAAAAAGACAAAAGAAGCTCTGACCTCAATGCTGAACTTGAGCATCTCGCTGCTTTGGGTTTCCCTGCTGTAGCAGTTGTGGAAATAAAGGTTGTACAGCCCTTGTTGGTCATCAGTGCTCACATTGAAGGAAAACTGAAAGAGATTAGAGTCACAGAAAATTAAACTCTGTAGATCTGATTGTTTAACACAGTAGTTCTATGCCTCTATCACTGTGCTGTAAGCAACACGTCTCCAACTTCAAGGTCTGATCATAAAATTAAAAAGTTCTTACCGTGTACTTATAAACATAACATTCCTCAGTTGAGTGACTAACATATTGTGGAGATTCTAGAGTACGAAAAAAAAATCTGCAGACCTACAGTAGATGATGTCGACTTTTTAAAAGATTTTACACAAACACCCTCTAAGATTAAGAGCACATGCAAAATTACTGGTTTGTGCCCAAGTGACACAGCATTACAAACTCAGCATCAACTTTATTAGGTACACCTTTTTGTTGATGCAAATAATCTACTCTTCCAAATGGCCAATCATGGGCTACAACTCTATGTATACAAGCAGGGAGACATGACGGTTTAGTTGTTGTTTGGCCAAACATTAGGCAAAATGTTTGATCTAAGCTTTTAATCACAGTATTATCATTGGTGCCCGACATGTTGTTCTTAGTAATTTTCAAAACAGCTCAGTTTTTCGGGTTTCAAAACTTGGGAGTTTACAGAATTTACAGAGATTAATGCAGTAAACATCAAGGGAGCGGCAGAAATGTGGACAAAAACACCTTGTTAACGAGAGGGGTCAGAGAAGAATGGCCATACTGGTTTAGGGTAAGAAAAACTCCGCCTGAAGATACCCAAGGGCAAGTATACAGAATGTCATCACTGAACACACAACAGCAGCAGCAGCAAAACTGTCGGCTAAGAATTAAGAATGGGAAAATTAAAGCTACAGTAGGCATATGACCACCAAAAATGGGCGAAAATGACACACGTCGTGACTTCTGCTGCGATAAGACGGTTGGGTCAAAAGGTGGTGTTAATGACATAAATCTATGGATCCAACCTGCCATGTATCAACAGTACAGGCTAGTGATGGTGATTGTGTAATGGTGTGGCACCCAACAGACTTCTTAATCCTAACAGAGTTTGATCTGAACGTTAAAGCATTGTGGACATCCATGTGCATCCTTTCATGGGCACAGTATACTTTTTTTAAATGCTTAATTTTTTTTTTACATGCTACACCGATCCCTCTCCCACTTGGACAGAGGCAGTGGTGCTGTAAGAATTATGTTTCTGGACATCTCTAGTGCCTTCAACACCATTCAACCTCTGCTCCTTAGGGACGAGCTGACAGAGATGGGAGTAGATTCATACCTGGTGGCATGGATCGTGGACTATCTTACAGACAGACCCCAGTATGTGCGTCTTGAGAACTGCAGGTCTGACATTGTGGTCAGCAGCACAGGAGCACCGCAGGGGACAGTACTTTTTCCGGTCCTGTTCAGCCTGTATACGTCGGATTTACAATATAACTCGGAGTCCTGACACGTGCAAAAGTTCGCTGATGACACTGCTATCGTGGGCTGCATCAGGAGTGGGCAGGAGGAGGAGTATAGGAACCTAATCAAGGACTTTGTTAAATGGTGCGACTCAAACCACTTACACCTAAACACCAGCAAAACTAAGGAGCTGGTGGTGGATTTTAAGAGGCCCAGGCCCCTCATGGACCCTGTCATTATCAGAGGTGACTGTGTGCAGAGGGTAGAGAGACCTATAAATACCTGGGAGTGCAGCTGGATGATAAATTGGACTGGGCTGCCAATACTGATACTCTGTGCAAGAGAGGACAGAGCCGACTCTACTTCCTTAGAAGGTTGGCGTCCTTCAACATCTGCAATAAGATGCTGCAGATGTTCTATCAGACGGTTATGGTGAGTGCCCTCTTCTACGCGGTGGTGTGCTGGGGAGGCAGCATAAAGAAGAGGGACACCTCACGCCTGGACAAACTAGTGAGGAAGGCAGGCTCTATTGTAGGCATGGAGCTGGACAGTTTGACATCCGTGGCAGAGCGACGGGCACTGAGCAGGCTCCTGTTAATCATGGAGAATCCACTGCATCCACTGAACAGGATCATCTCCAGACAGAGGAGCAGCTTCAGCGACAGACTGCTGTCACCGTCCTGCTCCACTGACAGACTGAGGAGACCCCACACTATGCGACTCTTCAATTCCACCCAGGGGGGTAAACCTTAACACTACACAAGATTATTGACTGTTATACCTGCCTCACACTCTCCACCTTGCATTTTTTAACTTGTACTGCATTTTTATCACTCTCATTAAAACTGATTTAACAGTATGCTGCTGCTGGAGTATGTGAATTTTCCCTTGGGGATTAATAAAGTAACTATCTATCTATCTAACAAACATCATCTCAAAATGCTTCTTATCAAATCTTATCTGGTTCCACAAAAGTAAAAGTGACTTCAGTTTACTTCAATGGTCTGCCCAGATCTTAATGAAACAGCACCTTTGATGAGAAGAAACAGGAATTTCCAAGCAGAAAACAAAAATCATGGCCTATCAAGTTAGCATATCACCTTGAGGAATCAATGCTCAAAAAAACTACAATCTTCTGGAAGCGAAAGTGGTTCTCACTGATATTAGATAAGCACACCTAATAAAGAGGCCACTGAGTCAGTAATGAAAGTTGCAAAGCACTTTTACCAGAAACAGAACAAAAACAAGACATAATTGGGATTTATCTAATCAAAGAGGACTATAAAAGGATGCTTGAAAAATTGATCTGATTATCAACTTGGCCGAAAGCCATTCTTACTAATTCTCCCCCACAAGGGAACAAATAATTATTGAGTGATTCTTGGAGTACTTTTACTTCATTTCTCCTAAAGAATTTGATTAGATGGAATTTAAGTTTAGAATCTTGATAACAAAAGACCTCCATCTGACCGGTCCCATTAATCCAGACCACTCATTATATTTTCAAAATCAAAAAGCACTTTACAGAATCTGTTCCATATAGTTAACAAAGAAATCCATCTTCCCCCTGAAATTTGAGCGAATGGACCATGACTATGACATTGAGACAACAGCAACATTTTTAGTCTACTATGACTTTGTGATTCCAACTTTAATTTAGCGAGTAGAAATATGGAGGGCAGTATAAGTGCTGTGCTGGACCCTTGCCTGGCCAGGAAGTCATAATAGGAGGACAGAATGGAAGGAGGCATAACCCAGCCGGGATGGAGCTGAATCTATATAACACTCAAAGGGAAAGATTAGTGGATAGTACGGGGAGCTGGTGCATCAAGAGCAGTTCCTCCCCAGTATGATAGACGGCAGTGCTTTGCTGGGGTGGACCCAGTATGGACACCCGAAGGGATTCATGGGAGTTGTAGTCCTAAGGGACAACCCTACTGGCATCCTTTTGTCCTGCCAGAGGGCACTGCAGGGAGAAGGGCTTTCTGTTTCAGGAAATGCTCCCATTAGGCTGTGCCCCAGTACTAGAAGTGCTCCCGAAACTAGCATAAAAGCCAGCCGTCCAGCATCCTCTGGTGAATCAAGAGTTGGCAGACAGAAGGCAAAGTTCACCTGAAGAAGAAAAAGGAGGAGGGTTACTTAGGTATTCTGGAAAGGACAGTAAAGAGGTACTATTGTGCAATAAAAATGTTTATTTGCACCCAGGACTGTTTTGGTGTGGTGTGTTTGGGGCTCAGTGGCGCCCCCTGTCTTTTACAGCTTATACTTTGGCACACTACAAACAAAAAATCACTGCTGGTTAATGAGGATCTGAAGGCTCAGGAGGGGTGCCAGAGTATTAAAATCAGCACCCTCTTTCAAGCAAGTTCTGAAAGAATGGAGGCTGCAATTACGTACCATCAGCTTTGTCATATTGGTTATTATGGCTGAATAACAGACACACAAAGCAGATCATACTCTCCCAGCTGCCAGTAGGAATGCTATTAATTACTGATTTTTTTACAGTTTAAAAAAAAATAAAATAGAATAAAAACGCATGTATTTTGGTTTACTGTTATATTAATCACATAGAGTTGTTTAAATATTCACAGTCCAGGCTTTGAACCACTCGGCTAATGATTTATCCATAAGCTCAGTGGATTCAACTGTTCCAATCAATGTCACAATACAGGAGGTGTAGCTTGGAGGTACCTGTCATATTAAAATGATGGTTATTAACGTCTCTTATATTAAAGGACCTTAGAAGACCCATAGACGTGCATGAAGTAGCAAAAGGCTTCAAAAGCATTTCTAAAGACCTGGGTGTTAAAGAATCCACAGTAAGACAAATGGTCTACAAAGAGTGGAGATTCAACCGTGACTCTACCTAAAAGAGGACATCCTACAAAGATCAAGGCCAAAACACTGTAAGAGGTGGTGTTAAAGGACCCTAGGGTGACTGTGAAGGACCTAGAGGAATCTTTTAAACTTACCAAAACTTCTGTTCATGAGTTCACTTCAAACAAATGCAAAACGGAGCAACACATTCATGGAAAGGACACTAAAGAGAAACCCACTGCACCCCAAACAAGAAACAGAGTCGCACATCTAAAGTCTGAAAAGGCAACCTAGACTTTAAACAACACTTCTTGGAAAATGTTTTTGAATGAATAAGACAAAAGATGAACTAATTGGCAGAATCTGCAGTGCTATTTTTGAAGGAAAACAAGCATTGCATGTGAACACCAATACCCCGTCCAAGCCATGTAGTATATTGGAGGAAGCATCATGGTTTGGGACTGCTTTGCAGCCTTAAAGCCTGGAAAGCATAATATCTTACAGTTAAGTAAGTAATTACAGTTAAGTAAGTAATGAACTCATTTGAAACTTACTAGAAACTAAGTGAGATGTCATGAGACAATAGCCAGAAACAAAAAAGTAAACCAGCAACAGAATAGCTCAAACCGATAAAAACTGGTGTTCAGGAACGGCCATGTCAGAGTACAGACACCAACCATAATCTGATGAAAACTGCTAAACATAAGGAACGGCAGGAATATAAATGAGCTGAAACGGCTTGCAATGAACAAATGGTCTAGCATTCCTCCTTAGCCATTGTGCAGGTTTAATCAGTCAGCAAACAGAAACCTCTGCTGGGGAACACTGCCGCTCCAGGTGGTTCTGCCAGTTACTAAATCCAAAACTTTACAGACTTCTTCCAGCCTGGACCGCAAATATTAAAATAATGTGTTCAGTTTTGATAATAAGAAGTCCGACTGTTATCGTATTATTAGTTTAGGCACACTGCACTTGTCTATTACTGGGATTTCATTGACGGTCAGACTACATTTTAACAAGTAACTAAGGGGCTTAAACCCTGCTCACTACACTCGCCAACCCCCCTTGACTGCGTTACGCGCCAGCCACTTCGCATCTCTGCTGCTCATGTTGTGAAGAGGGGGGCTGAACGCACTCCAAGGAGATACGGTTGCTCCTCTGAAACACCTCTTAAACCATGATACAATGGGAAACAAATAGTTGTTTTTTTTTGTTTTATTTTTAACCTCCTCTTTGCTCAATCAGCTGCTGGCTTGCTGCCATGGTGCGTGATCTGTATCTCGCACAGCGCTTTAAACATTTAAAAGCCTGTAGAGCAGCTGTCTTTGTCATCTACTCTGTCTTTTATTTCCGACTCCAGGTGTGGTTAAATCTGTTGGCACAAAGTCTCATCTCACGGGATGCGAGTTCTTGATATTTTTTAATTTATAATTTAAAAATGGAATAAGAATCTGAAAATCTAACAACATCACATTAAAGTTCGATAAATTCTGAAAAGAACGATACCAAACATATACAGTTGTGCTTGAAAGTTTGTGAACCCTTTAGAATTTTCTATATTTCTGCATAAATATGACCTAAAACATCATCAGATTTTCACTCAAGTCCTAAAAGTAGATAAAGAGAAACCAGTTAAACAAATGAGACAAAAATATTATACTTGGTCATTTATTTATTGAGGAAAATGACTGAATATTACATATTTGTGAGTGGCAAACATATGTGAACCTCTAGGATTAGCAGTTAGTTTGAAGGTGAAATTCGAGTCGGGTATTTTCAATCAATGGGATGACAATCAGGTATGAGTGGGCACCCTGTGTTATTTAAAGAACAGGATCTATCTAAGTTTGCTCTTCACAACAGGTTTATGGACGTGTATCATGGCACGAACAAAGGAAATTTCTGAGGACCTCAGAAAAAGAGTTGTTGATGCTCATCAGGCTGAAAAAGTTTACAAAACCATCTCTAAAGAGTTTGGACTCCACCAATCCACAGTCAGACATATTGTGTACAAATGGAGGAAATTCAAGACCACTGTTACCCTCCCCAGGAGTGGTCGACCAACAAAGATCACTCCAAGAGCAAGGTGTGTAATAGTCGGCGAGGTCACAAAGGACCCCAGGGTAACTTCTAAGCAAATGAAGGCCTCTCTCACATTGGCTAATGTTCATGTTCATGAGTCCACCATCAGGAGAACACTGAACAACAATGGTGTGCATGGCAGGGTTGCAAGGAGAAAGCCACTGCTCTCCAAAAAAAACCATTGCTGCTCGTCTGCAGTTTGCTAAAGATCACGTGAGCAAACCAGAAGGCTATTGAAATGTTTTGTGGACGGATGAAACCAAAATAGAAATTTTTGGTTTAAATGAAAAGCGTTATGTTTGGAGAAAGGAAAACACTGCATTCCAGCATAAGAACCTTATCCCATCTGTGAAACATGGTGGTGGTAGTATCATGGTTTGGGCCTGTTTTGCTGCATCTGGGCCAGGACGGCTTGCCTTCATTGATGGAACAA
>JANRMT010062802.1:11686445-11698268 GCA_026402145.1 Polypterus bichir lapradei | reverse complement strand
ATTAATAAGTTGCTTAATAAGAAGCTCTTATTGCCCAAGTTACACTTCTGCTTCATTTTAGCTGTGTCGCTCGTTAAGATTTTGAACCCTTATTGGTAATTTTAGTCTTAAACAGCTCTATTCTTGGTCTTTGATTGCTCCTAATTAGCAATAACATGCAAATGACAAAAGAGACCAGCGTTTCTCCATTTAGCTTGTTACCGTTTACACCTCTGTGTATTTATCATGCACTATTGGGTTTAATGAAATACTTGGAAGGAAAGTGAAGAGAAAAAAGTGAAGGACTGAGAATTACTCCTCCATTTTAGCCTTCAAATCATTTGGATGACATCCTTAGAAAGGGGAAGAAAATCTAGGATATGAGAATTACCTGACATAGCAGAGTTAAAGCACAAACAAGCCATGAAATTCAATTATTGGCAAGAATTGCTTTCTAATTAAGCAACCAGGGTTAGAACAAAAACCTGCAGCCACTGCGGCCCTCCAGGACTGGGATTGAGGACCCCTGATTTACACCATAGAGCAGGGGTCTCTAACTCCAGTCCTGGCGGGCCACAGTGGCTGCAGGTTTTCATTCTCACCCTTTTCTTAATTAGTGACCTGTTTTTGCTGCTCATTAACTTCTTTTGAATTCATTTTAATTGACCTGCTCTTTAAGACTCAGACCCCTCAATTGTTGAGATACAGAATGAGCTAAAACAACTGGGGCCTCATGCATAAACGGTAAGCGTACGCACAGAAATGTTGCGTAAGAACTTTTCCACGTTCAAATCGCGATGTATAAAACCTACACTTGCCGTAAAGCCCCGCACTTTTCCACGGTACCTCATACCTTGTCATACGCAAGTTCTCCGCTCGGTTTTGCAGACTGGCGGCACCTAGCGTCAAAGCAGTGCTACTGTCCCTATGTGGTCACTCTTTTATTTTCCTGACGCGGCTTTATAAATACGCTGAAATTAACCACATATTGTTTATTAGTTTAATGCATCTGATTGTAATTAACTTGTAACAATATGATGGTCCAGTGAATAGCCATAGTATTCCAAATACCATAACTGCTTTAGCGTTGTTACTCTCACTGCACCTTCTTCTTCTTCCAGTTTCCTCCAGTTAGGAGTTGCCAAAGCGGATCATCTTTTTCCATATTACTCTCACTGCACCACTCGGAGTATTTATATCACTGTATCTGAGTGTGAATCACAGCAGCAGCTGATCGGAAAGAGAATTATCAGTATACGGTATCAAGAACACGCTGTCTCAGCCACGACAAAACGTTTCAAAGCCTTTCCTGTACGGACCTCGCGTTTCAGAAACAGTTTCATCCCAAGAACTATAAACGCACTCAATCAATTGCTCTTTGTAGAACTGTTTGTACTTATAAATACAATCACCTCACTGTAAACTTGCACTACAGTTATAATATTACACAACCTGAGCCACTTTATAAAGCGCGTATTTACATATCATGACGATAATCATTTTTGAAATGCAGCAAAATATGTTTATTATATTATACAGATAAAACTTTAACTTCATTTAAATAATCTATATTCTTCACTGGGACTGGCATGAAGGATAGAATAATTAAACATGTACTACGAAGATATTTCAATGTTCCTTAAACGTTTTGAAGAATCGGCGCTCTAAGCGTACAGATGGCTTAACGTCTATTACAGAGCTGATTGTGTGGCGATCGGTTACTTGGAGAAAGAAAAAGCAAGCAGGCCCGCCGCCAGAAATATTTGGACCCCAGACAACTGGGTACGTGTGGGCCCCTCTGCCTTCCCCCGGGTCCCCACATGCCAAAACCTTCAAATACGTATACCAAATGATCGAAATGTAGTTTATCCGACAGCGATAAAATGCTGCATTTATGAATACCATACTTGATGAGTTAAGCCTTCTCGCACATCAAAGTTTGACCTCGAGAAGGAAAGCCAGTGCTAACGGAAGCTCGTAGCGGAATTGAAACAATACATTAATGAGATAGGCCCATGTATTATCTAACGTGTAACGGTATAATTATACCAATGCAATGAATAGGAGTAACATCTGAACAATTTAATATATACTAACGGTTAGGATTATCTACATGGTGTACAATCAGTATGGTAACTTGCATCAAACTTCAAAGTTTTCAAAAAATCCGGGTGATCCAGAATCTTTAGTGATACACACAAAACCAACACACACTCGTCACTGCTTTAAAAGCAACAATAAACACCCAAGCGAATGAATGATCAAACTATGGAGACGGACTTCTGCTACACCATACACGTCAACATCCACGGTAGTGCACACCAATATCGCTGTTGTTTGAGACAGAACAGCGCTTGTGTGTGTGAAACGAAAGTATTCAATTACAGCGGCCAAGTCAATCCATTATCCACGTACCCTGTACAATAAACACACTACTCAACGTCAAGCTCAAGGATGTCGGCGTCAGCTCTCCTGTGTCTTTGAGAAGCGTGCCGCTGCCGGCCCCCTTTGACAAGCACACGACAAGAGCACGATATCTACTTGCGTGGAGCGTGCGGCTATTAAAACACTCACTTGTATTGTTGTAAGCTAACTGATTTAACTTTTCTATTACATGTAACTTGAATAATTGTCCGAATATACGCGCACAACATCAGCATAAAAAAATCAAGCGTGAAGGGGCCCCCTTCCGTTAGGGCCCCGGACCAGAGTCCCGTTTGTCGTCGTCGTCCCCCACCCCCGCCTGAAGCAAGGACTGCAGGGGCAGCCACGCCAATATATACTGAATATAAAACAGAAAGAGAAAATAACGACACAGCTAAAAACATAGCGGGAAATTACGACAAAAACGCTTGTGTCATGAGCACGAGGCGGCTATGCAGTGTCCGCAACGGACGTGGCCATCCACCGTGCATAAGATACCATATTGACATTGGTGGGCGAAGGGGCCACCGATTTTTTCTCTGCCCAGGGCCGCCACAAGCCTAGAGCCGCCCCTGAGTACTGCTGCAATAAATAATTTCATCGCAGTTCCCACACAATCACTGTGCCATGAAACCCATGTTTAATAACGTGCTTTAACTCCTATCATCATGAAAATGATATCACGTATACATCTCATTATTTTAGTTATTCAGAGAGCTGTAATATCACGAATGTAATGGATTCTGTGTCCTGTCGGAGGAAGAGAGCCGGTTTAAGAAGTAGAGCACATAGAAGATCACATACAAAACAAAGCATTTAACGTGCTATACTTTAATTACGATGTGATTTGAGAAACTGGTTAATTAAACGATTTTAAGATGAAGTTTATGATGTTCTACTTTAATGACAAAATAAACTACGTGATTAAAGTGGAAATTTCGAGATTGAAGTTAACATTTCGTGCTTTTTCCCCGCTGTGTGCCTTTTTTTTCTTTGTACCCTAATAAGCTTTCATATGACACTCAGACGGTGGGCTACGACTCGCCTTTTCATGGCGACTTTGATATCTGACAACTTCTTTTTTATTTCCGGCACTGTGCGACTTTGTGAACGTGAGCTTTCAAGTTTCTCCAACACGCTATGCCACTCGATCGACTTCCTTTTGTTGATTATACCACGGTTTAAATAAACAAATAGTATGGTTTTCTTTGCCTCCACTTGGAATTCGCTGAAATTCTTATATTTTCCCCCATGCTTTTCCCATTGCCTTTTCACAGAAGGCTGAGCTTAAGGGCGATTTATTTTGATTTGCATATTCAAGGAGGCGTAATTCTGGGCGGAGTTGGGGCGTGCACGAGCGTTACTTTTCACGCTGACCGGGATTTATGGAGTGGAGTAACGCGGAAATTGGAGTACTGTACGCACAGATTCCTGCATCTGAATTTTTCTGTGTATAAGCACATTTCGGCTTTTGTGCTTACAACAACAACATTTATTTATATAGCACATTTTCATACAAACAGTAGCTCAAAGTGCTTTACATAATAAAGAATAGAAAAATAAAAGACAAAATAAGAAAACAAAATAAGTCCACATTAATTAACATAGAATAAGAGTAAGGTCCGATGGCCAGGGTGGACAGAAAAAAAAAAAAAAAAACTCCAGACGGCTGGAGAAAAAAATAAAATTTGTAGTCCCCTCTGGGCATTCTACCTAACATAAATGAAACAGTCCTCTTTGGATTTAGGGTTCTCACGGAAGGACTTGATGATGATGGTCACGTAGACTTCTGCCTTTTAATCCATCCATCATTGTTGGAGCATCATGATGCTTTGAGTAGGTGGTGGTGGCGCAGGCCGCCACCACAAAGAAACCGGAAAAAGAAACAGAAGAGAGAGTATGTCATGTTATAGTGCGAATTCTACACACAGCGTTATGAATGAGGCCCCTGGTGTCCATCATACAATATGTGAAAATATAGAAAGGTGAAAGTCTCAGGAATGTTGATCAGCTCAGGACCCCTAAACATTTGACCTGAGCTCTTAGAAAAGTGAAAATCAACAACGTCAGAAATGTCTGCTATTATATAATACAATACAATACAATAAACAGTTTATTTTTGTATAGCCCAAAATCACACAGGAAGTGCCACAATGGGCTTTAACAGGCCCTGCCTCTTGACAACCCCCCAGCCTTGACTCTCTAAGAAGACAAGGAAAAACTCCCAAAAAAAACCTTGTAGGGAAAAATGGAAGAAACCTCGGGAAAGGCAGTTCAAAGAGAGACCCCTTTCCAGGTAGGTTGGGCGTGCAGTGGATGTCAGAAGAAGGGGTTCAATACAATACAATACACAGAACAGAACAAATCCTTAATAAAGCATAATAATAAAAATTTTAGAAGTACAGAGCAGAATTTAACAGTAGATGATATCATATAATAAGATTTTGATATTTTTAGAGTGCTGTAGACCTCATCCGTCAAGCTGCCTCCCCATTTGGCCATTCCACGGCTGAAACATTGCTCGGCCAGCCAATCCGATGAAAGGGCCCCTCTTTCCCATGATTCCTGTGATCCTCCACCAGGGATGACTTTACCATAGGTAGGCAAACAACTTGGCAGGTGGGCCGTGGCACCAATTGCCACATTTGAGTACCGAGAACAGAAACAGAATAGGTGAGGGTTAGTATTCAATTATACTTATCATGTTACTTATGTTTTAGTGCTAATGACTAACAACAGAGATGCAGTCTGTACAGTTAATCAGCAGCTCTAGTCAGGATATGCTAAACTGAAGTAGTAAGTCTTCAGCCGGGATTTAAAGGCTGGGACCGAAGGGGCATCTCTTATAGAAGCAGGAAGACCATTCCACAGTTTAGGGGCCCTGTAACTAAAAGCTCGACCTCCCACTGTTATTTTATTAATCCTTGGAATCATAAGCAGACCGGCATCTTGAGATCTTAATGTGCGCTCAGGTTTGTAAGTCATGATAAGTTCAGACAAGTAAGCCGGACCTTGGCCATTTAATGCTTTATATGTTAAAAGGAGGATTTTGAAATCTGCCCTAAACTTAACCGGGAGCCAGTGTAAGGATTTAAGAACTGGAGTTATGTGTTCATATTTTCTTGTTCTTGTAATAATTCTTGCAGCCGCATTTTGGATTAACTGGAGGCTGTATAAAGAACAGTTTGAACAGCCAGTGAACACCGCATTACAGTAGTCAATCCTACTAGAGATAAATATATGAATTAATTTCTCACAATCCTGTTTATTTAGAAAGCGCCTTAATTTCCTAACATTTTTAAGATGGAAGAAACATGTTTTGGACAACTTTGTAATATGTGCTTTAAATGACATGCTAGAATCAAAGATAACTCCTAGATTGCGGGCTGATTCAGTAAAATTAATTGGGATTCCAACTGAGTTAAATGTCGACAAAATATTGCTGTGATCAGCGTCATTCCCTCCAACAATTAACATCTCTGTTTTATCTGTATTTAAAGACAAGTAGTTCTCATTCATCCATTCCTTTAATTCACTAACACAACTAATTAAAGACAACATCGGAGAAACTTCATTTGATTTAAATGAAAGGTATAACTGGGTGTCATCTGCATACGAGTGAAAATTAACATTATGTTTCCTAATGAGAGATCCCAGTGGAAGCATGTAAAGTGAAAACAGTAAAGGTCCCAGTACTGAGCCCTGTGGGACACCATACTGAACTTCTGTGTATAATGATGGAGTACTGTCAGCACATTTCTGTACATATTGGAATCGATTTGATAAATAAGAACTGAACCAAGCGAGCACGTGGCCTGTAAGACCAACATCATTTTCTAGCCTGTGCAGTAAAATAGAATGGTCAATGGTGTCAAATGCTGCACTTAAGTCTAACAACATAATTACAGTGGAGTTTCCTTCATCAGAGGATATCAGAATGTCATTTACAACCCGTGTTAGTGCAGTTTCTGTACTATGACCAGTGCGAAAACCAGACTGGAATTTCTCAAATAAATTGTAATGCATAAGGTGTGACTGAAGCTGACTGGCGACTACTTTTTCTAGTATTTTAGAGAGAAATGGTAAATTTGAAATAGGCCTATAATTATTTAGTATGTGTGGGTCTAGGTCTGACTTTTTAAGTAAAGGTTTAATGACTGACACTTTTAGTACATCAGGTACTGTGCCATGCAGTAATGAACTATTGATAACGGTTAGAATAGGTGCTGCAAGAACATCCATTGCACTTTTTACTAGTTTTGTTGGCACTGGATCTAGGGAACAAGTAGAGGGCTTCATTTTAGTAATTAAAGTTAAGACTTCCTGCTCAGTTACAGGATTAAAATTACTAAAGTGCTGAATGCAATGTGCAGCAGGGTCTGCTAAGCTAGTATTTGGTTTGTACTGTGATGCTGAGATCTGGGATCTTATATTTTTAATTTTCTCATTGAAGAAGTTCATGAAGTCTGTACTGCTAATATCTGTTGGTATTTTGCACTGTTGATCTGAGTTACCATTTGTTAATTTAGCCACTGTTCTAAACAGTACCTGAGGATTTTTATTATTGCTATCTATTAATGTAGAATAGTATTCTGAGCGAGCTTTAAAGAGGGCTTTTTTATATTTATTAACACTCTCTGTCCATGCAATTTGAAAGACATGTAGCTTTGTTGTTCTCCATCTACGCTCCAGTTTTCGACACTCTAATTTAAGAGCTCGAGTATTTTCATTAAACCAGGGAGAGTTTCTATGCGCTTTGATCACTTTTGTTTTAAGGGGAGCCACTGTGTCCAGAGCATCTCTCAAGGTCACATTATAATGTGATATTAGCTGATCTAAATTGTTTTCCATGTTTACATTTGATGTTAACTGATCTAATTGGTTTTCCACAATTACACTCGACTTACTCAAGGTGTCTATAAATTTTGAAGCAGAATTACAATCTAGATGTCGCACTGTCTTTGTTTTAATCTGTGAGTGCGTTGGCATGGGCAGAACTAAATCAAATGTAATTAAGAAGTGATCAGAAATAACTACATTTAATGGAGTAATATTTAAATTTTGAATTTCAACTTTGTAAGTTATAATTAAATCTAATGTGTGGTTATGATTATGAGTTGGACCTTTGACAATCTGACAAAATCCTACTGAATTTAACAAATAAGTAAAACATTTGCTAAAAGTGTCAGTTTCCACATCAATGTGTACATTAAAATCCCCCATCAGAACTACGTGATCATAATTTATAGCCAAATCAGACAGAAGGTTGCTAAATTCAGTCATGAACAATGAATATGGTCCTGGTGGTCTGTAGACTAGCACTATAATTGTGTTGGAATCTGTTTTAATATTTAAAACGAATACCTCGAAGGATGTAAAGTTGCCTAAATTTTTAGACGTGATTTGCATTTTATTACAATGAATTATTCCAAGGCCTCCTCCTCGACCAGAATCTCTAGACTTATGAAGGAACGAGTATCCATCTGGTGACGCCTCTGCTAAGGGAACAGTGTCACATTTACTAAGCCAGGTTTCAGTAAGAAGACACAGATCAGATTTTGTACTTAATATAATATCATTTACCAAAACAGCTTTAGTGCCAAGAGAGCGAATGTTCAATAAACAGCATTTAAAACTGCATGGTTTTTTCTGAACTGGCGATATATTTTTTGTTTTAATTTGAAGTAAATTTCTATTACAGATGCCCCTGGTGGAGGGTCTGGTTTTATCCCTTGGTCTAATTATACACCTTATTTTTTGGTTATCAATTAATTTAAGGTTTGTATCAAGACTAAATTTACTGGATGCCCCACAACAGGGATTATGGATAACAGCTTCAGTAAAATAACAGGTGGGATAAACAACAGCCTGTGATTTAAGATCACATGACTGCGGCCTGGATGGTGCTCTAATCAGTCAACCAGGCAGTTTTGCTGCCATATTTTGGGATAATACATAAGATCCCCTCCAGTTAGGATGAAGACCATCTCTTCTGAAAAATCCAGGCCTTTCCCAAAAATCATCCCAATTGTTCACAAATGCTATGCTTTTATTTGCACACCAGGTTTCTAGCCAGCAGTGAAAGGAATGCAATCTGCTATAAATCACATCCCCTCTATGTAATCTTGGTAAGGGACCAGATACAATTAAATTCCGACATTTTGTTTTAGCTTTGGTGCATAGAGAGATGAAGTTCCGCTTTAATACCTCAGATTGCTGTAAATAAATATCATTAGTGCCGACATGCAGCAATAAGGTAGATACTTCATCGTCGGCGACACGGTCCAATGCGGCCTCTATGCCAGAAATCTTGACCCCTGCGAGGCACTTAACATTAACTGCTGGTTTAACATAGTTTAGAATTCTAACATTCCACACTATGGAATCGCCAGTTATGAGCACTAATAATGAGAGCAGCAACAAGCCATGGAGTTAAAGGACGAGTTTAATTAACAAGAATCAGGGCCTAATGAAGCAACTGGTTGGAGTTTGAGACCCTTACTGAGTTGGTCTTCTGTTGGCTCGATCACTTCACTTTTTAATTTCTGTTTGGGTGCTGTTTAAGGAAAGAAATTAAGCAATTCAGAGGAACGATGAAGAAATTCAGGGGAACAAATCTTCAAAAACAAGTCAATTAAAATGAAAGGAAAAGGAGTTAATTAGCAGCAAAAATGGGTCACTAATTAAGAAAAGGGGTAGAATGAAAACCTGCAGCCACTGCCGGCCCTCCAGGACCAGAGTCTGAGATCCCTGCCATAGCGCTTGGGTAGGCAAAGTCAGTCCTGGAGGGCCGCAGTGGCGGCAGGTTTTTGTTCCAACCCAGTTGCTTAATTATTAATTTACAGTGCATCCGGAAAGTATTCACAGCGCATCACTTTTTCCACATTTTGTTATGTTGCAGCCTTATTCCAAAATGGATTAAATTCATTTTTTTCCTCAAAATTCTACACACAACATCCCATAATGACAACGTGAAAAAAGTTTGCTTGAGATTTTTGCAAATTTATTAAAAATAAAAAAATTGAGAAATCACATGTACATAAGTATTCACAGCCTTTGCCATGAAGCTTCAAATTGAGCTGAGGTGCATCCTGCTTCCCCTGATCATCCTTGAGATGTTTCTGCAGCTTAATTGGAGTCCACCTGTGGTAAATTCAGTTGATTGGACAGGATTTGGAAAGGCACACACCTGTCTATATAAGGTCCCACAGTTGACAGTTCATGTCAGAGCACAAACCAAGCATGAAGTCAAAGGAATTGTCTGTAGACCTCCGAGACAGGATTGTCTCAAGGCACAAATCTGGGGAAGGTTACAGAAAAATTTCTGCTGCTTTGAAGGTCCCAATGAGCACAGTGGCCTCCATCATCCGTAAGTGGAAGAAGTTCGAAACCACCAGGACTCTTCCTAGAGCTGGCCGGCCATCTAAACTGAGCGATCGGGGGAGAAGGGCCTTAGTCAGGGAGGTGACCAAGAACCCGATGGCCACTCTGTGAGAGCTCCAGAGGTCCTCTGTGGAGAGAGGAGAACCTTCCAGAAGGACAACCATCTCTGCAGCAATCCACCAATCAGGCCTGTATGGTAGAGTGGCCAGACGGAAGTCACTTCTTAGTAAAAGGCACATGGTAGCCCACCTTGAGTTTGCCAAAAGGCACCTGAAGGACTCTTAGACCATGAGAAACAAAATTCTCTGGTCTGATGAGACAAAGATTGAACTCTTTGGTGTGAATGCCAGGCGTCACATTTGGAGGAAACCAGGCACCGCTCATCACCAGGCCAATACCATCCCTACAGTAAAGCATGGTGGTGGCAGCATCGTGCTGCGGGGATGTTTTTCAGCAGCAGGAACTGGGAGACTAGTCAGGATAAAGGGAAAGATGACTGCAGCAACATACAGAGACATCCTGGATGAAAACCTGCTCCAGAGCGCTCTTGACCTCAGACTGGGGCGACGGTTCATCTTTCAGCAGGACAACGACCCTAAGCACACAGCCAAGATATCAAAGGAGTGGCTTCAGGACAACTCTGTGAATGTCCTTGAGTGGCCCAGCCAGAGCCCAGACTTGAATCCGATTGAACATCTCTGGAGAGATCTTAAAATGGCTGTGCACCGACGCTTCCCATCCAACCTGATGGAGCTTGGGAGGTGCTGCAAAAAGGAATGGGCGAAACTGGTCAAGGATAGGTGTGCCAAGCTTGTGGCATCACATTCAAAAAGACTTGAGGCTGTAATTGCTGCCAAAGGTGCATCGACAAAGTATTGAGCAAAGGCTGTGAATTCTTATGTACATGTGATTTCTCAGTTTTTTTATTTTTAATAAATTTGCAAAAACCTCAAGTAAACTTTTTTCACATTGTCATTATGGGGTGTTGTGTGTAGAATTCTGAGGAAAAAGATTAATTTAATTCATTTTGGAATAAGGCTGTAACGTAACAAAATGTGGAAAAAGTGATGCGCTGTGAATACTTTCCGGATGCACTGTAATTAAACTAAATAATGCATGATAAATACACACGGGTGTAAATGGAAACAAGCTAACTTGAGGACTGCTGGTCTCTTTTGTCATTTGCATGTTATTGCTGGGTGGCGCAGTGGGTAGCGCTGCTGCTTCGCAGTAAGGAGACCCACGTACGCTTCCCAGGTCCTCCCTGCGTGGAGTTTGCATGTTCTCCCCGTGTCTGCGTGGGTTTCCTCCCACAGTCTAAAGACATGCAGGTTAGGTGCATTGGCGGTTCTAAATTGGCCCTAGCGTGTGCTTGGTGTGTGTGTGTGTGTGGGCTGGCGCCCTGCATGCGGTTTGTTTCCTGCCTCGCGCCCTGTGTTGGCTGGGATTGGATCCTTACTTTGCAAATTGATCGAGTTTCTCTGAATGAAGTGTCTTGATGCAGTCGTGCCATAAGAGGGCGCACATCTCTCACAAATGTCTTCTTGCAACTTGCCTGAAGAAGGGGGCCCGAGTTGTCTCGAAAGCTTGCATATTGTAATCTGTCCGTTTAGCCCAGGGGTCTCCAACACGTCGCTCGCGAGCGACTGCTAGCTCGCCACCCCTTTCCAAGTAGCTCGCCAAAGGGTTTAAATAAATTTGAAAACTTGATTAGTCAAATTAGGGGTGGGCGATCTTTCCAAAAAAATCACGGTCCACAATCTGAATTGCGATCTCTCTTTTCAACGTGGCATACACTTAAGAGAATATCCGAACTCAAACTCAAGACCTAAGTAACACTTTATTAAAAATATCAAACATAGTTGAATTCAGTCGTCCGCTAGCTAAGCAGAGTTAAGGTACACGCCACGAAGCTGGCGAGTGAGTGAGATGATAACCATACTATGGAGGAATATTTCGGACAAAATTAAATAAATAAATAAATAAATAAATGCGCAAATAAATAAAAGTACTGTGAAATGTGAGCATAAATAAATA
>JANRMT010062802.1:11636854-11649929 GCA_026402145.1 Polypterus bichir lapradei | reverse complement strand
ATAGATAGATAGATAGATAGATGTGAAAAGCGCTATATAATAGATAGATAGATAGATAGATAGGATATGAGAGGCACTATATAACAGACAGACAGACAGATTTGAAAGGCACTATATAATTGACATCAATGTCTATTTCCCGAAGATTATTGATTTTCGTCAGCCGATGACCCTAGCAGCTAGCGTGTTGATGCCATTAGAGGTTTGAGACGTTTATCCCATTGCACTCACATTCTCTGTAACATTATTAGGATTTCCAGAATAATTTCCATTTCTGAGAGGCTGTCAGGCAGACGGCGGTTTGCAACACAAGACAATTCATCTCAAGATCTGAAATCACGAGTAAGTGCTGCCATTGTCACTCAATCATCCATAGCAGGAGACTACCAAGCATGTGTAGGGTAGGGGTGCCCCCCCTTGCCACCTTAAGTTGGCGAGCACACATCAGCCTTCTCCTTTTCGTGGGGTGGGTGTGAGGCCGTAGGGCATCTTATATTCAAACTGCATGATCAGAATGGGCTGCGCACGACCCCAACAATAAAATACGTTTGGTTTGTTTGCAGGCCGGCCAGATGTTTCTGCTGATGTCGGAGCTTCTCTTACTGTTGTCCACATCTGGCAGGTCACCGCCGGGGCTCGCCGAGGTTTCTATTCGACTGTGCAATGAGGCCGGTTGTGTTATCAGAGTAAGGCTGAACTTACACGTAGCCGATGCATCATCCAGAAGAACACTCTCATGTAGCTCGAGATTATTAAGAGAAGTTCATTTCTCATTCTGCAAAGTCTCTCCATATCTTTCTTCATTGTTTCATTGTAAAGAGAGAATGAATGCCTAAAATACGTGATGTGAAAAGTCACAGTAAGGCAAAGCGAGGGATATTGGAAGTGAATTACAGGGCACTGCCTAACGTCTTCTTCTTCTGGATGCCCCATTTTATAAATGACTAACTAAGGGACTGTAATGAATGGACACACAAAGGGTTCAGTTTAATACTGTATCGATGCCTTGATTCTTTGCGAATTTATCAATAAAACAAAATGCTCCTCAATAATGTCTTCTGATATCCCTACTCTGTCTGCTGCTGCCTGGCATGGCTGTTGGTTGCATTCATTCATTTTTTTTTCCACTGCCAGAGTTGGTAACAGGAGCTAAAAATGAACACACCAGCGGCTGAGCCGTGTTATCCCAGCTGTTCTTACAACCGAAATTAGAAAAAGATGTTGGGAGGAGACCCCCTGGGCCACTCAAACAGGCAGGCTCGGGCAACTTTACCTTAAAAGGTTTTTCCTCCCACGTAGATGTAGATTTCAAAGGAGAGCAAAAAAGAAAAGAGGGGTCCAAATTTGGAGTGCTCAACCTGGCGGGCACTGCTCAGGGCTCAAGGTACACCTTGAAAATGAAAAGTCCGGCCATCTTGTTCTTCTACACAGCCCAGCTCTCATCAGTCCCACCAGAATGATAAGCTAAAACTGAGCAGATCTGAAGTTCAAAGTCACGGCCTCTTACTAATCCAGAACAGCCATCACACACACACACACAAAATCTGGCTAGTTGCAAGTTTAAGAAATAAAATAAAATAAAAAAAATAAAAAAATAGGAGTGCGCTCCCCTCGACTTTCTCGTGTACTGAGATAGAGGAAAAGGTCGTCAGAACCACTTCCAGTTGTGCAATATCTCTCCAATCAAACCACTGAGAGTGTTCTGACCAGCCGCATCACTGTCTGGTATGGCAACTGCACCACATATCCGACCGCCAGTGCCTGCAAAGGATAACGAAGACAGCAGAGAACATTATTGGGGTGCCTCTCCCTTCACTACGGGACACATTTTACAAACGCAGTGTCTGCATTGTGCAGGACCCCTCACACCCCTCACATGGACTTTTCACACGTCTGCCATCCAAGAGAAGATACTGCAGCATCACAGCCAGATCTGCCAGGCTGCAGGAGAGTTTTTACCCCCAAGCTGTTAGACTCCTTAACACCAGGCTGCCCCCTGGGACCTTCCACACGGCCTCGACCACCTCTAAAAACAGAACTTTTATACATGCCGGCCACTTTCCTGCAAAGATGAATGGGCATGGAGACAAGAACTGAAAATCTCATACTGACCTAACCTGAGGATTTTGCACACTGCACTTTGACACACTATGAAACATTCTGACCTGTCATTGTGTACACGTCTTAAACAACTATTACCAAATACTGATCATTTCTGTATTATCTGTATCTATTATTTATTTGTTATATTACAAATTTATTGAATATATTTATGTATCTAGATGGCATAATACCATACATTGCATCAATGTTCATATTGCTTCCTACACATCAATATTGCTGCTACTTCTTTGTTTTGTCTTTGCTTAATGTCTTGTCTTGTTTGTGTTTTAATTTTAATTTTAAATTAAAATTTTAAGTCTATTTTTAATTTAATTTTAATGTTTCATTTGGGGTGGCGCAGTGGGTAGCACTGCTGCCTCGCAGTTTGGAGACCCAGGTTCTCCCTACATGGGGTTTGCATGTTCTCCCCGTGTCTGCGTGGGTTTCCTCCCACAGTCCAAAGACATGCAGGTTAGGTGCATTGGCGATCCTAAATTGTCCCTAGTGTATGTGCGTTTGAGCCCTGCGGTGGGCTGGCGCCCTACCCGGGGTTTGTTTCCTGCCTTGCGCCCTGGGATTGGCTCCAACAGACCTCCGTGACCCTGTAGTTAGGATATAGTGGGCTGGATAATGGATGGATGGATGTTTCATTTGCACAGGTGGTGCAGTGGGTAGTGCTGCTGCCTCGCAGTTAGGAGACCCGGGTCCTCCCTGCGTGGATTTTGCATGTTTTCCCCGTGTCAGCGGTCCAAAGACATACAGGTTAGGTGCATTGGCAATTCTAAATTGTCCCTGGTGTGTGTGTGTGTGTGTGTGTGTGAGCCCTGTGGTGGACTGGCACCCTGCCCAGGATTTGTTCCTGCCTTGTGCCCTCTGCTGACTGGGACTGGTGCCAGTAGACCCCCATGACCCTGTAGTTAGGATATAGCAGGCTGGATAATGGTCGGATGGATAGATGTGGGGTGGTGCTCATCTGGCAGGAATGTTCAGTGGCATGGAGATGGCTTCGGACTGCATGATGGATCCGCATCATTATAACCTCTCTGACAGATAGCCAGGGCCATTGCCTGGTCGGGACGTTGGCTGGGTTAAAGGACAGAGGGAGAGAACCTGTTTCGGACACTAATGTTCCCTGGGACGCTATAGGGCAGCCCCTCCTGGGTTGCTATGGCACCATGGGTCCTGTGGTGTTATGGGTCCACAGCTCGCTAAGCAAAAGCCATTTTTTTTAAATAAATAATCACCGCACTCGCGGCGGCTTAGTGAGTGGCGTGGTGGCCATAGCATGCCACAGGGCGATCTGTGGTGTGGGCGTTTCTCACCGAGTGCACAGGTGAGGAACTGCCCACATCCGTGATTGTTCCCGTGGCTAATGTGCTGCAGCTGCTATGGCCCCTCACTGTATAAAAGAAGCGCGAGTCGGTTGGAAGAGGAGAGAAAAAGATCAGAGAGAAAAAACGAAAAGAGAAAGAGGACAGAGTTTACAGGGAGCTAGGAAGCAAGTCGGTGCAAGAGAGAGAGACACACGGTGCGTGTGTGTGGGCAAGCGAACGAGCGCTCGTGGGCAGCTGCGAGGAAGCCTGGGTGTTAGGCCGACACCCAGGTGTTGGAGTTGGAAGTCGCTCCCAGTGAGCGATCAGGTAGCGGGAGTGACCAGGGAAAGGCGACTGGCCGCGGAAGGCCGGAAAGGCAACGGGAGTCGGGAGGCTTGGTCGGGGATTACCCAACATGAGCGTCCTGGCCGTTGGATATGAACCAAGTCTCGGCACTGGGATGAGTGCCATCCCGAAGCCAGGGATCGGGAGGTCTCCAGTCTCGTGTGGAAGTGATATGGAAAAGGGCAGCTGCAGAGAGCGTCTAGTCGGGAGAAACAGGAGAGACGCCAGCATAGAAGAGCAACCAGGCTTGTCATTGTTGTTGTTTTTAAAGACTGCTTCCTGTATGAACGTTTTAACCTCTGGTTTTTAAGGATTGTTTTCGGGTATTTTTAAACCTCCACGTTTTTCTTTTAATGGATTATTTATTTTGAATCACTGCACTTTATGGACACTTTGTTTTTGTTGGATTTTTAATAAAAGCACTTTGCACCTTTTTGAACCATCCCCTTGCTCAATTTGTTATTGCCTCTACTGTCTAGCTCAACTCTCTGACATTATCAACGGTGTTGGGTTCAAGGGCTTCCAAGCAGGAGATGGAAGTGTGGAGCCGAACCCACATCGTCACAGGTCCCCGCAGGGAATACAATACAATTTATTTTTTGTATAGCCCAAAATCACACAAGAAGTGCCACAATGGGCTTTAACAGGCCCTGCCTTTTGACAGCCCCCCAGCCTTGACTCTCTAAGAAGACAAGAAAAAAACTCACAAAAAAAAACCCTTGGAAGAAACCTTGGGAAAGGCAGTTCAAAGAGAGACCCCTTTCCAGGTAGGCTGGGCATGCAGTGGGTGTTAAAAAGAAGGGGGTCAATACAATATACTGTAATACACAGAACAGAACACAAGTCATCCTCAATACCGTATAAAAATAAAAATATTACAAGTAGAATTAACAGTAGATGATATCACATAATATGATTTGGATTTGTTTAGAGTCCTGGAGACCTCATTCATCAAGCTGCCTCCCCCATTTGGCCATTCCACAGCTGAGACAGTGCTGGGCCAGCCGATCCGATGAAAGGACCCCTCTTTCCCACGATTCCTGCAATCCTCCATCAGAGAGGACTTTACCTTAGGCAGGCAAAACAACTTGGCAGGTGGGCCGTGCCACCAAGTGCCCCATGTGAGTACAGAGAAGAGAAACAGAATAGGTGAGGGTTAGTATCAAATTATTACTATCATGTTACTTATGTTTTAGTGCAGCGTTTCTCAATATTTGCGACTCGAGTTTTCATAACAGTTTTAATCACGCCCACCTAACGTTTTTTTGAAACCCTAATAAAATTTATTCCTATATTTTTTGCTGCCGTTACACCGCTACAAGTTTTATTATACCTACTTAACTTTTATCGACATTTATCTAACTCTATATTTATTTTTCTAGTATCAGAATGAAGTTTAAGTTAATTTGTTTTGGTTTCAATAGATGTTTTTTTCATATTTTCGATTCTTGTTTTCTTTTAGTCACCTCTTCACACCCCTTTTTTGTTACTTCGTGCCCCCCCCCCCCCCCCCAAGTTGAGAACCTCCATTTTAGTGCTAATGATAACAACAGAGATGCAGTCTGTACAGTTAATCAGCAGCTCTAGTCACTAGTCAGTCTTTAGCCGGGATTTGAAAGCTGAGACCAAAGGGGCATCTCTTATAGTAGCAGGCAGACCACTCCACAGTTTAGGGGCCCTGTAACTAAAAACTCAACATCCCACTGTTATTTTATTAATTCTTGGAATCATAAGCAGACCAGCATCTTGAGATCTTAATGTGTGCTAGGGTCATGATAAGTTCAGACCAGTAAGCCAGACCTCGGCCATTTAATGCTTTATATGTTAAAAGGCGGATTTTGAAATCTGCCCTAATCTTAACCGGGAGCCAGTGTAACGATTTAAGAACTGGAGTTATGTGTTCGTATTTTCTTCTTCTTCTCCCAATTCTTGCAGCAGCATTTTGGATTACTCGTGACTGTCAGTTAGTTTGAACATCCAGTGAACACTGCATTGCAGCAGTCAATCCTAATAGAAATAAATGCAGGAATGAATTTCTTTTTCCCAACATTTTTAGATGGAAGAAACCTGATTTGGACAACTTTGTAATGTGCGCTTTAAATGACATGCTAGAGTCAAAGAGAACTCCGAGATTGCGGGCTGATTCAGTAAAATTAATGGGAATTCCAACTGAGTTAAATGATGACGAATATTGTTGTGATCAGCGTCATTCCCTCCAACAATTAACATCTGTTTTATCTGTTTTTAAAGACAAGTAGTTCTCATCCATCCACTCCTTCAATTCACTAACACAACTAATTAAAGACATCTGAGAAACTTAATTTGATCTAAATGAAAGATATAACTGGGTGGCATCTGCATACAAGTGAAAATTAGCATTATGTTTCCTAATGATAGATCCCAGTGGCATGCTGGGAGTTGTAGTTTGGAGCAGCTCTGTTGGTTTCTGTGGGCGCTACCAGGGGGTGCAGCAGGTACAACCGAGTCCGTTGTGGCACCGCTTCTGCCACACCGAGAAGTGCAGCCTGAAGAAGGTCAAGAAACACCTGAAGCACTTCCAGGGTGCACCATAGAAGGAGCCGCCTCACCACCAGTCAGAGAGCCAGAGTCGGCAGGTGGGGGGCAAAGCTTGTGAGGAGGAGACAGCGAGAGGTAAAGGGACAAGAACTGGGTTATATATTTGGATCTTTTGTACTGTGCTGTGTGGTGGGGTGCAAAAGAAAAACGCTTCCCCACTTAAATTAATGTGTGCTATTGGGAAAGACTTGTGTCTCAGCCTGTCTGTGTCGGGGTTGGGGAGCGCTACGCTCCCTGGTGGGCCACACCTCTCACATATTTACACATGCATGGAATTCTTGTCAGATATGGGCAAGTGCCAGACAGGCTGTCTGAATTATTTCTGGACTTACACCTTCACCTGTTCTCATCATTTATGGCTACTCCGGGACACTACCTCCCCCAAGACGCTAGATGTTGATTTCCCTGCAGCATAGTGGTGCCCCCGAAATCCCACAGGGCACCATGGGATCTGGAGTTTGGCTTCACAGCCTTGCTGGGCACCATGGGTGCTGCCAGGAGACACTGCAGGAGGACCTGGGGACTTCTACTTTCTACATAGCCCAGAAGTACTATCGAGTCATGAGGAAGGAAGCCCAGAAGTACTTCCGGGCTGACGGAAAACTTGATTTCTCCATCTGACCCAGACGTGCTGAGCAGAAGCACTTCCTGGTTGGACCTTATATAAAGGACTTCTGAAAACCCAGCAAGCAAGCTGGAGTCGGGGGGAGGTGGACAAAGCTTGCTGGGAAGTGAGGAGGAAAAGCGGAAGGATATTGTGATTGTTTATGGTGGCTGTGGTGCTTAGGGAGCACTGTTTGAAGAGGAAAACAATTCAAAGAACTTCTTTGAGCTTTCACCTCTGTCTGCGTGTCTGTCTGTTGGGTTTAAAGGGGCGACAGCGACCCCTAGCATCTTACAATGGCTATTACAGATTATTGTTATGACCACATCGGTCAAGCAGACATCAGCATTGCGTGTGTGTGTGTGTTTCTGTCCTTGACAGGCCTCTGTCCCCTTCTTTTACAGTTTATTGTGTGGTTTGAGCTATAATATAATGGGTTTGAAATAAACTCGACAGATTACACTTCAAACAACGTCGTACCAGCCCTGTGCTGGTTTCTCTGCAGCGAGAGGCTCTCATCTCGGGTACTGATGGGAGACAGTGACACCCGAAATGTGTGTTCCTTATGTCCAGCCTACTCCGTTAATTTCATTTTGGTTGCTGTCACTGCAGAAAATCCCGCTTTGCAAGAAATCGGATGTTACAAATGGAAGCAGGGTCTCCAGGGCTTTTGTGGGCACCTCCAGAGACGTTTGGTTTTTGACTCGTTTTAGGGAGGGTTAGCCTTAATTTATCGGGCATCAAAGCCGTGGCCGAGACAAGTGTGGGAAGGAGGCACAGATGGAAGTGATGGGGAGATTGTCGATTAGTTATTGAACGCTATCAAGAGTTTATTGGACACCACAAACAAATCGATCAGCATGCACAGCCAAACTTTACTTCATAAATCCGCTGCCCCACCAACTTCCTTAACTACGGTGGCTGTCAAGATACACAAACAACAGAACGTGGTCACTGCTCTACAGAGATGATCTGCTCATTTTTCAAAAAAAGTTATCCTGCAAACTCCGATAGTCAATAAAATGGAAATACAATTAAAATAAAATGCTTTTTATTCTTTCTGTGCAACTAAATGATCCATGGCTCGGTGGGTGGGGGACCTCTGGTCTGTAGCATTCCGCAGTTGCTGAAGTAGGACGATGCTATGAAGCTAGCATAACAGAAAATTAACAATATGGCAGATAACCCTAACCCTAACCACGAGGTGAACAGAACCGCCTGCTGTGTTAGGAGATATTGTAGGATTGTGTCGAGGCACAGATCTGGGGAAGGCTAGAAGAATGAACTTTTCTGCAGACCTGAAGGTTCTCTAGAGCACAGTGGCACCCATAATTCTTAAACGGGATGAGTGACTCTTCCTAGAGTTGCCGGCCTAACCAATCGTGGGTGATGGGCTTTTATTGGTAAGAGTTGGTGACCCACAGACAGCCCTGAGTGGAGATAGGAGAAACTTCCAGAAGGACAACCATCCCTGCAATACTCCACTGATGTGGCCTTAATGGCAGGGTAGCCAGACAGAAGACTCTCTTCAGTAAAAGACACCCAGAAGTCCACTCACTCGGAGTTTGCAAAGAAAGACAATGAAAGGACTCTCAGACTGGGAGAAACACAACAGTCAGGTCTGGTGAAACCAAGCTTAGCATCATGTCGGAAGGACACCAGGCACTGCTCATCACCTGTGTAATATTATACACTTGTCAAAGCTGCAAGAGTGAAAGGGAAGGTCTACAGGATGGTAGTGAGACCAGCTATGTTATATGGGCTGGAGACGGTGGCACAGGAGACAGAGCTGGAGGTGGCAGAGTTAAAGATGCTAAGATTTGCATTGGGTGTGATGAGGATGGACAGGATTAGAAATGAGGACATTAGAGGGTCAGCTCAGGTTTGGAGACAAAGTCAGAGAGGCGAGATGGCGTTGGTTTGGACATGTGCAGAGGAGAGATGCTGGGTGTATTGGGAGAAGGGTACTAAGGATAGAGCTGACAGGGAAGAAGAAGGCCTAAGAGAAGGTTTATGGATGTGGTGAGAGGGGACATGCAGGTGATGGGTGTGACAGAGCAAGATGACTAGGACAGGAAGATATGGAAGAAGAGGATCCACTGTGGTGACTCCTAACAGGAGCAGCTGAAAAAGGAAGGAAAAGAAGTCAAAGCTGCTCCTATTGTTAGAAACCTTGGTGTTTTGTTTGATTCATCACTTAATTTTGAGCTACACATTTAGGTCTCTGTCCAAAATGTCATTCTCTCATCTCTGTAACATTGCCCACCCCTGCCCATTTCTGTCCTTGTCTGATGCTCACACTCTGGTTCATTGCTTTTATAATGTCTCGTATTGATTACTGTAATTCCCTATTCATCAGCCTCCCTGCAAAATCAATACAGAAGGTACAGGACATTCAGAACTCCGCAGCAACAGAAAGCGTTCTGCTCACATCTCAACTGTTCTCTCCTAACTGGTCACCAGTTCCATCAAGAATTAAATTCAAGACTCTGCTTCTCCCCTTCAAAGCCCTCCATAACCTTTGCCCCCCTCTACCTCACTCCGCTTCGAGCTCTGTACACTTCTTGTCGCTCTCTCAGGCCCTTGAACAGCAATCTTCTTACTGTCCTACCATGGGAGGCTGGCGGCTCCTTCAGTGTTATGGCCCCTCTTCCTCAGTCTCTCTTAGTTTGCTCCTCTTTCTCCACCTTTAAATCTCAACTCAAAACTTTCCTCTTTGACGAACTTTTGTCTTCTGTGTGATCTTTTTTGTTTTCTTCTCCCATCTGTATGTAAAGCGACCTTGGGTTTGTGAAAGGCGCTCTATAAATGCAAGTTATTATTATTATTCCAATGGTGACACATGGTGGTGGCAACATCGTGGACTGGGAGACAAGAGAGAATGGAGGGAAAGCTAAATGGAGCAAAGTGCAGAGACCCCCTCAATGAAAATCTTGTTCAGAACGCTCTGGACCCCAGACTAAGATGATGGTTCACCTTAAAACAGGACAAAGCAAAGACAACCAAGGAGTGGCTGAGTGGCCCAGCCAGAGCCCAGACTTGAACCCAACTGAGAATCCCTGGAGTGAATCTGAAAACAGCCATCCACTGGTGGTCTCCATCCACCCTGACAGATCTGGAGAAGATCTGCAGAGGAATGGAATGGAAGAGAATTCTCCAAATCCAAGTGTGGGAAGCTGGTCATGTCAGAACCAAGAAGACACCAGGCTGGAATGGCTGCCAAAGGGTCTTCAATGAAGTAATGGGTCTGAACACTTGTGCAAAAAAGGGATATTTCAGTTTGTTTTTCTTTTCTTTTTTTAATTTTAACAAATTTGCAAACATTTCTAAGCTCCTGTTTTCACTTTGTCAGACTGGGGTGTTGAGTGTTGTTTGACGTGCGAAAAATGAATATCAATGATTTCAGCAAAAGGCTGCAACATAATAACATGTGAAAAAAGTGAAGGGGGATGAAGACTCTGTGGTCCCCTCTTACTCAGACACATGTGTGTTTTGGGGAACGAGGGACACAAGAACCCAAGTGGAGACTGATATGGAGAACGTGCAACGCTCCACATGGCCGAAGTTCAAACCCAGGCTACAGAGATCATGAGGTGGACACAGCATGCACTGTGGTACTCAGAAGGAATTCAAACATGGCACCTTTCAGAAAAGCCACCGTCTATAAACATTTCAACGTGTGATACAACACGAGGAAGAAAAGAAACGATTTACATCAACTGATGAGCCAGAACATTCTGATCATGAAGGGAATGATGTTGACTACCTCGTAACAATGGCACATGTCCAGGTCAGGGACATATTAGACGGTGGTCTGACCTAAGGTACTCGTAGTTGGTATGGGCAGGCGTAAAGACCTCAGGGATTTTAATGAGGGTCAAATCTTGATGGCCAGATGATGGGGTTGAGACATTTGTAAGGCTTGTGGGGCAACTCAGAGTCCACCGTGGTGAACAACTATCTACAGTGGAGAAAAACACCATGGACGGCTGACGGGGATCTGGGCAGCCAAAACACATCAATGTGAGAGGCCATCCCACCTGATATGAGCCGACAGAAGGGCTACTGTGGCACAAATGACATTTATGGGCAGTGCCAGTCAAAGCCAATTTAAAGCCCTAGAAGCCCCACACATACATATATGCATATATATCTATACTAATAAAAGGCAAAGCCCTCACTCACTCACTCACTGACTGACTGACTGACTGACTGACTGACTCATCACTAATTCTCCAACTTCCCGTGTAGGTAGAAGGCTGAAATTTGGCTGGCTTATTCCTTACAGCTTCCTTACAAAAGTTGGGCAGGTTTCATTTCGAAATTCTACGCGTAATGGTCATAACTGGAAGCTGTTTTTCTCCATTTACTGTAATGGAGATGAGCTTGAAACCCGTGGGGGCGGAGTTTGACATCATCACGCCTCCCACGTAATCACGCAGTACGTAGAAAACCAGGAAGAGCCCCAAAAAGCGCTGAAGAAAACATGCATTATATAATTGAGAAGGCAGCGAAACAATAAGAAGCGAGCGAGTGACATATACTACCATATTCATGAGTTCTGCTACTTCGGAAACAAAGCACAGTGTAAACCTACACTTTAAATTAAGTTCATAGACAGGCTGCCGCTGGCGTTTGTAATTTAGTGCCTGCCCATATAAGGCCGTCCGTCAGCGGCAATCCAATAGCAAACTGCCACGGGTAAATATTCACGGGTGAAGGACTGTGCTTATGGAGAGGAAGATGACATGGTCAGGGTGGTGTTTGGCACAAACTCAGCGAAACTGCGAGAGAAAGTTTTAAGTACCGGGACTTCGGTAGCATTAGATACAGCCATGGACATAGCACGACATGGCAACAGCACAGCTGGGAACCTTCGATGCATGAACACCGAGCGGCTCACGTGAACTGACGCAGTGCACAGACAAAAAGCAACAGTTCCGAAGAGCGCTGAACAAAAACCGAATTACACAATTGAAAAGGCAGCAAAAAAATATGAAGCGTCTGATAAATACAAGATAAGTATGTAATAAGTACAGCTACTGCAGAAACAAAGCACACGGTGGAAAAAGTGAATGTCCCGCTAAAGGAAGACAGTGTTAAAAAAAAACCCGTACATGCAGTGTGTCAGGTCTCAGATAAAGAAGAAGACGAGCTGTTTATTGATGCAGTAAGAAACGTGTATATATATACCCCGATCTACATACTCGAATAATGAATACTTTATTCGCAATCAATGATTGTTTTGGTAAAGCCATACTCAGTGTATTCATTAGATGAACGGTAAAAAAGTAAGAGCGAGGGGAGGGTCACTTATTGAGGCATGCAGGCAAAACCACATTAGCACGCGGGCTCGATGTACGAAAAAATATATCTTTTCAAGTTCTATTTAGTCCATATGTGTCAAACTCAAGGGCCACGGGCCACATCCGGCCCGGCGTGTAATTATATCCGGCCCGCGAGATCATAGATGAACGGTAAAAAAGTAAGAGCGAGGGGAGGGTCACTTATTGAGGCATGCAGGCAAAACCACATTAGCACGCGGGCTCGATGTACGAAAAAATATATCTTTTCAAGTTCTATTTAGTCCATATGTGTCAAACTCAAGGGCCACGGGCCAAATCCGGCCCGGCGTGTAATTATATCCGGCCCGCGAGATCATTTTATATACTGTATTATTGTTATTAATGGCCCGGGTATATGAAGCGCTGGTAACACAATAAACTACAGATCCCATATTGCAGCGCTTCAGCTGCCTTGCCGAACACTTACCGCGTTAATCAAGTCTAGCTTGCAAGTTATTGCGAAGCTAGCCCACACGATGCTTAAGAGAAAAGTTGATTCTGAAAATAGAGCCTTTAAAAACCGATGGGAGGCTGAGTATATGTTTACTGACATTGCCGTTAAACCCGTGTGTCTCATTTGTGGAGCTAATGTGGCTGTAATTACAGAATTTAATCTAAGACGGCACAATGAGACAAAACATCAGGGTAACCTGAAAGACCTGAATGCAATGCAGAAGATACAGAAAGCAGAAGAATTAAATAAGAATCTGACACTTCAGCGGACGTTTTTACCCGTGCACAATCACAAAGTGATTTCAAGTGAAGCTGCTTTTATGGGAGACACAAAT
>JANRMT010062802.1:11624368-11636754 GCA_026402145.1 Polypterus bichir lapradei | reverse complement strand
TGGTACATTTTCTGATGCAGCTAGACGAAAACAACTTCATGACGCTGCCGCCAAATACACAAAACAATTACTTTGACAATCATGTTATGTTATTTTTAAAATGTTTCCTTTTCTTTTTCATAACTTCTTTAACACACGACTTCGCTGCGAAGCGCAGGTATTTTGCTATATATATATATCACAGCGACACTCATAACAGTGACAAAACAATTACATTGACAATCATGTTACGTTATTTTCAAAATGTTTCCTTTTCTTTTTCTTTACTTCTTTAACACACTACTTCTCCGCTGCGAAGCGTGGGCATTTTGCTAGTAGCCTAATATAAGGCATGCAAAACTGAAAAAAGTAAACTCATGGGTCACTTATTGTCACTCCTTACAAAATACAAAATGAACTGAACGCGAATGAGTTCAACATTGAAATGGTGAGCTATGAACATGAATGTATTCATTTTAATCTACGTGAACCAAACTTGGCGTGAAAATGTTTGTGGCTTTACGCCAAGTTTAGTTTTTATACATCGCGATGTGAGCGTGGAAAAGGGCATACGCAACATTTTTGTACATACGCAGTGTTTATATATGAGGCCCCTGGACATTATAAGGGACAATTCCCCAACACTTTTCAAGCCTTCTCATCTTGTTTATTTCATCACATAGTGGCTCTGAGGCTGGGGATATGCACTGGCAAACGGAAGGTTGCCGGTTTGAATCCCGTAAATGCCAAAAGGGCCCTTAACTTGCAATTGCTCCGTTCTGGGAATGACGTTAATCTGCAACCATCCCTGCATGTGCGCCCTCCAGGGAAAAACTTGGGGGTTGGTGGCAGAATTGGCACTCCAGCCACCATAAAAAAAACCTCACACTGTTTCACACCATCTCAACTAGTGTAGTGCTGAGGTGTCACCCGTCACATGGCTGGCACTCAGGTCCTAATCTGAATCCTGAGTTGGTTTGTCGTGTGGTGGGTGCGGCAATACGCTGTATCAGCGTGTGCTCCTAACCCAGAGGTGTGACCAGAACATCATGTGTGGGTGGGCATTTGGCTTGTCTGGGGGGGCAAAAAATATCCATCCATCCATCCCCATTTTTGTAGGGGGGTCAAATAATAATAACAACATAGTTTTATATAACATATAAAAGCAAAAATTGTGGCATAAATCATAACCTATTGTTCAATAAAATTAACAGAGGCAATAGAACTTGTATTATTATTTTGTGAACAAATATAGAACTACATCTACAAGGTAAATATCAGTAAAGTCAAATATATACAACATATGAGAGCAAGAACAGAAACGTGGCTCATTGTAGTCATTAGGAAGGCTATAGGATATCAGTTTCCAGTGTTTAACCTGGATATTATAAACAGGACCAGTCTGCAGTTACCCTTGGCAAATTCTGAAATAAATTCATTCATGTGCCAGAATGACTAAATTTCTGAAGTGAGAATGTGGTTCAAAGTTGAGAAAGAGCTTTCGCATGCAGCTGAAGACACACCAATGATGAGTGCTGTGACACATAGCGAATGCAACATAGGGAAGGCCTCTTTGTACTGCTGAATGCGTTTGCATGCTTCAGAGAGATTAGCATCAGCTGGCAGTTTATTGATCAACATTGCTTTTGCCACAGCCATTTCATTTTGCAAGCTCATGCTGTTTTGCTCTGTGCCTGCAAGTGCCTGAAGAGGTTTCAGGAGAGAATGATCAAGAAATAATTCTGATTTTGGCAGGAGAAACGATGTTGCCCTCAATAATTCAACATTTCTCTGAGAGAATCTTGTCTCCATTTCCATAATAGCTCTATCAAGAACATAGCCCTTTTAAAAGTCTGATTAGGAGCAATTTGTTCATCAGAGTCACCATGCCCAAGCGTAGACACGACAATACTATCATCAAGCTGTGAGTTAACTTTCCATTTCCTTTTGAGCAAATTGGTAGGCCTACTTTCACACTGAGAGAAATGCTCCTCCTAGAATGAGTTTCACCTCATCTCCTTCAGTGTGGCCAGTGAAGCTGTCACCAACTCCCCAGCAGGGCACAAATCCACTGCATGTGCCTGTAGAATTGCATTGGCTGGTTTCAGCACACCAAGCACATGAAGGAGGAATTTTCCTGTATTGAAGAAATTCTGCTTTTTTAATTGGGTCAAAAGACCACATGCCTCTATGCAAATGTCAAAAGGGGCAGTGTCAGCCTCTGCTACCTCTGAGAGAAGCCCTCTTATAGCTTCCTCATTGTTGACAATGGACTTTGTGACGTCATAATGACTGGTCCATCATATTTCTAGAAGTCTTTTCAGTGTGGGTGCATTGTATGTGTGTGAAACATAATGTCTGTGACAAAATGTGTTCAATGAATTTGACCAGTCCAAGAACTTCTTAGCCAGAGGTTCTGATTACATTACATGTATCACTGCTAAATGGAGCTGGTGGTTGTAGCAGTGTACATATGGAATGTACTTACCAACTTTGTTTTGTAACAAAGCCAGGACACCACGCCTTGCCCCAGACATGACATCAAAACACTGACACACTAAATTGTCTGGGCTGTAACCTAGCTCAGAGAGATGTGACAGAATTTGGTTACAAATATATTCAGCATCAAGCTGATTCAGTTCAATTAAGCCAATCAGGTGTTCTTCAGGGATTGAGTTCTGGACAAATCTAATCACTACTGACAAATTCTCAGTGTTACAGCGATCCCTGGTACCATCACTTTTAATACAAAGTCCAGGAGAGTCAGCTTTTTCATATTTGGTCCTGATATCTTTTACCACCATTTTGGCAAGAGTCTCAATTATTTCATTTTGAATTACTTTGGATGTGTATTTTGCATTGTCTGGGATGTATTTTACAATTTCTGCAAGTTTGGCATCTTTTTTGATTTTGTAATCAAAGAACTTAAGGAAAAATCCCTTCTCCCCACCTTCGTGATTGTGACCACGCAGAGCCAGGTCACTGACTGCAAGGAACTGAATGGCCTCCCCAATGCTTTTCACATCTTTGGCTGGACCTAGCAGTTGAACTGTGCTTTCACTCGTCTCTGCCCGGCGCCGATACTTTTGCCATGCAGACATGGCTCTGGCGTGCGGGATACTAGACGCATGTTTGTGGAAGCCACCACCATCTTTTTCTAGAGCTTTTTTCCAATTAGTGTAGCCGTGTTTGGTGAATATGTCCTCGCGGTCCGAATTGAAAACACTAAATTTGCGGCAGGCAAAGCAAAAGCTGGCATCACAGACAACAGAATATTCAAGCCATGGTCAAGACTGATACCAGCTTGCACTAAAACATCTGATTGTCTATCCGAATGCACGCTTGGGATAATTACTTAAAATGGGCTGGGACGGGCTATCCATATTTAAGTCAGGCAGATCGGACTGTATATTTTGTTGAAGGCAGAGGTTTGGAGTACCGACACGGGCGCAGAGCTGGAGGATTGTGTAGGCTTATCTACATCTTTTGGAGTGTCAGTTCCCGACGTGGGTGCGCTGTGCTCCGTGTTGGTAGCAGCGGTGCTGGGCTCAACCGTGGAGCCAGCGGCTTGCGGAGGGACAGAGGTTGAAGATGTCTGCTTTTTAATAAGCCACCTATGCACAGCCTTTGGTGTTACCAACCAGAAAATAAAGGAAGAATGGAACGTATACGCTGTTTTAATTAAGGAATTTGGTCAACAGGTTCAAAACGTGCTGCAAAATGTGCGGCGAAGTGAACTGTGTGCAGCACGGTGCCTGTCTAATTGGAAAGCAACTCGGTTTTGAAAATCAAATGTTATTTTCTGCAGATTTTTCATTGGACAGACAAAGCATTTCGCAGGGTGGGCACGGCTTGTCTCTGGGGGGGCAGTGCCCACCCCAACCCCACCGTGGTCACACCTCCGTCCTAACCTCTCCTCCTTCAAAACTACAAATTGAACTGAACATGAACGCGTTCAAAATTGAAATGGTGAACGTGAATGTATTCATTTTAATCTGCGTGAGCGAGTTCTTGTGAGGTGTGAACTTGCACAATATTGTCCGCCAGCGTCAAGTATTATCCATCCATCCATTATCTAACCCGTTATATCCTAACTACAGGGTCACGTGGGTCTGCTGGAGCCAATCCCAGCCAACACAGGGCGCAAGGCAGGAAACAAACCCCAGGCAGGGCGGCGTCAAGTATTATCCATGCCCTAACTCTGTCAACAATGTAAAGAAACTCTTCATTACTTTATTTCCACCAGCATCACGACTGAAAGTCTGCATTTGAATGAGAGTACTTGAAGCATGGCACCTCGCAGAGTGCAGGCTGAGAAGCACATGTGCCCCAAATATGCCCCGTTTCTTTGCCTTGTCCACACTTGTTGCGCTTAGTGGGCAGCCGATTGTCCATGTAATGCTGTCCTGACAGTCGTGACAATTCGGTCGCCTTGTCATGAAGAAATACCTTTAGGGCAGTGCCAGGGCTTACAGGTTCCACATCCTCCAACTGATTGTCTCCATGTCATTATCATCAAAATGTTCATCTAGTTGTTTCAGATCATTAGCAGCTTTATCCCTTTATACAAATACATCACTACAAACTCTCTATTTATAGCACTACTAGGGGGGCCAAGCCCCTTGGCGCCTTTGCCACCCAACCCCCAGTTGTGGCCTGGTAGGCAACCCCACTTGTGGCCAAAATAACGAAATTCTATAAATATGTTAGAGAAAAATGTATTATTATTTAATAGAGTAAAAATCAAAAAATGAGAATAAAATATTTACTCTCTTACCGATTGGAGTATTCCTGTTAAACTGAAGTCCACTATGCTCGATGAGTATTTATAGGAGACTAAATAAACGATCCATTCATTTTAACTGACATTCTTTATAGATAAAAAAAACTTTTTTTAACAAATGAATAATTTGAATAACAGGAAAAAAACACGTAAAAACTAATGTGGTATGTAATGGGTCATCGTAACTCAACCTTCAGCTAACTAAATCACCCAAATACAAATGACTTTATTGATATTTTCCATCCATCATCCAACCCGCTATATCCTAACTACAGGGTCACAGGGGTCTGCTGGAGCCAATCCCAGCCAACACAAGACGCAAAGCAGGAAACAAACCCTGGGCAGGGCGCCAGCCCAACGCAGAGGACACACACACACAAAGCACAAGTTAGGATCGCCAACGCACCTAACCTGCATGTCTTTGGACTGTGGGAGGAAACCCACGCAGACAACAACAACAACATTTATTTATATAGCACATTTTCATACAAAAAAAATGTAGCTCAAAGTGCTTTACAAATGAAGACACAGGGAGAACATGCAAAATCCACGCAGGGAGGACCCAGGTCTCCTAACTGCGAGGCAGCAGCGCTACCCACTGCGCCACCCTCTTGATATTTTAGTTTAGAATTTAAAAACGTAATGAAAATCTAAAAATCTAGCAACATCACATTAAAGTTTGATATATTCTGAAAAGCATGATACCAAACACATATATGTAGGTTTTAAAATAAGCCGGTTTTAAAGCGTGACATAAAAAATCACATAAAATTATTGCACAAAATCGTTGCACTTTTAGGCTTAGGATTTTATATATTGTGAGAAATAAATTGGACTCCAAGTTGTTAAAAAGGTTTGGGGAATCGCCTCGTATAATGTCTAACGGACAGGTCAAAAATAAGAGCTGAAACAAAAAGGGTGCAACCAACATTCGACAATCAAATAATAAACAGGGGCCGTATTTATACAAAAAGAAACAAAGATGGCTGCAAGTGGCGTCATGTCCGCGGGCTCGGAGGTGACATCATCATGTAAGGGACGGAAACTGCGAGTCGGCCATTTTGGCTCCTGGACTGCAATGCGTGGGTTTTATTTCTCGTCTTTGCTTCTGAGAAAAGAGAGAGAGAGAGAGAGACGTTAGTACCCTTCCGTAACCCTTTGTCACGCGATCTTATTACTCAACGTAGGGTTTGTCGACTGCCTCCGAAGTGCATGTGCGTAACAATATATAGAGTAGATTTTCGGGAAGGGGTTGACACCAAAAAATAAAAATTCTGTGGCAATCAGCTAGATGGCAGCACCGTAGTATGTAACCAAGCTGGCTGCATCTACAGCGCCTGTATACTGAGATACGACTTCTCTCGTACGTCGCATTTTGACAGGCTTAATGAGAAACGACTTAAATCAAACCTCGTATTCAGACTGTTTAGGATTGGCAAGAAAAAGCAAGAATCTATACGGGCACTGTGCTGGCGCAACAGAAGGAGCTGCAACCCCATAAATCATTAGGATGTAAATTAGATTAGGATTCCTTCAATAAGCTGACTCTACTAATAAAATTCATAAAATTTAATGAAATGGAAGAGTAGTAATTATCTTCAAACATTTACTCATGAATCCCGTTTACTGTTTCCTCATCAATGTAGGCAAATAACGCAATATCACCATCCAAACAGTGCACGACACCGAAGAGTGTTTTTTTTTTTTTTTCTAGCAATAGACTATGGAAGGGCGGCACGGTGGCGCAGTGGGTAGCACTGCTGCTAGACCTGGGTTCGCTTCCCGAGTCCTCCCTGTGTGGAGTTTGCATGTTCTCCCCGTGTCTGTGTGGGTTTCCTCCCGCAGTCCAAAGACATGTAGGTTAGGTGCATTGGCGATTCTAAATTGTCCCTAGTGTGTGCTTGGCGTGTGTGTGCCCTGTGGTGGGCTGGCACCCTGCCCGGGGTTTGTTTCCTGCCTTGCACCCTGTGTTGGCTGGGATTGGCTCCAGCAGACCCCCGTGACCCTGTAGTTAGAATATAACGGGTTGGATAATGGATGGATGGATGGATAGACTATGGAAATTTTTTTTAGCATGCTGGGATGGAAGAGTGGAAATAGTCAAGTCATAGATGGTGATGAACAGTGGAGGATGATGCTGTACATCAGTCCCAGAGGGTCACTGTGGCTGTCGGTTTTGGCTCCAGTAAGCTGCCTAATGGCATTTCTATCAAAGTCTGTCATATTTAGGACTGTGTTGCACGTTCCTTGCAAGTAATGACTACATAGGCATCAGCAGGTGCTGAGGGTCTTCTCTGGTGATGCTCTGCCAAGCCTCTAGTGCAGCCATCTTCAGCTCAGGGGCTTGTTCTCCTCTTCAGCATATGCTGATTTGGATTGAAATTGAGTGACTGGCTTGGCCATTCAAGAATTTCCCATTGTTTAGTTTTGAAAACCTCCTGTGTTGCCTCTTGGCTTATTATCTTGTTGTAGGATGAAGTGCCGTGCAATGAGCTTGGAGGAATTTACTGGGACTTGAGCAGATGAGATGTTTCTACACACCTCAGAATTCATTGTGTGTCTGCCGTCAGCAGTGCCATCATCAATGAAGAGGAGTGTGCCAAGACCCATGGCAGCCATACATTCCCAAGCCATAACACCCCCAGCACTGCCATGTTTAACAGATGAGGTGGTCTGTGTTTGATCTCAGGCAGTTCCTTTTGGTCTCCACGCTTTGCTCTTGTCATCACTCTGATTAGGTTTATCTTTTTCTTGATTGTCCACCAGACTTTTGCCCAGAATTCTGCAGGCTCTTTGACGTCCTTTTTCACAAACTGTAATCTGGCCATCTTGCATTTGTGGTCTGCACCTTTCAGTGAGGCCTCTGTGTTTCTGTTCATGACGTCTTCTGCTGATAGTCGTCTCTGACACACACACATCGGCCCCCTGAAGTCTGTTTCTGGTCAGTCACACAGGCATTTGGTGCTTTTTCTTGACCATAGTGAGGATTCTTCAGTCATCAGCAGTGGAGGTCGTCCTTGGCCTACCAGTCCCTTTGTGATTACTGAGCCCACCAGTGTGTTCTTTCTTCTTCGTGATATTCCAGACAGTTGGTTTTGGTCATCCTACGGTCTTATTGACGTCTCCAATTGTTTTATTCTTGTTGTTCAGCCTCATGATGGCTTCTTTGACTTTCAATGGCGCAGCTCTTGTCCTCATGTTGAACAATGGTAACTCCAGACTCCAAAGGGTAGAATCAGGTCAAGGTGTCGTATGAAACCAGGAAACCCACCTGAGGAATCACAAACACCTTTGCACGCCAATTATGGTGCCCTGAAATGGGGGGGACTGTGTAGAAAAAGTGTTGTGTGACCGAAATGTCTGTAAATCCCCTTCAATGAAAGTCTGCAGTGTGTACTTTAATCACAATGTCTGAAGTGTTTGATTTGGAATTGTAAACTGTGGAGCAAAGGGGAGACATCAAGGAAAAATGTGTCTTTGTCCCACACATTATGGAGGGCACAGTATGTCCGTGTCACATTCTGTTTTGTCACTCACATGACCTGTTTTATGCTTTTTTTCTTTGCATTACATTGCGCTCAGTAAACTGTGTGCCATTCACCGTCGTAAGTGAGTCAATTATAAGAGAGCGGGCCGGACAGCTCAGCTGACATGTTACCTCAAAGTGAGCCATGCTAAGCCATCAGCCATTTGTGCCTGTCTATTTGCGTATTTATTCTGAAGTCAAACTTTTCTCAAATCCCTCTGCACACATAGCACGAACCTCAGCTTATCAAGAATGGCTGTCACACCTTGAGGCCATCACTTGCATGTCCAGATCAGATTTGATTCATTTTCAAGTTCAAATTTAGGTTCCTCCTTGCATACGAGCCTTTGAGAAAAATGACTTCCACCCCAAAGACGTCCCAGCCAAGGCAGCAGTGACATTTCTTCTCGCCGTAAGGCCCATGTGTCCCAGAGGCAGCTGGACAAACAAGTTCATGTCCGACTGATGACCACCTGTGGCTTAGGAAAATAAACGAAGCCAGCTGACTGCTGACTCTCCTGCTCGCTCTCTCTCTCTCTCTCTCGCCCTCTGTCGCTCTCTCTCTATTGCTCTCTCTCTCTCTCTTGCTCGCTCACTTGCTCTCTCTCTCTTGCTCGCTCACACGCTCTTTCTCTCTCGATCACTCTCCCTCTGTCTCTTTCTTTCTTTCTCTCTCTCTCTCAGCTGCAATTCCAGCTTCACCCAGAAGATGTCAGACTTCAGCACGTGGCTTTTTTTTTCCCTCAGCCTGAACCACTCAAGTGAGCAGAAAGTTGAGACAGAATGAGAAGGCACAGGGACTAGGAGGACGAGGACACTTCTGGAACCACTTGGATGTCTTGGTTTACTTTTATTTCTTCGTCACTATGGTCAATGCGGCATTCTGGCAGCTGCAGCTCCTGCTGCTTCAGCTCTCCGTTGTTTCAGGCGGCATGGAGTCTTGTGTTGATGAACGGGGTCACCCCCAGCGGTGCCTGCCAAAGTTTGAGAATGCTGCTTTCAATAAAACCTTGATGGCGTCCAACACCTGCGGCGCCCCTGCGGAGGACTACTGCAGGCAGACTGGACCGATCAGATCTTGTCACAGGTGTGATGCCACAGAGGCTGCTCTCCACCATAATGCCACCTACCTGACCGACTTCCACAGTGATGAGGACCCCACTTGGTGGCAGAGCCAGTCCATGTTTTTTGGGGTGCAGCATCCCAATTCAGTGAACCTGACCCTGCATTTAGGTGAGTCCAGCCATTTGTTCCATCTCCACACTTTGCTTTTATGTGATTTTATTGCCTGATCTGCAATTTACTGCTATGAACATCTGTAATGGGTCCCAATTTCAGACTGATTCCTTCAGATTAGTGCTTGCATGCCACGTGAGGAGCTGTATAACAGTGTCCTTGCACTTGAAATAGAGTACAGGCAAGAGACTTTGATGTTGAGCTTAATAAGAATGGCACAGGACACAACTTCATAGACTGTTTGATTTAGGTGGCAGTGTGGGCATAGACATGAGTGTGCGCCAAGCATGCCAGGTGGGTTTGATTGCAGGCTAGGATAGCCGACACTATCCCATAAGCCAGGACGAAATAAGTGATTTTAAAATTAATGGATGAAGTGAGGTGTGATGGGCTGGTGCTCAGAACAGGCTTTGTTCTTACCTTGTACCTTATGCTGCTGGGATAGGCTCTGGCACCCTGTGACCCTAAAATGGATACACAGGTTATAAATGGATGGATGGATTGGTCATAATTAAAAATTAAACTCTGGTTCATTGTTTCATAATGTCTCATATTGATTACTGTAACTCCCTCTTCATCAGCCGCCCTGCAAAATCGATACAGAAGCTACAGGACATTCAGACCTCCGCAGCCACACAAAGCGTTCTGCTCACATCTCTGCTGTTCTCTCCCAACTTCACTGGTCACCAGTTCCATCAAGGATTAAATTCAAGACTCTGCTTCTCCTCTTCAAAGCCCTCCATAACCTTTGCCCCCCTCTTCCTCACTCCACTTCGAGCTCCATAGACCTCGTCACTCTCTCAGGTCCTCGAACAGCAATCTCCTTACTGTCCCACCCTGGGAGGCAGGCGGCTCCTTTAGTGTTATGGCCCCTCTTCCTCAGTCTCTCTTAGTTTGCTCCTATTTCTCCACCTTTAAATCTCAACTCAAAACTTTTCTCTTCAACGAACTTTTGTCTTCTGTGTGATCTTTTTTGTTTTCTTCTTCCATCTGTATGCAAAGCGACCTTGGGTTTGTGAAAGGCGCTCTATAAATGCAACTTATTATTATTATTATTATTATTATTACATTGTAAGATATGAGAGGAGACTCATATGAAAACTGTGAAATATCATATTGTGAATCACATTATAAACAGCCTGTGTATGGAAGGCGCTATATAAATAATGACAGCCTGATATATTTTCAATGGTGAGATCACACATCACCTTAAGCCAAATTTAATTTGTTCTGACCCATATTGAGCAAGTGCTGACATGAGAGGAACTATATATATATATATATATATATATATATATATATATATATATATATATAGTGATAGCGACGCTGTATAGTGCCCGACCCGACACAGACTCACACTGAGGCACTTTTATTTTTCTTCACCTGTGGGGCATGTCTTCCCCATGAACCCCACAGGCAATACACAATCCCAAAAGCACTTAAGCCAACACAAAACACTTTTCTGGCACCACCACTCCTCCCGTCTAGCTTCGTCCTCCACCTCCCGACTGGTGGTGCCTGGCCCCTTTTATAGCCCACCTGGAAGTGTACCAGGTGCTTGACCACCTGGTTACAATTGCACTTCCGGGTGGGGCTGAAGATTTATCCATCCGGGCTGTGGAATCCATGCAGCAACCCCTGGTGACCACCCCAACTCCCAAATGGGCTGCAGAGGACTCCATCTCCCATGGAGCCCTGCAGAAGGTTGGGGAATCACCGTTGGCCAGGGAGGCTGCCACCAAGCATCCGGGGGAGGTATTGAACTGCCCATGGTTGCTCCCCGAGAACATATGCAGCAGGGGTGTCCTGGCCAGTCATGGGACCTGGCCGGCCGTCACAATATATAATATATATTTATATATATATATATATACAGTATATATATATATATATATATAATATATATATATTATATGTATATATGTGTAGGTATATATATATATACTAGCAGAATACCCGCGCTTCGCAGCGGAGAAGTAGTGTGTTAAAGAAGCAATGAAAAAGAAAAGGAAACATTTTGAAAATAACGTAACATGATTGTCAATGTAATTGTTTTGTCACTGTTGTGAGTGATGAGTGTTGCTGTCATATATATATATATATATATATATTTACACACACACACATAAACATATATATATACATATCTATACATATACACATATATATATACACACACACACATATATACATACATATATATATATATCTACATATATACACATACATATACATACACACATACATACATACACACACATATATACACACAAATACATATATATATACACATACACACACACATATATAAACATATATATACATATACATACATATCTACATATATACACACACAGCTATTTCGTATCAGTGCAAGACGCTGCTTGTTAAAACGGATAACTCCCGCTCTTACGTGCAAGTCTGCGTGGATATTATGAACTATCGTATTTGTTCAAGTTCTATTTAAATTTTAAATAGAAGGAATTTTTATTTAGTCGACAGAAATATCTTTGGTAGGAATGGTAAAAACAGACAGGAATATTATTCCTGAATAAATCAACTCAAACCTTAAACAACTTATAATATTTTGCTCTCCATAAAAATATATCCTGTCTAAATTATACAAGTTAGAAATAAAGTAAACGTTAAAAGAACAAACATTCAAATTTCTTTACTCTTATGTAATTTTATATAAAAAATAAACTTAGATTTTAAATATCCCAAAAGATTTTGCTCTCCATAAAAATATATCCTGTCAAAATTATACAAATTCAAATATGAACATGCTGCATAACAAAACCTGGAAATATAAATAAAATGTGTTCCTTTCAGCAATAACAAATCAAATCATTCAGTTGT
>JANRMT010062802.1:11564944-11607690 GCA_026402145.1 Polypterus bichir lapradei | reverse complement strand
CCGGAAGTGATGTCATTGCTGGTGCCGGAAACCAGAAGTGCCATCTTCGTGACCGGACGTGACATCATTGCTGGCACTGGAAACCAAAAAGTGACGTCTTTGTGGCCGGAAGTGATGTCATTGCTGGCGTTGGAAACCAGAAATGTCGTCTTTGTGAATGGACGTGACATCATTGCTGGCACCGGAAACCAAAAAGTGACGTCTTTGTGACCGGAAGTGACGTCATCGCTGGGAAAAAAAAAACAGAAACGGAAAGTGACGTCTTCATGACCGGAAATGATGTCATCACTGGTGCCGGAAAACTGAAAAGTGTCACCATTGTTGCCGCCAGACCCGGAAGTGACATCATCATTTGGCACTGGAAACTGGAAGTGATGTCATCAGTGGTGCCAGAATCAAGCGGGATTTCCCGAGAATGGTCTGCGAGAGACTGAGAGAGACAGTCAGCACACTCTGCCGCCCCCTGGTGTGGCGTAGAATTACTATCATTGAGGCCGTTTAGCTGTTTCCCATGCACACGTGTGTGACAGTCGGCATAAGTCTTTTTAACCCTAACTCTTCCATCTTAATGCTTACCTTCTCATGTGCTCATAATATGTTTCTAGTACGTGGAAATGACCAATTTTAAGCATACAATTTTCTATAACAGCCAGGACAGACTCCACAGTAGAATGACCAGCAATGAGTGGGTGGCCAGTCGGCTGAAGGTCTCCAGGACTGTCACTGTGTCTGACTTTGTCACTTCTAACAGCCCAAATCCCAGAGGTCTAGTTTTCTCATGGATGCTTCTGACTGCAGTTTTTGTTTTCCTCTCGTCCGTTGTCACCACTAATTTTAGGTCACCGATCCCGTGAGCGTCCCTTCATCTTATTGTGTTCGCATGATGTCATCAGTCAATTGTTCATTTGTTAGAGGGTCCTGTGCGTACACTCCGTGAAGGGTCCTATAAAATACAAAACTGAACTGGAGTGAATCGACAACAAGTCCTGGCTGGCATTTGGGCGATGGTGGCAAGAAGTGAACATGACAGACCTCCCAACGTGGCCTCCTCATTCCTCAGGGTCTCCGGAAAGCTTTGTGAGCCATGACCTCGTATTGTAATGACAGGGGCGTCCCCTCATGGCCCTGACCCCCAGGCCTCGGTGTTTTCAAGCACTGCCATGGGTTAACGCTCTTCGTGATTGCTTTCCAGCCACCGCTGCCTGCTAAATGTTCTGAGTTATTCGATTTCATGAAGCCGGATAATGAGTGTGATGAATGAGAGCAGATCCCAACTTTAAAGAGAATTTTAAGCAGCTTTGTTGTGTGTAATTGCTCTTCACTTAAGCACGTCCGCCTTCTGCATTGGATTTTCTTTTTTTTTTTTCTTGCCTTCTCGCTCTCACTCCGAACATCATTTCGATTCTGCTGCTTGTATAATTTTAGTTCACAGAGACGCTTGAGAAATTGTCAATAGAGGCTTTTACGTTAATCCAATAGCCATCTTGAAGCTGAGCTAAAAGTAACAGTAATTGTCCTAAAAAAAAAACAAAGAAGGTTTTCTTAAAACAAACAAATGATTGCCTTTTGCCTTTCACATCATTTGAGATAAGAAGGTATAAGGATGGAATGGGGGGGTGGTGGGTGTTACTGGGGTGCATGGTGCAGTGCGCTATATTAGCCCCCCTCCTGCTGGGCTTCCTTGAAAGCTGATAACCACTTTAGTCTAATTAGGAAAGGCGCTATATGAGAATCCTTGAATCTGGCATTTCCTGAACATTGATAGCTACCTAATCAGTTAAACTGAAAATTGCTTTTAAATAGTTCTCATTATGAAAGGCGCTATATGAGAATCCTTGAAGCTGACACTTCTTGAATATCGACAACCACCTGATCAGTTTAACTGTAAAATGCTTTGAAATAGTTCTCATTATGAAGGCGCTATATGAGAATTCTTGCTGCTGGTATTTCCTAAACATTGATAACCGCCAAAGTAGATCACATTGCTTTCAAAATACAGAAGTTCTCATTTTTACAGCATTCTTGAAGGTGGCATCTCCTGAACATTCATAGCTGCCTAATTAAAGTTTAAATTGCTTTGAAAAAAAGCGCTATATTAGAATCATTGAAGCTGACACTTCTTGAATATCGACAACTGCCTGATCAGTTAACCTCTAAATAGCTTTCATATAAAATCTCATCATGAAAGGCGCTATATGAGAATCCTTGAAGCTGACACTTCTTGAATATTGACAACTGCCTGATCAGTTAACCTCTAAATAGCTTTCATATAAAATCTCATCATGAAAGGCGCTATATGAGAATCCTTGAAGCTGACACTTCTTGAATATCGACAACTGCCTGATCAGTTAACCTCTAAATAGCTTTCATATAAATCTCATCATGAAAGGCGCTATATGAGAATCCTTGATGCCATTACTTCTTGAAACATTCACAGCTGCCTAATAAGTTTAACTGTAAATTGCTTCAAAATAAGATCATATTATGAAAGGCGCTATATTAAACTCCTTGAAGCTGACATTTCTTGAGCATTGACAACTGCCTAATTAGTTTAACACCAAACTACTTTGAAAAAGTTCTTGGTACGAAAGGCGCCATGTTAGAGTTCTTCATGCTATTAATCTTGAATATTCACAGCAAAATAATTAGTTTAAGTGCAAATTGCTTTGAAATAGTTCTCATTATTAAAGGCGCTATATTATAATTCTTGAAGCTGGCATCTCTTGAACATTGATAGCTATCTAATTAGCTTAACAGCAACTTGATTTGAAAAAAATGTTCTCATTATGAAAGGCGCTATATGAGAATCCTTGCTGCTGGTATTTCCTGAACATTGATAACCGCCAAAGTAGTTCAAATTGCTTTCAAAATACAGAAGTTCTCATTTTAACAGCATTCTTGAAGGTGGCATCTCCTGAACATTCATAGCTGCCTAATTAAAGTATAAATTGCTTTGAAAAAAAGTTCAGATTATGAAAGGCGCTATATAAGAATCCTTGAAGCTGACACTTCTTGAATATTGACATCTGCCTGATCAGTTTAACTGTAAATTGCTTCTAAAAAAGTTCATATTATGAGAGGCGCTATATGAGAATCCTTGAAACTGGCATTTCCTGAACGTTGATAGCTACCTAATCAGTTAAACTGAAAATGGCTTTTAAATAGTTCTCATCATGAAAGATGCTATATGAGAATCCTTGATGCCATTACTTCTTGAACATTCACAGCTGCCTAATAAGTTAAACTGTAAATTGCTTTGAAAAAAGATCATATTATGAAAGGCGCTATATTAGACTCCTTGAAGCTGACATTTCTTGAGCAACTGCCTAATTAGTTTAACAGCAAACTACTTTGAAAAAGTTCTTGGTACGAAAGGCGCCATGTTAGAGTTCTTCATGCTATTAATCTTGACCATTCACAGCAAAATAATTAGTTTAAGTACAAATTGTTTTGAAATACTTCTCATTTTTAAAGGCGCTATATTATAATTCTTGAAGCTGGCATCTCTTGAACATTGATAGCTACCTAATTAGTTTAACAGCAACTTGATTTGAAAAAAATGTTCTCATTACGAAAGGCGCTATATTAGAATCCTTTATGCCATTGCTTCAACATTCATAGCTGTTTAATAAGTTAAACTGCCAATTGCTTAGTGTGGACTATGAAAGGCGCTATAATTGAGTTCTATATTCTTGGCTTTCCTTTGTATCTAATATTTTGCCCAATTTGATAAACTGTAACTGCTATTTACCTGTAGAGGATATGCGCCCTGAAAGGCGCTATATAGCAGTCATTAAGTTTGACCTGAACTGATTATCCAATACAGACTTTATTTTAATACAAATGGCTTACCTTGACCTGAGGCTGATTGTGAAGAGCATTATGTACAGTAGTGCTGCACTTTGTTAAAAATCTGAGGTAGTGTCCTGAAAAGGATTATTATTTTTTTTAATTTGTTCATCTCTCTCTATATATATAAATATATATACATACAGTAATTATTTATATCCATCCATCCATCCATCCATTATCCACCCTGCTATATCCTAACTACAGGGTCCATGGGGTCCGCTGGAGCCAATCCCAGCAAACAGAGAGCGCAGGGCAGGAAACAAACCCCAGGCAGGGCGCCAACCCACCGCAGGGCACACACACACCAAGCACACACTAGGGACAATTTAGGATTGCCAATGCACCTCACCTGCACGTCTTTGGACTGTGGGAGGAAACCCACGCAGACACGGGGAGAACATGCAATCTCCACGCAGGGAGGACCCGGAAAGCGAACCCGGTCTCCTAGCTGCAAGGCAGCAGCGCTACCCACTGCGCCAATGTGCCACCCCATTTATGTCCATTTATACACTAATAATGGCAATTATTAAATAATAATTATTATTATTATTAAATAATTATTCCAATATAAGTAACATTTCTCTGATTGCCTTCTTCCATCTCCGAAACATTTCTAGACTTCGTCCTGTTCTTACGCAACACAGTACTGAAGTATTGGTTAATGCCCGTCACCTCACTTATAGATCACTGTAATGCTATTCTCTCTGGCTTCCCACAAAAACGTATCCATCGCTTACAACTTCTTCAAAATTCTGCTGTCAGCATAATAACCTGCTGTTCTAAATCCACTGAACATATCACACCGATTCTCTCTCAACTTCACTGGCTCCCTGTTAACTACAGAATACAATACTAAACACCGCTCTGAACATTTAAAGCTCTCCACAACCTCACTGATCTCCTCCAGACTGGCACTCCTCTCACTCACTCAGATCCTCATCTGCAGCTTGACTTTCTGTACCACACATCAGACTCTGTGCTATGGGAGCTCGAGCGTCTCTCGTTGTGCTCCTCAACTCGGGAATTCTCTTCCCTCTCATATTTGTCAGCTCGATTCAATAACACATTTTAAAACTGCCCTCAAAAACTTATCTTTTCAAACTGGCATACCAATTGTGAATTTCGCACTGTCACTGTCAATCAATTGCTTTTTGATTTATCATTCTCTTTTTTTAATTTTACTAATGTTGTTTAATTTTATTGTAAGGTGACCTTAAGTGCTAAGATTATAAAACGGGATTTTCTAATGGCTAAATATAACCTATGAAATGTAATCTCCCGGGATCTGGTTTGGAGCATACAGCGGTTGGCACAATCCCAAGCAGCACATGTTTGAGGCGTCTTTATCTATTACTTCACTCCACAACAGTGCCACTCTCAATAGGTCGGCGACGTTGACGTACGATCCTGCTGGTCATGTGGCGTCTAGTTATTCTCTGTCTATGAGACTGACTACCTGCACTCTTTGATGCTTTCATCTCGCTTATCCCTTCTGCTCCATCGATCGACAGCCCCTGGTTACTGAAAACCAAGCACCCTCCTCCCACCCCCTGCTCTTTGATCCTAGTGCTTAAGAACCAACATCGCCCTCCGCTGTTCGACTGCGGTGCTGCAGACTCCAGGAGAGAAACGTTCATCCTCGACAGTGATGCTTGAATTTTCGAATGGGGAAGCCACACAAATTGTGGCCCGACATTCAAAGCTGTGCGCTCCTCACTCTTCACATTAATACTTCAGCAGTCACACACAGAATACCCTTTGCATATAAAATATTCAGATCTGAGGACTTTAACAGGGGACCACCCTCAACTGGCGAGAAACGCGTAAAGGAATACGGTGTAAAGAAATGGAAATCGTAAAACATCTAATAGTCAGAGGCAAAGGCTAAAATTGCAAAGTGGGTGAGCCAGGAAATAACTGGGTGGGCAAGCCCAGAATGGTGGGAGGAGAAGTTGAATGCTACAGCAGATCGACTCATTGGTGATCAATCATGGAGGGCTGGTCCTGGAGGGGTCCCCTTGGAGGTGAGCATCTAAAATGATTTGACAATTAACATAACTCAAATAGAAGTGTTGGGGGGGGGGCATAGGGGGGCTATGCTCATAATGATCATAACAAATACTCAAATTTCACCTCATTCTTACTGATTACGCTTTCCTGCGCAATTGACCATCAACAACGGCTAAGACGCTAGGAAAAGCAGGAATTGAGCAAATTCAAGGAGTGTTTTTCTCCTGGACAGTTGTGTCTAGCAGGGTTTCTCAACCTTTGTGGTTTAGCGATCAACTCCCCCCCCCCCCCCCACGTAAATGTCTTTGTGAGGGACCCCCTTGGTGAATCAAGCATTTATTTGGGCCCCCTTGGCTTTGAGTTTACCCCTTGGTGATTTGAGCGTAATCATCAGAGTGGGTGTGGGGTCAATCAAGCACGGTTGTCGGAGCAGCGACCCACCTTGAACCCACTACCATTATAAAACAATAAGAACTTGTGACCACATCGGTAGCAGCCCGTGAACCTAAAATTAGGTTGTGACCCACCCAGTGGTGGAGAAGCACTGGTGTATAAGAATGGTCAACAATAAGCAGCTCCAGTGGCCTCATATTATTATTATTATTATTATTCATCCAAGGTGACTTGCAACATTTGAGATACAGCTGGTTCCATTTCTTTTGTTTTTCCAAATGACATGCTCATGGTCACCTTGTGTCAGCAGTGGGATATGAACAAACGACCTCAGTCCTCACTCTGCACCACACTGCCTGCCCTTGGTAAAGAAAAGGCCAGGCCTCTAGTGACCTCTTGGGCACGGCCATCAGCAGTTTGTCTGTCTGCGGAGAGAGTGTCGACCTCATCGAGAGGTTTCCTTACCTTGGCAGTGACTTTCATAACTCTGGTGACTCTTCGTATAAAGTCAGTAGATGGATTGGGAGAGCATGGAGGGTCATGAGGTCACAAAGGGGTGTGTGGCGCTTCTGATATCTCTGCAAAAGAATGAGGGTCCAAGTCTTTAGAGTCCTGGTGCTTCCTGTTTGCGAGACATGGCCGCTATGCAGTGACCTGAGATGAAGACTGGACTTGTATGGACTGGGAGGTGTTGGGCAGAGTCGTGGGGTCCAATGGTTGAGTGGCAGCAATTTGTGAAGAGAGACTCACTGATCTTAACTTTGCTGACAATGCTGTGATCTTCGCTGAGTCAATGGAGGCTCTGATCGGGGCCCTCGAGAGATTGAGCGAGGGGTCTGAGGGTCTGGGCTTGCGAGTGTCCTGATAAAAACCAACATCCAGGCCTTTAATGACCTCTTGGGCACGGCCATCAGCAGTGTGTCTGTCTGTGGAGAGAGTGTCGATCTCGTCGAGAGGTTTACGTACCTCAGCGGTGACATTCATGTCTCAGGTGACTCTTCCTGTGAAGTCAGTAGACGGATTGGGAGAGCATGGGGGGGGGTTTAATGAGGTCACTGGAAAGGGGTGTGTGGCGCTTCTGATATCTCTGCAAGGGGACGAAGGTCCAAGTCTTTAGAGTTCTGGTGCTTCCTGTTTGCGAGACATGGATGCTATGCAGTGGCCTGAGATGAAGACTGGACTCCTTTGTCCATACCAGGAGAAGGTGTGAGCGGAGGATGCCATCATCTATATGCTACATTGATCCCTCTCCCACTTGGACAGAGGCAGTGGTGCTGTAAGAATTATGTTTCTGGACTTCTCTAGCACCTTCAACACCATCCAACCTCTGCTCCTTAGGGACAAGCTGACAGAGATGGGAGTAGATTCACACCTGGTGGCATGGATCATGGACTATCTTACAGACAGACCTCAGTATGTGTGTCTTGGGAACTGCAGGTTTGACATTGTGGTCAGCAACACAGGAGCGCCGCTAGGGACTGGACTTTCTCAGGTCCTGTTCAGCCAACATACATCAGACTTCCAATACAACTCGGAGTCCTGCCATGTGCAAAAGTTTGCTGACAACACTACTATCGTGGGCTGCATCAGGAGTGGGCAGGAGGAGGAGTATAGGAACCTAATCAAGGACTTTGTTAAATGGTGCGACTCAAACCACCTACACCTGAACACCAGCAAAACCAAGGAGCTGGTGGTGGATTTTAGGAGGCCCAGGCCCCTCATGGACCCCGTGATCATCAGAGGTGACTGTGCAGAGGGTGCAGACCTATAAATACCTGGGAGTGCAGCTGGATGATAAACTGGACTGGACTGTCAATACTGATGCTCTGTGTAAGAGAGGACAGAGCCGACTATACTTCCTTAGAAGACTGGAATCCTTCAACATCTGCAATAAGATGCTGCAGATGTTCTATCAGAAGGTTGTGGCGAGCGCCCTCTTCTACGCGGTGGTGTGTTGGGGAGGCAGCATAAAGAAGAGGGACGCCTCACGCCTGGACAAACTGGTGAGGAAGGCAGGCTCTATTGTAGGCACGGAGCTGGACAGTTTGACATCCGTGGCAGAGCGACGGGCGCTGAGCAGGCTCTTTAATTCGACCCGGGGGGGTAAACGTTAACATTATACAAAGTTATTATCTGTTTTACCTTCATTTTTATCACTCTTTAATTTAATATTGTTTTTTATCAGTATGCTGCTGCAGGAGTATGTGAATTTCCCCTTGGGATTAATAAAGTATCTATCTATCTATCTATCTATCTATCTATCTATCTATCTATCTATCTATCTATCTATCTATCTATCTATCTATCTATCTATCTGTCTATCTATCTATCTATAATATAGCACCTTTCCTATCTATCTATCTATCTATCTATCTATCTATCTATCTATCTATCTATCTATCTATCTATCTATCTATCTATCTATCTATCTATCTATCTATCTTTGGTGTCTCATCAGAGGGTCCTTGGGTCCCGCTGGTTTGACTTTGTGTTGCTGATGGAGTCCTGAATGAGGCACAAGACCTGCATTGTGAGGGAGCATCAGTTATGGCACTATGGCCATGAGGCGTGATTACCCGAGGGTGATCCGGCTCATTGTTAGGACCCGAGTGGCTGGACCAGGCCAAGGGGATGCCCATGTAACACGTGGCTGTGGCAGATGCTGTAGATGGTCATTTCTGGACGGTGGAATTGGACCTGCCTGGGGGGTTGCCAACCAGGATCCCAAGCTGTTTTGTCATGTGATGGGTGCTGTAACACCTGTGCCAGTGCATGCCCCCCAACCTGACCTGGTAAAGAAAAAAAAAAACTTTCAAATATCATATACAGAAAAGTGCTTAGTTAGTTACGCTGGACTTCAGATACGCCCAGATAACCCACTGCACCATAACCGATGCCCATTGTCTTATAAAATTTCCCAGGAAAAGCACAGCTACTTTAAAATAAACAATGAAAACACAGAAAACGGTGTGACTGAGCGTGGTGTGTGATGGATGGCTCCTCGTCCAGGGTCAGTTCTTGGCTGGCTACTGGGACAGGCACTGGCTCCATTAAACCCTAAATTGGATTCTTCTTCTTATCATTGCAGTTTTCTCTCAATACCCAGATGTCTTTTTCTCTTTTTCTGCACTCCACACACACACACATCATTTCAGAGAAGAGGAAAAGCAGCCGCTTGGTCAGTCTGGCAAATGAAAAAATAAGACTTCATTGTGAATTCTACTCCTGCCATGAGAGGAATCAGTTGGCACCAGGCTGAGCCATGAGCAAAACTGTGTTTAGAAATGAAAAATCATCTGGAGCATAAACACACCTGTTAAACAACCTTAGCGTGTTCATCCATATTCAGGAGGAAGGAGCCTGGGAGTCTTACGAGAAGGGAATTCAGGGTATGCATTTGTATGTTGCACTGCTTTTTCTGGTATATTTATATTCATGCTTGGTGTGCCTGCTTTCTGAAATAGCAAACTGTAGTTTAGATTAGGGGCTGTGAAAATTCATCCAGCAAAATGAAGTCCAACAGGAGGACTAAAAGTCTGACATCTGACAAGATCAGTCCATCTAAGAAGTTGAATTCTCAGTGGAGTAAACCTGCTGTAGGACACACGGATCACACCTAAGATTAGTAGAAGCACCTGAGGACACATGTGAACACCACCAGTCAGCAGAGGAGCAGAAGTACAGAAATCAACATCTGATAGGATCAGTTCACAAAGAAGACTAAAATCTAAGAAGTTGAGTCTCCAGTGGAGGAAACCTGATAAAAGACATTTGACTGAATCAGACATCAGCGTTGGTACAATGACTTGAGCATACATTCTATCACAGTCTGTCTACAAATGAGCAGAGTCGAAAAAGAGAGACTACTTGACAGGATCAGTCTCCAAAACAAGCTAAGATCTAAAAGGAAAAGTCTCAGTTGGAGGAAACCTGCTGTACATAATATGAATGAATTTAGTAGAACAACATGAGCCTATGGTCTAGACTAGTGGTTCCCGACCCTTTGTTGGCCATGCCCCACCTAGGCCTCTCTAAAATCATGATGCCCCCCTACTGTAACACATACCTTATTCTTATTATTAACTATTCAAAAAGTGAACTCCTACTCACATGAAGGAAGACCATAATGTCATTAATTTGGTCTAAACAAGCTTCCAAAGAACATGGAAACAAAAGAGGGAAAGGATAGTTGAGGTACTGACAAAGAAATCACTAAGAAATTGTTAAAAAAGAAATAATATACTATGAAGTAATATGAAAATACACTGTGGTGGGCTGGCGCCCTGCCCATGGTTTGTTTCCTGCCTTGCGCCCTGTGTTGGCTGGGATTGGCTCCAGCAGACCCTGTAGTTTGAATATAGCGGGTTGGATAATGGATGGATGGATGGATTTGATGCACTGCATTTTTATTTGAACACTTGTTTTGTTGTTGTTTTAGTAAAAGCACTTGGCACTTTTACACCATCTCTTGCTCCATTGTAGTGCCTCACTGCCGAGCTCATCGGTAACATTACCGACAGTGACGGGTTCAAGGGATCCCAGAAGCCAGACGGGAGCGTGAAGTGAACCCACATCGTCACATGACCACATTGCATCTTGATTAGTGGCGGATTTAGATGCGGATGACATGGGTGGCATCTTGTAGGGGGTGGCACAGTGTGCCTGATCCAAAAAAAGAAAGTTAGAGGGCAGGTGGGGCAACGCGCTGGTGCAGTGGGTAGCTGTACTGCTGCCTCACAGTTAGGAGACCCAGGTTTGCTTCCCGGGTCCTCCCTGCATGGAGTTTGCATGTTCTCCCTGTGTCTGCTCCGATTTCCTCCCACAGTCCAAAGACATGCAGGTTGGGTGGACTGGCGATCTTAAATTGTCCCTAGTGTGTGCTTGGTGTGTGTGTGTGCCCTGCGGTGGGCTGGCACCCTGCCTGGGGTTTGTTTCCTGCCTTGAGCCCTGTGTTGGCTGGGATTGGCTCCAGCAGACCCCCATGACCCTGTAGTTAGGATATAGCGGGTTGGATAATAGATGGATGGATGAAAGTACAGCAAATACAATTTTGAAAATATATAAGAGACGTGATATTCATAAATATAAAATAACTTTAATGACAGCTTTTTCTGTAATATTTTGATAATTTTATATTTTTGTTATATTGCAAAATTTTATAATCATTGTTACAACTCATATTATTTTAATGGTAAAAATGATTTCTAAGTAGAAAAACCCAAGCCGGTTGTAAAATCATAAATTAAAGGGTTCTTCACCATCCCTTCTATGTTTATATAAATATATAAATGTCTCTGTAAAAAATAAAAATAAAAATTTGTTTATTTTTTTCTATCGTTTTTAACAGTGAATTTCTCATTTTATAAATTGTTTAATTGAATTGCCCCCCTAAAAAAATCTAATTTCCCCCCAGTGGGGTGTGCGCCCCACATTGGGAATCACCAGTCTAGAAGGATCTCAAGCCAAAGGTGTAGAGTTAGAACACGGCATGTGACAGGATCAGACCCCAAAGAAGATGAACGGCAAAGTTTCTATGAACGCTTAACAACAACAACAACAACATTTATTTATATAGCACATTTTCATACAAACAGTAGCTCAAAGTGCTTTACATAATGAAGAATAGAAAAATAAAAGACACAATAAGAAAACAAAATAAATCAGCATTAATTAACATCGAATAAGAGTAAGGTCCAATGGCCAGGGGGGACAGAAAAAACAAAAAAAAAAAACTCAAGACGGCTGGAGAAAAAAAAAAAAAATCTGTAGGGATTCCAGACCATGAGACCGCCCAGTCCCCTCTGCTTAAGCCTGTAGTAATGTTTTTGGACTGAATTAAAAGTCAGTATTAGTTAAACTACAGTAGCCTGCATTCTAAAACAGAAAGAACGCGAAAGTGAAGAGAGAAGGAGTCTTCGTGGTAGTAAACGCTGTGTGACGTGACTGAATTACTCTTAACAGAACCACGTGAGCCTTGCGCCCTGTGCTGGCTGGGATTTGCTCCAGCAGACCCCCGTGACCATGTAGTTAGGATATGGCGGGTTGGATAATGGATGGATGGAGAACCACGTGAGCCTAAGTCCTAACAGGTTCCTTTCGCAAAGAATATGGATTACAAAAAACTGACAATTGACAGAATTGTCGACATAATCGGTCCCCAGCATGATGAATGATTCAGACTTAATAATAGTAGAAGTACTTGAACTAGAAGTTCTAACAGCATCCATCTGCAAGGGTGGCAGCATGCACTGATTACAGCACGCTACCACGCCAGCAAAAAGGAACAGAATTTAAAAAAGTGACAGGATCAGTCCCCGAGTAAAATTACATTGGAGATGATGATTCTCCAAGGATTTACGCATCTTGTACTGTATGTCACTAAAATCAAAGAGTATTAGAACTCCATAACCTTGGGTGACACAGTGGGTAGCGCTGCTGCCTCGCAATTAGGAGACCTGGGTGGTTCACTTTCCGGGTCCTCCCTGCATGGAGTTTGCATGTTCTCCCCGTGTCTGCGTGGGTTTCCTCCCACAGTCCAAAGACATGGAGGTTAGGAGCATTGATGGTCCTAAATTGTCCCGTGTGTGTGCCCTGTGGTGGGCTGGCACCCTGCCCGGGGTTTGTTTCCTGCGTTGCGCCCTGTGCTGGCTGGGATTGGCTCTAGCAGACCTGTGTTAGGATATAGCAGGTTGGACAATGACTGACTGACTGACTCCATAACCTTTTGTTCTAAGAAGATCAGCCTGCATGGAAGAAGGAGGAGTACGATAGGTGGATGTCTAACTGCATCAGTTCCCAGGCAAGACTCAAGTCTCCAGTGCAGTAAACCTTCAGTTTGACATACGACAATCAGACTTTATAATTGTGGAACTACACATTTTTACGGGATCAGTCTACAACAGCGTTGAATTAGAAAAGAAGAGACATCTGGTAAGAGCAGACACCAGAACAGGCTAACATCTAAATGGACGAGTGTCCAATGAAGTGAAAGTATAAGCAGACATCTTGTTAAAAATCTCTCTATTATACAAGGTGGCACACGAAAAACCGACTCCAATCTCAATGTACGTTTCTTAGCCCGTACACGAAACGAAAGATATACAATCCGAAAATCCAATTGCAATTGTTTGAAGGAGCCACGTGCAATAAAATACACGTTTTTCCTTGTTGTCATCCTTCAGTTCTGGGACACAAGTCATTCTGTACTGCTTCACTTGAAGTGAGTGCAACACACGTTGACAAGACCTGCGTGAAACACTCGCTTGTTGTGCCAATTTACGTGTCGAGTTCCTAGGGCTTCTGGCCATCCGTTCCTGAATATCTTCTACGACTGCAGGTGTACGAATGGACAGGGCGCAATTCTTTTTGCAGTTTGCAACCGACCCAGTCTTACGCCACTTCGTCACCATCTCATGAATATTGCTCTTTGCCGATAGGTTTACGCCAGGAAACTTCTGTGCGAAAGTGTCCTTAAAAGAACCGGTAGACACATACGCCTCCACTATTCCAATCCTCTCTTGCAGAGATTACATCTTTCGGATGTCTTTCATGCACATCTGTACCCACTGGCACACAGCTTTCTTACTAATGACAGTTGGGGTCTGTATAACAGCCAGCCGGTCGGAGACGGTTCGGTTTTTTGTGCGCCACCCTGTCAAAGGAAATCCTGGGACGAGACTTTCTCTGAGATAATTTCAGGTCCCGCGAGACGAGACTTTTCTCCAAGAGATTTTGACAAGTCCCGCCCTCCTCTCAGACATTTATAGCCACGCCCACGGTCCAATCACTTCTCATTTGTGTGAATGCTATCGTCAGACACACTTCCTGCGCGCTCAGCTCCAAGTGAGGTTGGAAATAAAAGACAAAGAGTAGAAGACAAAGTAGAACGTCGTAAAGAGGTTCAAAAACGTTGGCGCGATACACACGCAGAGCAGGTTAGAGATTACGAAAGCAACTAAAATTCGAAAGACTCAAAAAACTGATAGTAAAGATCACATTAGCGCTAATTATTACTCGGTGAAATAATGGAGCAGCGAAAAGAGATCGAATATATGGACATAGGTGATATGACAGAAGTATGTAGATATTGTTTGGCCTTAAACTTTCAGTTGGAGACTTGCAGATCGTCTAATTCCAGTCCTTGTGGGCCGCAGTGGCTGCAGGTTTTCATTCTAACCCTTTATCTAATCAGCGAGCATTTTTCACTGCTAATTAACTCCTTTTCCCTTCATTTTAATAGCCCTGTTTTTAAGCATTCAGTCCTCTGAATTGATTCGTTTCTTCATTAAATGGCTGCTGTGGAAGCCGGCCCGGACACAGACAGGCGGACACGTTAATGTCACCCAACACATGTTTATTCATAATTATTTACAATGTCCAAGTGCAAACAAACCCCAAAAGTCCCCCAAGTCCTGGCCAACAACAATGCCTCCGTTCCTTCAGGCCACCTCCTTGGCTCCTCCACCAAGCTCTGTCCGACTCCACTCCCGACTTTAGCCATCGTATGAAGGGAGGCGGCCCCTTTTATACACGCCCGGATGTGCTCCAGGTGCTTCCTGGCAATCTTCCACCGACACGCCCCCATGTGGCGGAAGTGCCGGCTGCGTACCCAGAAGCACTCCAGGTGTCCCCAGTCTTCTTCCCCCCGGCCCTCCCGGGTGTGGCGGAAGCGCCGAGGTCCTGGGCTCCAAAGGCACGAGGGTGCCCCTTGGCGGTGACCGTGGGCCCCTACAGGGTTGAGCTTCTAAGCTTTGTACCCGTGGCTCCCAAAGGAACCAGGGCAGTTGCCCCCACATGGTCTGGGGAAGGCGTAAGCCCTCCTCCGGTCTTCCTAGGCGTCCCGGCCTGGTCGCCACTCCAGTCATCTCCGACACCGCCAAATAGAAATGAGATGTGAAATGAGCCAATAGATGACCAGCTAAAGTGGAACGTCAAACTCCAGCCAGTTTCACTCCAACCGGTTTCTTAATGAGAAGCCAGTTCTTGCTGTTAATCAAAGGTGTTATTGAATATCAGGACTTGTCACTGCGCTCCTTCTGCCACAGCAGACTGTTGATTTTATGTTTTTTTCTAAGACTGCCGTCAAGATGTTTCGGTGACCTGAGCAGACCAACATGACTGAGAGCTTCACCTATCTTTATTTTCAGGTTAGCTGGTCACGTGGTGGGTTGTTTTATTGTCTCACTAAGGGGTCTGAGTCACGTCAATTAATCCATCCATCCATCCATTATCCAACCCGCTATATTCTATCTAAAGGGTCACGGGGCTCCGGTGGAGCCAATCCCAGCCAACACAGGGTGCAAGGCAGGAAACAAACCCTGGGCAGGGCGCCAGCCCACCACAGGGCACACACCCACACCAAGCACACACTAGGGACAATTTAGGATTGCCAATGCACCTAACCTGCATGTCTTTGGACTGTGAGAGGAAACCGGAGTACCCGGAGGAAACCTATGCAGACACGAGGAGAACATGCAAACTCCACGAAGTGAACCCGGGTCTCCTAACTGCGAGGCAGCTGCGCTACCCACTGCGTCACCATGCCGCCCCCATGTCAATTAAAATGAAGGCAAAACAAAGTTATTCAGCAGCAAAAATGGCTCATTAAGATGGTTAGAATGAAAACCTGTCGCCACTGTGGCCCATCAATTTGTGTTGTCATCAAGGAAAAGTAGTGTTTCTTCCCAGTGAAGAGACCTATCCGCGAGAATTAAGAGACTTGTCGTTTGGTGAAAGTGAAATTCACATACGCGAGCGGCAGAGACATCAAGTGGCTGGCACACAGCGCAGGCCGGGGGGTTGGCAAGTGAAGCCCCCTAGTAGTCTTTAAGATTATAATTTTAAGGTTCTTACAGTATTTGTCTGCAAAGGAGTAGAAATAAAAGACAGGTGTCTAACAAGATCAGTTTCCAGAGGAGTGCAGGCGTAGTTTGAGATCTCATAAAGAATGGACGGTGGGCACAAAACCGCAAGAGATCCAAGACTTACTGTACCTCCAGATCAACTCCCCTTAGAAGAAAACATCAGAGTTGCATCGAGTAGCAGCCAAATGTAAGAAAATGGAGTGGGCAGAAGCTGACCTCCAACTTTCCTCGAGCACGTCTCTCCTCAGAGCGAGTCTTACTAGCTAAGCACCTCATCACTTGTCCCACAACCCAAAGACAGCAATGTCAGTGTGTGATTAGTGATACAATGGTATCCAACTCAGAGTTAGTTCCTGACTTTCACCCGACGCCTCTAGGATAAGTTGAGGCGCCCTGTGACTCTGATGCCTCAAGAGCAGGACATCCGGCAGGATCAAACTACATGTGAGTAAAACCTGAAGAGACCAGATGATGCAGAGCCACAGTCTACCACCTCATCATAGTTTATTTTTTCAGAATTATTTACCTTCAAACCTGAACTCACAACACAAACCAAGCCCGAGAAACCAGAAGGCGCTAAATTAACCACAGGAAGCTGCCTTAACCTCATCATCCGAGATGTAAGTCCTTGTTGCCAAGAGACAGGAAACAAATTATACCCATGTACAAGTTAATTGCTTTGAAATAAGCCTCATAAATTACACATTAGACAGCAGAGATCTGAGCCATCTGAGCTCGCTTGTAGAAGGATGGGATCCGGAAAGTGTGGCGCCAATGAAGTGCCCGAGAAGAGCATTATTCAAAATTAGGCGGCAACTCAGCCATGCAAAGTTTTGATAAGCCGCCTCCACTAGCAGCGTGTGAATCCAATCAAAGGCACGGTGGGGCTCGGACTGTTTCTGCGTTACAATTAAAGCGCTCAGGCAGCAGGGAACTGTGGGATGCATGCTAATGAGCTCAGGCGCTGGCCCTCCTTGGGAGGCTTTTTACAATTCACCGGAACATCGGCATAACCTTCTAAGGCCATTGTGGAGTCACCAGGGTCTTATCATAATGGACGTTCATCTGTGTGTCATTTTGGGTCACCTACACTACATATTTTAGACACATGCATGTCTCTGGTGACTCATCCTATGAAGTCTGTGTATGGATTGGGAGAGCATGGGGGGTCATGGAGTCGCTGGAAAGGGGGTGTGTGGTGCTTCTGATATCTCTGTAAAAGGACGAAGGAGTCCTGGTGCTTCCTGTCTTGCTATATGGTTGTAAGACATTTACACTATCAAGTTACCTGAGATGAAGACTCAACTCTTGTGTCTCTTTGGAGAGTCCTTGGGTTCCTCTGGTTTGACTTTTTGTTGCTCATGGAGTCCTGAATGAGGCACATGATCTGCACTGTGAGGAGCATCAGTTATGGCACTATGGCAGTGTTTTTCAACCTTTTCGCTGGAGTAGAACCCTGCGCATGGTTACCTTGCTCACGGAACCCTGTGCAATTATCCACCCGTATGTCCTATATCATGGGACTTTTTCGGCGGAACCCTTGGTTCCGTGGAACCCCAGTTGAAAAACACTGCACTACGGACATGTGGTGTGATTCCCGAAGGGTGATCCGCCTTGCAGGATCCTCACTGTTGAGGACCCGAGTGGCTGGACCAGGCCAAGGGGAAGCCCATGTAACACCTGGCTGTGGCAGATAGAGGGTCATTTCCGGAGGGTGGGACTAGACCACGTATCTGCTTGGGGCGTGGGGTGGTTTCCAACCTGGAACCCAGGCTGTTCCGTTGTGCGGTGGGTGAGGCAACACACTCTACTGGTGCACACTCCCTAACCTGACCTGACCTGACCTGTCACTACATAGTTATGTGTGCAAAGGAGATTTCTGAATAGCTCAGAAACAAAATTGTGGATGCTCACCAGGATGGAAAAAGTTACCAAACATTTGTTAAGAGTTTGGAATCCACAAGTCCACCGTCAGGCTGATGATATTCATAGTTTTTCCAGCATGAATAAAGAATAAAGAATGGGACCAAAACATCCTCCGAGAGCAACTTCTCCCAACTATCCAAGAACAGTTTGGTGACCAACAATGAACAATCCAGCATGATGGAGCACCAAAGTGAGAACTAAGTGGTTCGTGGAAAAAAAACATCGACATTTTGGGTCTATGGCCAGGAAACTCCCCAGACCTTAACCCCATTGAGAACTTGTGGTCAATCCTCAAGAGGCGGGTGGACAAACAAAAACCCACAAATTGTGTCAAACTCCAAGCATTGATTCTGCAAGAATGGGCTGCCATCAGTCAGGACTTGGCCCAGAAGTTGATGGACAGCCTGCCAGGGTGAATTGCAGAGGTCTCGAAAAAGAAAGAAGGACCAACACTACAAATATTGACTCTTTGCATAAACTTCATGTCATTGTCAATAAAAGCCTTTGAAACTTCTGAAATGCTTATAATTCTACTACAGTCTACCAGAGAAACATCTGACAAAAACATCTAAAAACACTGAAGCAGCAAACTTTGTAAAAACCAACACTTGGGTCATTCTCAAAACTTTTGGCCACAGCTGACAAATGGGGAACATTCAACACCAATGATGATCGACCAACAAAATATCACTCCAAGAGCAAGGCGTGTAATACTCCAGGAGGTCACAAAGAACCCCAGGATACCATCTAAGGGTTTACAGATCTTGTATTGTTCTCACCATCAGAACGCTGAATAACAATGAGGTGCGTGACAGAGCTGTAAGGAGAACGTTGCTACTCTCAAAGAAGATCACTGCTGCCCACCTCATGTTTGCTAAAGACAATGTGGATAAGTCAGAAGGCTGTTGGTGTGGATGGAGGAGTCCAAAATACAACTTTGTGTCTTGAATGAGAAGTGCTATGTTTGGTGTAAAGCAAGCACTCCATCGGGCATAAAAACCTTATCTGTGAAACATGGTGGTGGCCAATCCATGGTTTGGCTATGATTTGCTGTCTCAAGGCCAGCACGTCTTGCCCTCATTGATGGAACGATGACTTCTGAATTATACTGGAAAATTCTACAGGGAAATGTCAGCCTATACATGCGTGAACTGAAGCTCAGGAGAAAGTGGGTCATACAGCAAGACAACGACCCTAAGCACACAAGTTGTTCTACCTAAAAAGGGCTAAAGCTGAAAAAACTTCATGTTGTGGAATGGCCGAGTCAAAGCGCTGACCTTAATCCCATAGAAATACAGTATTGTGGAGGGACCTGAAGTATGCAATTCATGAAGACTCGACTCCTTCGGTGCTGTGTCTGCTCAGAAAGTCCTTGGGTACTGCTGGTTTGACTTTGTGTTGAATGAGCAGGTAGTCTCAGAGTACCGAATGAGGCACATGACCTGCATTATGAAAGAGTGTCAGTTAGGGCAGTGTGGCCATAATGCATGATTACCCGAGGGTGATCCTCCTTGCAGGATCCTCACTGTTAAGGACCCGAGTGGCTGGACCAGGCCAAAGGGCACCCATGTAACATCTGGCGGTGGCAGATAGAGGGTCATTTCCAGAGGGTGGGACGGGACTATGTATCTGCTGGGGGGAGGGGGGGATTGCCAACCTGGAACACAGGCTGTTCCGTTGTGTGCTGGGTGCGGCAACACGCTGTACCGGTGCATGTTCCCCAACCTGACCTGACCTGACACTAGATAGTTATGTGTGCAAAGGAGATTTCTGAATACCTCAGAAACAAAACCGTGGATGCTCACCAGGATGGAAACGGTTACCAATCCATTTGTTAAGAGTTTGGAATCTACCAGTCCACTGTCAAGTTGATGATATTCGTGGCTTTTCCAGCATGAATAAAGAATGGGATCAAAACATCCTCCGAGAGTAACTTCTCCCAACCATCCAAGAACAGTTTGGTGACCAACAATGAACAATCCAGCATGATGGAGCACCGGGCCATAAGGCAATAGTGAGAAGTAAGAGGCTCAAGGAACAAAACATCGAAATGTGGGGTCCATGGCCAGGAAACTCCCCAGACCTTAATTCCATTGAGAACTTCTGGTCAAGAGGTGAGTGGACAAACAAAAAAAAAACCCAATTCTGATTCTGCAAGAATGGGCTGCCATCAGTAAAAATTTGGCCTAGAAGTTGATTGACAGCCTGCCAGGGTGAATTGCAGAGGTCTTGAAAAAGAAAGAAGGGCCAACACTGCAAATATTAACTCTTTGTATAAACTTCATGTCATTGTCCATAAAAGCCTTTGAAACTTCTGAAATGCTTGTAATTCTACTTCAGTCTACCACAGAAACATCTGACGAAAGGATCTAAAAACACTGAAGCAGCAAACTTTGTAAAAACCAACACTTGGGTCATTTTTAAAACTTTTGGCCACAGCTGACAAATGGGGAACATTCATCACCAATGATGATCGACCAGCAAAAGATCACTCCAAGAGCAAGGCGTGTAATACTCCAGGAGGTCGCACAGAACCTCAGGATAACATTTAAGGGTCTACAGATCTTGTATTGTTCTCACCATCAGAACACTGAATAACAATGGGGTGCGCGACAGAGCTGTAAGGAGAAAGCTGCTACTCTAAATAAAGATCACTGCTGCCCACCTCATGTTTGCTAAAGACAACGTGGATAAGTCAGAAGGCTGTTGGTATGGATGGAGGAGTCTGAGAAAGCAGAAAAAACATTATTAACTATAATGATTATAAGTATCTATCTATTCATCCATTATCCAACCTGCTACATCCTAACTGAAGGGTTGCGGGAGTCAGCTGGAGCCAATCCCAGCCAACACAGGGTGCAAGGCAGGAAGCAGACCCCAGGCAGGGCTAGCCCACCGCAGATGATTATAAGTATTTAACTCACAAAATACCAATGAATGTATTTTGTATTAATCGTGCTGCAGAGAACTATATGATTTACTGTATACTTCTATATAATTTGATCTTCATTTAGGTAGGAAAGGAATTATGTTTATGCACAGAATATGAGACTGGCTTACATTTTTCTATGTGGAAGTGCTAACCTGTTGATATTAACAGAACTCCCTGTGACATTATAAATCAATGTGATCGTTTCTTCACTCTTGCTTAAAAATATAAGACAGAATATCATTTATGAATTAATAAATAAGGATTATTAATCTAATCAAACAAATATAATCTAATGAAAATATTAAAGCTATAAGAATGTAATCTCTTTATAACCAATGCAATGAACTTTACAAAAACTGCTTAAATTGGGTTTGTGTGTGTCTCCTTGAAGGACACATTCCTTAGAAAAAGCTAGTGCCTGGTACTGCTTGTTTTCCATACTCCCGTATGTCATAAATTCAGATGCAACCCTAAATCGATGTGTGACCTCAAAATGAACCGTTATGTTTTTTTTTTCTGTTCTCCATTGGCTAATGAACAAGCTAGGTGATAAAAGAGAGAACATTGTTTTCTTTTTTTCTTTTCTTTCTTTTTTTTTTATATATTTTTATTAATTTTATTGCATTCCATACAAATCAATCAAGTTTTACATGAAGAAAATTTGAGTTAAAAACAAATCGATCCCCACCCCTAAGAGAGAGAGCAAGCCAAACAGCATGAAATTTAAGACCTGTAGACATACCTAAATTAATAGATTCTCTGTGCTTTATGAGATTATTTTAAAATATTACTGATTAGATCCTGCCATGTTTTGGAAAAAGTCTGTATGGATCCTCTAACTGAGTATTTAAATTTTTCCAATTTCAAATACATAGTATAACACATCAGTTTCCCACTGACTTAAAAGAGGAGAGTTTGGGTTCTTCCAGTTTATCAGAATAAGACTGCGTGCCAAAAGTGCAGTGAATGCAATCACAGTTTGTTTGTCTTTCTCCACTTTAAACCGATCTGGAAGAACACCAAACACAGCTGTTAATGGGTTAGGAGGGATTGTGACACCCAGGCTGTCTGAAAGGTAACTAAAAATTTTCATCCAGAATGATGTTAATTTGGCGCAGGCCCAGAACATGTGACCCAGTGAGGCTGGGACTCGATTGCAGCGTTCGCAGGTTGGCTCCTGCCCTGGAAACATTTTGGAGAGTTTTAGTCGAGACAGATGTGCTCGATATATACAGTGGGATGCAAAAGTTTGGGCAACCTTGTTAATAGTCATTATTTTCCTGTATAAATCGTTGGTTGTTACAATAAAAAATGTCAGTTAAATATATCATATAGGAGACACACACAGTGATATTTGAGAAGTGAAATGAAGTTTATTGGATTTACAGAAAGTGTGCAATAATTGCTCAAACAAAATCAGGCAGGTGCATAAATTTGGGCACCACAAAAAAGAAATGAAATCGATATTTAGTAGATCCGCCTTTTGCAGAAATTACAGCGTCTTAAACGCTTCCTGTAGGTTCCAATGAGAGTGTGGATTGTGGTTGAAGGTATTTTGGACCATTCCTCTTTACAAAACATCTCTAGTTCATTCAGGTTTGATGGCTTCCGAGCATGGACAGCTCCCTTTAACTCACACCACAGATTTTCAATTATATTCAGGTCTGGGGACTGAGATGGCCATTCCAGAACGTTGTACTTGTTCCTCTGCATGAATGCCTTAGTGGATTTTGAGCAGTGTTTCGGGTCGTTGTCTTGTTGAAAGATCCAGCCCCGGCGCAGCTTCAGCTTTGTCACTGATTCCTGGACATTGGTCTCCAGAATCTGCTGATACTGAGTGGAATCCATGCGTCCCTCAACTTTGACAAGATTCCCAGTCCCTGCACTGGCCACACAGCCCCACAGCATGATGGAACCACCACCATATTTTACTGTAGGTAGCAGGTGTTTTTCTTGGAATGCTGTGTTCTTTTTCCTCCATGCATAACGCCCCTTGTTATGCCCAAATAACTCAATTTTAGTTTCATCAGTCCACAGCACCTTATTCCAAAATGAAGCTGGCTTGTCCAAATGTGCTTGAGCATACCTCAAGCGGCTCTGTTTGTGCTGTGGACCGAGAAAAGGCTTCCTCTGCATCACTCTCGCATACAGCATCTCCTCGTGTAAAGTGCGCCGAATGGTTGAACGATGCACAGTGACTCCATCTGCTGCAAGATGATGTTGTAGGTCTTTGGTGCTGGTCTGTGGGTTGACTCTGACTGTTCTCACCATTCGTCGCTTCTGTCTATCTGAAATCTTTCTTGGTCTGCCACTTGGAGCCTTAACTTGAACTGAGCCTGTGGTCTTCCATTTCCTCAATATGTTCCTAACTGTGGAAACAGACAGCTTAAATCTCTGGGACAGCTTTCTGTATCCTTCCCCTAAACCATGATGGTGAACAATCTTTGTCTTCAGGTCATTTGAGAGTTGTTTTGTGACCCCCATGTTGCTACTCTTCAGAGAAAATTAAAGGAGGAGGGAAACTTACAATTGACCCCCTTAAATACTCTTTCTCATTATGGGATTCACCTGTGTATGTAGGTCAGGGGTCACTGAGCTTACCAAGCCAATGTGAGTTCCAATAATTAGTTCTAAAAGTTTTGGAATCAATAAAATGACAACGGTGCCCAAATTTATGCACCTGCCTGATTTTGTTTGAACAATTATTGCACACTTTCTGTAAATCCAATAAACTTCATTTCAATTCTCAAATATCACTGTGTGTGTCTCCTATATGATATATTTAACTGACATTTTTTATCGTAACAACCAACGATTTATACAGGAAAATAATGACTATTGACAAGGTTGCCCAAACTTTTGCATCCCACTGTAATTTTAAGTTGTATAATTGTATGCTTTGCGCATATGGAGCTCGAGTGAATTCTCTGCATTGCTATTTTCCACTCCTTTTCTGATATATTGATTGAGAGATCTTTTTCTCAGTGTCCTCTTGGATCTTTGAAAGGGAGGGATTGTAAAATGATTTTATATATTGTAGAGATGGAGTCTAAGTCCTTGAAATTGAGCAATATTTTTTCCAGCATGGATGAGGGTGCAAGATGAGGAAAATCTGGGAGGTTCTGTTTAACAAGGTTCCTGATTTGAAGATAGTGAAAGAAATGTGTAGCTGGAATGTTAAATTTGGAATGTAATTGTTCATAGGATGCAAAGACGTTGTCTATATAAAGATCTCTAAGCAAGTTAATTCCAAATTTTTTCCAGATATTAAAAACTGCATCTGTTTGTGAGGGTTGAAAGAGGTGGTTCTCTTGCAGAGGTGCCACAGATAGAAGCTTCTCTGTCTTAAAATGCTTTCTACATTGGTTCCAGATTCTAAGTGAGTGGAGCACAATTGGGTTATTAGTGTATTGCCGATAACGTGTGTTTATTGGAGCACAGAGCAGAGAATATAAAGAAGTACTGCAGGATTTTACTTCTATTGCGGACCAAGCCTGCGTATGTTCTTCTATTTGTGTCCAGGTTCTTATCGCCTGTATATTTGCTGCCCAGTAATAAAACTGGAAGTTAGGTAGAGCCATGCCGCCTTCTGCCTTTTGTCTATGTAGGGTCGCTCTTTGGATGCGTGGATGTTTTGAATTCCAAATAAATGAGGTTATTGCTGAATCTAATTGCTTAAAGAATGATTTATTAATGTACAGTATATTGGAATGTTTTGAAATAAAAAAAGGAGCTTAGGAAGAATATTCATCTTAACAGTGTTAATTCTTCCAGCTAGTGTGAGATGAAGGGTTGACCATCTGTGCAAGTCTTGCTTGATTTTTTCCATGTAGACAGTGAAATTATGCTGATAAAGCACTTTATGTTTACTTGTTTTCTTTTAGTCAGTCTGCCCAAAACTCAAATCAGTTGGCTGAGCTCATGGGAGGGGGGGGGGGGGCCAGTCTCGCAGTTTTTCTTTTTAAATTCACCAAGAATAAATATTAAAGAAATTGCTTTAAAGCCTAAATTGGTGTTTATCTCATTGTTCTCGACTTCAGAGCTCACAAGTCCAAATAGCAACTTCTTAGCTTGAATGAGAAGTGCTATGTTTGGTGTAAAGTAAGCACTCCATCTAGCATGAAAACCTTATCTGTGAAACATGGTGGTGGCCAATTCATGATTTTGCTGTGATTTGCTGTCTCTAGGCCCGCACGTCTTGCCCTCATTGATGGAACGATGACTTCTGAATTATACTGGCAAATTCTACAGGAAAATGTCAGCCTATACATGCGTGAACTGAAGCTCAGGAGAAAGTGGGTCATACAGCAAGACAACGACCCTAAGCACACAAGTTGTTCTACCTAAGAAGAACTAAAGCAGAAGAAACTTCATGTTGTGGAATGGCCGAGTCAAAAGTGCTGACCTTAATCCCATAGACATACAGTATTGTGGAGGGACCTGAAGCAAGCAGTTCATGCAAAGGAAACCCACCGACATCCCTGAACTGAAGTATTTGTGCAATGAGGACGAGGCTGTCACACACGCGCATCGAAGGCAGCTAAAGGACCTGAATGAGGGTAATTCCATGCCAGACCAGGGGATGGCAAAGTGCACTAACCCTTTTCCCCTTTCCTCTGCAGACCAATTACGGGAAATTCCTCCTGACTCTGATGATGTCACTTCCGGTCCAGAGGCCCTGATGACATCACTTCCTGTTTCAGGTGTGTGTGTGTGTGTACCCTGATGACAACACCTTCTGTTTCAGGCGGCCGGGGTTGTATGGGGAGGGGTGGTTGTTTGTGTGCCCTGATAACATCACTTCCAGCTCCACCCCCGATGACATCACTTCCTCTGCCTCCCCATTAAACCGCCATTTTGCTTTATAAAAGACAGTTCCGTTTTTGAACTCCTGAAACAGTTTGCTTTCTTTTGCTGCTACAGCTACCTACAATATACGGGGCGGCTACCCCAAACCTTTCTTTTTGCTTCCTTTTGTCTTTGTTGGTGCTGACAAGGCAAAAATCCCTCCAAGCTGATGTGCAGGTCTGATCAAAGGACACACCGGAAAAGTTTAGCTGAAGTGATTGCTGTACAAGGGGGGCACACCAGCCACGGAAAGGAAAGATTCACAAAGTCTTCAGACCCCTTCACTATCTGCACACTGCATTGTGTTGGAGATTTGATTTTAAATGGATGCATTTACCATACAATACAATACAATTTATTTTTGTATAGCCCAAAATCACACAAGAAGTGCCGCAATGGGCTTTAACTGGCTCTGCCTCTTGACAGCCCCCCAGCCTTGACTCTCTAAGAAGATAACGAAAAACTCCAAAAAAAACCCTAGTAGGGAAAAAATGGAAGAAACCTCAGGAAAGGCAGTTCAAAGAGAGACCCCTTTCCAGGTAGGTTGGGTGTGCAGTGGGTGTCAAAAAGAAGGGGTCAATACAATACAATACAATACAATACACAGAACAGAACAAATCCTCAATACAGTATAACAATTTTAGAAGTACGGAGCACAATTTAATATGATTTGGATTTGTTTAGAGTCCTGGAGACCTCACTCATCAAGCTGCCTCCCCCATTTGGCCATTCCACAGCTGAAATAGCGCTAATTCGATGAAAGGACCCCTCTTTCCCACGATTCCTGCGACCCTCCATGACTTTACCTTAGGCAGGCACATCAACTTGGCAGGTGGGCCGTGGCACCAGGTGGCACATTTGAGTACCGAGAAGAGAAACAGAATAGGTGAGGGTGAGTAACAAATTATAACTGTCATGTTACTTAAGTTTTATTGCTAATGACTAACAACAGAGATGCAGTCTGTGCAGTTAATCAGCAGCTCTAGGCAGGGTGTGCTAAACTGAAGTCGTGAGTCTTCAGCTGGGATTTAAAAGCTGAGACCGAAGGGACATCTCTTATAGTAGCAGGCAGACCACTCCACAGTTTAGGGGCCCTGTAACTAAAAGCTCAACCTCCCACTGTTATTTTATTAACCCTTGGAATCACAAGCAGACCAGCATCTTGAAATCTTAATGTGTGCTCTGGTTTGTAAGTCATGTTAAGTTCAGATCAGTAAGCCTGACCTCGGCCATTTAAGGCTTTATATGTTAAAAGAAGGATTTTGAAATCTGCCCTAAACTTAACCGGGAGCCAGTGTAAGGATTTAAGAACTGGAGTGATGTGTTCATATTTTCTTGTTCTTGTAATAATTCTTGCAGCAGCATTTTGGATTAACTGTCAGCTGTATAAAGAACAGTTTGAACATCCAGTGAACACAGTAGTCAATCCTACTAGAAATAAATGCAGGAATTAATTTCTCAGAATCCTGTTTATTTAGAAAGCGCCTTAATTTCCCAACATTTTTAAGATGGAAGAAACATGATTTGGACAACTTTGTAATGTGTGCTTTAAATGACCTGCTAGAGTCAAAGAGAACTCCGAGATTGCGAGCTGATTCAGTAAAATTAATGGGGATTCCAACTGTTAAATGATGACAAATATTGTTGTGATCAGCGTCGTTCCCTCCAATAATTAACATCTCTGTTTTATTGGTATTTAAAGACAAGTAGTTCTCATCCATCCACTCCTTTAATTCACTAACACAACTAATTAAAGACAACATCGGATAAACTTCATTTGATCTAAAAGAAAGGTATAACTGGGTGTCATCTGCATACGAGTGAAAATTAACACGATGTTTCCTAATGATACCATTTTTGCCCACCCATCTTTACTCGATAATCCATAATGGCGAAGTGAACGCGGTGTTTTCAGAAAGGGCTGAAAAATGGTTAAAAATCATAAACTGAAATCTCTCATTGCGTGAAGCATTCAGACTCTTAATTCAGTACCTTGTTTGCAGCCCCTTTGGCAGGAATTTCAGCTTCTGTTCTTCCTGGTAGGTCTCTACAAGCTTTACGCCCCTGGTGTTGGACACTTTATTCCATTCTTCCTGGCAGATCCTCCCAAGCTCCATTAGATTGGATGGGAAGCGTCTGTAAACGGCCATCTTCAGGTCTCTCCACACATGTGCTATGGGCTTTGGCTGTAAACACGGAGAGAAGAGCATTTACAAATCAGTGCTTTCTGTTTTTATTTGCATCGTTCATCCTGTCCCTACTTATTTGGAAATGGAGTTCAAAGACCTGCATAAGGAAAGGTGCTGTGACAGGAGCAGCAAACGCACTCCTGTGGAGCGTTTTCAGTGTACATTTAACGAAACAAGTGCAGTGGGTTAGTTTCAATTTTACATAACTTGTCTTTGTTTTCATTTAAAACATTTTACTTTTATTTGCCACCTGTCCCAACTTTCTTTATTTTGTTTTTGTTTTGGAAATAAGTGCCCCGCCACTGGGCCGGCCTCCATTAAAAGACGGTTCAGGTAAAACGTAAAGTCTCAAATGTAAAACAGCGCTGGCGTGTCATCCCAGTGAGAGACTCTCGCCCGTGCTTCCGCTGCCTGACCTGCTTTCTTCCTACATATAAAAACATAAACATTTGTCTATTTGTGCCATCTGCTTCAACTGCTGAATTTTAAATGAAAGCAAAACGCAATTATGTTGGCCCTATTATGTTCATTTCCTTTGAAGCACAACACAAGCAATTTAAGAGAGCATTTGGTTGAAAGATAAACACATTGACTGCCTGTGATGCCAACTTCAACTCCCAGTGTTATTAACAAAGGGTACTCAGTAAGATGCCCATTTTTTTGCCATGCCAAGGCAGGCACGGACTTTATGCCAGCCTCTCAGTTTGTTTTGTATAAACTCAAGGGTGGGCAACTGATTTTTCAGATATCTGAAATTAGTTAATGGGCTGATCACATGTTGCCGTTGTTAGTACTGGATCACGTTGAGTCGCTGCTCCGACAACTGCACTCAGATCACCAAGGTGGCACCCATCCCACAAATCTATGATACATTACTTGATTCACCCTCTACTCTGATGACTGCACTTGATTCACTAATGGGGGCATCCCCCAATCTCTGATCTGATCTGTCACTCAATTCACTAAAGGGGCAAGGCTCAGATGTCCTTGTTGATTCCACTGTGGGGCATCCCACTGGCTCCAAATGCTGCATTCAATTTACTAAGGGGGCACCCCCCCCCCGCCATAGGATTCAATGCTCAGTTCACCAAGGGGGAACCCCCTAGCTCCGCCAATTGAACTCAGTTCACTAAGGGGGCAATCTCCCTCTCCGATTCCTCATCCAATTCACCAAGGTGCCCCCCTCCCTGCTGTGATGACTTCTCTTATTTCACTAAGGAATCACCACCCACTTTGATTTGTTTGCAGGATTTACAAATGGAGACTCCCCCACTCTGATGACTGCACTCGATTTACCAAAGGGACACTCCTCTGGCTCTGACAACTGCACTTGATTTGCTTAGGGGGGGCACCCCCTCTCAACGATTCATCACTCAATTTTCTCCAAGAGGGCACCCCACCTGGCTCTGATGACTGCACTTAATTCATTAAGGGGGGAGTCACCCCTCCACCCTCCGATTTGTTGCTCGATTTACTAAAGGGGACTCCCCCACTATGATAACAGGACTCAATTCACCAAAGGGTAACCCCCCCCCCACCTTACTGGCTGCAATGACTGCACTCAATTCACTAAGGGATTACTCCTAGCCCGAATCGTAGCTTGATTCACTAAGGGGGACCCCCCTGCTCCGACAACTTTACTCATTTCACCAAGGGAGGCACACCCCTCTCTGATTCATTGCTTGATTCACAAAGGGGACACACACCCCCTGCCCCCCCTCATTGGCTCAGACAACTGCACTCAATTCGCTAAGGGGGCACCACTCCTCTCCAATTTGTCACTTGACTCAGTAAGAGGGACCCTCACACCCCCCCCCCCCACACACACACACCTGTTCCAAAGATCGTGCTCAATTTGCCAAACCAGGTTAGCCCTTTTAATCTTTTGCCAAGTCCAAATAACTCATGCAGGTGCACGATGGCACCTAGAAAACAAACAAAACTTTAAACAGTGACGTAAAGCTCAGTAGTAGTCTTGTCCGTATTTCGGTGGGAGCGCCATTCTGTGGTCTGCTCTGTCCGGAATTAGACGTCCCATGTCAGGAGAAGCTTGGCTTTTACAGAGGAGGAACCAGAAGGGGCGGAGTCAGTCTCCTGCAGTGGGCGGTTTCTCTGGGCTGAGGAAGTTAAAGGAGGTGATCCCATCAGCCACAGCACCCCCTTGTGTTTCAGAGTGGTAGTGCTTATTTCCTATGAGCCCTGAGGGTGAACCTCAGACATGCATGTGTGACAGTGGATATTTTTGTATGCAGTGTTGTATAAACCCTGTTGTTCATTCTGAATTTCTGTGAGGCACCTTGAGCATGGGAAATCTATATAAATAAAATGTATTATTTCTATTATTATTATTATTATTATTATTAATTCTATTCACAAATTAAGTTATTTGTTCAGGATTTTCTTGAAGTATTCTGGTTTATTGCTGTTATGAACTGAGAGTCCCAAAAATGTCCACTAGAGGGGGATATACCCTCAAACCCTGGCTAGATATAAGGGCAAACAAATAAAAAGATTGATTCTTCAAAGATTCTCTTCAATAACAATGAATGCAAGATTTGCCTAAAACAATACAGCAATCCAACACAAAATCCCAGTGCAGTAATCTAGAGAATGGCCAAAAAAACAGAGCAGATGATTGAAAACAAATCCAGTGAATCACAAAAGCAGACGCAGAGCAAAAAAAACACAAAACTCACCACTCCTGAGTGCATTCTACAGATGCTGTACAACATGTTCTATGCAGTAGGGGGCGCTACGTCCCTGGTTGGAATAAGTTCTTTTGTAATTGCGGCGTGTTACATAACCCGAAACTATCCTTATATAATTTGATACTATCCGTATGTATGGTATTCACGTCAATACCTCGACTCATTACAAGTTAGAACCATGCAATGGGACTCTGCCTCTGTAGTTAGAACATAACGTGGCCAACACGGACGCAGTATTGCATGATTGGCTAAGAATGTTCGAATGCTTCAGTGATGCCGCTGGATGGCCGAGTACAGTAAGTCGGTGTTGGTTCGAGCAGATAACAGTAAGTTCGGTTGGTTTTTGGAACGTTGGTTTGGTGGGGCGTACCTTCCAGGACTAACATCGTCGACTGACTTAAACCCTTCGACAGCTCCAGAACCGTAAGTAATTTAGAAACTTCAGCCCTGGGACAAAAGAAAAAAAAAAAATTAGCCCTGAAAGAGTTAACCAGCCGAGACGGGCACATGGCGCTCCTCCCTTCAGGTCACTACATTGGCTCCCTGTAGCAGCATACATTAAGTTGTTTCCCTACAGAGTACAATAATACAATACAATTTATTTTTGTAGAGCCCAAAATCACACAGGATGTGCCGCAATGGGCTTTAAGAGGCCCTTCCTCTTGACAGCCCCCCAGCCTTGACTCTCTAAGAAGACAAGGAAAAACTCCCAAAAAACCTTGTAGGTTGTAGTCAGTGGGTCGGCACCTGCATATATGGCGACCCTGGTGAGGTGCTCTACTCCTTCTCTGCCAGTGAACAGTGTCTGGTGATGCCACCTCCGCGTGGTATCACGTCTCAATCGAGACTCTTTTCCTATGTAGTTCCCACTTGGCGGAACAGGCCGCCCAGAAGTGACGTTCTGTGAATATCTGTTGAATTGATAGAAAGAAATAAAAACAGTTTTCTGTGATCTTTCATACTGTTGGTTAATTTGTTGTTACATTAATTCAATTGATTTATAGATTGTTAATCAAAGTATGTAAAGTTATTAGTTATTACAACTTTTCACTTGTGGTCATCGACTTTTATTATCTGTCATTACATTTGCTGAACTTACTGCAACTTACCAAACTTACTTATTACATACTGCACTGCAATTGCCCTAATCTAAAGTAACTCGATAATGTTTACCTCCTTGGGAAGTCGCTTTGGATAAAAGCGTCTGCCAAGCAAATAAATGCAAAATGTGAAGTGTAAAGAACCGCCAGGAATTGTGGGAAACCCTGTGCATTTATAATGAATGGGGGCAGTCCCTGGCGGTGATAGGCAGGTGGCCCCGCCCTCTTGGGGACTCACCCATTAAACACAAGGCTGATAAGAAAGGCATAGAGAGAAAACCCAAAAATAAGGCATAATGCAAATAATTCACCAAAGTAACATGAACATAAATAATAATATAACTCAAACATGAACAACGATTGGAACCCAAGCCTGGGGAGGAACTCTGGCAGAAATCTAACAATGGTCTCTCATTCTCATTCAAAGCATTGTGTTTTCTGTACTTATCTTTACTTAACGTTATTATGCTGGTATTATTCTGTATATCTGATGCTTCTTTGTGCTTTTTCCCTGATGTTCATTGTGAATTTCTGTGAGCAGAGGAAAGGTGCTATATAAATAAAATGTGCTATTTGCTCGCCAACCCCTTCCCCCCCGTGCCGTTGTGAAGAAGGGGGCCGAACGTACCCCAAGGAGACGCGGTCGCTCCTCCTAAACCCCTCTTTAATGGTGATACAATGGGTGTGGACTTGACCCGGACACAGACAGGCGGACATGTTGTTCTTCCACCACCACATGTTTATTATACAAATATTTACAATATTTTGGTCACTCAGACCCAGTTCAAATAAGTGCACACACCCCAATACTCAGTCCTGGCCTTACAATGCCTTTCTTCGGGCCGCCTCCACACCTCTCTCATGCCTTGTCCTGCTTCCACTCGCCTCCAGCCTTGAATGAAGGGAGACGGCCCCTTTTATATACTCCTGGACGAGCTCTAGGTGGTTCCCGGCATTCCCCTCTTGGCCATGCCCCAGCGTGGCGGAAGTGCCAGCTGTTCTCCCGGAAGCTCTCCGGGTGTCCTCCTAAATCTTCCCCCCAGCACTTCCTGGTGTGGCAGAAGTGCTGAGGTCACAAGTCCCCAAGGCATTGGGGCACCTCCGGGCGGTGACCACAGGCCCCTACAGGGTGGGGCTTCCATGCCCTGAACCCATGGCCCCCAAAGCAACCAGGAAGGCAGCCCCCACGTGATCCCAGATGGGCACATGCCCACTTCCGGTCCTCCAAGGCGTCCCGGCCGGGTCGTCGCCCCTGGCATCCGCAACACGGGAAACAAATACAGTTTTTTTTTTTTACCTCCTCTTTGCTCGATCAGCTGCTGAATTGCTTGCTGCTGCTGCTGCCGTGCCACGTGATCTTCATCTCATGCAGTGCTTTGAACGTTTTAAAAGCCTGTACAGCAGCTGTCCTTTTGTCTCACTGCCTTGTCTCTCTTCTCCCCCAGACATCCTCAAACACTATTCGATCTCTTTTTGTTGTTCCGTTATTTCACCGAGTAATAATTTCCGTTTGTTTGCACTAATGCAGTGGTTCTCAACCTGTGGGGCGGGCCACCCTAGGGGGGCGCGAAGTAACAAAAAGGGGGGCGCAAAGATGTGAAAAAAAAAGAAAACAAGAATCAAAAATATGAAAAAAAATCTGTTGAAACCAAAACAAATTAACTTAAACTCCATTCTGATACTAGAAAAATAAATATAGAGTTAGATAAATGTCGATAAAAGTTAAGTAGGTATAAAAAAAAATTCAAAAAAATGTTGGGGGGCCACGATTAAAACTGTTATGAAAACTCGGGTCGCAAATACTTAAAGGTTGAGAAACGCTGCACTAATGTGATCTTTACAATCAGTTTTTTTGAGACTTTTGAATTTTCGTACTTCCATTATCTCTACCCTGCTCTGCATGTGTACCGCGCCAACATTTTTGAATTTTTTACAAGTGTGGCGAGTGGCTGGGGGTGCTACCCAGCTGGGATGCCCAGGAGGACCAGAGGAGGGCTTGCGCCTCCTCCAAACCACGAGGGGGCGACTGCCCTGGTGTCTTTGGGGACCACGGGAACAGAATATAGAAGCTCAACCCTATAGAGGTCCATTGTTACCACCAGGGGGCACCCCAATGCCTGAGGAGCCCTGGCCCTCAGCACTTCCGTCACACCCGGAAGTGCTGCGGGGAAGAAGACCAGGGACACCCAGAGTGCTTCCGGGTGTGCAGCCGGTACTTCCGCCTCATTCAAAAAAGATTATCGGGAGGCACCTGGAGCTCGTTGGTGGGGATAAAAGGGGTCGCCTCCCTCCATTCGATGGCTGGTCGGGTGGAAGAGGACAGAGCTCGGAGGAGAGGAGTGGAGGTGGGCCACAAGAGATGCATTGTGTAAGGGCCTGGATTGTGGGTGATTGGTGTTGCGGCATTGGTTTGTGTGTGTCACTGACTTGCCAATAATTGTAAATAAACGTGTTGTGGTGCAATCAACGATGTCTACCTGTCTGAGCCTGGCTTGTATCCCACACGACGTTCTACTTTGTCATCTACTCTTTGTCTTTTATTTCCGGCCCCGGGTGTGGTTAAATCTCTTGGCACAAAGTCTCGTCTTGCTTAATAGCTGAGAGCGTAGAAAGTGTGTCAGCCAAAAGCATTCCAACAACTGAGAGGTTCCATGACCGTGGTCTTGTTTGAAAATGGTGGTAAGTATGACGTGACTTGACTGTCTCACGGGACGTGAAAGTGTCTCTCTTCAAAAGATCACGTCTCATTGCAGGAAAAAAAGACTCATCGCATCTCAATATTTTTTTTATAATAGAAAGATTATTATTATTATAATTATTATTATTATGACCCTCTGTGATGGTGCCCCCCCCCCCCCCCCCCCATGATTGGTTCCTACCTTGTGTCAAGTAATTCCATAATGGTGTTCACCTAGAAAGGCACTATATAAAACAAAGAGTTAAGAGGAAATGCTGGATTGTCTTTTGGATGAACAGAAGTAACAAACTGGAGTGAGACGATCATCCGTAACATACAGTGACGGGACACGGACAGAGGCGGCTGGCCCTTCCCAGCTCTTTTAGATGGACAATTCATTAGTGTGATCGGGCATGCAAATGTTAATTGACTTCGGTAATCAGACGTAACATTTAACAATGGAGCCACATTCATCATTATGGCAGATGACACGCTTGGCATTTAGACTGCCCAAAGACGACTTTTTCCATTTTCAAGGCGAGCGCTGGTATTTCAAAATTGAAATTTTCCTGACTTGTAAAAAAGTTAACGTTTCATGTCCGGCTCCCTTCCTTCCTCTCTACAGCAATTTTAAAAAGTATATTAAAAGAAAAAAAAAATAATGAAAAACAGTAATTGCCAAGGAATGAGCAAACTTTAAAAAAAGTTGATGCTACGTACAAAATATGTGGAAGTTAGATGAGCAGGCCTTGTGGTGGTAGTTTCAGACCCAAGTCTTTGTAATTTTATGACAGGGTTGAGGGCCTAAAACAAGTTTGGCCAGTAATTGATTCCCTGCAGGACCCTCTCAATCAACCCCTCACAGGAAAGCATGACTACCCAGCTGGCAAGCATCAGCTCAACAAAAGGTTTTGGGGCAGGTGTGAAAGGTACTGTGTGCCCCCCACTAATCTGAAGTATGGCTGTTTGGGATTGGTTTGAATCAGAGGCCATTCTGTAGCACAACATCCTATTGCTGTAAAGATCTGGACAAAGAAGGTAGAAATTCGGTTGCTTTACTCCTCCCTCTCTCTCTCTCACCATCATGATGAAGGAGCATGTCACACACCATGGACTGAAAAGAAGACCCCACTGAGAAGCACAACTCGGCGGCCATATTGAGACAGGTGTGTGGCATGTCCTGAAGAAAGCTAGAAAATCATGACTTAACTGGAGACATTTAAAGTAACTGAAAGTCTTATAACTGGGAAAAGGATCTCTCACTCAACAGGAGTGGAAAGTACAAAACAATACAATACCATACAATACAATACAATACAATACAATACAATACAATACAATACAATACAATACAATTTATTTTTGTATAGCCCAAAATCACACAAGAAGTGCCGCAATGGGCTTTAACAGGCCCTGCCTCTTGACAGCCCCCCAGCCTTGAGAAAAAACTCCCAAAAAAAACCCTTGTAGGGAAAAAATGGAAGAAACCTCAGGAAAGGCAGTTCAAAGAGAGACCCCTTTCCAGGTAAGTTGGGTGTGCAGTGGGTGCCAAAAAGAAGGGGGTCAATACAATACAATACAATACACAGAACAGAACAGAAGTAAACCTCAATACAGTATAAAAATAAAAATATTACAAGTACAGAGCAGAATTTAACAATGGATGATATCACATAATAGGATTTGGATTTGTTTAGAGTTCTGGAGACCTCGGCCATCAAGCTGTCTCCCCCAACTGGCCATTCCACATCTGAGACAGCCCATCCGATGAAAGGACCCCTCTACCCCACAATTCCTGCGATCCTCCATCAGGGATGACTTTACCTTAGGCAGGCAAAACAACTTGGCAGGTTGGCTGTGGCACCAAGTGCCACATTTGAGTACCGAGAAGAGAAACAGAATAGGTGAGGGTTAGTAAGAATTTATAACTATAATGTTACTTATGTTTGAGTGCTAATGACTAACAACAGAGATGCAGTCTGTACAGTAAAGCAGCAACTCTAGGCAGGGTGTGCTAAACTGAAGTGGTGAGTCTTCAGCCTGAGAGTGAAGGGGCATCTCTTATAGTAGCAGGAAGACCACTCCAGGGTTTAGGTGCCCTGTAAATAAAAGCTCGACCTCCCACTGTTATTTTTAGTGCAAAATGCCACCAGAGAAGAACCAGAAAAGGAAAGCAATGTCATTAATAGGATATAAACCATGGTGGTCTTGAGAACTGGAGTTACGTGTTTGTACTTTGTAGTTCTTGTAATGAATCTTGCAGCAGCATTTTGAATGAACTGAAAGCTGCATAAAGAATATTTCGAACAACCAGTGAGTAACGCACTGCAATAGTCAACCCTTCGGGAAACAAATACATAAATACATTTCTCTGTATCTGGAAAAATAAATTATTTTAGAAAAATTTCTTTCTATTATAAAAAAAAATCTTGGAAGGCTTGGAAGGAGACGATACTTGATTTTCTTGGAGACACTTTAATGACCAGAGAGACAAGGCAGTGAGACAAAAGGACAGCTGCTGTACAGGCTTTTAAATGATTGACATGCAGAACACTCAGCTCAGCAGCAGCACGCCAGCAGCTGATCCGACCGCATCTCCTTAGCGTGCGTTCAGCATACCTCATAACGCGAGCAGCAGAGACATCAATTTTAGAGCACAGTTTCCCCATCACTGCACTGGGGTTTATGAAACCATATTCAGACCACAGTGTAAGATACGCCAACGCCTCATCCAGCAGCAACCCAAGCTTCTCCTAGATGGTCTTCCATCCAAGTACTGGACAAGCCTGAATACACTTAGCTTCAGGTTGGTGGCCTCTTCTGAAGTGCATGTAGCCCCTAACTGGGAGTCCCAAATCACAAAAGTCCCACAAGCACTTCCAAAAATGCCAACTAGAGGGGGAAATTCATTCAAAAATCCCTGGTTAGACACAAAAAAGGCCTTGCACAATCTTTATAAAAGATTTGCTCCTCACAAAAATTGTCCTTCAATGACGATGATTAGGTGGCCACGATGACTGGGTCGTGGTAGGCACTTCAGCCTGGAGATCGGGATACCCCCTACTCTTTACTGAGGATGCCCAGGGATCTATTGTGAGCACAGACAGGAGTCAGGACCTTGGTTTAACGTCTCATCTGAAGGGCGGCATCACATATTTACAGCACATTGTCCCCATCATTGCACTGCGGGCATTGGCATTCACATTCAAACCTCAGGGTAAGTGTCCCCTGCTGGCCTCACCAACACCTCTTCCAGCAGCAACCCCAGCTTCTCCTAGATGGTCTCCCATCCAAGTACTGGCTGGGCCTGAACCTGCTTAATTTCAGGTGGATGACTTCTTCTGAAGGTGGTATGGCATTCTTATTCAGTAAAATTAAAAAAAAAAACGAAAGGTGATTCCAAGTCACCATTAAATGTTGTGGCGGACAGCCAGGCAATGCCCCTGTGATGGAAGGATCAGGGGAGAGGGCATATTCAGGGCAATACCTCCCTCAGAACACGAAAAGGCACCAATGGACCTAACCTGCATCTCTTTGGACTGTGAGAGGAAACCCACACAGACACAGCAAGAACAAGCAAACTCCACGCAGGGAGGACCCGGGTCTCCTAATTGCGAGGCAGCAGTGCTACCCACTGCACCACTGTGCTGCCCATGCACAAAAAAATGCTTTTATTAAAAATAATCCGCAACAAAGTGTTCAATAGTGCAGTTTAAAATCCATCCAGCCATCCCACTATATCCTAACACAGGGCACGAGCCAGGAAACAAACCCCGGGCAGGGTGCCAGACCACCGCAGGGTACACACACCCACACTAAGCACAATTTAGGATCGCCAGTCCACCTAACCTGCATGTCTTTGGACTGTGGGAGGAAACCCACGCAGACACGGGGAGAACATGCAAACTCCACGCAGGGAGAACCCTGGAAGCGAACCCAAGTCTCCTAGCTGCGAGGCAGCAGCGCCACCACTGCGCCACCATGTCAAATGTAATGTACTTACAAATGAATTAGGAGCAGGTGAGTTCCCAGATGGAGTCCATCGACAAACTGGGGAGCTGGTCAGGTGAGACACGGCCTCCTATTTACAAAGGGAAGGAAGCCTTCTGACAGCTCACAATTAGGATTTTTTTCCTTGATGGCAATCAGTCTAAAGATAGTCAATTTGTTCCTTTTGATTTGACATGCGTTACAAAAAAAAAAAAAAAAATCTCATTTTAACATATCGTAAGTTTTGAATCTCCGTCTATAATGCTAAAACGATTCTGATGGTTGTTAAGGCACTGTAAATGGTGGAGGCACCCCGAGGCCAAGATAAAGTGGCTAAGCGTAGGAAGGGCAGTGGGCGGCTCATCCACGTGGGCATCACATGTGGGGCAAGGGGGTCGTATCTTTCTTCCTAGCAGAGCCACGCACCATCCTCTAACTGCATCTGTCATGTCTGGTGAGATTTTTTTTTTTCGGCACTACCTCAACCCACTAAGCAAACGGAGGCAACGGTTGACACCCAGCACCGGCTGATGAAACATTTTGCATCTTTCTGCTTCTTATTATTTAAATTCAAAGTACATCTGGATTTTCATGCTAAATCGACTCTTACTTGCAGATCATGTAGGATATGAATAATTTTCTGGGCTTCTGTATACATTAACATAAAAAATATCGTTAATCGATGCTGGAAGCACGCCAAGATCTGAAAACTCATTGCCTTCTGTGAACTCACCAGCTTGAAGGGTGGCACGGCAGCGACGACAACAGTGGTCAGTGTTAATTTGGGCTTTACTGGAGAGGCAGGTCCCATCTGAAGTGAAGGCTGGACACGTTTTGGGCACCTGGCAACCCCGTGTTCTCTGAAGTCGCCTGCCAATCTGTGCCATGTCCCACTTAAACCCAGGAACGTTGATAGTCATGACCGGGATGAGCCGGGCTATGAGGACACATAACAACAAGAATATAGCGTTTCAAATTTTCAATAGCACACAAAGTGCAAAATAGTACAAAACTCCTTTCATTATAATAAATAAATATGTTCATAAATAATTCTAATTCCTGCAGATGGTTAAAATCCAATAAACAAGCGACAAATAGAACATCCGTAAAAACGAGGCTAAAATCACGTCCTCTCAAACAATCCTCAAGCCACTAAAAACGATGTCTCTGCTGCTCACCTGCACCAGTCTGCTCAGCAATCAGAGATGCCCACCAAGAAGTGCGGACAGCCTTTTTAAAACTGGCTAGGTTCCTCTTCACCAATCCAGGTATTCAACACCGGACCCCGTGAGTCCTGCTCCTGTCTCTTAGCCACCGCTCTTCAAGATTGGAGACGTCTTGGGAAAGCGTGGGGTTGCTGCTAGAAAAGGAGATAGTGAGGCCAGCAGGTGGCACTTACCCTCTGTCTGTGAGTGGATCCCAATGCCCCAGTGCAGTGACATGGACGCTGTGCTTTCACAATGGTGCCATCCTTTGGATCAGATGTAAAAATCGAGGGTCCTGACTCTTAGCATGTCATACCACCTTCAGAACATCCACTTGAAACTAACCAGGTTCAGGCCCAGCCAGTACTTGGATGGGAGACCGTCTAGGAGAAGCTTGGGTTGCTTCTGGAAGAGGTGTTGGTGAGGCCAACAGGGGGTACTTACCTTGAGGTCTGACTGTGAATCGCAATGCCCCAGTGCAACGATGGGGAAAATGTGCTGTAAATATGATGCCGCCATTCAGATGAGATGTAAAACCGAGATCCTGACTCTCTGTGGTCATAATAGATCCCTGGGCATCCTCAGTAAAGAGTAGGGGGTGTCTCGCTCTCCAGGCTAAATTGCCCTCCATGGCCAAGTCATCATGGCCACCTAATCACTGTCACTGAAGAACAATTTTAGTGAAGAATAAATCTTTTATTTTATAAAGATTCTACAAGGCGCTCTTTGTCTCTAACCAGGGATTTCCCCCTCTAGTTGGCATTCTTGGAAGAGCTTGTGGGACTTGTGTGACTTGGTTCTCCTCATGCATTTCAAAAGAGGTCACCGACCTGAAGGTAAGTATATTCAGGCTTGGCCAGTACCTGGATGGGAGACCTTCTAGGAGAAGCTTGGGTTGCTGCTGGATGAGGTGTTGGCGTAGCTTACACTGTGGTCTGAATGTGGACCCCAAAATCGCAGTGCAATGACGGGGACACTATGCTGTAAAAATGGCTTTGTCCTTTGGATGTGATGAAAAACTGTGATTCTGACTCTTTGTGGCCGTTAAAGAGCCCTGAACATCTTTCAAAATGAGATGGGTATACCCTGAAGTGCTGGCGAAATTGCCCATCTTGGCCTTGTCCATTCTGGGCCCCTAATCATCCCCTGTCTCTAATTGGCTAGCTACCTCTCAGAGCACTTCACCACCTAATAGCTAGTGTGTGGGGGGCATACTAGTGCAATAATGGCTACCATGGCATTACCCAGGTGGGTACTACACATTGGGGGTGGTTGAAGCAGCTCCCACTTCTCTATGTAAAGCACTCTGAGTGCGCTATATAAATGTCATTCATTATTCTATTATCATAAATTGGAAAAACATTAAACATTCTCTCTTTTAGAGCAATGAGTCAAGATTTTTTTTTACTTTCTTGTATACAAAGCATAGGGAATCCTCCAAAATTTCCTTTTCGAGATTTTGATGAATTTCAACGTTTTACACCTCCCCAAGTCTGATATTACCATTTTTACAGATACATATGTCTATGTATCTGTGTGTGTGTGTAAACACGATAACCTGAGTACATTTTCACTTTGGTCAACCAAATTTTGCATACAAGTTTTAGGTACTAAACGTAAATTTCTATCAACTTTTGGGCTATTTCCGCTAACCAGAAGTGGTGCTTTACCTTTAATTCATGCTGCTGCAGAGTCCGATTTATTCAACTTTACTTTTATAATAATTGTTCAATATATTATAAGTTTGATTTGATGTTGATGGTTCTTTGATTTTGTCAGACATGAACATGGGAGGCAGCTAAAGGGTCTAAATGAAAGTAATTCTACACCAGACCAGGGGGTGGCGGAGGGCACTGACCTTTTTTCTCAATTTCCTGCAGACCGTTCATGGGAAATTCCGCCTGGCCCTAATGACGTCACTTCCGATTCCGGCCCATTTTGATAACGTCACGTCCAAGTTTGAACCTATGGAAGAGGACCCTTACGCTTCTGCCCTCGATGACTTCACTTCCTTTTCTGGCCTATAAAGCTGCAATATTCTACTAACCACATCAGTTCTGTTTTGGACTCCGTTCTGAGCACATCAGTGCTATCAATTTACCCTTTTGAAGCCAGGGAATATTATACGGGTGGCAGCCCCAAACCTATTTTTATGACTCTTGTGTCTGTTTGTGACAATGCACATAATATAAAAATACTAGATGTGTAAGCCCGGGGTCCTAGAAACTATTGAAATCGTCAGAAAAAATATTGAAATGTAGAGATGTCAGGATATTGAAAAGAATGACTCTGGGCATCTCTCGCCTAGGAGATTTCGTTTTGCCAGTGTGCTGGCCTCGCTTGTGTGTTAGCGGCAAAGTGAGTGATTCTTTCTTCGGAGGTTTCATTCTGCCAACGTGCTGGTCTCACTTCTGTATTTGTGGCAAAGCGAGTGACTCTTTCTTTGGAGCTTTCATTTTGCCAACGTGCTGGTCTCACTTCTGTATTTGTAGCTAAGTGACTTTGTCTTTCTTTGGAGGTTTCATTTTGCCAACATGCTGGCTTCGCTTGTGTTATTACCAGCTAACTGAGTTTCTGTTTCCTCTGAGGTGGACCCCTTACTCCGGACTCACGTCCGGGCCGGACAGACAGACACACACACTTCCACACGTAGACGTTTTTATATAAGATAATCATTGTCTTGTGTCAGGGCCGTCTTAATGCATGGCCATGCTGGACAGTTGCCCGGGGGCCCCCTTGCTAATCTACATATGTTGTGACTTGCTGCGTGGTTGTGTAGGTAGGGGCCTCAGTGCACTGCTTTGCCCGGTGGCCTATAATGCTGTTAAGACGGCCCGGTGTTGCAGTTTACTCCTCAAATATCCATATGAGAAAGTCCAGGGCACTCACATTGCCACTCAGCTCTCTGGTTTGAGTAGCAGAAGAAGGGGAGGGGGTGTTTTTTGTTTTAGTTTGATGGTTTTTTATTTTCTTGGAGCACAATGGTTGTACTGTAGTGTTGCTCATGATAGATAGATAGATAGATAGATAGATAGATAGATAGATAGATAGAT
>JANRMT010062802.1:11547190-11564934 GCA_026402145.1 Polypterus bichir lapradei | reverse complement strand
TAGATAGATAGATAGATAGATAGATAGATAGATAGATAGATAGATAGCGCCCGACCCGACACAGATTAGACACAGGAGGCACGTGTAAAATTAAATAAACTTTTATTTTCTTCATCTGTGGACTACACCTTCCCCGTACCCACAGACACAACACAGTCCCAGGCACACAATAAACACAATTATTTATTCTTCTTCGGCACCACCACTCCTTCCTAGCAACCATGTCCTCCTCCACCCGACTCTGGCCCCTGAGTGGTGGTCGCTGGCTCCCTTTATAGTTTACCCGGAAGTGCTCCAGGTGCTTGATCCCCGATTTCCGGTTGCACCTCCAGATGTGACGAATTGGTTGCCCACACGGGCTCAGGAGTCCCAAATACAGTGCCCCCTGGCGGTACCTACGGGACCCAACAGGGCTGTACCCATTTCCAATTCCCAGTATGCCTTGCGGGAACCAGAGGCACTGTACCACCCCAGGGAGGTGGCCAACTAGCGTTCAGGGGGAGGTATTGCAATGTCCATGGCTGCTCCCCCTGAATATAGTGTGCAGGGGCATCCCGGCTGGGTAAGGATGCCAAGCCTCTGTCACAATAGATAGATAGATAATTTATTAATCCCAAGGGGAAATTCACATATTCCAGCAGCAGCATACTGATAAAAAACAATATTAAATTAAAGAGTAATAAAAATGCAGGTATAACAGACAATAACTTTGTATAATGTTAATGTTTACCCCCCCGGGTGGAATTGAAGAGTCGCATAGTGTGGGGTCTCCTCAGTCTGTCAGTGGAGCAGGACAGTGACAGCAGTCTGTCACTGAAGCTGCTCCTCTGTCTGGAGATGATCCTGTTCAGTGGATGCAGTGGATTCTCTATGACTGACAGGAGCCTGCTCAGTGCCCGTCGCTCTGCCACGGATGTCAAACTGTCCAGCTCCGTGCCTACAATAGAGCCTGCCTTCCTCACCAGTTTGTCCAGGTGTGAGGCGCCCCCCTTCTTTATGCTGCCTCCCCAGGACACCACTGCGTAGAAGAGGGCGCTCGCCACAACCGTCTGATAGAACATCTGCAGCATCTTATTACAGATATTGAAGGATGCCAGCCTTCTAAGGAAGTATTGTCGGCTCTGTCCTCTCTTGCACAGAGCATCAGTATTGGCAGTCCAGTCCAATTTATCATCCAGCTGCACTCCCAGGTATTTTATAGGTCTGCACCCTCTGCACAGTCGCCTCTGATGATCACGGGGTATGTGAAGGGCCTGGTCCTCCTAAAATCCACCACCATCTCCTGTTAGTGTATTTTTGGTTGTATCATATGTGTTTTGGTCTCTTAAATATAAAATACTGTTGTGCCACACTGCACTGGTGTTTGCCGTCACCAACTGCCAATTGATTCTTGCTCTTTACATGGCTCTAGTAGGTGGCCCACTATCCTTAATAGGATGGCTCACTGTTGTGGCATAAGCTGGAGTTCTTATGTGACATTGGCAGGCTCCCCTGCAGCTGGCACTGAAGCTGCCCATTTGAATGATGGAATGCCATCTCATACTGCTGGTGACTCATGGCTGGCTGATGCAACTTGTCAGGGCAATTACAATACAATTTAAGAAAGGGTCTTTGATTTGATCGACTTGATGTCTTGGCTTCTCTCATGCCCTTTGGCGGTCGTCAGAGCAAAGGGTCAGTCATTGAACTGTGCCCCTGGAGCAACTTTATCTTAAATTTAAAATTAAAATTAAAATTTAAATTTAGGCACACTGCAAAATATACTAACAGATTATATAAATGTACCATCACGGTTACTGGCATGGGGTACGGCCCCTCTACCCCCACAAGGCGGTTAGGGTCTCCAGACTCGTGAGCCCCTCATCAGATCTAGACAAACCCAGCATACAAACATTTTGTGAATTTTTATGCTAAACAAAACAGTGCACAGCTGGTGTGTCGAGTGAGGTGCCCATTACCGAGTTTGTGAGAAGGGAGGGCAGAGACCTACAAGCACTTTACAGGGTGGGCGGGGCAAGAGGAGAGTCAAGGAGTGGGCTAGGTGGGGCAGCAGTCCACCTCTTTTAAATTAGTCTTTCTTAGGGAACCAATAAATTGGGGGGACCCCCACATACAGTACTCGCCATATTTTTGTATTTAGTTGTTCAATAAACAAGACCGGTATTGGGAGGTTCTTGTGGTGGTTCTGTCAAGAGGACTTCAATTCCCAGCAGTCAGCGGGAGTGTGTAGCGACAGACGGGAGATTGCTGCACACTTTAAAAGAAATTACCGTTCACCTTTAGAGGGAACGAAACGGTCCAGACAAAACCGCAGCGCTCTTTGAAAGACAATTACAGTAATCCCTCGCTATATCGCGCTTCGACTTTCGTGGATTCACTCTATCGCGGATTTTAAATGTAAGCATATCTAAATATATATCACGGATTTTTCGCTGGTTCGCGGATTTCTGTGGACAATGGGTCTTTTAATTTATGGTACATGCTTCCTCAGTTGGTTTGCCCAGTTGATTTCATACAAGGGACGGTATTGGCGGATGGCTTAGAAGCTACCCAATCACAGCATGTATTACATATTAACTAAAACTCCTCAATGATATAAGATATGCTTCCCGCGCAGTGCTTGATTGTTTGCTTTTCTATGTCTCTCTCACTCTCTCTGCCTGACGGAGGGGGTGTGAGCAGAGGGGCTGTTTGCACAGAGGATAGGGACGCTCCTCTTCGGCATACTTAAAAACCCAAAAGTACGTATTGATTTTCTGATTGTTTCCTTTAATCTCCCGCTCTCTCTCTGACGTTCTCTGCGCCTAACGGAGGGGCTGTGAGCAGAGGGGCTGTTTGCTTAGAAGATAAAGATACGGACGCTCCTCTAAAAAATGCCGCTTTATCGCGGTGCGGCATACTTAAAAGCACAGAAGCACGTATTGATTTTTTGATTGTTTGCTTTTAGCGCTCTCTCTCTCTCTGAAATTCTCTGCTCCTGATGTGCGCACTCTTTGGAAGAGAAGATATGTTTGCATTCTTTTAATTGTGAGAAAGAACTGCCATCTCTGTCTTGTCATGGAGCACAGTTTAAACTTTTGACTAAAGGGTGTTATTTCATGTCTAGAGGGCTCTAATAATGTTAACAGTGTGGGAGAGTTTATAAGGGCTTAAAATATATAAAAATAACCATACAAACATATGGTTTCTACTTCGCGGATTTTCATCTATCGCGGGGGGTTCTGGAACGCAACCCCCGCGATCGAGGAGGGATTACTGTATATACATTGTGAAAAGCAGGTTTAGCACAGGCACAGACAGACACGGACACCAGACGTTCAAAACACACACGTTTTATTCCTCTTTTTCTTCACAGCACACAATATCATACAGTGCAGACAATACTCTCAGCCCTTATCTTTGCTTCTTCTACTCCACCCCTCACAAGCTCCGTCTTCTTCCACCCGACTCTGGCTCCCTGAATGGAGTGAGGCGGCCCCTTTTATAATACAACTGGCGGTGCTCCCTGACGATTTCCCTGCAGCACTTCCTGGTGTGGCGGAAGTACTGCATGGGCACCCGGAAGCACTCAGGGTGTACCTACTTCCTCGTTCGGCAGCACTTCCTAGTGTGGCGGAACTGCTGCGGTCCAAGGCTCCATAATCCATTGGGCGCCCCCTAGCGGTGGTCACAGATCCCCACAGGGTTGAGCCTTCCAGTTCCGTGGCTCCCACACAATCCAGGATGGTTGCCCTCTTGTGTCCTGGGGAAGGTATTGCCCCTCTCCTGGTCCCCTGCTTCTCCAGGCCTTCTGGCCATCCATCACACCGCATAATAATTTTGTTTGTAGATTGCATGCCTTTGTATAATGCAAATTATGCATATCTTAACTGAGAACATTCTCCATATCGGATTTATTGTGTGTTCTGTAGCACCCCAATAAGATTTTAGGGTTCAGCCACATTACCACAGGATACTTCACATACTGAGGCTTTTAATGAAGATGTGCTGAGCGACCTGCCAGCCTCAGACCCAGGTAGAGATAACGATATGCACTCTTTGAGCAAAAATAGGCTAATAAAAGCACTGAAGTCTCAGAACGTTTCATTATTATATGTTAATGTCACAGCAGTTTTTCTCTGAATTGCAACAAATTGGCCAGGCACAGTGCAGTCTCAGAAAAAAGCCATTAATCTGAAAAGTTTATCAATTTAGCAGAGAGACGGCAAGTAAAATAATTAGGGGGGTGCTAACATAACAAACATTAAAACTGCTTTTACAAATCCCATACCAAATGGCAGATGGCAGAGATGTATCCATTGTATCTGTCATTCCAACAGTCAGTGCATCAGTTTTATTACTACAAATTATACTGATGCTCCAACTGTTTTAACAATAAATGCAATGCATTTTATCACTACACGCATTCCCAACTATATTCAGAATAGATGGTGCACTGCCAACACTAACGCTGAGGTCTACTTTGATTGCTTAGGTTTACACATCTTAGACGAATAGCACAGCTAGTCTAATATAAAGGCACCATGACACAATTAATGTAGAAAAGATAAAAGAAAATCGCCCGTACAGAAATGCAGCCCATTCCACCAGCCTTCTAACAAGAAATCTGCCAAGTAAGCATTCTGCAAGTCTGAACAAATGTTTTTGTTCTTTCTTTCGGTTCTTAAAAATATTTAGCCTTAATAGGACATTATACTAAATACATTTTTCTACAAATCATCTTCAGTAATTCATTTTCCTTATCCATAATTTAATCATATATAAGGAAAATGCAATAAATTATATGAAAAATACAATTCATTACATGATTACTTGAAAATTACATTTTCTTGCTTCTTGCTTACAATTAGCAAATGTTTTAAGCTTCCTATTAAACAACTTTGAAAAGCAAACTGTTTTATTATACAGTGCATCTGGAAAGTATTCACAGCGCATCACTTTTGCCACATTTTGTTATGTTACAGCCTTATTCTAAAATGGATTAAATTCATTTTTTTCCTCAGAATTCTACACACAACACCCCATAATGACAACGTGAAAAACGTTTACTTGAGGTTTTTGCAAATTTATTAAAAATAAAAAAACTGAGAAATCGCATGTACATAAGTATTCACAGCCTTTGCTCAATACTTTGTCGATGCACCTTTGGCAGCAATTCCAGCCTCAAGTCTTTTTGAATATGATGCCACAAGCTTGGCACACCTATCCTTGGCCAGTTTCGCCCATTCCTCTTTGCAGCACCTCTCAAGCTCCATCAGGTTGGATGGGAAGCGTCGGTGCACAGCCATTTTAAGATCTCTCCAGAGATGTTCAGTCGGATTCAAGTCTGGGCTCTGGGTGGGCCACTCAAGGACATTCACAGAGTTGTCCTGAAGCCACTCCTTTGATATCTTGGCTGTGTGCTTAGGGTCGTTGTCCTGCTGAAAGATGAACCGTCGCCCCAGTCTGAGGTCAAGAGCGCTCTGGAGCAGGTTTTCATCCAGGATGTCTCTGTACATTGCTGCAGTCATCTTTCCCTTTATCCTGACTGGTCTCCCGGTTCCTGCTGCTGAAAAACATCCCCACAGCATGATGCTGCCACCACCATGCTTCACTGTAGGGATGGTATTGGCCTGGTGATGAGCGGTGCCTGGTTTCCTCCAAACGTGACGCCTGGCATTCACACCAAAGAGTTCAATCTTTGTCTAATCAGAACAGAGAATTTTGTTTCTCATGGTCTGAGAGTCCTTCAGGTGCCTTTTGGCAAACTCCAGGTGGGCTGCCATGTGCCTTTTACTAAGGAGTGGCTTCCTTCTGGCCACTCTACCATACAGGCCTGATTGGTGGATTGCTGCAGAGATGGTTGTCCTTCTGGAAGGTTCTCCTCTCTCCACAGAGGACCTCTGGAGCTCTGACAGACTGACCATCGGGTTCTTGGTCACCTCCCTGACTAAGGTCCTTCTCCCCCTATTGCTCAGATTAGATGGCCGGCCAGCTCTAGGAAGAGTCCTGGTGGTTTCGAACTTCTTCCACTTACAGATGATGGAGGCCACTGTGCTCATTGGGACCTTCAAAGCAGCAGACATTTTTCTGTATCCTTCCCCAGATTTGTGCCTCGAAACAATCCTGCCTCGGAGGTCTACAGACAACTCCTTTGACGTCATGCTTGGTTTGTGCTCTGATATGAAATGTCAACTGTGGGACTTTCTATAGACAGGTGTGTGCCTTTCCAAATCATGTCCAATCAACTGAATTTACCACAGGTGGACTCCAATGAAGCTGCAGAAACATCTCAAGGATGATCAGGGAAAACAGGTTGCACCTGAGCTCAATTTGGAGCTTCATGGCAAAGGCTGTGAATACTTATGTACATGGGATTTCTCAGTTTTTTTATTTTTAATAAATTTGCAAAAATCTCAAGTAAACGTTTTTCACGTTGTCATTATGGGGTGTTGTGTGTAGAATTCTGAGGAAAAAAATGAATTCAATCCATTTTGGAATAAGGCTGTAACATAACAAAATTGTGGAAAAAGGGATGCACTGTGAATACTTTCCGGATGCACTGTATTACCATAGCTAAATGAATGTTTCATAACATCACTCAGCAGAGAAAAAAGTTTACTTTACAAGCAGTACGTCAAACAAGTTCAAAGATCTCAAGTCTATCTAGGATTTAGGATTTTGCATTTCTGCATTACATATTTTATGGTTTTATTTTCAATATAATAAATAGATAGATAGATAGATAGATAGATAGATAGATAGATAGATAGATAGATAGATAGATAGATAGATAGATAGATAGATAGAGTCACAATAAACAACTCCAGACATCGCAAGATGGTTTGGGGCAGCCACCCGTATATTGTAATCCAGGCTGCAAAAAGGTAGTTGCAAAATAACACAGGGTACTTTACACTACTGAGTCCAAGACAGAAGTGATGACCAGAGGAAGGGGAGCGGCTTTTATGGAGAGTTGACTGGAAGTGATGTCGTCCTCGGGGCCAAGACCAAAAGTGTCTTCCTCTGGGTTTCGGCACCTGGCGGGATTTCCCAGGAACGGTCTGTAGGGAACTGAGAAAGAGAGTCAGTGCACCCCTCTGCCCCCTGGTTGGACAAGTTGTTATGATTATATAAGCCCTTCAGCTGCCTCCCACTATTCAGTTATGCTGATGACACACAGCTGTACTTATCAATAGCACCTGATGACTCCGACTCTCTCGATTCACTAACACAATGTCTTACTGGTATTTCTGAATGGATGAATAGTAATTTTCTCAAACTAAATAAAGAGAAAACTGAAATTTTAGTAATTGGCAATAATGGATTCAATGAGGTTATCAGAAATAAACTTGATGCACTAGGATTAAAAGTTAAGACGGAAGTAAAAAACTTAGGGGTAACCGTTGACTGTAATCTGAATTTTAAATCGCATATTCATCAGACCACTAGGACAGCATTTTTTCACTTAAGAAACATAGCAAAAGTTAGACCTCTTATATCATTGAAAGATGCTGAGAAATTAATTCACGCTTTTGTTTTCAGTCGACTAGATTACTGTAACGCACTCCTCTCAGGACTACCCAAGAAAGACATAAATCACTTGCAACGAGTGCAGAATGCAGCTGCTAGAATCCTAACTACGAAAAGAAAATCCGAACACATCTCTCCAGTTTTGATGTCACTACACTGGTTACCTGTGTCATTCAGAATTTACTTTAAAATACTGCTTATGGTTTATAAAGCCTTAAATAATCTCGCTCCATCTTATATATCGGAATGCCTGACACGTTATATTCCAAATCGTAACCTTAGATCTTCAAATGAGTGTCTCCAAAGAATTCCAAATGCTAAACTTAAAAGAAGTGGCGAGGCGGCCTTCTGCTGCTATGCACCTAAAATCTGGAATAGCCTGCCAATAGGAATTCGCCAGGCTAATACAGTAGAGCACTTTAAAACACTGCTGAAAACACATTACTTTAACATGGCCTTCTCATAACGTCACTTTAACGTAATACTGATACTCTGTATGTTCAATTCTTCATAATAACTATTTACAGTGGATCCAAAATCCATACTGACCCCTACTCTCTCTTATGCTTCTTTTTCCGGTTTCTTTGTGGTGGCGGCCTGCGCCACCACCACCTACCCAAAGCATCATGATGCACCAACATTGATGGACTGAAAGCCAGATGTCTACGTGACCATCATCATCAGGTCCTTCCATGAGTACCCTAAATACAAAGAGGACTGTTTCATTTATGTTAGGTAGATTGCCCAGAGGGGACTGGGTGGTCTCTTGGTCTGGAACCCCTACAGATTTTATTTTTTTTTTCTCCAGCTTTTGGAGTTTTTTTTTGTTTTTTCTGTCCACCCTGGCCATCGGACCTTACTTATTCTATGTTAATTAATGTTGACTTATGTTTATTTTTTTATTGTGTCTTTTATTTTTCTATTCATTTTGTAAAGCACTTTGAGCTACATTTTTTTGTATGAAAATGTGCTATATAAATAAATGTTGATTTATTGATTGATTGACGTGTGTGACAATAGATAGATACAGTAGATATGAAAAGCACTATATCATCGATAGATGGGAAAGGCACTATGTAACAGATAGATATGAACACCACTAGTATACATTAGACAGATATATGTCACTGTATGATAGATAGATAGATATGAAAAGCACTATACAACAGATATATATGAATGCCACTAGTAGGTAAATGATAATGAAAGGCACTATATGAAGAAGAGCTAGATAGAAAGGTGTTATATGATAGATAAATAGATAGATAGATAGACTGAGGTGGGCTGGCGCCCTGCCCGGGGTTTGTTTCCTGCCTTGCGCCCTGTGTTGGCTGGGATTGGCTCCAGCAGACCCCTGTGACCCTGTGTTAGGATATAGCGGGTTGGATAATGGATAGATAGATAGATAGATAGATAGATAGATAGATAGATAGATAGAGTCTGGAGACCTTAACCACCTTGTGAGGGTAATGGAGCCATTCCCCCATGCCAGTGACCGTGATGGTACATTATAGATAGATACACAATTTGCAGTATTTTCATTTGAGAGGCACATTAACGGACCATAATAAGAATGTTTTGTACTTTGAATGTTGTTCGTCACAGATTCTTTGTACATTGCGCCTTCCCTGATGGATTAAGCACTTTATGCTCCTTGATACGTAGCACAGATTGGGTGGTGACATTGATGGCTCCCCCCGTATATGATGTTGACTCTGAGGTTAGTTAGTTGGAGTGACAGGAGTTCAGGAGACAAAGATGTATTTATAAAGATTGCTTTTTGTACATAGGCCCAGGGTTTCAGGTCATCCTTCCTCTTGTGGGGCCTTTGCTGTATTGTTGCGACATTGCTAATTATTTTGACAGCTCACCTTGCTTGGGGTCTGCAGTTAAAGGTTTTGAAGCTAGCTCCTTGGGCAGGCTGGTGAGGGTCTGGCTCTGCCTTTATGGACCTTCAAGGTGGTTATCAGACTCATTTTTTTAACAGCTGTGAGCCCAAATCACAACACCAAACGTTTGAGTAAAACTGTAAAACCTCCTCTCATTAACAGTTAGTGAATCTGAAGACATCATCTCAGGGTTAGGAACAGTTGCTTCGTTTCACGCTATGAAGTTTTAAAACAATTTGAATTTCAGATGATCGATCCTCACCTGCCTCAGACTACGCTGCTCCACGCTCCCTGAAATATTTTTTCAACTCCTGATCCGATATCTCAAACTTGTGCCCTTGATTTTGTACCACCGTGTTCACATTGTCACCATAGTGCTTTACTTTTAAACTTGCAAAAACATTCCTGTTCATCCACTGTGAGAATTTACAGTTGTTTAAATATATTTTTCAACGTTGTTTTATTTTCTATTTTACTTCTTGTCTTGTCTTTTAGCACTGAATGCTGCTGCTGCCTTCCTTGTTTTCATCTTGGCCAAACCGCTAGGATGTCACCTGAACTGACTAGCTGACCTAAATCAAAAACACAAAAGACAATTAACTGAACTAAAACAAAACAATAGACAACAACTAATGAAATGTAATTAGCAGCTAAAACGTCTAAGACAAAACGTACCAACAATTAACATATAAGAATAAAACACTGCTGTGGAGAGTAAAATCTAACATACAGATTGATAATTTTTTTTATTAATGTCTGACAATATCTCATTTTAAATGTTTAACCTGGATAAGCCAGTTGATGCTCAGGCACATTTATGACATGTAGCCCCCAGGGGACGCTGCAGCTCCCCAAACTACCAAAACAACAGGACTGAACATAAGTTTGCTATTAACAAAGGATTTTTGTTGTGTGAGTCCCGTAATTGTTCCCCACACCACAACCTCAATTCTCTCTCACTCTCAGCAACACTATCGTTTCTCTTCCACTCCTCCAGCGAGCTTCATCTCCCTCCCTCCAACTCCGGCTCTCAGACTGAAGTGGGGCTGCTCCTTTTATCCCACCCTCAGGAGTACTTCTGGGAATATAAAATTGAGGATTGGAAGCACTTCCGGGTAAGGCTGCAGCCCCATAGAGTAGGAGTTCCCAATCCCCACAGCTCCTCCTGGCTGACCACACCAAACCCAACGGGTCAGCCTCCTGGGACTACAACACCCAGCATGCCCTGCAGGTAACCGTGTGGGAATCCTAGCCTGGGTAGACTGCCATCCAGTGTCTTGGGGAAGTAACCAACACGAATAAACTGTCATCTCCTCCTGTGACTACAACACCCAGCATGCCCTGCAGGTAACCATATGGGAATCCTGGCCTGGGTCGACTGCCATCCAGTGTCTTGGGGAAGTAACCAACATGAATAAACTGTCATCTCCTCCTGGGACTACAACACCCAGCATGCCCTGCAGGTAACCATATGGGAATCCTGGCCTTGGTAGACTGCCATCCAGTGTCTTGGGGAAGTAACCAACATGAATAAACTGTCATCTCCTCCTGGGACTACAATACCCAGAGGTTCACCGACAAAAGCGCGATAGACATATGCGCCCCGACAAAACCGCGACGGACAAATGAGCGGCGACAAACCCGCTAACTGGTTTTCAACAAATGCGCGCCGACAAAATCGCGATGACAAAATCGCGAGAGAGGCCAAGAGAGTGGGACGCGTACGTGTGCATTATGTACACATTATGTGCTAGGTTATAACTGTTATAACTGCTGATGGCATGCCGTGAACAAATAACTCAGTCGAGGGTTGGCATAACGCGTCGTATACAAAGCGGAATTACCAGCAGTCAGGCAGCCAGCAAGTCTAAATACGCTCAACTATCAAGACGTCTTGCTGCAATTCTTCCTACATATGCAGGGTGTGATCTGTAAGGACTATCTGCGTGCCGTGCTGATGGCATGCCCCGTCTCATAATATTGACTTCTAAAATAAACATTATTATATATGCTTTAAACTAGTAATTCATATTTAATGAAACTTTCGCGATTTTGTCGGCGCGATTTTGTCGCCGCGTTTTAATCAGGGCTATACACCCAGCATGCCCTGCAGGTAAACATCTGGAAATCCTGGCCAGGGTAGACTGCCATCCAGTGTCTTGGAGAAGTAACCAACACGAATAAACTGTCATCTCCTCCTGGGACTACAACACCTAGCATGCCGTACAGGTAACCATATGGGAATCCTGGCCTGGGTAGACTGCCATCCAGTGTCTTGGGGAAGTTACCAACACAAATAAACTGTCATCCCCTGTCCTGCTGTTGCAATGGCTCACTGGCCGCGATACCCGCCCATGGAGGACCTCCATTACAGACCCTACTAGATCTGATAAGAAATTTTGTTAAGTGCTGCTCTGCGATGTTTAATTTGTGGTAGAGTGTTGAAGGGTGTGTATAGATTGACAATCTAAAACAACTGCACAAGAGTGCTTTGCTATAACCCACACCCCCACTGAGTGTGAAGCATCTGCTTTGATATGCTATCTCTGATATCAGAGGCATGGGCTTAGTTGGAGAGGTGGAATTTATAAGCCTTGGGAAGTAGAAGTTTCAGGAGGATGGGCACCCCTACCACTTCCTGGGGGAATGCAGGGGTCCGAGATGAATGGTAAGTGTTGAAATGGGGGCATATGACCGAGATAAAAGGCCAGGGATGGAATAGGGTAGAGTCATGCTGAAGAGCTAAATCACTGACATCCCCACTTGTGCAAGAGGTGTGTCAAGGACTGGATACATCGATGCTTGCAGAATTATGCTAATGTCTATGCTGCTATATGCAGATGGCCATACTATCTGTCTCTGCCATGAAGGGCCATCAACACACTAAGACAGAGAGCCACCTGGTAGCATTAGCAAGATAAACTGATTATTATCCAGGTGGTATTGATATTATCGTAACACGTATTTTAAATTTGCTTATACTTCTGGCAAAACTGTAAATCTTAACTTTAACTGTGTATGAATACAAAATGTAACTTCCTCTGCTGCCTGTTCCGGTCATCCTTCTAATTACCTGGGGTTACAGATGTAAAAAAAAAAGGTGGCACATTGAACTACAACAGCAGTCAATGCAGAGAGTGACCAGGCGGGTAGGAGTAAACATTCAAGACCTATAGATGGGATTTGGGACATTCTGTTCAGGTCTTTGTAGTAAAGATTCTGAAAAGGAAAATATGGCCACCCAAGGACCATACCATGACAATACAAAGACAAAATAAATTCCCTGCTCAGTTCTGATAGGGGCGCTCTTGAGCTGGTCCTCAAAATAAACCTCTAACTCTTCTAGGGTTTGACAGAGAGGATTTATTAGGTAAAGTAACCTGTGCGGACCACGACTAATCCCGACACACACAGATGTGGAACACAAGTTCAAGGCACACACGTTTTTATTTTTCTGTGTTTCCCACAAGCACAACGCAGTCACCCAACACAGCACAAAACAAATCCTTTTCGTCTTCCTTTTCTTTCTTCCTCCTCTACTGTTGGCAAGCTTTGTCTTCTCCCACTTGACTCTGTCTCTCTGAATAGTAGTGGCTTCTAAGACACCCAGAAGTGCTCCAGGAGCTCATTGTTGCACATCCGGGTGTGACTAAAGAGCTGTTTATAAGGGCTCGGCAGCAGTTGCAGCACCCCCTGGCGGTGCCCACAGATCCCAAAAGGGGTGTATCAAACTCCGGCTCCCATGGAGAGGCACCACTGCAACCCAGAGGGGCTGCCACCTACCTCTCCAGGTAATGCTCTGGACAGGCTCCCTCCCCCAATCCTACCAACATGGAGGCTTCCCGGCCTGGCAAGGGCTCAGCCGTATGCCACACCCGTTAAGGAAAGGAACAACAAAATGGAGAAACTACACTGAAAACAAAGAATGTGCCCCTCATGGGCTTAACTAAGCACTGTTGTTTCCCCTCCACTCCAGTACTCTGGTCTATTTCTCCTCATCCTCCTCCTGCTCCTCTTCCTCCCGAGTCCAAGCTCTGCTGGCAGAGGGGCTGGGGGTACCTGAAAGGCCTGGCATGGCAGCACTTCCAATGCAATGCCTGCTCTTCTTAGTCAGTCCATACCCCATATGGAGAGTTTGGTTGTACATCGGAAGTTCTCACTGGTGGTCTCGGGTGGCACTGCCTCCTTGGTGGGCTCCTGCTGCTGGGTATCTACCCCACCTTGTCTTCCAGCACTCTTTTCTTAGTTTGTCATTCTGTGCTGGGGAGATATTCTGTAAACGTTTAGGCGGGATGCAAAACATCTTGCACTCTGGAGTGCTGCCCGGCTGTCTTTTTAAATGCCTAGATTGATATATCACCGTATATTCTGAATGGCTGCCAAAGGGCACCGCTGAACTCCGGTCTTCAGATCTCCTGACCTGTTAATTAGCAGGAGGCTGATTAAAAAGTGGTTAAGAAAGAGATAAAAAAAACGCCTGCAATTACTACATTTATTAATCGCGGAGAAGAGGCTCATTAGCATGCTAAGTGCTTCATGCTTTAAACAGGAATGAAGTTTAATTTAAATTTACTTGGTGATTTTTATACTGCAATTTGCACTTTTAATTTGTCATTCCTATCATTATGCATGCATGAATTACAGCTGATCTGAGCGAAACTGGAGGAACTGCATTTATTTGCCTCGGTGTTCTTATCCGGGCCTCCTCAAATGTTTTTTTTTTTTTTGGTTGACGGGATAATAACTTCCGCTGGCAGCTGTCTTCTTAGACGCGTCTGAATGCGAACCGAGACGTCAGAAACCTCTGTGTCTTGTCAGTCTAAAGAGCGAGAGCACTTCCTGTCGGGATGGCTTTTCTTTCTGCAAAGAACAAATTGTAAATTGAATTTAAATACCTTTTTTGTCTAAGTAGATATAAAAAAAAAAAACCCTCAAAGCTAATAAGCACACTTTCAAGCAGATCTCATTCATTACTTTCTATATTCCCACATCAGACAATTAATCAAAAGCGATTGTTTTATTTAAAGAGGGCTTTTTAAAGACCGCCGTTCTGCCACCGCTCATTTGCTATTTAATTGCTTCATTAGTTTCAAGTGAGCTTTCTTATAAAAATGTTTCTTACCCGCTTTGTGGATCAATTCATTAAGAAAAGGCAGCAAATGTGCAGTTTAACCCTTCAATCGGCGAACAGCTGCCCACCAAGTGGCCTACCTCCAGCATCTGAGTTGGGCATCGCGGCACACCATGTGACACTTTACATCCGATCCCCTTAAGTTTAGGGTTTCCTTTTAAGCATTAGAACATCAGTGTATAACACTGGCACCCATAATCGGGATAAGGCGCTTTCTAAATAAACAGGATTCTGAGAAATTAATTCCTGCATTTATTTCTAGTAGATGTGACTTCTGCAATGCGGTGTTCAAATTGTTCTTTATACAGCTTTCAGTTAATCCAAAATGGTGCTGCAAGAATTATTGCAAGAACAAGAAAATACAAACACATAACCCCAGTTCTTAAACCATTACACTCGCTTCCGGTTAAGTTTAGGGCAGATTTCAAAATCCTCCTTTTAACACATAGAGCCTTAAATGGCAGAGGTCCAGCTTACTTGTCTGAACTTATGATGACTTACAAACCAGAGTGCACATTAAGATCTCAAGATGCCGGTCTGCGTAGGATTCCAAGGATCAATAAAATAACAGTGGGAGGTCCAGCTTTTAGTTCAAGGGCCCCAAAATTGTAGACTGGTCTGCCTGCGACTATAAGAGATGCCCCATCGGTCTCAGCGTTTAAATCCTGGCTGAAGACTCACGACTTCAGTTTAGCACACCCTGCCTAGAGCTGCTGATTTACTGTACAGACTGCATCTCTGCTGTTAGTCATTAGCATCAAAACATAAGTAACATGATAGTTAGAATTTGATACTAACCCTCACCTATTCTGTTTCTCTTCTCGGTACTCAAATGTGGCACTTGGTGCCACGGCCAACCTGCCAAGTTGTTTTGCCTGCCTAAGGTAAAGTCATCTCTGATGCAGGAACGCAGGAATCATGGGGTAGAGGGGTCCTTTCATCGGATTGGCTGTCTCAGATGTGGAATGGCCAGTTGGGGGAGGCAGGTTGATGGCTGAGGTCTCCAAGACACTAAACAAATCCAAATCATATTATGTGATATCATCTACTTTTAAATTCTGCTCCGTAATATTTTTATTTTTATACTGCTTTGAGGATTTGTTCTGTTCTGTGTATTGTATTGTATTGTAATGTATTGTATTGACCCCCTTCTTTTGACACCCATTGCACACCCAACCAACCTGGAAAGGGGTCTCTCTTTGAACTGCCTTTCCCGAGGTTTCTTCCATATTTTCCATACAAGGGTTTTTTTGGGAGTTTTTTCTTGTCTTCTTAGAGAGTCAAGGCTGGGGGGCTGTCAAAAGGCAGGGCCTGTTAAAGCCCATTGCGGCACTTCTTGGGCTATACAAAAATAAATTGTATTGTATTGTATCAGGTGAGGCGGCACGGTGACGCAGTGGGTAGTGCTGCTGCCTCGCAGTAAGGAGACCTGGGTTCCCTAATTGGAGTTTGCGTGTTCTCCTCGTGTCTGCGTGGGTTTCCTCCGGGCGCTCCGGTTTCCTCCCGCAGTCCAAAGACATGCAGGTTAAGTGCATTGGCAATTCTAAATTGTCCCTAGTGTGTGCTTGGTGTGTGGGTGTGTGTGTGCCCTGCGGTGGGCTGGCGCCCTAACCTTGTTTGTTCCCTGCCTTGCGCACTGTGTTGGCTGGGATTGTCTCCAGCAGACCCCCGTGATCCTGTGGTTAGGATATAGCAGGTTGGATAATGGATGGATGGATGTATAAGGTGAGGAATCCGGTTAAAGCAGAAATCCGGTTTCTTCAAAATCCTTCTGGAATTCTCTGTTGGCAAAACACTGTGATGTCATTAAACTGTGCAAAAACAGTGTTGAGGGTAACACTTTATAAGTAACAAGCCGTATTTGGTCAAATTACTTTTCAAAATAAGGAGAATTGTAACATAATATGTATTTTCTTGAAGTAAAAATATCTGCTGTAAGAGCCAATCTTGGAAAGTAATGCTTAAAGTTAAGTTAAATTCATATTAGTGTTTGCTTAGTCATAGTCATAGACAATGGTATAGGCTTTTACCCCCTTGTAAATTAATAAGAGATAGAACAGTACATGACATTTTAGAAACCAGGTTTCTGTGAATAATTGGGTCATTAAGACGCATGTAAGCGCACTGATGCTGCGATGAGAACAGACTATCCATCCCAACAAGCTCATTCCTTCTCATTGTCATACACACAAGCGACTAGGGGACAGTCAAACGGCCCAATCGCACGTGAAACCACAAGAAACGGGGATTCGGAATACGCCACTAATGCTCTCTTTTCCTTTACACTGACAGGAAAACAACAGAACAAAAAGCCTTACCGCAAGAAACAGCTTCGATGTCCCATGAAGAATACCGCCATATCACTCCATTAGTTCATCGCACCTCCAGCTTACTCCTGATGGGAAATGACCGTCCAAACCCAAATCCAGTCTCCAAACCCTGTCATTTCTGTCAGTCTGTGTTTTCTGTAAGCCATAAAAGGTCCAAGAAACCACACTCCGTGGTCAAATGTGAATTTCTTGTGCAACCTTTTGACTGTAAGAATTTAAACTGGAACCTACGGCCAGTATACGGGGAGGTTCCCCAACTTTTTACCTATCTTTTGTCTCTTGATTTATTACATCATAATTGGTACATTCAAGTTTCTCACCTCCCACTGCATGTTTCTGCTTCTTGCAATAGCTTACATTAAATTTTATCTGGCAAAAGTATTACGCAAGCATGTATGCTGTCCAACAGTGTTGAGGGTAACGCGTTAAAAGTAACAAGCCGTATTTAGTCAAATTACTTTTCAAAATCATGAGAATCTTCTTTTATAATACGCTACCATGGCTGTTTGCTTGTCTGTCCAGGATTTTAAATCACCTGCAGCTCGCAAACCGTTTGAATTATTGACCTGTAGTTTGGTACACATGTACTACGTGACCTCTACTGCCCGCTTTTGGAGTGATGCTTGACCTAAAAGGTCAAGGTACTCGCGCATGCGTGACAACATATACTACGCTGAAACTCTGCACTACAGCTTTATATTAAAAGCAAAGAGTTTTGGAATTATTACTCCTTTTATTTTTATTTTATTGTACAATCAACTCTCAGCAGCGGGCAGGAGGGAGGCTGTGCGGCGCATGCGTACGGGCACCGTTCTCATCCCTACCACCTTCGCTGTCACTTCTCCTACCTCTTCATATCTTAAATCATTGTACACATTGTGG
>JANRMT010062802.1:11531487-11546790 GCA_026402145.1 Polypterus bichir lapradei | reverse complement strand
GGTCATAACGGTTGATAACAGTCGACAACGTCCGCCATGTTGAACTTTCTTATTTATGGCCCCATCGTCACGAAATTTGGTAGGCGGCTCCCCTGCGCTAACCGAAACCAATGAACATACTTTTTTCGGTGGTATGACGCCACTGTCAGCTGCCATATTGAACTTTACAACGTCACTAATTCTCCAACTTCCCGTGTAGGTAGAAGGCTGAAATTTGGCAGGCTCATTCCTTACAGCTTACTTACAAAAGTTAAGTAGGTTTCATTTCGAAATTCTACACGTAACGGTCATAACGGTCGATAACGGTCGACAACGTCCGTCATGTTGAACTTTCTTATTTATGGCCCCATCTTCACGAAATTTGGTAGGCGGATTCCCTGCGCTAACTGAAACCGATGTACGTACTTATTTCGATGGTATGACGCCACTGTCGGCCACCATATTGAACTTTCCAACGTCACTAATTTTCCAACTACCCGTGTAGGTAGAAGGCTGACCCCATCTTTAAGAAATTTGGTAGGTGGCTTCCCTACGTTAACCAAAACTGAAGTACTTACTTATTTTGGTGGTATAACACCACTGTCAGCCGCCATATTGAATTTTCCAAACATCACTAATTTTCCAACTTCCCGTGTAGGTAGAAGGCTGAAATTTGGCAGGCTCATTCCTTACAGATTACTTACAAAAGTTAAGCAGGTTTCATTTTGAAATTCTACGCGTAACGGTCAAAAATGTCCGCCATGTTGAACTTTCTTATTCATGGCCCCATCTTCACGAAATTTGGTAGGCGGATTCCCTGCGCTAACTGAAACCGATGTACGTACTTATTTCGATGGTATGACTCCACTGTCGGCCACCATATTGAACTTTCCAATGTCACTAATTTTCCAACTACCCGTGTAGGTAGAAGGCTGACCCCATCTTCAAGAAATTTGGTTGGTGGCTTCCCTACGTTAACCAAAACCGATGTACGTACTGTGAACTCTGGCCCGGACACAGGCAGACGGACAACATAGTTCCACCACACACTGTTTATTTACAACAAATATATACAAGTTTTTTTTGCACTCACACACCCCAGTGCCTCCAGCACCGATTCCCCCAATGTCCAGGCCACACTCTTCTAGTGCCTTTCTCTTGGCCGCCTCCCGTTCTCTCTCCAGCTCTGTCCTCTTTCACCCGACATCCACTGTTGACTGGAGGGAGGCGGCCCCTCTTATGGGAACCCGGATGGACTCCAGCTGCTCCCCGGCAATTAATGTTAGCCACACCCCTGTGTGGCAGAAGTGCCGGCTGCGCACCCGGAAGCCGTCCGTGTAGCCCCTGTCGTCTTCCCCCCGGCACTTCCTGGTGTGGCGGAAGTGCCGGGCTCCCGGGATAAATGGGCACTGGGGCGTCGCCTGGCGGTGGCCACGGGTCCCTACAGGGCTGGGCTTCTAAGCCCCCTACCCGAGGCCTCCTGCATAACCAGGACGGACGCCCCCGCTCGGTCTGGAGGAGGCACACGCCCTCCTCTGGTCCTCCTAGGCGTCCCGGCCGGGCTCCAGCCCCGGCCGGGGACCACACGGGATAAACCGGCATCGTGGCGCCGCCTGGCGGTGGCCACGGGTCCCTACAGGGCTGGGCTTCCAAGCCCTTCACCCGCGGCTCCCAACAGAACCAGGACGGACGCCCCCTCGCGGTCTGGAGGAGGCACAAGCCCTCCTCACGTCCTCCTGGGCATCCCGGCAGGGCTCCAGCCGCGGCCGGGGACCACAGTACTTATTTCGGTGGTATGACGCCACTGTCAGCCGCCATATTGAATTTTCCAAACATCACTAATTCTCCAACTTCCCGTGTAGGTAGAAGGCTGAAATTTGGCAGGGTCATTCCTTACAGATTACTTACAAAAGTTAAGCAGGTTTCATTTCGAAATTCTACACGTAACGGTCATAACGGTCGATAACAGTCAACAACGTCCGCCATGTTGAACTTTCTTATTTATGGCCCCATCGTCACGAAATTTGGTAGGCGGATTCCCTTCGCTAACCGAAACCGACGTATGTACTTATTTCGATGGTATGACGCCACTGTCGGCCGCCATATTGAACTTTCCAACGTCACTAATTTTCACAATGTCCGCCATGTTGAACTTTCTTATTCATGGCCCCATCTTCACGAAATTTGGTAGGCGGCTCCCCTGCGCTAACCGAAACCAATGAACGTACTTTTTTCGGTGGTATGATGCCACTGTCAGCCGCCATATTGAACTTTACAACGTCACTAATTCTCCAACTTCCCGTGTAGGTTGAAGGCCGAAATTTGGCAGGCTCATTCCTTACAGCTTATTTACAAAAGTTAAGCAGGTTTCATTTCGAAATTCTACACGTAACGGTCATAACGGTCGATAACTGTCGACAACGTCCGCCATGTTGAACTTTCTTATTCATGGCCCCATCTTCATGAAATTTGGTAGGCGGATTCCCTGCGCTAACCAAAAACAATGTACGTACTTATTTCGATGGTGTGACGCCACTGTCAGCTGCCATATTGAACTTTCCAACGTCACTAATTCTCCAACTTCCCATGTAGGTAGAAGGCTGAAATTTGTTACTTATTTCGGTGATATGATGCCACTGTCGGCCGTCATATTGAACTTTCCAACGGTCTTTGTAACTTATGGGCCCATCTTCAAGAAATTTGGTACGCGGGTTCCCAACGCTAACTGAATCCTACTTACGTACATATATACGTCCATAGCCTGCAGCTCGGTCACCGTGTGAGGCGGCGTTGGGTCCCCCATCCCAACGCCTCCCACGTTGTTGGCTGCCTGCCTATATAAGGCCGTCTGTCGCTCCAGTCTCTACATTCCCTTCCTTGCTTCGCCACGGTATTCACGTCTCCCTGCTGATAACTACAGCCTTTTTATTTAATCCACGGCTTCTCCGCTGTTTTATTGTTCATTTATTGCGATTACAGTTATTGTGTAGGTATTTTAGACTTACTTTACATTGTTCAGGTACCCATTTCCTTTATCATTCCAACCGTACCACCATTAACATGTCTATCTAGGTGATCACCATCGATCAAAGAACTGTCACTTACCAAGTGGTTTCCATGCCCGGAGATGGCACCTACCTTTTCCATTCTCTGTGTTACATATTGCACGGCCATATCAGGCTCACTATTGATATTCGGAGGAACATTGTGTCTTATGTATTGAATGACTGGGACAGGTTCAAGATGTGGGCTGATGACGGTACAGGAGATAATTATACTACACAGGAGCACTAGAAGAGTGAAATGCTTAAGTGTACCGAAATGGCCAAATATTTTACACCTTTTGACAACCGCCAATGCCTCTTAAACATCTTAGATTCACAGGTGACGATTTCAGTAGTGGACACTTTGATGTTTAGAAATGTTTAAACTCTCAAAAGCTGGATGTGAAGTTATCGATGAAACCGGTTGTATAGTTACAACGCTTGACAGATGCCGAATGTCTCTTCAACACAAGTCCTACAAATACTGTCGTAACTGAAACAAACCATGAAACACAAACCGATTATGACAGCAGCAATCCAAGCTGTGAGATTTGAAACAAGATTACTGTTCACATGGCCAACTGTACTTTGCATGCTCAAGAGTAAGCTCAGCGCACAGCTACAGCTTGGTCATATTACAACTGGAGGGCCGAACTGACAATGTGGCATACAAAGAGATCCTTAACAAATAATTATTGGTATATTTTCCCTCAGTTTTAAAAAGGTTTAATTGTCTTCTTAATAAAAATTTTAAGGCAGTACTTCGCCGCTGCGAAGCGCGGGTATTTTGCTAGTATATATATATATATATATATGAGTATACTTCATACATAAATTATTTGTTGTTGTACCTTCCATAACTGAATAACCTTTATGACACAATAACAATTCAATACATTTATGGCCACTACAGTATTTGGATTTAATAATCTTCATGTGGGAAGAGGCTGACTCGCATAAATAAGCGAAGCCGAATAATGCAGTGAAGGAGCTTTTGAATTTAGCCGAGTGACAAATGACAACTGTCCGATTAACTGCGATTTTAGTTCCCTCTCCTTTCTCTTTCTCAGTTCACTTTTTGGAAGGAAGTCAATTTCGTAGTTTTTATGAACAGTTCGAAAATGCCTTTCCACATTTTCCTTCTTTGGAATAGCAATGATAGATTGACAGGTCAGACAAACGCACTTCGATTGTGACATTGTGAGAAAAAAAAATCCTCTTCCAATTCCACATCCAGCCCATATCCTCTCCAAACAATTTTTTTTTAAAAATCCCTTCTTTACTCGATATAAATTGGAAGGCTAACTAGATCATAGCCAGAGTTTTGCAGTAGCTCACGCGTTTGATCGAGCGTGTGGGATGACCAGTGTGTTAGAAGAAATCAGAGAATCTCAGACTGGCCGCCCTGTATGTCAATCAAGTGGCAAATGTCATAGGGAGGATATGATAGACTAACGTTTAAAAAAAAAATTTTTTTGAACGCAATGCGCTCTACCTGCACTACCTTTGAGATCTACTGGTCGATCGCGATCAAAGTATTGGGTACCCCTGATTTAAAGATTTGATGGCATGTGGGTAGAAGCCCTTGAATGGAATCTTAACAGTCTGAGTTTTTAGGCTGCCGAGTTGTCTGTCTGACTTCAGCAGTTTAAACAGTTTACTTCTGGGATGACTGGTATCTCTGAATACACTGAGAGACTTGACCAAGCACCGTCTGATGAAGATATCATGTATAACGGCTAGTGGAGTTGCAATGATGTGCTCAGCTAGGCACACTACCCTTGGTAGAGATTTCCACACATGGATTGTGCGGTTCCCATGCCAGGCAGTGACGCTCTCAGTGGCTCCAGAGTAAAAAGACTTTAGAATATCAGAGTGAAGCTTAAATGTCCTCATCTGCTAAGGTGGTAAGGTCTGAGTTTGGCTTTACCGATCACAGAGTCTGTATGTGTGGTCCATGTCAGATCCTCAGTAATATGAACCTGGAGATTCTTAAAACTGCTTACCCACTCTATAGGTGTACACTTGATGATGATGGGAGTGCAGCTCCTCTGTCTAGAACACCAGCCATTACTCAGTCATAATGTTCCACTAAAAGCCTTGCAGAATGGGCAGTGCCCGCTTTGTCTTACAGCCTGTTAATGCCCATTGAGGCATTCTTTGTGTGATTTTGGGTAATATAAAAGTAAATTGTTGCCGATACCAACTGTAAAGTATGGTAGTGGAAATGTTCTGTTTTGGGGCTGCCTTGCTGCATCACGGCCTGGGCAGCTCACCATCATGGAGTCCACTAGAAATTCTCCATTGCAGCAGAGGGTGTTTGGGGACAATGAAAGACCATCTGTCAGAAGATTGGAGCTCAACCGAAAGTTTACCTTGCACACATGGCAATGACCCTAAATCTACCAGTTAATCCAGCAAGGAATGACTGAAAAGAAAGAAAAGAACGGCTCTGCAATGGCCAAGAGACAGCCCGGATCTAAATCCTATCATGATGTCCTGGGGGGATTTGAAATGGGCTGTGAGCACAAGACACCCCTCAGAAATCACACAACTGAAAGAATTCTGCATGGAACTGTTAAAAAAACAATCTTAACGTCCATGTCAGAGACTGCTAGACAGTTAGAGGAAATGCCATCTTAAGGGGGCAATACCAGCTATTTTTGCCAAGGGTGGACTTTTTCCCACAGATGGAAATGTCTGTTCCTTTGCCATTAAAATGCCGCTGCTCGATTTTTAACTGGTACAAGCAAGCATGAGCACCTTACCCCAATCCTGACTTCCCTTCACTGGCTTCCAGTTCGTTTTCGATTGCATTTTAAGATCCTTGTATTTGTTTTGAAGTCCTTTAATGGCTGCGGTGGGTTGGCGCCCTGCCCAGGATTGGTTCCTGCCTTGTGCGCTGTGTTGGCTGGGATTGGCTCCAGCAGACCCCCGTGATCCTGTGTTCGGATTCAGCGGGTTGGAAAATGGATGGATGGATCCTTTAATGGTCGTGCCCCATTTTATCTGTCGGAACTGCTGCACCCTTATGTACCGTCTCGCTCTTTCAGGTCAGCAAACCAGATGCTTTTACGTGTTCCTAAGACACGATGCAAATTTTGAGTTTTTTCAGTCACAGCTCCAAAACTCTGGAACGATTTATCGTTGCACGTTTGGCAGGCTCCTTCGCTTGCTATCTTTAATCTTATTTAAAAACACACTTTTACTCCCTGGCTTTTAACCCAGTGTGAGATGTTGACCATCTGTGTATTTTTTTATTAGGAATTTCTTCAGTTCTTATGCGTTTCTGTTTCTTTTACCCTTTGGTTATTGTGTGCCTTGTATGTTGGGCTTTATTGTACAGTACTTTGGTCAGCCTTGATGTTGTTTTTAAAGTGCTTTATAAATAAATAAATAATTGTAAAGCAAAATTGTCACTGTTTTGCTTTTTCAGTTCCATCACCTTTTATCTGAAGATACCTATTAAATAAAGATCACATCCTGAGATGTCTAATGTGTTAAAAAAAAAAAAATCATGGGGTGCACATACTTTTTCACACAACCGCACAAGCATCACAAAAAACACAAACCAGACTGTATCACCAACTACTGTGCCACCAGACCACCCAAAAATTAAACGAGACTTCATTGACACTAGTAGTCACATGATGGTCTCAAAACTTTAGAAGATTCCATGTATCAGAGCAGGGGGAGAAATCACAATTTTTTTAATACTGCGTGAGTAACCAACAGAAGATTGAACTGCCTTCTTTCCTAAAAACACAAACAATGGAATTACACAGATTTTAAAAAGCCAGTCGGCAAAACAGCACGTTGCAGGAAAAAAAAAAACTGTGGTGCAATGTCTTTTAATGAAAGCCCCTCAATCAAAAGCCACCCACTGTTGCTTCTCTCTGTATGCAAATGTCCCGGCGCTTTAATCAGTTGTTCAGTGACGGCAATGCTAATGCAAACTAATTGCTTAATGCTGTGCTCTATGAAGTCAATTTAATACATTTATAGCGTTTTTCAAGTTTTTTTTCTTTTCTGTTGTGTTTGAAAGTGGGAAGATAATTAGAGTGGGTACACTTTGGGCTTTAAATGGAAAATTAATTTTTTTGCAATTAGGAATAAATTAAAAAGTACAGACTTATTCCTGGATGGCAAAGAAGGGAGATGAAAGAAGGAAATGTTTTCAAGCATGAAAGCCTTTGTAAGGTGGGCTCAAACCCTTTGGGTAGTGGCGGCGGAGGATTCGTTTAATCTTGACTGATTGTCCGCATGCACCCTACACATATCAAACCCTGAGCAGGCCATTGATTGAAGTCTTTTTGGTTTGATGTGTGTTTTACGTGAAGCTCTGAACAAAGATGCCCACCACTGGTACTGAAGCAGAGCCAGGGCCTCATAATGACACTGCTATTGTGGGCTGCATCAGGAGTGGGCAGGAGGAGGAGTATAGGAACCTAATCAAGGACTTTGTTAAATGGTGCGACTCAAACCACTCACACCAGAACACCAGCAAAACCAAGGAGCTGGTGGTGGATTTTAGGAGGACCAGGCCCCTCATGGACCCTGTGATCATCAGAGGTGACTGTGCAGAGGGTACAGACCTATAAATACCTGGGAGTGCAGCTGGATGATAAACTGGACTGGACTGCCAATACTGATGCTCTGTGCAAGAGAGGACCGAGCAGACTATACTTCCTTAGAAGGTTGGCGTCCTTCAACATCAATAAGATGCTGCAGATGTTCTACCAGATGGTTGTGGCGAGCGCCCTCTTCTACGCGGTGGTGTGCTGGGGAGGCAGCATAAAGAAGAGGGACGCCTCACACTTGGACAAACTGTTGAGGAAGGCAGGCTCTATTGTAGGCACGGAGCTGGACAGTTTGACATCCGTGGCAGAGCGACGGGCGCTGAGCAGGCTCCTGTCAATCATGGAGAATCCACTGAACAGGATCATCTCCAGACAGAGGAGCAGCTTCAGCGACAGACTGCTGTCACCGTCCTGCTCCTCTGACAGACTGAGGAGATTGTTCCTCCGCCACACTATGCGACTTTTCAATTACACCCGGGGGGCTAAAAACACTAACATTATTCAAAGTTATTGTTTGTTTTTACATGCATTTTTATTATTCTTTAATTTAATATTGTTTTTCGTATCAGTAAACTGCTGCTGGATTATGTGAATTTCCCCTTGGGATTAATAAAGTATCTATCTATCTATCTATCTATCTAATCTGCTTCAATGAGTGGTCTGCAGAGAGCATAAGGGGTAGACTTTAATCGGAATCGTGACCACTGCAAAACATAGTAAAGAAAATGGGCAAGAGGGAAATGTGGGAGCTTAGCAGTGGTTTGAGTATTGGCAACGTGGGCAGGTCAGAGGTATTCGTGTCTACAGGGCTGATGGGTCCACAGTGACTGCATGGTGGTTGTTACACAAGGCTTTAATGCTATCATGCTTACCTACATTGGAATGAAAATGTTAGTGCCGTTATCATTCCCATAACTGTACAGCTTGCCCCTGTTATGTAGCTAGCAGTGTTTCGTGTCTAAGATGGGTTGACATCTAAATTATCAACGTAGACCTCAGCGTTAACGTTTGCAGTGCACCATCTGTTGGAATGTATTTTGTAATAAATCTATACTAATAAAAGGCAAAGCCTTCACTGACTGACTGACTGACGGACTCATCACTAATTCTCCAACTTCCCGTGTAGGTAGAAGGCTGAAATTTGGCAGGCTCATTCCTTACAGCTTACTTACAAAAGTTTAGCAGGTTTCATTTAGAAATTCTACACGTAACGGTCATAACTGGAACCTACTTATGTACATATATACGGCCATAGACTGCAGCTCGGTCACCGTGTGTGGCAGAGTTGCGTCCCCCATCACCATGCCTCCCACATAGTTGGCTCCCTGACTATATTGCGTCCCCCATACCCACGCCTCCCACATAATTGAATGCCTGCCCATATAAGGCTGTCTGTCAGCAGCAACCAATAGACCCACTGCCGCTACGAGGCGTTTGTCATGCCTAAGACGAATACGATATTCACGAGATACGTGTTTAGTGAGAAGACGCAAGGTATAAACAAGACTTTTGATCACTTTGTAACAGAGTTAAAATTGCTGGTGAAGGACTGTGCTTATGCAAACGAAGATGAGATGGTCAGGGATAGAACAGTATTTGGCACAAACTCAGCAAAAGTGCGAGAGAAACTTTTAAATGCCGGGTCTGAGCTAACATTAAATAAAGCCGTGGACATCGCAAGATCGCACGAGATAGCACAAGCACAGCTGAGAACCTTCGATGCATGTACTCCGAGCGGCTCACGTGAACTGACTGTCAATGCAGTTTGTAGACATATCAATAGGAAAGCAAGGTGTAAAGCTTAAGTTTAAATTAAGTTCATAGACACGCTGCCGCTAAATATTCGCAGGCAAATCCACAACTTAATACCGGGAATGCCTGTTAAACATCTTAGATTCACGAGTAGCGATTTGGGTGGTGAACACTTCGATGAATGAAACCTGTTATCTTTACAACGGTTAACAAACACGGAATATAACTTGGAACACAACACATCATCCAAATACGAACCTGATTGAAAGAAATAATGATAATCAAATAATGATGACAGCAACACTCATAACAGTCACAAAACAATTACATTGACAATCATGTTACATTATTTTAAAATGTTTCCTTTTCTTTTTCATAACTTCTTTAACGCACTACTTCTCCGCTGCGAAGCGCGGGTATTTTGCTAGCGTAGTAATAAAATGCATTGCATTTGTCATTCTAGCAGATGTCAAACTCACTAACAATGTTTGTGATGCACCATCTGTTGGAATGACAAACGCAATGCTTTTTTATATGCCATTTGATATGGGATTTGTAAAAAGCAGCATTAATGTTTGTGATTCGCCATCTGTTGGCATGACAGAGGCATAGCATCCAGACAGACACACAGACACTTGCCTTTTTATTAAGGTGAACCCAGAGGATGCAGAAAGTCTTCAGACCCCTTTACTTTCTACATATTTTATTGTGTTGTAGGTTTAATTTTTTTCTGCTAACTTTCTCAGATTAAACAGTGAATAAACAGGTTCGTCTGGTACAAACTAAAACTGTTTTGGCTAAATGTGAGAATATTTCTCTAACTTTTGACAATTCTCTAATCTCTTCTTCCTCCCAGGTTAAGAGTTTTGGTGTCATTCTTGATAGTACCTTAAAATTTGATAATAATATCACTCGGTATGCATATTTCCATCTATGTAATATTAGCCGTTTATGCCCGTCTCTTACAGCTAACAGCACTGCTATTCTTGTGCATGCTCTGGTTGCATTTCACCTCGATTATTGTAATTCCCCTCTGGTCTTCCTCACAGACTCCTTCATAAACTCCAACAGGTTCAGAATGCTGCTGCTTGTATTCTTACCAGAACCCCTTCCATAAAACACGTTACTCCTGTCCCCCAGCAACTTCACTGGCTCCTTGTTAAACATCGTATTGATCTCAAGATTCCATTTTTTACTATCAAGACCCTCCATAATTTGTCACCTCCGTATCTCTCTGATCTTCTTCACATCTCCATTCCTTCTTGTATTGTTAGCTCTGTTGTGGTGTGAAATTTTGCATTCAAGTTGATAAATATTTTGTATGTCTTTATTTGTAACTTACACAAAGCAATGTAATATTAGTGTTACATTATTGATGAGAACAGCAATGGCTTGATGGATTAAGGACCACCCCCCGTTTTAGGAATGAGTCTCTTTGTAATTTTACGACAGGGTTGGGGTGAAGTGCCTCAAACAAGTTTGGCCAATATTTCTCTGCAGGACTCCCAGTCAACCACCACAGGAAAGCCAGGCTGCCTAACTGCCAAGCTTCACCTTAACACGCGGTTTGGAGGGCAGGTGTGACCCCATTGGTCTGAAGTATGACTGTTTGGCTGAATTGGCTTGTATCAGAAGCCTTTAAGTAGCATGATGCCCTATTGGCTGTAGGGGTTGGGCAGAAAATCTAAAAATTTGCTTGCTTTACCTCACTCACTCTCTCTCTCTTACCAAACTGATGAAAGACCATCTCACACATCATGAACTGAAAAGGACAACACAATGAAGAGCACAGCTCGGCAGCCATATTGAGACGAGCATGCGGCCTGTTCTGGAGAAAGGTGACCACAAATGAAGACTTAACTAGAGACATTTTAAGTATCGAACAAGTCTGTGTGCCGCCTGAAACTACACATCAACATTTATCAGATTGTATGGTTGCCAATATTCAATGTACTTTGCATATTGTTATTATTTATGAATATTATCAATAATGCATTGTCTTTTACTACACCTAATTGCCTGAGATCATAGATGTAGAAGGGAAGGTGGGGAGAAGTTATATCAAATCAAAATCTTTATTGTCATTGTAGCAATGAGACATTGTACAACGAAATTTTTACGTGCAATTTTCCAGTGCAGAAAAAATAAGATAAAAATAAAAACAAAACACAATTACTCAAGTTACAACTAAAATAAGGGAATAAAAGCATCCAAAATTGTCCATAACAGCAGAACAATGTTTTCCATTCATACATACATACATACATACATCTATATATATAATTCACTAAGGGCACGCAAGACACTGAGCACAAGCAAGACAGAGCCCCGCCTGCCAACTCTAACCCACCTACCGTGTCATGGGATACGCACGACAGATCCACGCACGCCAACTGTAACCGTCCTTTCGAATCCAGCATCGCTCTCGAGGCACGCAACAACTCACCAAACACAGCCTCAGTCGCTTTCGTCTGTGCAAAAATCCACATGCACCTCTGAGCCACGTTGACTTTACACCGCACGCAAGACAAAGAGCCACGATCGCCAACTCGCAGAGCCCCGCCTGCCAACTCTAACTAAGGGCAAGCAAGACAGAGAGCACACACAAGACAGAGAGCCCCGCCCACCAACTCTAAGACCATGGGATACGCACGCATTTAGTGTATACATGGATATAAATAATTGCATGTAAACGATTCGCCAAAATCTGTTGCATGTAAACGATATTGTTTTAAACGTTATTGTTTTTTCATCAGAAAACCCGGTTTCCACGTCTACCTGTATTAGTTTAAATGGCACTTTTACTACTCGCAATAGTGCGGACGCGCTAACTTATTTGTGTCGACTGGGCAACACAGTGAATGCGGCGTCTATCTATATATGTCTATGTTTTCGTAGCCTGCTACAGGAAGGTACTCTCTCGACCATTGGCATTGGTTTCGCTCCTTGCTATTTTCGTTATACTGCGATGGTGGTTTCCTAAGCCTTTGTTATACTGAATTCCTTTCTCACAGTTTTCCGTTCCTATTCTTACACCGCCGTATGCTACGGCGGGCTTCGGCTAGTACATTATATTGCACTTGTCCCTTATCTGATGTTAAATTAGAATGAAGGTGCACTCGGTCAGATTGACCACTTAGCAGCATTCAGCATGGTGATGGCTGAAGGATAGAAACTGTTTCTCAGTCTATTTGTCTTAGTCTTTATGGACCTGAAACGTCTGCCTGAAGGCAGGCTTTCAAACAATGCATGACCTGGGTGTGATGGGTCCTGAAGAATTTTCTTGACGTTTCTGAGACAACAGGAACTATGCAGTTCTTCTAGCTAGTGAGGGGAGAGGACAGCCTACTATCCGCTTGGCGACCATAATGACCCTGTGGAGCTCGTTTCTCTGTGCTACTGTGCAGCTGGAGAACAGCAGACCAGGATGCTCTCTGCTGTGCAGCAGTAAAAGGACACCAGCAGTTTCTCAGGGATGTTGTTCTTTCTATGCACCCTCAGGAAGTAGAGTCTTTTTTGGGTCTTCTTCACTACCTCAGCAGTGTGTGTTCCCCAGGTCAAGTCCTCCCTAATGGTGACTCCCAAGAAGCGGAGGTCTGAGACCCTCTCCACACAGTCCCCATTGATGATGAGTGGCTGGATGTTGTCTGCCTTCTTCCTGAAGTCCACGATGAGCTCCTAGGTCTTGGCTGTATTTAGGAGCAAGTTGTTATTCCTACACCACGTTGTCAGCCACTCCACTTCATCCCTGTAGGTGGACTCATCCCCCCCAGAGATGAGCCCTACTACTGTGGTATCATCAGCGAACTTAACAATGGTGTTACTGTAGTTGGCAGGAATGTAATTATGAGTGTTGAGGGTATAGAGCAAAGGGCTCAGCACTCAGCCCTGTGCGGAGCCAGTGCTGAGGCTGATGGGTGTGGAGAAGTAGGGGCCCACTCTAACCCTCTGAGTGTGATCACTCAGGAAGTCCTTGATCCAAAGGCAGGTGGAGTGTGGAAGTCCTATGTCTGAATGTTTGGTCACCAGTCTGTGGGGTAAGATGGTATTAAAGGCAGAGCTGAAGTCTATGAAGAGCAGCCATGCGTACCTCCCCTGCTACTCCAGATGGGACAGAACAGCATAGAGAACAGTGGCGTCCTCCATAGATCTGTTTATTCTATAGGCAAACTGGTGCGGATCAAGCATGGGAGGCATGAATGACATAATGTGGATCCTGACGAGCTTCTCAAAGCACTTCATAACCACAGGGGTCAGTGCAACTGGCCTGTAGTCATTAAGACTGGTGATGGTCTGTTTCTTGGCCACAGGCACTATGACAGAGGATTTCAGGCAGGATGGCACAGTGGACTGAGACAGAGACTGATTGAATATCCTGGTGAAGACACCAGCCAGCTGGTCTGCACAGTCTTTCAGCATGTGTCCTGAGATGCCGTCAGGTCTAGCTGCCTTTCATGGGTTGACGGCCCGCAGCGTGTGTCTCACCTCGTGTTCCCCCACTGTGAAGATGGTGCTGTTGTTGGTATCTGGATGGGGTCTGGCTGTTTCTGGTGGATCCACTTCAAACCAGGCAAAGTAGTGGTTCAGTTCCTCAGCCAGTAATAAAACACCTCCCACAGCTCCGGGACTGTTCCTGTAGTTGGTCATATGCTGGACACCCATCCACACTTGCCTGCTGTTGTTGCTATCCAGATTTTCCTCGATCTTCATTTTATAGTCTGACTTGGCCTCTCGGATGCCCCTTTATAGGTTGGCACTGGCTGTACTGTAGAGACCCTTGTCACCAGACCTGAAGACAGTGTTCCTCTGTTGCAACAGCCTCTGGACTTCCCTGGTCATCCAGGGCTTCTGATTGGGGAAGACCTGGATATGTTTATCCACTGTGACAATGTCTTATATGGTATAATATCTGATAAACAGTGGGAAGACTGGGAGATTTGAGGCATTCTGACAAAGGCTACATATTAATAATAAAAATGGGGAAAGGAGAGCAATACTGTATATTACTCTACCAAGACAAAACAAGCTCCTCGTCCTCCTGCTCTATCAATACCTTCTGCTCGCCTGACTATCATGAGGTTTAGAGCTTTCAGCTGAGTGGCCCCTCGCCTCTGGAAGAAGAAATTTGTAACAATGACTCTCTTATTACCTTTAAATCCCTCCTTAAAAAAACACAATTTTAAGCTCTGCTGATCCAATTTGATATCAATTTTAGGTGATATATTTTATTTCAATCTTGTATTAACACTGGTTTTATTGTAAGTATATTTTATATTGTGACTGTAGCTATTAAAAAGTGTTTTGTAAGGTGTCCTTGAGTGCCTTGAAAAGTGTAAATAAACCTAATATTAATAATAATTGATTTTAAATGCAGAAATTTCCTGTTTTTGCCTATCAATCTGCACTCCATAATCCACAATGACAAGGTGATACTTTTTCGGTCTCTCCACAGCGGACTGAAAGAGTTGTCCCATTTAGTTCCAGCTGCTTCTGAGCCAGATGTTGTGTGTCTGCACCAGTAATTACCCAGCACAAATATTCAAAATGAGATGGTTTATGGTACAAGGCCACAGCAATTCAGTTTGTAGATTTATTAAAAATCCAAAAGCAGGACTCTCTCACTTATAGAAGTATTCAGACACTCCATTCAGCACTTTGTAGAACTGGCCCAAGAGTTACATTTTTATGAAAGTCAGACCAGAGAATCTTTTTAATCAGGCTCTCAGGGTTCTTTAAATGCCATGACAAGGTATCTAGCTACTCCTGATTGATGGGGCACTGCCAAGATGGTGGTCCTTCTGACAGGTTCTCTCATCTCAGCAGAGGACCTCTGAAGCTTTGCTAGGTTGACCATTGGGTTCTTGGTCACCATCTTTACTAAGGCCTTTCTTGCCTGGTTAGTATCTATCTATCTATCTATCTATCTATCTATCTATCTATCTATCTAT
>JANRMT010062802.1:11493338-11522411 GCA_026402145.1 Polypterus bichir lapradei | reverse complement strand
CTATCTATCTATCTATCTATCTATCTATTATATAGTGCCTTTCACATATCTATCTATCTATCTATCTATCTATCTATCTATCTATCTATCTATCTATCTATTATATAGTGCCTTTCACATATCTATCTATCTATCTATTATATAGTGCCTTTCACATATCTATCTATCTATCTATCTATTATATAGTGCCTTTCACATATCTATCTATCTATCTATTATATAGTGCCTTTCACATATCTATCTATCTATCTATCTATTATATAGTGCCTTTCACATATCTATCTATCTATCTATTATATAGTGCCTTTCACATATCTATCTATCTATCTATTATATAGTGCCTTTCACATATCTATCTATGTATCTATCTATCTATCTATCTATCTATCTATTATATAGTGCCTTTCACATATCTATCTATGTATCTATCTATCTATCTATATGATCGTACTTGTGATCATCATCCTCAAAACAGCATAATACGACAATCCACATGCCTTTATCCAATGCAATACAATTTATTTTTGTAGAGACCAAAATCACACAAGAAGTGCCGCAATGGGCTTTAACAGTTCCTGCCTCTTGACAGGGCCCGGCCTTGACTCTCTAAGAAGACAAGAAAAAACTCCCAAAAAACCCCAGTAGGGAAAAAATGGAAGAAACCTTGTTAAAGGCAGTTCAAAAGAGAGACCCCTTTCCAGGTAGGTTGGACGTGCAGTGGGTGTCCAAAAGAAGGGGGGTCAATACAATACAATACAATACAATACAATACACAGAACAAATCCTCAATACAGTATACAAATAAAAATTTTAGAAATATGTAGCAGAATTTAACAGTAGATGATATCACAATGACCAATTTATGACCGATCCCCATTTTTTCAAATTTTTGTGAAATGGGGTACCTTTAACCTCTGGTATCACATGGTTGAACCACTGGGGGTCGGTTGATGTGGCCTACACAACTTTAGGTTTTTCTGTTAGTTTTTTGCTCCAACCTGCGAACGCTGCAATCAAGTCCCAGCCTCACTGGGTCACATGTTTTGGTCCTGCACCAAATTAACATCATTTTGGATCAAAATTTTTAATTACCTTTCAGACAGCGTTGTTGTCACAATCCCTCCTAACCCATTAACAGCTGTGTTTGGGGTTCTTCCAGATCGGTTTAAGGTGGAGAAGGACAAACAAACTGTGATTGCATTCACTACACTTCTGGCATGCAGACTTATTTTGCTTAATTGGAAGAATCCAAACTCTCCTCTTTTAAGTCAGTGGGAAACCGATGTTTTATACTATTTGAAATTGAAAAAAATCAAATATCAGTTACAGCAGGGGTGGGCAGATTCAGTCCTGGAGGGCCGCAGTGGCTGCAGGTTTTTGCTCCAACCCAATTGCTTAATAAGAAGCACTTATTGCTCAAGGTAACACTTGTGCTTCACTTTAGTTGTCTCGCTTGTTACGATTCTGAACCCTTATTGCTTGTTTTAGTCTTAAACAGCTGTTCTCTTGGTTTTTAATGGCTTTTTATTAGCAATAAGATTCAAATGACAAAAGTAAGCAGCTTTTCTCCATTTAGCTTGTTACCATTTACACCCGTGTGTTTTTATCATGCACTATTGGCTTTAATTAAATACTTGGAAGGAAAGTGAAGAGAAAAAAGTGAAAGATTGAGTATTACTCCATTTTAGCCTTCAAATCATGTAGATGATATCCTTACAAAGGGGAAGAACATCTAGGATATGAGAATGGCCTGATATGGCAGAGTTAAAGCACTAACAAGCCATCAAATTAAATTATTGACACGGATTGTTTTCTAATTAAGCAACTGGGTTGGAGCAAAAACCTGCAGCCTCTGCGGCCCTCCAGGACTGAATTTGCCCACCCCTGAGTTAGAGGATCTGTGCAGAAATTTTTCAAAACCTTCCAGGATCTAATCTATACTAATAAAAGGCAAAGCCCTCACTCACTCACTCACTCACTCACTGACTCATCACTAATTCTCCAACTTGCCGTGTAAGTAGAAGGCTGAAATTTGGCAGGCTTATTCCTTACAGCTCACTTACAAAAGTTTAGCAGGTTTCATTTCGAAATTCTACGCGTAACGGTCATAGCGGTCGACAACGTCCGCCATGTTGAACTTTCTTATTCATGGACCCATCTTCACGAAATTTGGTAGGCGGCTTCCCTGTGCTAACCGAAACCAATGTACGTGTACTTATTTCGGTGGTATGATGCCACTGTCAGCCGCCATATTGAACTTTCCAACGTCACTAATTCCCCAATTTCCCGTGTAGGTAGAAGGCTGAAATTTGGCAGGCTCATTCCTTACAGCTTACTTACAAAAGTTGGGCAGGTTTCAATTCGAAATTCTACGCGTAACGGTCATAACTGGAACCTACTTATGTACATATATATGGCCATAGACTGCAGCTCGGTCGCCGTGTAAGGCGGAGTTGCGTCCCATGTAGTTGAGTGCCTGCCCATATAAGGCCGTCCGTCAGCGGCAATCCAGTAGACACGCTGCCGCTAAATATTCGCGGGTGAAGGACTGTGCTTATGCAAACGAAGATGAGATGGTCAGGGATAGACTAGTGTTTGGCACAAACTCAGCGAAAATGAGAGAGAAACTTAAGTGCCGGGTCTTAGCTAACATTAAATAAAGCAGTGGACATGGTAAGATTGCACAAGCACAGGTGAGAACCTTCGATGCATGTACTCCGAGCGGATCACGTGAACTGACTGTGAACGCAGCACGCAGACAACAAGCAAGAGCAAAGAGCGCTGAACAAAAAACGCATTACACAAATGAGAAGGCAGCAAAAGAATATGAAGCGAGTGACGCATACAAGCATATTCATAAGTGCAGCTACTGCGGAAACAAAGCACACAGTGTAAACCTAAAGTTTAAATTAAGTTCATAGACAGGCTGCCGCTGGCGTTTCTCATGCCTACGACGAATACGATATTCGTGAGATACAAGTTTAATGAGAAGACGCAGGGTATAAACGAGACTTTTGATCACTTTGTAACAAAGTTAAAATTGCTGTAACGGAATTAAAATTGCTTCTTTAACGCACTACTTCTCCGCTGCGAAGTGCGGATATTTTGCTAGTCAATAATATTTTAGAATAAGCTCTTAAAAGCACGGAGGAAGCAGTTATCTCCTCATTTCTTTTTCTTCTCCATTCATCTCTATTGGTCTATTAAACTCATCAATGTAGGTATGTTGACAAGCCTTAAGTTTTACCCCGTTGGCTATGCTCTCTCTCTCAGGGGTGGGGGTCGACTTGTTCTCAATCTCAATCCTATTTTTTGTAAAAATTGATCAATTTATATGGAATGATTACAATAAAATTATTTAAAAAAAAAATGACTAAAGACTCCCATTGATGTACTCTTAATATCATAAGGGTTCAAATTTCCTACTCAAAATACAGTGGGATGCAAAAGTTTGGGCAACCTTGTTAATAGTCATTATTTTCCTGTATAAATCGTTGGTTGTTACAATAAAAAATGTCAGTTAAATATATCATATAGGAAACACACACAGTGATATTTGAGAAGTGAAATGAAGTTTATTGGATTTACAGAAAGTGTGCAATAATTGTTCAAACAAAATCAGGCAGGTGCATAAATTTGGGCACCACAAAAAAGAAATGAAATTGATATTTAGTAGATCCGCCTTTTGCAGAAATTACTGCCTCTAAACGCTTCCTGTAGGTTCCAACGAGAGTCTGGATTGTGGTTGAAGGTATTTTGGACCATTCCTCTTTACAAAACATCTCCAGTTCATTCAGGTTTGATGGCTTCCGAGCATGGACAGCTCTCTTTAACTCACACCACAGATTTTCAATTATATTCAGGTCTGGGGACTGAGATGGCCATTCCAGAACGTTGTACTTGTTCCTCTGCATGAATGCCTTAGTGGATTTTGAGCAGTGTTTCGGGTCGTTGTCTTGTTGAAAGATCCAGCCCCGGCGCAGCTTCAGCTTTGTCACTGATTCCTGGACATTGGTCTCCAGAATCTGCTGATACTGAGTGGAATCCATGCGTCCCTCAACTTTGACAAGATTCCCAGTCCCTGCACTGGCCAAACAGCCCCACAGCATGATGGAATCACCACCATATTTGACTGTAGGTAGCAGGTGTTTTTCTTGGAATGCTGTGTTCTTTTTCCTCCATGCATAACGCCCCTTGTTATGCCCAAATAACTCAATTTTAGTTTCATCAGTCCACAGCACCTTATTCCAAAATGAAGCTGGCTTGTCCAAATGTGCTTGAGCAGACCTCAAGCGGCTCTGTTTGTGCTGTGGGCGGAGAAAAGGCTTCCTCTGCATCACTCTCGCATACAGCATCTCCTTGTGTAAAGTGCGCCGAATGGTTGAACGATGCACAGTGACTCCATCTGCTGCAAGATGATGTTGTAGGTCTTTGGTGCTGGTCTGTGGGTTGACTCTGACTGTTCTCACCATTCGTCGCTTCTGTCTATCCGAAATCTTTCTTGGTCTGCCACTTGGAGCCTTAACTTGAACTGAGCCTGTGGTCTTCCATTTCCTCAATATGTTCCTAACTGTGGAAACAGACAGCTTAAATCTCTGGGACAGCTTTCTGTATCCTTCCCCTGAACCATGATGGTGAACAATCTTTGCCTTCAGGTCATTTGAGAGTTGTTTTGTGACCCCCATGTTGCTACTCTTCAGAGAAAATTAAAGGAGGAGGGAAACTTACAATTGACCCCCTTAAATACTCTCTCATTATAGGATTCACCTGTGTATGTAGGTCAGGGGTCACTGAGCTTACCAAGCCAATTTGAGTTCCAATAATTAGTTCTAAAAGTTTTGGAATCAATAAAATGACAACGGTGCCCAAATTTATGCACCTGCCTGATTTTGTTTGAACAATTATTGCACACTTTCTGTAAATCCAATAAACTTCATTTCACTTCTCAAATATCACTGTGTGTGTCTCCTATATGATATATTTAACTGACATTTTTTATCGTAACAACCAACGATTTATACAGGAAAATAATGACTATTAACAAGGTTGCCCAAACTTTTGCATCCCACTGTATGTTCCAAAAATAGCCTAATTGGGTTTTCGGGACTAGAAAGCCAAAAGTAGAAGGGAATCCATACAGTTAGACGTCTTGTATAACTAGACATCAAGACGAGTGAAATGGCATATCACGTGTGGCATTTTTCTTGTCCTGGTGAGTCAGGAGGCGCTGGACAAAAAAAATAAAAAATAAAAAACCGAAGCGATACCAAAGCATTCAGGAGTAATTCTTATGAACAGAACAATCACAGGATTCATTTCCTGTCAACAAGTAAAGAGATTTTGTTGAGCCGACAGCCGTGTGTTGTGGTTGCTCTGGTATTGCGTGCTACGATGATCACTTGCCAGTTATGATGACAGTTTACATAGGAAACCAAAAGGAAACTCTGAGCTCAATGGTGCTTGCAGTGTGCATATCCTTAACCAGAATAAGGTGGTTGCTAGGAAACAACAGGAGAGGGTTATGCAGATGGTGTAATAATATTATGATAAAAATATGTACTTAGGAAAAAAAAATAATACTTTACAAGTCAACTGTATGTACTACAGGTTAGATATACTATAGTTAAAATCTCAGAAACTGGTCTGTTAGCCTGAGGGAATACAGGTAAGCTGAGATGAATGGCACGGCCATTAATAGCCTGGCATTGCCTGTAATGGAAGGGGTGGTTAAATGCATGTCCCCCTTTTCACCTCCAGAAGGAAAGGAGAGCATCGGCCGGAATGGGGGCTGAACGTGCCTCACTGGAAACTAAAAAACTCCCACTCATGCAAGAGGTGTGCCAAGGACAGTTAGAATTGGATAAGCAAGGCCTGAAAAGGGCATGCTCTCTCGCTCTCTCTGTCTCTTGCCATTTTCCATTCATGGATGAGACCAAGTCATCACTGCATCCATTCAACGGTTAGTGGGAGCAAACACTGAGCTGAATCAGAGACTATTCAACATATAAAAGACAAGACAGCCACCTAAGAGTAAGCATGTGGATGCAAGATGAACTGCTGCTTACAGTAGCCTGTAGTGGTATTTTTGTCATACTCATTTTACTTTATTATTTTGGGCCTGTTACCTATAATCCTTATATATAATTTAAAACTATCCGTATGTATGATGTTCGCGTTGTCAGGGATGCCAGGGGCGACAACCCGGCCGGGACGCCATGAAGGACCAGAAGAGGGTGTGCGCCCACCTTGGACCACGTGGGGGCCGCCACCCTGGTGGTTTTGGGGGCCACGGGTAGAGGGCTTGGAAGCCCAACCCTGTAGGGGCCCGTGGTCACCGCCTGGGGGCACCCCGAGGCCTTGGAAACCCTGGACCTCAGTACTTCCACCACACCAGGAAGTGCTGGGGGGGGAGAGAAGCAGGGACACCCAGAGTGCTTCCGGGAGTACAGCCGGCACTTCCGCCACACGGGGGCGTGTCGGTGGAAGATTGCCGGGAAGCACCTGGAGCACATCAGGGTGTGGATAAAAGGGGCCGCCTCCCTTCATTCAAGGCTGGAGTCGGGTGGAAGTAGGACGAAGCAGGAGAAGCAAGAGTGGAGGCGGCCTGAAGAAAGGCATTGTATGTGTGGCCAGGACTTTGGGGGTTTGTGTGCACCTTTTGAATTGTAAATAGTTGTGAATAAACGTGTGGTGGTGGAAAAACAACATGTCTGCCTGTCTGTGCCCGGGTTTCATTCACAGCGTCAATACCTCGACTCAATACAAGTTAGAACCATGCAATGGGACTCTGCCTCTGTAGTTAGAACATAACGTGGCACACGCGGGCGCAGTATTGCATGATTGGCTAAGAATGTTCGAATGCTTCAGTTTCACCGCTGGACGGCCGAGTATAGTAAGTCGGTGTTGGTTCGAGCAGATAACGGTAAGTTTTGTTGGTTTTTGGAATGTTGCTTTGGTGGGGTGTACTATCCAGGATTAACATCGTCGACTGACTTAAACCCTTCGACAGCTCCGGAACCGTAAGTAATTTAGAACGTATCACCATTTGCTTGGTACGTCGAAATCTATCTTTGGGCAGTTCGGTTTTGGCATCCGTCCTTCTGACATCTATTGGCAAACTGAGTAATGACGGCTGGGTATTAAAAACGGTCACTGTTTAAATTTTAGCCGATCTCAGATCTAAAATGACCACGGCAACATAATTATTACTCCGACTCTGATTAGAGTCGTAAAATACGGTTTGTTCTGAAAATTTGTTTGCCGGAAAAAATCAAATGAGGTGCGCCGAAGATCCGAGTTCATGTCTCGCAGCTCCATTTAAACTGGAAGATCTTCATTACATCGGCCGTAAAGGTCAAGGCACAAATCAGTGCCATGATAACAACATCATTTCAAAGACTGAAAAAAACAAATAATTCTTTGCAGAGAAAGTATGGATTTTACAAACATAGTAGTATGTGCAAATGTGCAACTTTCTCTCCTGCCTGCTCTGGTACTTTAATCACCTGGCCTTAAAAATGTAAAACAAATGGGATGTATAGATAGACAACAACTGTCAGCCCCAACAGTGTGCTAAAAGTATAGCATTTGGTGCATTCGGTTAAGGTCTATGTAAAAAAGAGATTAAAGGGAAAGAGGACCACCCTAGGACCCTACCAATGAAGAAACACATTGGTGTTCTCTGTACTGAATTTTCTAGTGGAAAAAAATAGGAGTAACATGACATTTTTTCATCGGCTTTGTGATTTTGTTTGCTGATGTCCAGTGTTGGTCACCATTGACTTCTATCTATTAGATGCTTTGTTATGTTTGAATGCATGAAAATTTGAGATTAAAAATTGTTCTCGCCCATCACTGAAAATGACATTCGAAAGTGAAACATAAAAAAATCCCTTATCAGTGGAGAATTCCTTCATAGTGACTATGTCAAAAACAAAAATAAATAAATCTATCATAAAAGAAAATCTTGTGACAAGACAAGACTATTGCCAAGAGATTTTTTCAAGTCCCGCCCTCCTATCCACTATTTCCAGTTCACTGCCCACGTCCACAGTCCTCTCACCTCTCATTCGTGTGAATGCTTTTGTCAGACTCAGTTCCTGCGCTCTCAGCTCTTACACATTTTTACGTCTTCCTCACGTTAAGTTCCCAATAAAAGAAGACGTATTATGTCCAAATCTTATTGAAGAATTTCATCCCAGAAGAAATGAGTACATGGGCAATCCTAGCACCAAGAAACGATAAAGTCAAACAAATTAACGCAAAAATTGTGGATCGGTTACACGGCAAATTGGTTAAATAAGTATCAATAGACTGAAACAGTTGATGGTGATGGTGTGGAAGCTGAAAAAATCAACTTACAATATCACATAGAATATCTACAACCGTTAACACCGTCTGGTCTTCCACCGGTCAAATTACTGTTGAAAGAACGTATCGCAATGTTATTGAGTAATTTATGTCTGAATGATGGGCTATGCACTAGGACAAGATTAATTGTATTCAAAATTGGTCAAACTATTCTGACATGTAAAATATGAACAGACGACAAGAAAGGTCATGTAGTACATCTTCAGGGGATAACATGAGACACCAAAGGAGATCTTGACATGCCATTTGTATTAAAATGTTTACAGTTTCCTGTTAGAATAGCTTTTACTATGACAATTAACAAATCACAGGGACACACATTCGAAAAAGTCGGTTTATTTATTAGAGAGAAAGAACCGAAATTCACTAATGGGTATATGCTGCGTTGTCACAATGTAAGTCCAAACACGGAAACAAAATTCAATGCAATATTGACGAAAAGTTAATTCCAAATATTGTTTTTACTGAAATTTTGCAGTAAAAGTGTAAGCTTAAAAAGTATTTGCGTGTTAATTTCAAAGCCAAACAGAACGAAAACGTATAACGCAACGAATACTTCGAACGCAACGTGAAACATAATTTTCTTTTAATTTATTATGTTTTTCTATTTATTACTATTGTTAATTACTCACTGTAATGTAAAATAGTTAGGTCTATTATGCATACTGTGAGATATGGCTGGCCATTCATCCCGGCCAATACCCCCAGGCCGCCAGATGGAGCCCTCCTTGCAGCATAGAGGTGCCCCGAATGCCAGCAGGGAATTATGGACAGTGGAGTCATAATACACAGCCCTGCTGGATACCATGGAGGCCGCCAGGAGTCTCTGCAGGGAGGCCCAGGGATTTATATTTTCCGTACAGCCCGGAAGTGTTTCCAAGTCATGGGAATGGAAGAAATGATATACTTCTGGGCTGAAGAAAAAAAGAGAACTTTTACCTGACCTGGAAGTGCTGGATAATCACATGGACTGAGGGCTCAGAAGCACTTCCGGGTCGAGGACTATAAAGGACTGTGGGAGATCCCAGACGGATGAGCTGAGTTGGGAGGCAGGGTGGCTAAGCATCTGGGAGTTTGGAGGATTGTTTGTTGTGATTGTTATTGATTTGATTTATATAAGAATTGTGGTGAGGAGTGTGCTTTGTGCACTTTATTATTATAATAAATAATTATTGAACTTTTTATCTGGTGTCTGACTTGGTATCTGAGGGTTCAAGGGAGCGAGAAAGCCCTAAACTGTCACGATACGTAACAATTCCCATGAAAATAACAATCTGTTTAAATTGTATATCCGCTTCCCTCTACGCGAGCGGCAGAGCCGTGAAGTGACTAGTGCATAGCGCCCGCCCGGGGGTTGGCGAGCAAAACGAGCTGGGGGCAGAGCACCCTAGTAAATAAATAAATAAATAAATAAACAAAATAAAAAGCAAATATGTATGAGCATTCCTTATCCAGGCTAGTCTCAGGACTTTTCTGTGTTCCTTTCGATTAATGTTTTAGTTGGGGTTTACGTTTAGACAATTTGACTTTTTTGGTTTTCACTTTAAAGTTAGCTCTTTGACCACAACTCCTTTATTAAGCTCTTATCTCCTGTTTTTTGCTATCAGTCAAAAAAACAAAAGTAAAAACATCTGAGCACCTGCTTCTCCGCAGGTAATCGTTACCAAAGGAAGATAATTAACAAACGCGAAACATTTAACAAAGACACAACCAAAAATAGATAATTGAAGAAAATAAAAAAGGGAGCAAAATCAAAAATGAATACAAAAACAAAAGTTTTTTTCCATTCTGGATTCCTGACACATAAATGTTTAGTTACAACAACAAAAATGTATTTCTTGTATGGCTCAAAATCACACAAGGAGTTCCACAATGGCTTTAACAGACAGAGCTCGACTCGCTACTAAAACAAGAAAAAAACTCCACCCCAAAAGGAAAAAAAAAAATGCAGAGACCCCTTTCCAGGTAGTTCCAAGGTTTCTTTATTTAGTTATGATTACAGAAGAAGACATGTGTTTTATTTTGGTAGAGTAATATATATATTGCTCTACTTTCCTCTATTGTATTATTAATATGTAGCCTTAGAATGCCTAATCACACAGACTTACCACTGTTTATAACTTATCCCCACCTTCCCTTCTATATCTATAACCTCAGGCAATTAGATGTAGTAAAAAGACAAGCAGGAGTTAAGTTACACATAAAATAATGTATTACTGATAATATTCATAAATAATAACAAAATGCAAAGTACATTTGAATATTGGCAACCATACAACCTGATTAAATGGTGATGTGTAGTTTCAGGTGGCACACAGACTTGTAGTTACTTAAAATGTCTCGAGTTAAGGCATCATTGGTGCTCAGCTTTCTTCAGAACAGGCCTCAAGCCTGTCTCAATATGGCTGAAGCTGTGCTCTTCATTGTGCTGTTCTTGTCAGTTCATGGTGTGATGGTCTTCATCAGTTGTTAACAAGAGAAAGATACTTCTACATCATCACAGGTTAGCAAGAGAGATGCTTCTTTCATCATATGTTGGTTAGTAAGAGAGAGAGAATGTGGTTGGGCAACCAAATTTATAGTTTTTCGGTCCAACCCCTACAGCCAATAGGACATCATGGTACTTAAAGGCCTCTGAGACAAGCCAATTCCAAACAGCCATATCTCAGACCAATGGGGGGAAAATAGTACATCTTAACACCTGCAACCCCCCCCCCAAGACCATATGTTAAGCTAACCTGGCTTTGTGTGGGGGATGAGAGAAAGACTTTAGCAAAGAAACACTCGCCAAACTGGTTTAAGACACATCCCCAAATCCTGTCGTAAAATTACAAAGAGACGGTCGTCGTTGGGGGCAAACATGAATGCCTCTCACCAAAGTAACACTAAATTACAAACCGGATTCCAAAAAAGTTGGGACACTAAACAAATTGTGAATAAAAACTGAATGCAATGATGTGGAGATGGCAAATGTCAATATTTTATTTGTAATAGAACGTAGATGACAGATCAAACGTTTAATCCGAGTAAATGTATCATTTTAAAGGAAAAATATGTTAATTCAAAATTTCACGGTGTCAACAAATCCCAAAAAAGTTGGGACAAGTAGCAATAAGAGGCTGGAAAAAGTACATTTGAGCATAACGAAGAGCTGGAAGACCAATAAACACTAATTAGGTCAATTGGCAACATGATTGGGTATAAAAAGAGCTTCTCAGAGTGGCAGTGTCTCTCAGAAGCCAAGATGGGTAGAGGATCACCAATTCCCACAATGTTGCGCAGAAAGATAGTGGAGCAATATCAGAAAGGTGTTACCCAGCGAAAAATTGCAAAGACTTTGCATCTATCATCATCAACTGTGCATAACATCATCCGAAGATTCAGAGAATCTGGAACAATCTCTGTGCGTAAGGGTCAAGGCCGTAAAACCATACTGGATGCCCGTGATCTCCGGGCCCTTAAACGACACTGCACCACAAACAGGAATGCTACTGTAAAGGAAATCACAGAATGGGCTCAGGAATACTTCCAGAAACCATTGTCAGTGAACACAATCCACCGTGCCATCCGCCGTTGCCAGCTGAAACTCTACAGTGCAAAGAAGAAGCCATTTCTAAGCAAGATCCACAAGCTCAGGCGTTGTCACTGGGCCAGGGATCATTTAAAATGGAGTGTGGCAAAATGGAAGACTGTTCTGTGGTCAGACGAGTCACGATTCGAAGTTCTTTTTGGAAATCTGGGACGCCATGTCATCCGGACCAAAGAGGACAAGGACAACCCAAGTTGTTATCAACGCTCAGTTCAGAAGCCTGCATCTCTGATGGTATGGGGTTGCATGAGTGCGTGTGGCATGGGCAGCTTGCATGTCTGGAAAGGCACCATCAATGCAGAAAAATATATTCAGGTTCTAGAACAACATATGCTCCCATCCAGATGTCATCTCTTTCAGGGAAGACCCTGCATTTTTCAACAAGATAATGCCAGACCACATTCTGCATCAATCACAACATCATGGCTGCGTAGGAGAAGGATCCGGGTACTGAAATGGCCAGTCTGCAGTCCAGATCTTTCACCTATAGAGAACATTTGGCGCATCATAAAGAGGAAGGTGCGACAAAGAAGGCCCAAGACGATTGAACAGTTAGAGGCCTGTATTAGACAAGAATGGGAGAGCATTCCTATTTCTAAACTTGAGAAACTGGTCTCCTCGGTCCCCAGACGTCTGTTGAGTGTTGTAAGAAGAAGGGGAGATGCCACACAGTGGTGAAAATGGCCTTGTCCCAACTTTTTTGGGATTTGTTGACACAATGAAATTCTGAATCAACATATTTTTCCCTTAAAATGAAACATTTTCTCAGTTTAAACTTTTGCTCCGTGATTTATGTTCTATTCTGAATAAAACATTAGAAGTTGGCACCTCCACATCATTGCATTCAGTTTTTATTCACGATTTGTATAGTGTCCCAACTTTTTTGGAATCCGGTTTGTACATTGGTTCACCTAAATTACAAATAAAGACATACAAAACATTTATCAAGTTATATGCAAAATCTTACATCACAACAACATGAAATTTGCTTTTTCAGTTGCATCTAATAACAAGACAGAAAGAAATAGAACAAAACAAACAGAGACAAGACAGGTTAAGGTAAGGCAGTATGATAGACAAAAATGGTTACAGGATACTTACCAAAAGTTCATCACTTTTAAAGCACAGAGGAAGCAATTATCTCCTCATTTCTTTTTCTTCTTCATTCATCTCTATTGGTCTATTAAACTCCTCAATTTAGGTATATTTAAAAGCCTTAAGTTTTACCCCGTTGGCTATGCTCTCTCTCTCAGGGGTGGGGATCGACTTGTTTTTCAATCTCAATCCTATAGTAAGACGATAGACAAAAATGGTTACAGGATACATAACAAAACTTCATCACTTTCCCTGATATTCCTTATTTATGGCACTAGGAAGAAAAGAATTTCTCGAGTGATTTATGTTTTCAAAGAGACTCTCCTTCCTAGTTTACTGAAGTTAAGTTCCACTTGTAATGGATGTCTGTCGTCAATTGGGTTGATTTCCAGTTTCTTTAGCATTGTCCTCTGGCACACACTTGCCAGATCAGCTCCAATAACTTTAGCCGCATGCTTACTAATCTGTTGGAGCAGGCCCGCACCTAGGGGGGGGGGGACAACCATGACACTTGTCACGGGGCTGCCCTTTTTCGAGTTTTTTTTTTTTCCGAAAGGTCCTTTATTATCAAGAAGGGGCGCGTCAACGTCATACAGCGGTCGCCGGTGGGTACGATCTCGGATCTAGCTGCTTTGAGTTTGAACTCTATTTCCGTCATCCGTCGAACCGTGGGAAAATGCAAGTCCGAGAGCTTCAGTGGCATTCTCATAAAGGCTGTCCCGTGTCTGTCATCAAGATAACATACGCAAGTCGGAATGAGTGCTGGTGACGGTGCGGCAATGTTTATGTTTAGTCTCCACCTTTTGCCTTCACGAATCGCGGAAGTTATTCATTCAATGCTGCGACTTTCAAAGATTGTGGTAACAGTTGTCTTGATTTACTAAACTCGATAATTGAGCTTGGACTTGAAGGCATATATCCAGAACTATGCGTAGCGTTGAAGATATTTTATTGTCTCCCTGTCTCTGTGGCACATGGGGAAAGATCATTCAGCAAATTTGCAATTATAAATAATCATTTGCGGTCGACTATGACCCAGCAGAGGCTGAATGGTCTCGCAACGTTATCCATTGAACATGAACTTACGAATACCATAAGCTTTGATAAAGTCATTGATGATTTTTCAAATATTAAAATTAGAAAATGGTCAGCAAAGCTTTAAGGGATTATCCCACCAGCCAGTAACTGCTGATTACCATGATGTTTACACAATATGGAGAGATATTTCATATTCAGAATGAGTTTTTCAAAATAAACTATTCCTAGTTAACCACTGACTTTCAAAACCCTTCGTCAAAAACCAGGTTTTCGAAATTAAGTGGCGTTTTAAAATATACGCACATATTTGAAACACGAAAGGGGCCCGAACTCTGTCAGCTGCCTGGGGCCAGAATTTCCTAGGCGCGGGCCTGGTTGGAGCTTTTTTTTTAATTTTGGTTTATCAGACCACTAAACCAGGTAATGAAACTGAAAGAGATAACAGACTGCGATAAAAGGACAACATGAGGTCCTTGTCTACTTGAAATAGTTTGAAATTACGAAGAAGAAATAAGCACAGATTGCAAATTAGAGCAGGGGTCTCCAACACGTCCGGTAGCTCACAACCCCTTTCCAAGTAGCTCGCCAAAGGGTTAATGAATCCTACATAAATTTGAAAACTTGATTAGTCAAATAAGGGGTGGGCGATTTTTCCGAAAAATCATATCACGGTCCTTTTAACACAAAATCACGATCCACAATCTGAATTCCAATCTATCTTTTCAATGTGGCGTACACTTAAGAGAATATCCGGACTCAAACTCATCAAGACCTAAGTTACACTTTATTTTAAATATCAAACAAAGTTGAATTCAATTGTTCTCTCGTTTGCTGGCTAAGCGGATTTAAGGGAAACACCCTGAAGCTGGCATGTTGCATGTTTCTCTGATTCGCACAAATTAATCGGTACCGCAGTGAACTATGATACATAGTTGCAATAAGATGCTGCAGATGTTCTACCAGACGGTCGTGGCGAGCGCCCTCTTCTACGTGGTGGTGTGCTGGGGAGGCAGCATAAGGAAGAGCGACGCCTCATGCCTGGACAAACTGGTGAGGAAGGCAGGCTCTACTGTAGGCACAAAGCTGGACAGTTTGACATCCGTGGCAGAGCGACGGGCGCTGAGTAGGCTCCTGTCAATCATGGAGAATCCACTGCATCCACTGACCAGGATCATCTCCAGACAGAGGAGCAGCTTCAGCGACAGACTGCTGTCACCGTCCTGCTCCACTGACAGACTGAGAAGACCCCACACTATGCGACTCTTCAATTCCACCCTTAAACGCTAACATTTTATAAAGTTATTGTCTGTCTGTTATACCTTCATTGTTATCACTCTTTAATTTAATATTGTTTTTTATCAGTATGCTGCTCCTGGAGTATGTGGATTTCCCCTTGGAATTAATAAAGTATCTATCTATCTATCTATAGTGAAGTGAGAGAAGCCACAAAATCAACCAGAATGTTCAAGCAAATTATAGAAAAAAAACCCAATCTAAATCCGTTAAGTAGTTCTCTCGTCTGCGGTGGGCTGGCACACTGTCCGGGGTTTATTTCCTGCCTTGCACCCTGTGTTGGCTGGGATTGGCTCCAGCAGACCTCCGTGACCCTGTAGTTAGGATATAGAGGGTTGGATAATGGATGGATAGTTCTCTCGTGAAAAGCGGACAGACATACAGACAGACGAACGATGGATTTTATATATTATATATTAGTACACCTTCAAAATAATGTGCAGTTAAAGTCTCAACAGCATTCTCAGCATTTCTTGAGCTTAGTAGAGCCAGAGAACTAGAAGAATCTTCACCAAGCAGCTCTGAAAATGTCTGCTTTGTTTGGGTCTCCATACCTCTGTGAGTCTGACATGAATGTCATGAAATCAAAGTTCAGAACAAGACAGACAGACGAACATTTAAATGACTCCATAAGAGTGAACCGAAGGGGGCTCCTCTCCACCATATACCTCAGTGCCAGTCATCTGACAAACTAAAAAACACATCACACATGCAACTGGACCTGTGAATAAAGTGCCACAGTGACATGTGACAAAATGACAAATGAATAAGTCATATCTGTGGATTTGGAATTGCATTGTTCTGTTTTGACAGCATTCATGTTTTAATTCAATAGTGTGAGATACACTAGAAAATGCATACAGACATACAAAATGCACTTGCAGGTGAACTAAATATTTTTTTGTGATGTTTTAATGCAAAATGTGAGTTGTGGACACCAACATTTTGTAAATGTTCATGCAAAACAAGCTTATTCAGTTTGTTTGGGTTGAAATAAGCTGTGAGAACAAACGTTAGAAAACAGGAGTAGCTCTCGGCCATTTTCATTTTGTAAAAGTAGCTCTCAGGGGGGAAAAGGTTGGAGACCCCTGCTTTAGAGAATATTTCTCTTGTATTTGCATTCCAGTTAAGATCATTATCTAAGTTAGTTCCGAAGTATTTATATTCATTCACTATTTCTACCTCCTCCCCCAAAACAACAATGGGTGGACATACAGATTTCTGTCTCTTAAAATCAAATATTATTTCTTTGTCATTTTTACATTCAGAGTGAGAGTTTTTTTTATTACACTACTTTACTGTAGAGTCCACTTGATTTAGATATTTGCTTTCATCCTCCCCAGATACACGTCCTATGAGCATGGTGTCACCAGCATATTTGACAATGGAACATCGGTCATTGTTCTTTCTCAGGTCATTTGTGTACAGAGTAAATGGTAATGATGGTAAGACACACCACTGCGGCCTTCCTGTGTTTGAATGAATGACTTGAAAAAGCACCCTGTACCTTGACTGTCTGTGAATAAATTAAAAGAAAGCCCTGAATCCATAATGTGATAAATGGGTTTATATTCATACTATTCCGTTTCCCAGTCAGTATGTGAGGCTGGATGGTGTTGAACGCTGAAGACAAATCCAGAAATGCTGCTCTGATATATGAACCAAGTTGATCAAGAAAAGTGTAAATTTGATGTAAGAAAAGGTTGGGCGTGTAACGGATGTCACCTCAGGAATACAATACAGTAGTACAAACTACAAAGTGAAATGCAAGAATAGAGGATATCACTCGCTTAATACAGATACAGATTTGCTCAAAGATCCTGGACACCTCGGCCAATAAGCTCCCTCAACACTAATGGCCATTCCACAGCTGAATCAGTGCTAGGCTGGTCAATCTGATGAAAAGACCCTTCTACCTGATGATTCCATTACTCCTTTATCTGAGAGGCTGGCAAACAACCTGGCAGCACAGCAATGGCACCAAGTGCCACATGAGAACACCAAGAGAAGAAACTTTATAAATGTCATATTGTTATATTTTAGTACTAATGACTAACCACAGAAATTCAGCACGCATAGGTAATCAGCAGGTCTAGTCAGGGTGTGCTAAACTGAAGTTGGGACTCTTCAGTGTAGATTTAAAAGCTGAGACGGAAGGGTACCTCTTATAGTAGCAGACAGACCACAGCTTCAGGGTCGTGTAACTAATAACTCAACCTCCCACTGTTATTTTATTAATCCTTAGAATCCTAAGCAGATCTGCATCTTGAGATCTTACTGTGCGGTGTGGTTTAGATAGATAGATAGATAGATAGACAGATACTTTATTAATCCCAAGGGGACATTCACATAACCAGCAGCAGTATACTGATACAAAAAAAAATGAAATTAAAGAGTAATAAAAATGCATGTAAAAACAGATAATAACTTTGTATAATGTTAACGTTTACCCCCCCCGGGTGGAATTGAAGAGTCGCATAGTATGGGGGAGGAACGATCTCCTCAGTCTGTCAGTGGAGCAGGACGGTGACAAAAGTCTGTCACTGAAGCTGCTCCTCTGTCTGGAGATGATCCTGTTCAGTGGATGCAGTGGATTCTCCATGAGTGACAGGAGCCTGCTCAGCGCCCGTCACTCTGCCACGGATGTCAAACTGTCCAACTTTACTCCTACAATAGAGCCTGCCTTCTTAACAAGTTTGTCCATGCGTGAGGCATCTTTCATCTTTATGCTGCCTCCCCAGCACACCACCGCGTAGAAGAGGGCGCTCGCCACAACCGTCTGGTAGAACATCTGCAGCATCTTATTGCAGATGTTGAAGGACACCAACCTTCTAAGGAAGTATAGTTGGCTCTGACCTTTCTTACGCAGAGCTTCAATATTAGCAGTCCAGTCCAATTTGTCGTCCAGCTGCACTCCCAGGTATTTATAGGTCTGCACCCTCTGCACAGTCACCTCTGATGATCACGGGGTCCATGAAGGGCCTGGGCCTCCTAAAATCCACCACCAGTTTCTTGGTTTTGCTGATGTTCAGGTGTAAGTGGTTTGAGTCGCACCATTTAACAAAGTCTTTGATTAGGTTTCTATACTCCTCCTCTTCCTGCCCATTCCTGATGCAGCCCACAATAGCAGTGTCGTCAGCGAACATTTGCACATGGCAGGACTCCGAGTCGTATTGAAAGTCCGATGTATGTTGGCTGAACAAGACTGGAGAAAGTAGAGTCCCCTGCGGCTCTAGTGTGCTGCTGACCACAATGTCAGACCTGCAGTTCCCGAGACGCACATACTGAGGTCTGTCTGTAAGATAGTACACGATCCATTCCACCAGGTGTGAATCTACTCCCATCTCTGTTGTCCCTGAGGAGCAGAGGTTGGATGGTGTTGAAGGCGCTAGAGAAGTCCAAAAACATAATTCTTACAGCACCACTGCCTCTGTCCAAGTGGGAGAGGGATCGGTGTAGCATATAGATGATGGCATCCTCCGCACCCACCGTCTCCTGGTATGCGAACTGCAGAGGGTCGAGGGCGTGGCGGAGCTGTGGCCTCAGGTGGTGAAGCAGCAGCCGCTCCATGGTCTTCATCACATGTGACGTCAGAGCAACAGGCCGGAAATCATTCAGCTCACTAGCACGTGGTACCTTTGGGACTGGGGTGATACAAGATGTTTTCCAAAGCCTCGGGACTCTCCCCTGTTCCAGGCTCAGGTTGGAGATGCGCTGTAGAGGACTCCCCAGTTCCAGTGCACAGGCCTTCAGCAGTCGTGGCGATACTTCATCTGGACCTGCTGCTTTGCTGGCACGAAGTCTCCTCAGCTCTCTGCTCACCTGTGCTGCTGTAATTGTGGGTGGGGATGTCTCTCCTATGCTGGTATCCACAGAAGGATGGTTGGAGGATGAAGTACTCTGAGATAAGAGTGGGTTAGTGGGTTTGCACGTAATGATAAGTTTAGAGGAGTAAGCAGGACCTCAGCCTTTTAAGGCTTTATAGGTTGTGGAAACCAGGGGCACGTACAGCCGCCCCAACCCGACACAGATAGGCAGAGACACAGGTGCAACACACAAGACTCTTTATTTACAGTGGGAAGATGCATTTCTGTTGCTCCCCACAGCAGCGCAGTACAAATAAGCACTAGTACACAGGGCTGCTTCTTCTCACTTTGTCATCCGGCTCCACTCCTCCTCCTCCTCCTCCTCTTCCTCCTGGCAAGCTTCATCCCTCTTCCTCCTGACTTTCTGAATGGAGTGAGGCGGCCCCTTTTAAGCAGACCCTGGGAATGTGACAGGCGCCTCATTAATCAGGCCTGGAATCGCCTCCAGGTGTGGTGAAAGCCCCATGTAGGGCTCTCCAGCTCCCCCTGGCGGCCCTCATGGAACCCAACAGGGCTGTGCCACATTCCAACACCCAGCATGCCCTGCAGGAATCCATGGTGTATTAACCACCCAGGTTAAACTGTTGTCTGGCAGATGCTCTCTCTCCCGTTCCCTACATCCAGCTGGCGTCCCAGCCGAGCCACAATGTTAAAAGGAATTTTGAAATCTGCCCTAAACTTAACGAAGAGCCAGTGCAAAGAACTACAGTTATGTGCTCATATTTTCTTGTTCTTGCAGCAGCATATTGGATTAACTGGAGTCTGTATAAAGAACAATTTGAACAGCCAGTGAACACCACTTTGCAGTAGTCAATCCTACTAGAAATAAATGCATAAATTAATTTCTCAATGCCCTGTATATTTACAAAACACTTTAACCCTTAAACTGCTGGAACCGGCTATAGTTGGTTCCTAATACAATTTGCCAGCATGCTGGAGCCGAGCATATTCAGCAAAGTACAGGTGTCGGTCATAAAATTAGAATATCATGACAAAGTTGATTTATTTCAGTAATTCCATTCAAAAAGTGAAACTTGTATATTAGATTCATTCATTACACACAGACTGATGTATTTCAAATTTTTATTTCTTTTATTTTTGATGATTATAACTGACAACTAATGAAAGTCCCAAATTCAGTATCTCGGAAAATTAGAATATAAATTAAGACCAATGCAAAAAAAGGAATTTTAGAAATGTTGGCCAACTGAAAGGTCTGAACATGAAAAGTATGAGCATGTACAGCACTCAATATTTAGTTGGTGCTCCTTTGGCCTGGATTACTGCAGCAATGCGGCGTGGCATGGAGTCGATCAGTCTGTGGCACTGCTCAGGTGTTATGAGAGCCCATGTTGCTCTGATAGTGGCCTTCAGCTCTTCTGAATTGTTGGGTCTGGTGTATTGCATCTTCCTCTTCACAATACCCCATAGATTTTCTATGGGGTTAAGGTCAGGCGAGTTTGCTGGCCAATCAAGAACAGGGATACCATGGTCCTTAAACCAGGTACTGGTAGCTTTGGCACTGTGTGCTGGTGCCAGGTCCTGTTGGAAAATGAAATCTGCATCTCCATAAAGTTCGTCAGCAGCAGGAAGCATGAAGTGCTCTGAAACTTCCTGGTAGACGGCTGCGTTGACCTTGGACATCAGAAAACACAATGGACCAACACCAGCAGATGACATGGCACCCCAAACCATCACTGACTGTGGAAACTTTACACTGGACCTCAAGCAACGTGGATTCTGTGCCTCTCCTCTCTTCCTCCAGACTCTGGGACCTTGATTTCCAAAGGATATGCAAAATTTACTTTCATCAGAGAACATAACTTTGGACCACTCAGCAACAGTCCAGTCGAGACGCTTCTGACGCTGTCTCTTGTTCAAGAGTGGCTTGACACAAGGAATGCGACAGCTGAAGCCCATGTCTGGCATACGTCTGTGCGTGGTGGTTCTTGAAGCACTGACTCCAGCTGCAGTCCGCTCTTTGTGAATCTCCCCCACAGTTTTGTTTCACAATCCTCTCCAGGGTACAAGCGGTTATCCCTATTGCTTGTACACTTTTTTCTACCACATCTTGTCCTTCCCTTCGCCTCTCTATTAATGTGCTTGGACACAGAGCTCTGTGAACAGCCAGCCTCTTTAGCAATGACCTTTTGTGTCTTGCCCTCCTTGTGCAAGGTGTCAATGGTCGTCTTTTGGACAACATGTAGCGGGGCTACATAGTAATAATAGTGTTGTCTGTGTTCGTCTGTGTTCGATGGTTTCCATCGTCCCGTTTACTGTTTGTGTGTGTCAGTGAATGCCGTCCCCGTAAAGGGGGACAGATGATGGAAGGAGACCGCAGCCCCAAACCTGGAAAACACGGGTTTTCAATCAATCAATTACATTACAATCACAGGACTATAAAAACAATCAAAGAGGGAACGAAGGAGGAGAAGGGAGAGGAGAGAGAGAGAAGGAGACTTTCATTTCACGACCACGAACCACCTGTACCTGCTGTATTCCACATCGTGCATTTCCATCCAGTTTGTTTTTCATTCCTCCGGACTTACTCCAATACCCTCATCACGAGAGACCCCGGGGTCGGATCATCATCCACCACACGCTGAGGATACACGGTGAGGCTGTTCCATTTTGTTCTGGGAATTACAAACACTCCATATATCGGTTAACCAGTCATCTGCATTTAGGACAATTGTTACTCGGACTCAAGTTCACGACCGTTCATTTCTGTGTCTCATTCATTTTTTTGGTATTTGTGTCGTTTGTTATAAGTTACAAGGGCAAGGGAGGGTTTTTTTATATTCATAAAGGTGTTTTTACGGTGTTGCTTAGGTGGAGGGATATTTATAATTTGTTTAGCTATTCTGTTTCATTTAATACAATTTATCAGTTCAAGTTTACATATCTGCTTTTCTTTTGTGCTTATTTACGCCGTCGATTGTGGGGAAAAATTTAATTTGTTAAAGGTACGGCTTGATTAGATGCAACCTCAGTAATGAATCCAGGCCCCAGGTCTTGGAGGTGTAGCTGCCGGCCGGGTAAGGGGTTGGCCGTTACAAACTGTCAAGTCAGCAGTCTTCCCCATGATTGTTTAGCCTACAGAACGAGACTGAGAGACCATTTAAAGGCTTTGGAGTTAATTAGCTGATTAGAGTGTGGCACCAGGTGTCTTCAATATTGAACCTTTTCACAATATTCTAATTTTCCGAGATACTGAATTTAGGACTTTCATTAGTTGTCAGTTATAATCATCAAAATGAAAAGAAATAAACATTTGAAATACATCAGTCTGTGTGTAATGAATGAATCTAATATACAAGTTTTACTTTTTGAATGGAATTACTGAAATAAATCAACTTTGTCATGATATTCTAATTTTATGACCGGCACCTGTACATTCGTTGAATGTCGCAACCAGCTAAAGTTGGTTTCCAGTGCAATTTAGAAGCACGCCGGAGCAGAGTATATTCGGCGACGTATATTCATTGAATGTTGCAACCAGCTATAGTTGTGTCTCAGTGCAATTTGCCAGCACGCAGGGGCCAAGTATATTTGGCAACGTACAAACATTCATTGAATGCTGCAACCGGCTATAGTCACTTCCTAGAGCAATTTGCCAGCACACCGGAGCTGATCAGTCAGTGCTGTACATTCATTGAGCAGCCCGCTCATGACCACTGCCAGCCCCTGAAGCACTGCAGCGTCACTGTCCCTGGGATTGAACCGCCGCACTAGACTGGCCTGCCAGCATCAGTGTTGGCCTCTGTGTGCTTGCGTGAAGCCAGTTCAAGCGCAGTTGACTCGGTGATTTCATCAATGGCGTCAGTTGCCCCTTGTACGTATAATAGATTCTTGCAGTAGTTTTTTTTTTTAAATAGTTTTTACAGTTCATTGGCAGTGTGTAAAATGATCAGTGTTGCAGTAATTGTGATGCTCTTTGCATGAAAAAAATGTGTTGCATTAAAATTTCACATTATCAGTCAACGTACAGACTTTTTTCAAAACATGGCAGGATCTAATCAGTAATATTTTAAAAATAAGTTCATGAAGCACAGAGAATTTATTCATTTAGGTATGTTTAAAAGCTGTAAAATTTTTATGCTGTTTGGCTTGCTCTCTCTCTCAAGGGTGGGGATCGATCTGTTCTTGACTCTATTTTTCTCTTTGTAAAAACTTGATTGCTTTGTATGGAGTGCAATAAAATTAATAATAAAATTAAAAAAAAAAAATTCACATTATCTTTGTGAATTGTGACGTTTACTTAAAAAGTGCCACATAAAAGTATTTGGTGTGCAGGGGTACATAAAAACCCCCAAAGTATGTGCCAGTTTAAGGGTTCATTTTCCAACATTTAAGAAGAAACATCCATCCATCCAGCTATATCCTAACCATAGGGTCACAGGGGTCTGCTGGAGCCAATCCTAGCCAACACAGGGCACAAGGCAGGAAACAAACCTTGGGCAGGGCGCCAGCCCACCGCAGGGCACACAAACACACACACCCCCACACACCAAGCACAATTTAGAATCACCAATGCGCCTAACCTGCATGTCTTTGGACTGTGGGAGGAAACCCACGCAGACACGGGGAGAACATGCAAACTCCACGCAGGGAGGACCCGGGAAGCGAAACTGGGTCTCTTAATTGCAAGGCAGCAGCACTACCCACTGCGCCACCGTGCCGCTCTAAGAAGAAACATGTTTTGGACAATTTTGTAATATGCCCTTTAAATGACATGCCTAGACAGTGGGCCGCTTCAGTCAAACCAATGGCGATTCCAAGCGAGTTAAATAAGGACAACATCTTGTTGCGATCAGCATCATTCCCTCCAATAATTAACATAATAAGCAATGGCTGACAATATCTGCACATCATCCCTCGACTGGCTTCCAGGGCAATACAACTGACTGTGAGCGCCAATGGCTCCTCATTAAGCTAATGACACTAAATGCTCCATATCCAATAAGGACCAATGGTTTTATCATGAAAGTGTTCGTGAAAGGCATTTCGGCCTCCTAAGGTTCTTTTTAATTGGTAGATATGTTAATCCTAGAAACACCAAAACACAGTTCCTGAGCTTACTAACCTTGTTTTACACGTTGTGGACCACCAAGGGGTGGACCAACAACCCAACCAGACTTCCCCTCTGCATCCCCACCTTTAGAGCACAGTTCTCCAGTACACAAAGCACACGTAATCTTCGCTCTTTGCCCTTTTCTCACCGTCACTCCTCCTCCAGTGAGCTTCATCCACTTCCACGCGACTCTGGTTCCTGGAGTACTGGCTACCGACTCCTCTTATAAGGCACCCAGAAGTGCTCCAGTTGCTCATTGACCGATATCCGGCAGCAGTTCCAGATGTGGCAGAAGTGCTGCAACCCAGGGCTCTGATATCATCCAGGTGCCCTCTGGCTTCCAAGCTCCAAGCCAATGGCCCTACTGCAAGCCAGGGGGGGCTGCCTTCTAGTGTTCCAGGGGAGATAATGCCCTGAACGCAGTCTCTCCCCTCTTCCATCCATTAAAGAGGCGTCCCGGACAGGCAAGGGCTCCAGCCGGCCGTCACAATGTACACCCCGAGGCACTTATCTCTGGAATCCATAACAAGAGCAGGCTGCACACTGCACTGACCAGTCTTGTTCTTAGTTTTCCTCCCTGACTGAATTTAGCACTGAGCCATCGAGCACCCTAACAGCAGCAGGCCGCACGCTGCTGGGATCTTGTTCCCAGTTTCTCCCTGCTGTAAGGGCTAAACCGTTCTCTCTCCCTCTAGTCCCCCCCCCCCAATTTTTCCTCCCCACTTGAGACTGGACCACACTTGACAAAGTCGCAGTCCTCTGACATACCTAGAGACAGAGCGGGTCCAAAACAAAACAAGCCCCCCAGCAGCGTCGTACAGTGGAACCTCGGTTCACGACCGTAACTCGTTCCAAAACCCTGGTCGTAGCCCGATTTGGTCGTGAACTGAAGTAATTTCCCCCATAGGATTGTATGTAAATACAATTAATCTGTTCCAGACTGTATGAACTTTATGTAAATATATTTTTTTTAAAGATTTTTAAGCACAAAAATAGTTGTTTATACCATAGAATGCACAGCGTAATAGTAAACTAAATGTAAAAACATTGAATAACACTGAGAAAACCTTGAACAACAGAGAAAACTAACACTGCAAGAGTTCGCGCTACAGCCTTACGAACCGCTCGCTGTAAACACTTTTTTTAAATGAGTTTTAAGCACAGGGAAAAAAACGAACATTTGAAAAATCTGTAATTTAATAACCCACACCATGCCTTACCACACTATGAATGCCACTTCTCTTGCGAAACTTTTCAAACCATCCTCTACTGCCTTTAAATCCCTCACTTTCGCCTCTCATAGAAGGATAGTTTTGTAGCAAATCGCCATGAATCTTCCTGACTTTCTCGCATAACAATCGCCTCGCTTACGCTGTCCCCTGCAAGGTGCTTCTCGTTCGGCCACACTAGCAACAGTTTTTCCACCTCTTCCAGCACTTGAGGCCTCTGCCTGGTTAACACTTTAACTTTTGCAACAACAGCTGCCTTAATGGCCTCTTTCTGCTTTAGAATTGTCGAAATCGTACATTGGCAGCAAGATCAGCAACACGAACGCCACGCTCATACTTTTCAATAATTTCTTTCTTTACGGTCAACCCTCATTTATTGCGGTTAATCCGTTCCAGACTCTGCCGCAATAAATGAATTTCCGCGAAGTAGGATTCTTTATTTATAAATCGAATATTTTCGCAGTTAGAGCATAGAAAACCTGTTTACGACCTTCTAAATACATTTTCTAACATTATTAGAGCCGTCTAGACATGAAATAACACCCTTTAGTCAAAAGTTTAAACTGTGCTCCATGACAAGACAGAGATGACAGTTCCATCTCACAATTAAAAGAATGCAAGCATATCTTCCTCTTCAAAAGAGTGCGTGTCAGGAGCAGAGAATGTCAGAGAGAGAGAGAGAAAAGCAAACAATCAAAAATCAATAGGTGCTGTTTGGGCTTTTAAGTATGCGAGGCACCGCCAGACAAAGCAGCTACAAGGAAGGCAGCAATGTGAAGGTAGGCTTTCAGCATTTTTTAGAGGAGCGTCCGTATCCTCTAGGCCAGTGTGCGAACAACCCCACCATCAGGAGCAGAGAATGTCAGAGAGAGAGAGAGGCAGAGACAAGCAAACAATCAAAAATCAATACGTGCTATTTGGGCTTTCAAGTATGCGAAGCACCGCACGGGAAGCATATCGTATATCATTGAGGAGTTTTATTTAATATGTAATATGTGCTCTGATTGGGTAGCTTCTCAGCCATCTGCCAATGGCGTCCCTTGTATGAAATCAACTGAGCAAACCAACTGAGGAAGCATGTACCATAAATTAAAAGACCCATTGTGCGCGAAATCCGTGAACCAGCAAAAATTCAGTGATATATATTTAGATATGCTTACATTTAAAATCCGCGATGGAGTGAAGCCGCGAAAGTCGAAGCGCGATATAGCGAGGGATCACTGTACTTCGATTTCAATTTTCTTCAAACCTTTTCTTCTCACCAACACTACCACTCTTCACTTGCTTAGAGGCCATGGTTAACTGCAAAAGCACACAAAATACTGTAGAGCACAATGAGTTCACAGCGAAAGCACGCACGTCTGACCGAGAACAATGCAACACATGTGGAAATCATCGGCGCGCACAAACCGAAAGGAAAACTGGCTTGTTCGTAAATCGAGTGTGTGGTCGTGAACAGATGGCGAACATTTTGGTCGTAAACCGATTTGTACGTGTTTCGAGACATTCGTGAACTGAGGTTCCACTGTATGAGGATTAAAATTGAGATATCTATCTACTATAAGCATAAAATATAGTCTTTAGCAGTCTTGAAATAGTAAGATAGTAAACCCAGGAAATGGTGTTAAAAAGTCACCCTGGATGAGCATAGCAAGCTCTAATACAATAATAACAGTAACAATAAACCAAGGGTATGATGTTAAACAGTCTCTTAAAAAAAAAACACTGAGAATGGCCGAGAAGGTAAAAACAATGAATAATTACGGTACCAGTATCATTGCAAGTGGATCAGACAGCCGGTAAGATCTTGTTTTTCATGCCATGATAGGGTGCGACTCACAATCATATTTCAGAAGAGTGTCGGGCTGAGCTTTCTTAGTTCTGTTTCTGCTTCCTCAGTAGTGTTAAAGATGTAATGTTTGCCTTGAATGTCCACTTTCAGTTTGGCAGGATACAAGAGGCATTATCTGATTTCGGCCTTCAGTAAGCGTTGTTTAATGTGGTAAAAAAAAACGGCTCATTTACCAGCTGTTGAGGGTGAGAAATCAGGGAAGATACGAATGCGGTTATTTTCAAATATAATCTCGTTTCTGTCTGAGAAGGGACATTACATTAAATTTAGATTGTAATTTCTCGAAGGGAATGACTAGAGTCCTAGGTTTAGAGGTATTTAATCCCTGTGTGCGGTAAGCTGCTGCTATCTTGGTGTCTGATTTAAAGTCCTCTCCAGTTATCTTTGAGAATAGTTCAGCTGCGAATTGCACTGGGTTTGGGCTTTCACGATTCTCAGGTAGACCTTTCGATTCTAATATTATTCCTTCTGCATCCACCTTCCAGAGCAGCAAGTCTGTCTCCGAGTTCTTTGCATTTTGAATTTGCAGCTGTTGCTTTTCCGTCAGCAGTGGGCACCAAATGTTCGTCAGTCTTCCAGCTGATCGGCAAGTGCTCTCAGGTTTATTCTCAAACTTAAAGACGCACTTTCCTGAATGTCTTCCTCAATTTTTCCCAGCATACCTTTAAAGGCTGCCTGAAAGCGATTATATACACATTTCTCCAAGTCTATTATCCTGCTGCAGCTCCAGCCGCAGCTTCTCATTTGTCTTGAGCATACCATGTATTTCTTTCTTTATATCTTTCTGAATGTCTTTCTTGAGCTCACTTATAGTCATGGCCATTGTTGTGATCATTACCTTCAGCACAGACGGATCATTTTGGCTTTCGTGCTCTGCAGGTGAAGCGGCAATCCCCATTGTAGCCGATGCCCCTGACACGCGAGGAGTAGATGAAAGCGTGGCTTGCAAGGCCATTTCCAGTTTCAAGTGATCTTCACTTGCACATTCGCTCCATTTTCACTCTCGACTGGAGACGATGCAGCGGAGCGGGATCCTGGGAAGTCTGTGCTTTCGCCTGTCTGTTTCAGGTCAGTCTCGGAAAGGCCGTACAGTGGAACCTCAGTTCACGACCGTAATTCGTTCCAAAACTCTGGTCGTAACCCGATTTGGTCCTGAACTGAAGTAATTTCCCCCATAGGATTGTATGTAAATACAATTAATCCGTTCTAGACTGTACGAACTGTATGTAAATATATATTTTGTTAAGTTTTTAAACACAAATATAGTTAATTATACCATAGAATGCACATCGTAATAGTAAACTAAATGTAAAAACATTGAATAACACTAAGAAAACCTTGAACAACAGAGAAAACTAACACTGCAAGAATTTGCGCTGTAGCGCTACGAACTGCTCGCTAAAAACACTTTTTTTAATGAGTTTTAAGCACAGGGAAAAAAATAAACATTTGAAAAATCCATAATTTAATAAACAACCAAGAAAAGTAACATTGCAACAATGCACTCGTGCGCCTGTGTGTGTGTGTGTGTGTGTGTCTCTCTCTCGGGCACGTGCCTGTGTGTGTGTCTCTCTCTCTCTTGCTCGCTGCACAGGGAGAGACTAAACACGTGCAGAAATCATCGGTGCGCACTCATCAGTTTAGGGTTAGGGTTAGGATTAGGGTAG
>JANRMT010062802.1:11475003-11493238 GCA_026402145.1 Polypterus bichir lapradei | reverse complement strand
CCCCCCCCCCCCCCCCCCCCCCCCCCCCCCCCCCCCCCCCCCCCCCGACTTGTTCTCAATCCTATTATTTGTAAAAATTGATCGATTTGTATGGAATGATTACAATAAAATTAATAAAAAAGAATAAATAAAAATGAAAAATTTCAAATATATACACGTGGGGTATCATTTTAGACTATTTCAAAGTCAGTGGTTGTGAGAGCCAATTCCTAGTTATATAAGATACATAGATTATGCACTATCATTTAGTAAAACATTTATGGGAGGTTCCTATAACCCTCATAAATTGAATTGGTATGTTTTAGCTATTTCTAACTAAGCATTATTCTCAGTTAGCGATCAGCCTTGCCATGTGTAAGGCATAGAGGGTTTTAAACCGTGCCTTTCGAGCCTTGTGTACCTTGTGTGCGTGTTTTGTGTGTCAAGTAACACGTAAGACAAAGCACTTAATCGAAAGTGCCGTGCCGTACGTTTAAAGTGTACAGAAGAAGAAGTTAAGCATCTTTAAGTATAGAAACAGCTAAAGTTTTTCAAGAAAAGCTAAGTTTAGAGAAGATACATTTTTTTCCTTTTTTTGCCTTTTATTCTACGCATGTAACAACTTTTTTCTTTATTCTTGTGTGGATTGTTTGCTTTGAATTTTCACTAAAAATGTTAAAACAAGCTTTTGGACTGAGAGATTTATTTCGGCAAGCATTTTACCCGAGTTAGAACTCGCCTTACACTCCAGTGGCTACAGTGGTTATGAATATGAGGTTATCTTTGACTTCTGATCCTTTACTAGCCTCTATCCAGAGGGTGAAAATGACAAATTTCTATAATAATTGAAAATATTTAGAATTAAGCATTTAAATTGAAGCACACATTTTAAAATTTCAAATATTTGACACAACCACCGTCATTTATTATGTACTTCTACCTGAGAGGTGAGGAGTTAAGCAAAATTACCCCTTTTATTGGTTAACTAGAAAGATTATAATACAGTGGTAACTTGAGATACGAGTGCCCCAATGTACGAGTTTTTTGAGATACGAGCCGTCACTGGGTAGATTTTTTGCCTTGAGTTACGAGCCAAAATTTGAAATATGAGTGTTATACTACATTTTTCTTTAATATTAATGTCACTGTCTCTATGCTCACTGGTATGGATTTTTTCACATGTGCATGCTAAGTTTGGCACACAGGGGCTCAGCAGTTAGAATTGCCAACCAAGCTTTGGATTAGATAGTCAAAGACAACTGGAGGATTGTATAGTCAGCTTAAACACAGAATAGTATTTCTGTCCTCTGTCAGTACAAAATCTTCTTTCCTTGTTGGGAGAATGAGAACCGGCATGTAAGCACTATGATATTTCTGTATTTTGTGGAGGAGGAGTTCAGCCCTTGTTTGGAGACAGAGAAGACCAGCAAGTGAAGCAGACATTATTTAAAGTCTTGGACAACAGCCAGACCCTTTGAGGCACGTGTCGGCAAAGTTCCGAAAAACCTCCCAGCGTGGGGACGAAAAATGGAAGACTGTGTTGATCCAGATTCCCACCTGGATAAAGTCTGTCATATGCTTCCCGTCTGTAACCGCATCAACCGTCAGTAAATGTAAGCTAAAGTATGTGTTTCTCATGTGATTCTTGCACCGCCGTAATCACGATGGGAGGGATATCGCCTTTTCTGTTATATTACTATATTGTTTAGTTACTTAATATGCCGCAATTTCAAAAGAACACATTTCCAAGAAAGCTAATGCCTCTTAAGGAAACAACGAGCCTTTAAAGAGCTTGTCGCCGCACATTCAGAGGAACTGACGACAGAGTTGATGGAACTACAGACACAGCAACATACGGAGGTTCTGCAGGAGATCGGGATCGCGGAGGAGGTTATCTCTTAAAGTGAGATAAAGGAAGTGTTTGCAATGTGGGAAAAAGTTTCGACTTTAAAGAAAAGAAACACCCTGAAAAAGTTACAACTGGTCGTGTGGCGGCGCTATTTAATGACACCTGCCTAACTCATTTCAGAAACATTCTACAGGGGAGGACTAAACAAAGTTCCTTGGACAGGTTTCTATTGAAACGCCTTGAGAATGGAAGTGACGAAAGCGTGGCAAAAAAGAAAAAGACTAGTGAAGAAGAAAATTAAGTTAAGCAAAGTAAAGTGAAAGAAAAAACACTACAATACGCTAATCGGCTTCACCAATCTGTTTATTTCTTTAGATTCTCTCTTATGTATTAGGTTTTATTTTATTTGTATACAATATTTGTTCATTATAAATACATTTTTCTTATGTCGAAAACATTTAACAAAAAATTGGGGTGGTTTTTTGGGGGCTGGCATGAATTAATCTCATTTCAATTAATTTCAATGGGGAAAACTGATTTGAGGGTGGCACGGTGGCACAGTGGGTAGCGATGCCACCTCGCAGTTAGGAGACTTGGGTTCGCTTCCCGGAGTCTTCCCTGCGTGGAGTTTGCATGTTCTCCCCGTGTCTGCGTAGGTTTCCCCCGGGTGCTCCGGTTTCCTCCCCGGTCCAAAGACATGCAGGTTAGGTGCATTGGCAATTCTAAATTGTCCATGGTGTGTGTGCGTGCCCTGCGATGGGCTGGTGCCCTGCCTGGGGTTTGTTTCCTGCCTTGCACCCTGTGTTGGCTGGGATTGGCTCCAGCAGACTCCTGTGACCCTGTAGTGATGTTATAGCGGGTTGGATAATGGATGGATGGATGCAACTGATTTGAGATACGGGCATTTTGACTTACGCGCTCAGTCACGGAATGAAAGCTATATATAGCATTTTTAATGTAGGTAGATCATTTTGACCTGGTCATTTTAAAAGTAGCTCGCAAGCCGAAAAAGTGTGGGCACCCCTGTTTTAGACTATAGTAGCGCAGTGCCAAGTGCTGTACTGTGGGCTGGAGTTGAAATTGTGGTGTGAACACTAACTGGGTGGCGTTTATACACACACTTGCTTTCTGTCCACGTGTCATCTCTGGATACTCTTCTTTCCTTCAGCATCATAAGGCATTTGTATTGACAAGTCAGTGAGAGTGCGAGTGTGACCAAGCATAATGTCCAGCACTGAATCCAACTCTTCAGGTGCTTTGTGTCGATGAAATTGCCACAAGCAATCCAAATTGCAGCTACAGTGATCCTTGACCCCATACCATGTCACCGTGTTCGCTTGCGGCCCGATCTAATCCTCACATTCTCTTTAATAAAGATAGATTTGTGACATCTTCACACTCGGCTTCTGCTGTTGCATATTCTGCCATCGCTTCAGGAGTTGTTTTCAGCTTCACCAGTACTCCACCTTGTGTCGAGATTGGAGAAGATGGCCAGAGAAAATGAATGTTTAACCAGAACATCGGCCACGAGTCACTCCTTTTTTTTTTTGTGTTGCCTAACTCCATAAGCCCGTGTCAAGTCCCTACTGCCTCAAGCCCGACAGTTCACTCGTCAAGAAGCGCCGGAGATCACACCTACTACGCTATCCTTTCATTTTAAATTGCATTTTTAACCTGCAGGGCTGAGTGGCACGTCACACAAAAAGCAAAGAGCCAGCAAATTAAAAATCTTTTCAGTGGAAACGAGACCCCCGTATAGAATCACAACTGCGGATTTTAGCTTTTTTTCTTTTTTTTTTTAATTTGCTAAGAAAACTTTGATTTGTATGAAATGCCTCAAGCATCCGACTGTCTGTCAGGGAAGCGGGAAAGCAATACAGATTACTGCATAAGGGATGAGCCCATTAAATGATAGAATAAAACAACAAGAAAAGAGAGAGATAAGTCACACATTTGGCGAGAAAAAGTCACATTTTAAACCGCCCAAAGTGTCAGAAATGCAGTGATACGTGTACACTTGGTGACAAAATGGGTTTTAAAATACAAAAAAATTCTAAAGAAGACCTCATCTGAAAATGGAAGGGAAATGAAGACACCAGATGGGCACTTGTACTGTAATGCGATGCATGAACCTTTGTGTGGCGGTTCACACTGACAGATGCTTTTCTTGGTAGAGCTCTTTGCACCACCATTTAGTAGGAAAGGCGCTACATAAAGGCTCACAACGAAGGGCATAATAGAATACCCTGACTGGTTTAAATTGATTTCTATTAGAAAGCCGTCAGTAACAGCTCCTTTGTGATACTTGTAGCCACAGTGCAATATCCATCCATCCATCCATCATCCAACCCGCTAAATCCTAATTACAGGGTCACGGGGGTCTGCTGGTGCCAATCCCAGCCAACACAGGGCACAAGGAAACAAACTCTGGGCAGGGTGCCAGCCCAACAGTGCAATATATCCATCCATCCATCCATTTTCCAACCCACTGAATCCGAACACAGGGTCACGGGGGTCTGCTGGAGCCAATCCCAGCCAACACAGGGCACAAGGCAGGAACCAATCCTGGGCAGGGTGCCAACCCACCGCAGCAGTGCAATATATATATATATAAAAAAAATACTTTTTTAAAAACCACACGTACTGTATATTAAGTTAAAAAGTGTACTAAAAAGTAAAAAATAAGTCTGTCATACATCACTCGTAAAATAAAAGCGTGGGCGTTTTTGATAAAATTTTAAGAAGTGTTTTTTGAATGTTGATTAATGAAAAGCGCCCACGCTTTTATTTTATGAGTGATGTATGAGAGACTTATTTTTTACTTTTTAATACACTTTTTAACTTGATATAAGTGTGACGTTTGTGAAATCCATACTTTCTCTGCAAAGAATTATTTGTTTTTTTAAGTCCTTGAAATGATTTTGTTATCATGGCACTGATTTGTGCTTAAAATAGACCTTTTCGGCCGATGTAATGAAGAACTGCCTGTTTAAACGGGGCTGCGAGACGTGAACTCGGCTCTTCGGTGCACCTTATTTGATTTTTTCCGGAAAACAAATTTTCAAAACAAACCGTCTTTTACGACTCTAATCAGAGTCGGAGTAATAATTATGTTGGCGTAGTCATTTTAGATCAGAGATCAGCTAAAATTTAAACAATGACTGTTGTTAATACCCAGCCGTCATTACTCAGTTTGTCAATAGATGTCAGAAGGACGGATGCCAAAACCGAACTGCCCAAAGATAGATTTCGACGTACCAAGCAAATGGCGATACGTTCTAAATTACTTACGATTACGGAGCTGTCGAAGGGTTTAAGTCAGTCGACAATGTTAGTCCTGGAAAGTACACCCCACCAAACCAACGCTTCAAAAACCAACCGAACTTACTGTTATCTGCTCGAACCAACACCGACTTACTATACTCGGCCGTCCAGCGGCGTCACTGAAGCATTCGAACATTCTTAGCCAATCATGCAATACTGCGTCCGCGTGAGCCACGTTATGTTCTAACTACAGAGGCAGAGTCCCATTGCGTGGTTCTAACTTGTATTGAGTCGAGGTATTGACGCGATCACCATACATCAATAGTATCGGATAGTATCAAATTATATATAAGGATATACAGTACAGGCCAAAAGTTTGGACACACCTCCTCATTCAATGTGTTTTCTTTATTTTCATGACTGAAGGCATCAAAACTATGAATGAACACATGTGGAGTTATGTACTTAACAAAAAAAGGTGAAATAACTGAAAACATGTTTTCTATTCTAGTTTCTTCAAAACAGCCACCCTTTGCTCTGATTACTGCTTTGCACACTCTTGGCATTCTCTCGATGAGCTTCAACAGGTAGTCACCTGAAATGGTTTTCACTTCACAGGTGTGCCTTAGCAGGGTTATTTAGTGGAATTTCTTGCTTTGTCAATGGGGTTGGGACCAGCAGTTGTGTTGTGCAGAAGTCAGGTTAGTTGGACGATCATTTATTTTTCAACAGGACAATGACCCCAAACACACCTCCAGGCTGTGTAAGGGCTATTTGACCAAGAAGGAGAGTGATGGAGTGCTGTAAATGGTCATGAAAATAAAGAAAACACATTGAGTGAGGAGGTGTGTCCAAACTTTTGGCCTGTACTGTATATATATAATTTTGAACTTTTTAGTCTTGGGTTTGTTTTAGTATAATTTGTAATCAATATTTTAACACTTCCTTTAATATTTCTATCCATTACTACCGCCATCTATTGGTGAAAGCTTGAACTACTCTTCACATGAAAATTTAATTTCTTAATTAACATGGATTAATTGATCAATTAGTGAAATGGATTATTGATTCATGTATTGTCATTGGTAGTGAGTAAGTGTGCAAAATTTCAAGTCATTTGGACAATAGGAAGTGGGATAAATATCCATCCATCCATTTTCCAACCCACTGAATCCAAACACAGGGTCACGGGGGTCTGCTGGAGCCAATCCCAGCCAACACAGGGCACAAACCAATCCTGGGCAGGGTGCCAACCCACCGCAGGACACACACAAACACACCCACACACCAAACGGACAATTTAGAATCGCCAATCCACCTAACATGCATGTCTTTGGACTGTGGGAGGAAACCCAGGCAGACACGGGGAGAACATGCAAACTCCACGCAGGGAGGACCCGGGAAGCGAACCTGGGTCCCCTAACTGCGAGGCAGCAGTGCTACCACTGCGCCATTGTGCCGCATTAATTAATTAATAATAATAATAATAATTTAAAAAAAAAACGAAAACTAATACTGTATGCATATATTCATTTAACCATATTTGCATTGCCCATTCACAACAGGATTAACGTCATTCTTAAAGGCACTACAGTATGTAGAACTCAATATAAAAGGCTCTATAACAGGCATTGTGAATTTGGACGTAGCTCATTACACCACGTCTTTTGTATTGAGCACCTGGGCAGTTTTGTAATTTGCTTAGCATATTCCTCACTCTTAATAATACTAATTCTTTACATTTATATAGCTCTTTTCTCACAACTCAAAGCGCTTTTCATCGCGAGTGGACAGCCACTTGCCACCAATGTGTAGCAAATGACAGCCATTAGTGCGCCAGAAGGCTCCCCACATATTAGCTGTTAGGTGGTGAAGGGGTGAGAGACAGGGAATGATTAGAGGGCCAGAATGACAAGGCCATGGAGGTCAGCTGAGCCTGGACATGGGGGGGGAAACACACTGTTCTTTATGAAGGATGCCCTGGGATCCTTTATGACCAGAAGGAGTCAGAACTTCGGTTTGATGTCTCATTCTAAGGACGGCACCATGTTTACAACACAGTGTGCCCATCGCTGCACTGGGGCACTGGGATCCACATTCAGGCCACAGGTTAAGCACCCTCTGCTGGCCACCCCAACAGCTCTTCCAACAGCAGCCCAAGCTTTTCCTACATGGTCTCTCATCCACGTACTGGCCAGGCCTGAACCTGCTTATCTTTAGGTGGATGACTTCTTCTGATGTGCATGTGGTATTGTGCAGTGCTTATTATGAATGACGCTATATAAGGACCATCCATCCATCCATTATCTAACCCACTATATCCTAACTACAGGGTCACGGGGGTCTGCTGGAGCCAATCCCAGCCAACACAGGGCAGGAAACAAACCCCGGGCAGGGCGCCAGCCCACCACAGTATATAATGACCAGTATTGTAAAAACCTTTGAGAGGACAAGTGGTGTCAAAGTATTCTGAATGATTGTATGTATAAAGAATATCATGTATTGTATTTGAATTAACTCTCGCAATGAAAGGCTTTGTACAATATTTAATACTAAAGGCACTATATGGGAACTAACGGCATGGCAATGAAGTTTGTTCAGGTGCTTAATATGAATGGCACTATATGAAGACGGCTTGCTTTGCATTGTCCCTGGGTAAGTTCCTCGCTATCAAAGGCGCCGTGTAGTAGTCACAATGAAAGACGCTCTATAAAGGTGGCCTGTTTTGCAGTGAGGCTGGGTCAGCATGGACTTTAAAAATAGAAGGCAATGCGAACAGAATGCCAATACGAAAGGCACTGTAAAAAATGCTATGAAATGAAGAGTTTGAAAAACTGCCAATGATCCCACTGAAAGAAGCTCTGACCAGATTTGCTTTATCCAGAGGTTTATTGTGCAAAGAACTATACGCAGCCCGCAGTGAACCCGGCATGCAGAAGGTTTCTTTTCATCTTTTCCTGGTGGTATTGCTTTGGTCCTGCCGTTTAGTTAATGTGGTGCACTGAAATGGAGGGCACTGAATAAAATAAATAAAATACAATACCAATTCCTATTTTCTGGGCGCAGATGAGGCACTCAAAGAGATATAAAAGATATTTCACGCCTGAGAAAGTCTATGAAAATCAAGCACCATTGTTTTCTGCATTTATCATTTCTATTTATAATAGTATCGCACATAACAATTACTTTTATTTCCCTGCTGGCAAAATAAATCCACTGTACTTGAAGTCAAGCAAACTGAGTTGCCCATAATTTATTAGATCAAACCCGCCTTGAGTACCGACAGCATACACATTTGTCCTTCACAGCTCATCGCGGCTCTAAGCCCGTTTAAAAAGAAGCAATGATGCGGTCAGCCATTATATACACAACCCCCCCAACACCTCGTTGCAAAGAACGATGCACCATGGCTGATAATTAGCTGCGGCCTGATTGTGATGGCCCGCTCCCCGCCATATATTTTAATTAACTCCAGATCAACCTGGCATCTGAGTCCTGGTGAGTCAAGGGGATGGCATTGTGCAGTTAGACGGGCTCCATTTTGGGTGTGCCATGTCCTTCTCTCTGCCCTTCTTTAAAAAAAAAAAACAATGTGCTGGGGATACTGGGAATATTCTTGCCTGGGAATCACCTACCTGATCTTAACATAGGGCATCTTCTAGTTTGTAACTGAGGATACACCAGGGTGAAATGGAAGATGGTAAAAATGTGATAATTCTTTATTAAAGTAAGGAGAGAGCAAAAGTGTGCAAACCTGAAGATCAGTGCAAATTAAACAAGTCTATCAAAAGCGGTTTTCCAGATGGAATCAGAAAAAGAATTCTTCCTCTTTGTCTTTTCCCTCTTCCAAGTGGGGTCCGTGTGCCTGGTTAACCTTCTTCATACAGCTTGGTCCTGCACTTCCTCCTCTGTCAAATCTTTTTCTTTCTTCCATCCACCTACACTTGGGCCTCCATCGCTTGGCAGAGACTTATGAGCATCTAGAACAAACTACCAAGTCACGCAGGGTGAGCAAAAGTGTGCAAAGCTGGAGATCAGTGAAAATCAAAAGCTACTTTCCAGGTGAAACCAAAAAGAGGATTCTTCTTCCACTTCCTCTTCATTATTTTCCCACTTCCATGTGGGGGCGATTTCCTGGTCAACCTTCTCCATAAAGCTCGGTCCTGCTCCTCTTCCCAAGTGAAACCCTTTTACTTCACCCTTTCACCTCCATCACTTGGAGGAGAGTTATGAGCATCTGGAAAAAGACTACTGTGGATGCTGAAGTCGGAAACAACGGGAGACAAACACCAATTTAAAGTAAAAAGCAATTTCTTTATTCATAGCGAGTCAGAGGCTGCAGAGCCTGTCATGTTCCATCTGCCTGCCAGCAGGAAGGAGAGACTTCCTTTAAATACTCAAGTTCGTTGAAAAGAAAAAAAAAGAGGAAACGTAGCAGTTCATCTTGAGATTATTACATGGATTGTTACAGCCCCTATCCACATCCTGAATTTGTACGTGCAGAAAAACACTGTTTTTTTACAGAAAAAGAGTTGTCACAGTTCTAGGAAATACACTTCTGCTAACTTGCACATACATAAGTCCAGTTACAGCAAGTTTTGTCCTAACAGTTATAGGGTGTATGCAACTCAACGGTTTTAGACAATTGTGACAGGTTTCTGGTCACACTCACAGGAAATCTGACTTAGACACCATTAACTCTTTTAGGGCGGATGTCGACTTTTGTCGACAGAAAGTTTTGAGGGCAAATGTCGACAAAAGTCGACATCCTGGGATCGAGGGTGACAATCAGCTGTTAATGGCGACAGAACTTGTTGCCACGTCACAGGCATTCCCTCTCTGCTTGGAGGAATGTTAGACTCATTGACTCAGCAACCGATCCTTACGTGTGCGTGAGTTGCGAAATGTAAACAAATGTAAACAAAGGCAAGATGGCACCGACATCTCACGAGGGAGCGTAGCGAGTGCAGAAAAGAAAATACTTAGCAGACGATGTTTTGTGCATTATCGCTGAGTCGGACTCTGATTTTTCAGAATTGGATTTTATTGACAGTGATCGGGAGATCGAGCAAGAGAGTGAGGAGCCGGCATCAGCTGATCGGAGACCAGCCGGTGCCGCCCCAGCTGATCGGCTGGCAGCTGAGCACATTCGCGCTGCCGATGCACCTACGGCAAGGTTTGCGTGGGAGAAATACCCAGGCATTGATCTATGGGAGCTGAACTGGCTACCAGACTTCACAAGAAGGCACGGCTTGCTGCTGGACATAACGGATCACCAGCCGCTGGACTACTTCAATCTGTTTTTTTCCTGAGGCTGTTTTTCAGCTAATATCAGACGAGACAAAGAGGTATGCAGAGCAATTTTTTGAATCGCGGGATGCGCTTGCTCCGCATTCTCGTTTTTCTTTGTGGCATTGCAAATAGAGATGGGACTAGACTGGCGATATAACTTCAGGGAGCATTGGTCCAAACGTGCTTTGTCCCCTGGTGGCTTTGGACAGGTTATGTCATGTGATGATAGGTACGTGCTGCTGCAAAGCTTTATTCACTTCTGTGATAACCAGAAGCAAATCCCAAGGGGAGAGCCAGGCTATAACTCCATGTATAAAGTCCAGCCCCTGCTTGACATTATGGAGCCAACATACAGTATAAACAATTTTATCAGCCTGGCCGTGATTTGTCTGTGGATATATCTATACTAATAAAAGGCAAAGCCCTCACTGACTGACTGACTGACTGACTGACTGACTGACTGACTGACTCATCACTAATTCTGCAACTTCCCGTGTAGGTAGAAGGCTGAAGTTTGGCAGGCTCATTCCTTACAGCTTACTTACAAAAGTTGGGCAGGTTTCATTTTGAAATTCTACGTGTAACGGTCATAACTGAATTCTACTTACGTACATATATACGGCCATAACCTGCAGCTCGATCGCCGTGTGAGGCAGAGTTGCGTCCCCAATACCCACGCCTCCCACGTAATTGATTTCCTGCCCATATAAGGCCGTCCGTCAGCAGCAATCCAATAGACACGCTGCTGCCCAATATTCGCAGGCAAATCAAAAAGTTAATACCGGGAATGCCTGTTAAACATCTTAGATTCACGAGTAGCGATTTGGGTGGTGAACACTTCGATGAATGAAACCTGTTATCTTTACAACGGTTGATAAACACGGAATGTAACTTGGAACACAACACATCATCCAAATACGAACCTGATTGAAAGAAATAATGATAATCAAATCCTTGATGACAGCAACACTCATAACAGTGACAAAACAATTACATTGACAATCAGGTTACGTTATTTTTAAAATGTTTCCTTTTCTTTTTCATACTTTCTTTAACACACTACTTCTCCGCTGCGAAGCGTGGGTATTTTTCTAGTTATATATAAAGAGCATTTTGCTTTGTTTTAGTTATGAACTTCCCAAAATTAGTTGATCCGTGTAAGTAGTAAATGTCATACTGACAATATAATCTGTTGTAGTACGGGCGTTAATTAGCATTTCCCTCACAGCCTGCATGCACCGCATTTCTTGGCTCTGCTGCCAGAAGCGCAGTAGATGCTGTGGGGTTTGGTTGTGGTATCAGTTCTCCCCAAGCTTTGCCTGATTTTTATTTCGTTTATTTTGTATCAATACTTTGTAATTGATTTAATTCATCATTTAATAGGCACTAGGCTGACCCGCCTTTTAAGGCGACCGACCTTTAAGTTGACCACTTCTTAAGGCAATTCACTATGTAGATCAATTTGATATTTTATACAAACTCATTAATTTGGTTATATTGCATTTGAGCGGTATTACTTTAATACTCATAGTTTCTGTTATTTTTGTGATAAAATTTAAACTTTTTTTCTATATTGAGGTCGCCCTTTTGAACCCCCCTGATATTTACTACACGGTGAGGCATTTGTACTCCATCAACAATAATTATTTCCAGAGACATAATTTTGTCTATTTTTCCAGCGCATCGCGCACAAAAGCAAGGGAACGATGGGAGCACCAGAACTCTGCTCACATCATGTCGCTTCGTACCGCAAGCTGCAAGTAGTAAGTCTGTGATAAGCGGAATACCGCTACGCTTTCCACTCACGGGACGGAAGGACAATCCCGACCGCTTTTATATAGTAAGAAAGAAGAAGAAGATATCGCACAGTCTGGAGTAGAAAAACATCTTTTACCTGGAAAAACGAAACTACAAATCCCATCGTGCATTGCAAAATGGACAGGGCGTGTGTGAAACTCCATGCTACTCGCACAGTCTGGAGTAGAAAATCATCTTTTACCTGGAAAAAAACGAAACTACAAATCCCATCGTGCATTGCAAAATGGACGGGGCGTGTGTGAAACTCCGCGCCTGCGTAGCACTCACGGGATGGAAGGACAATCCCGACCGCTTTTATATAGAAGGATAGGGGAGAAGCCGCTTATGTGACGCCCTGTTCCTCTTTTCCCCCCCCTTTTGTTTTGGAAAGTTTCTTGGAGAAGAAAATAAAAGTTTCTGTTTGGACTTGCCGATCATTTACACGATGCATAGAAAGGCAGATTGCAGTCGGTAATGTTTTCACCAAAGGATCATTTTCTTTTTGGATAGCATATTTCTTTATTAATAATAATAATTCTTTACATTTATATAAATTTAGGTCATTTATGTTAGGTAGAATGCCTAGAGGGGGCTGGCTGGGTGGTCTTGTGGACTCGGACCCCCTGCAGATTTTATTTTGTTCTCCAGCCGTCTGGAGCTTTTTTTGGTTTTTGTTTGTTTTTTTCTGTCCTCCCTGGCCATCAGACCTTACTTTTATTCTATGTTAATTATTAGTGTTCCCTAATTTTAATTATTTATTTTGTCTTTTTTTCTCTTTCTTGGTCATGTAAAGCACTTTGAGCTACATTGTTTGTATGAAAATGTGCTATAGAAATAACTGTTGTTGTTGTTGTAGCACTTTTCTCACTGCTCAAAGCGCTTTACATAGGGAGTGGGAAGCCAAGTCAACCATCACCAATAAGTAGCACCCACCTGAATGATACAATTTATGGCAGTAAGCTCACCAGACATTAGCTATTAGGCTGTGAAGGTGTGATAGAGATAGCCAGTTACAAATTAGGGGTCCAGAATGACTGGGCCATGGTGGGCGATTTAGCCATCTTTGGACCATAATCATCTCTGTAACGTATTTGCACCCAGAACTGTGAGATCTTTTTTACTTATTTCTTCCATCCATCCATCTATTATCCAACCCGCTGAATCCGAACACAGGGTCACGGGGGTCTGCTGGAGCCAATCCCAGCCAACACAGGGCACAAGGCAGGAACCAATCCCGGGCAGGGTGCCAACCCACCGCAGCACTTATTTCTTGTAGAGTAAAAATCTGCTTTTCTTTTTTTAGTTCATCTCTTGTGCCTCTCTTATAAGACCCTCGATCCCGGTCCATCCCGAAGTACCAACGGCCTATTTGGCAGCTTATGACAGAGCACTCCTTCCCCTTCCAGGAGGACAGCCTGGAGGAATACAGGTGGCTGAGAACACGAACAGGTCTGATCGACCTTCTGCATGCACCCCGGCCAATCGCTTTCTCTCTCCACAGTCAGGCCCGTTTCCTCTGGATCTTCTTTCACTTTATCCATCCACCTCCACTTCATTCTCCATCGCTTTCCCTTCCCCTGTACTTCCATTTCTATCTTTCTTTTGCCCATATATTCATGGTCTGTCCTCCTCACATGTCCATACCCCTCTGTCCTTTCTTAGATATCACAGCTCAATAAATGACTGAAAAGGCACATTTTCCTTGCCTTTTTATTTAAGTAGATCACCCTTATCTGTAAGCACAGTTTACCTGTTCAAATAGGTTGAAAAATTTCCATGGGCTGTACTAACGTTTTCCTCACGACTGTATCTCCCCTTCTGTGGTGACCACCCCTATGTTACACTACAAGTCCCACAATCCTTTATTCAGCTGTGCGCAGGCAGGCAAGCAGGGATGACAAAACAAGTGACATATTGCACAGCCTTGAGGGACAAAAAATTAAATGAGAGCTTTACGTTTTTTCCTCTGAAGAGTCAGATGGATGTGTCATTTCGGTGACAGGTGCACGGATAAGATTTGGGAGGAAGCCATCTGTGCAGAGTGCAGCCAGTCAATCAATGTTTATTTTATGTAGTGCCTTGAATGAATGGGCAACGAAAAAAAAAACGCAATTTATGAAGCAATCAGGTTTGGACGGTAGGCACACAACACACATTTTATTTCATAAGGTGTTATTTCTAACACTCTCTCAGATTTGATTTATAAAGAGTCACCTGTAGAAGACAAATCGAAGGCTGTTGAGGCCTGTTTTATAAGAGTCCAGTTAAATTAAATCGTTAATGTTAAGCATTGCCTTTAATGAACATGAAACTTTAAAAAGGACTGTTCTATACAGTGCATAGAAGAGACAACTTACACAGCTTATACTTATATAGTGCCTTTCATGTTGGGGCCTATTAAGGAGCCTTGTTTAATTCACTCTTCTATACCAGTATCTTAATGATGAATCATTCTGAATGCCGGTGACTTCAATGAAGAAAACAAACAAACGTGATTGTAAAATTATGTCTTTCTCATCTTCACACTAAATACTCCTATGAGGTGGTCAGCTCGATGCGACCACTAAACACCTGTGATAGACAGCCGGGTCCCATGCCCGGTCGGGATGCCCCTGCTGCATATGTTCCTGGGGAGCCACCATGGGCAGCTGAATACCTCATCCGGGACGCTTGGTGGCAGCCTCCCTGGCCGATGTTCGTTTCCCAGTCTCCCGCATGGCTCCATGGGACATGGAGTCCTCCACAACGTGGGTGGGAGCTGGGGTGGCCGCTAGGGGGTACTGCCGAGACTCAATAACCTGGCTGGACGAGTCATCAGCCTCACCCGGAGGTGCAATTGGGACCAGGTGGTCAAGCACCTGGAACACTTCTGGGTGGGCCAGCCTCCACCACTAAGGGGCCAGAATCGGGAGGAAGAGGACGAGGTTGCCTGGGAGGAGTGATGGTGCAAAGTGAAGAGTTGTTGTTGTTTGTGACAAAGTGCTTTTGGGACTGTGTATTGCCTGTGGGTCACGGGGAAGACGTGCGCCCACGGGTGAAGAAAAATAAAAGCCTGTGTGATTTTCACACGTGCCTCTGCGTCAGTCTATGCTGGGTCGGGCGTTATATAGCGTCTTTCACACACCCTACAGTTTTTGTTTTTTTTTAAAGTAAAACGATCATTTTCCAGGGTGAATTGTAACCCATTAGAATTCAGAGACTCAGAGATGAAAGGAATAAAAGGCTTATGACCATGAGATGTTGCTGTTGCGGCTTGAACATCTTGATGGGCTTAAAGGGGCCGCTCTTAACTGGTTCAGGTCATATCTAACTGGTAGACAGTATTAAGGATTTGTTCTGTTCTGTATACTTGTATTGAACCCCTTCTTTTGACACCCACTGCACGCCCAACCTACCTGGTAAGGGTCTCTCTTTGAACTGCCTTTCCCGAGGTCTCTTCCATTTTTTTCCCTACAAGGTTTTTTTGGGAGTTTTTCCTTGTCTTCTCAGAGAGTCAAGGCTGGGGGGTTGTCAAGAGGCAGGGCCTTTTAAAGCCCATTGCGGCACTTCCTGTGTGATTTTGGGCTACACAAAAATAAACTGTATTGTATTGCATTGTATAGACACTTTTCAGTGACTTTAAATTCCTCTTTTTCGTCTACTGCTCCTCGTAAATGTGGTGTTTCTCAGGGATCCATTTTCGGTCCTATTTTATTCTCTATATACCGTCACCCTATTGGAGGGATTTTTAGGAAATGTAACATTTCTTTTCACTGCTATGCTGATGATACTCAGGTTTATATTCCCGTCTGCAACTCTGCAATAAATCATCTGCACAACTGTCTTTCTGACCTAAGATCCTGGATGGCTAATAAGTTTCTGAATCTGAATCAAAATAAAATGGAGGTGCTGATAGTGGGTCCATCAGCTGAAGCCCAAATTGGTCTTGGACTTCTCGGCTCTTTCTCTGTCTTTTGCAAACCTCAAGTCCGCAATCTTGGTGTTATCTTTGACAGTAACCTCTCTTTTGAGAAACAGATTAATTCTGTAGTCAAGAGTTGCTTTTTCCAGCTTCGTCTTTTAGGTAAAATCAAGCCTTTTTTATCTTCTAGGGATCTTGAGAAAGCTACTCCTGCTTTTATCTTCTCTCACCTCGATTACTGCAACTCGCTGTATTCTGGGATTAGCAAATCTCTGACACGCAGGTTACAGATGGTCCAGAATGCTGCCGCTCGCTTTCTGGTTGGGGCAAGAAAGTCCGATTCTGTTTATCCAATATTAGTTTCTTTACACGGGCTGCCCGTCAGTTTTCAAATTGATTTTAAAATCTTGTTGCTAGTTTTTACATGATCTTTACATGAATTACTGAATTGTGTGCTTTACACCAGCCATCTAGAGTGCTTAGATCTTCTGGTCAGTTGTCTCTTGTTGTCCCTCGTGTCCCCAAGTGTAAAACTAAGGGGGACAGCTGTGGCGCCTCATCTGTGAAACTCTTTACCTCGTCACATAAAGGAGTCGTCTACAATTCAAAACGAGATTAACGACTCCTTTCTATTCACTTGCATTCTGTGACCTTCAGTAATACTGCTGGTTTCCTCATTGTGATTATGTAACATTACTTCTGTTTATTATTTATTTTATTTATGTTCATTTATTCTATTTCTATTTATGTTATTCATGTTAATTGTATGCTTTTCTTTTATTCTGTTATTGTAAAGCACTTTGGCCGCAGCATTCCTATGTTGTTTTAAATGTGCTATATAAATAAATGTGACATTGACATTATGAAACTGGGGTGCTGGTGGTGGTATGAGATGGCATTACAGACAAACAGACACCTGATTTTTTTTTTTTGTTATAAATAAAACTGACAATTCTCTTGTGCTTTAAACGTCTGTCTGGTTCTGAATCTTGCAGAGTTCTTAGGTTTTGTCTTTCGTTAGCATATTGAGCTCTTTTTGTTGTTTTTCCTGGTTATGAATCCTCCAGAACCGTTCAATCCCCTAGATGACATAGATGTCCACCTAGTGCACCGTCATCTGAATGGTGCCATTTATGACAGTTAAGGGGCAGATATAAAATGTAGGTAACTGTATCAGGGGGTCGTTAATTCGTTTTTCTTAGAAGCGAGAATTTTAACTGGCGAGGCTAAAGGAGAAGATGTGTTCATGCCACTCATGACATCCACTGACATTCCCTGCTACTGAAATATCCAGCGCCACTTGCATTTGCCTTGACTATAAATAAGGCTCAAGGACAGTCACGCAGGGTAGCGGGTATTAACTTAGAGACATTTCTTGTGGTCATCTAGATGTTGCTTGTTGCAGCCTGGGCATGACAAAAACATTTATACATTTACACAGTGGAGGGGAAACCCAAAGATATTTTATATCACAAGGCATCCTTATATATAATTTGATATTATCCGTATGTATGGTGTTAGCGTCAATACCTCGACTCAGTACAAGTTAGAACCATGCAATGGGACTCTGTCTCTGTAGTTAGAACATAACGTGGCAAACGCGGACGCAGTATTGCATGATTGGCTAAGAATGTTCGAATGCTTCAGTGACGCCGCTGGACGGCCGAGTATAGTAAGTCGGTGTTGGTTCGAGCAGATAACAGTAAGTTCATTTGGTTTTTGGAGCGTTGGTTTTGGTGGGGCGTACTTTCCAGGACTAACATCGTCAACTGACTTAACCCCTTCGACAGCTCCGGAACCGTAAGTAATTTAGAACGTATCGCCATTTGCTTGGTACGTCGAAATCTATCTTTGGGCCGTTCAGTTTTGGCATCCGTCCTTCTGACATCTATTGGCAAACTGAGTAATGACGGCTGGGTATTAACAACGGTCATTGTTTAAATTTTAGCCAATCTCAGAAAATGACCACAAAACATAATTATTACTCCAACTCTGATTAGAGTCGTAAAATACGGTTTGTTTTGAAAATTTGTTTGCCAGAAAAAATCAAATGAGGTGCGGCGAAGATCCGAGTTCACGTCTTGTAGCCCCGTTTAAACAGGCAGCTCTTCATTACATCGGCCGAAAAGGTCTATTTTAAGCACAAATCAGTG
>JANRMT010062802.1:11454580-11470003 GCA_026402145.1 Polypterus bichir lapradei | reverse complement strand
TATACTCAATAACAAATCAATAATAAACAATAATCACAATAATACAATTCAATCCTCCACTCCCAGCAGCTCAGTCACCCTTCCTCCCAACTCGGCTCTCTCCTGCTGGGATCTCCCACAGTCCTTTTATAGTCCTAGACCCGGAAGTGTTTCTGTCCCTCAGTGTGCGTGATTTTATAACACTTCCGGGTCAGGTGAAAACTCCTTCTTTTCTTCAGCCCGGATGTACTTCATCTCTCCCGTTGCCGTGACTAGGGAGTACTTCCGGGCTATATGGAAAATATGAATCACTGTGCCTCCCCTGCAGTGTCCCCTTTTGGCACCCACGGTATCCAGCAGGGCTGTGAAGTAAAACTCCAATGTCCATGATGCCCTGCTGGAACTCGGGGCCCCTCCATGTTGCAGGGAGGACTCCATCTAGTGGTGCGGGGGTATTGGCCGGGATCAACTAACGGCCATGTATCACACTATGTACTGTAAGTACTCTTGTTTTTGGATCAGTGATAAATTGTTACATTGTAATTATATTAACTGTGGAATAACGATGCCAGGGCGGCATGGTGGCGCAGTGGTAGCGCTGCTGCCTCGCAGTTAGGAGACCCGGGTTCACTTCCTGGGTCCTCCCTGTATGGAGTTTGCATGTTCTCCCCGTGTCTGCGTGGGTTTCCTCCGGGCGCTCCGGTTTCCTCCCACAGTCCAAAGACATGCAGGTTAGGTGGATTGGCGATTCTAAATTGGCCCTAGTATGTGGGTGTGCTTGTGTGTGTCCTGCGGTGGGTTGACACCCTGCCCGGGATTAGATTCCTGTGTTGGCTGGGATTGGTTCCAGCAGACCCCTGTGTTTGGATTCAGCGGGTTGGAAAATGGATGGATAACAATGACAGCTGAGTAATTAACTATAACGTTATTTTGTATTACACAGTAAGTACAGAGTAATAACTCATAGTTACACTGTACTTATACAGGTAATTACATAGTAGTTACAGTGTAATTATAGACACTCAATGTAAAGTGATACCCCAAAAGCCATTGTCTCTCCCTCTTTGGTTTCCGTTTTTTTGTACTCGTCCTCCAAAGCGGAGTGGTGGCTCTGAGGTAAGGGATCTGCACTGGCAATCGGAAGGTTGCCAGTTCGAATCCTGTAAAACGCCAAAGGTGACTCTACTTCGTTGGGCCCTTAACCTCAAATTGCTCTGTCCCGGGTATGATGATAGTCTGCATCCAGTCCTGCATGTAGGCCCTCCAACCTGCAGGGAAAAACCTGGAGGTTGGTGGCCAAATTGGCACTCCAGCCACCATTAAAAAAAAAAACTCACACTGGTTCCATTCCATCTGAACTGGTGTGGTGCTGAGGTGTCACCGGTTGCAGCCTCCTCCAAAGCCTGTGCCATTGCTTTGTTTGTCTGCCTAGACATTTCTCCGTTCTTCCTCCCTCCCCGATTGGCACCATGTCTTCTCTTCCTCTTTCTTAGCCTTCATCACCTCCTGCACCTCTTTGTTCCACCACCTTGTTTCTTTGTCTCCAGGTGGTCTCCTTCCTGTTATTGTATCTAACAGCCAACCCACACATATTTTAGGTATGAAGAACAAAGACCCCTAAATTGTCCCTAATGTGTGTTGGTGTGTGTGTGTGTGTGTGTGTGCGCCCTGCGGTGGGCTGACACCCTGCCCGGGGTTTGTTTCCTGCCTTGTGCCCTGTGTTGGCTGGGATTGGCTCCAGCACACCCCCGTGACCCTGTAGTTAGGATATAGCGGGTTGGATAATGGATGGATGGAGAACAAAGACCACATTCACAAATAAGAGTTTGGCACTCCCTGTACTCATGCCATCGGGTTTGGGCGGGTTCACTCGGTGGTCTTTGTGTGGATCCCATAGGGAGACTGTCCTGTAAACAACAACAACAATAACATTTATTTCTGTTGCACATTTTCATACAAATGATGGAGCTCAAAGTACTTTACAGAATGAAGAGGAAAAATATATAAGAAAATAAAATTAGGCAATACTAATTAACATAGAATAAGAGTAAGGTCCAATGGGGAGGGAGGACAGAAAAAAACAAAAAAAAAACTCCAGATGGCTGGAGAAAAAATAAAATAAAATCTGCAGGAATTCCGAGGCCACAAGACCACCCAGCCAGCCCCCTCTAGGCATTCTACCGAACATCAATGACCTCAATCAGTCCTCATGGTATTCAGGGTTCACATGGAAGAACTTGATGATGACGGTCATGCGGACCTCTGGCCTTCAACCCGTCAATGGCGTTGCTGCACGGTGCCCTGATCAGGTGGTGGTGGCACAGATCGACACCACAGAAAACCAGAAAAAGAGCAGCAGAGAAAGTAGGGGTTAGCAGGATTGAGGAGCCACCATGAATGATAATGATGATTAAATGTACATACAGAATATCAGGGTTACACTCAGGGGCGGTCCTAGCCTGTTTGGTGCCCTGGGCGAACACCCCCTCTGGCGCCCCCCGTGCCCCTCCCTTGCTCCCCCCCCCCTGCGTTTTAATAAACAATGAAAAAATACAGTGCAATAAAACAAACTATCGGAAATGTAATGTCTAACAGAGACAAAATCAAATTTTACATTTATACAGCACTAAAATATTTCGTTATAGTGTAAAGAATTTTCACTTTAGTCAGGGCCAGATTTTCCTATAGGCTAACTAGGCTTCAGCCTGTGGCCTCAAGATCAAGAGGGGCCTACATTCAAATTGTTAGCAATTTGAACAAACTTAAAAATGGGAGGTTAAAGGGCCTCATAAGTGGAATAGCCTAGGGCCTCTTTTCATCTAAATCCGGCCCTGACTTTAGTACCATCTCCAATTATCAGTCCACCAGGTCACTAACAACTACATAAACCTTTTCTCTCAGAGCTGCAGTCAGTTTATTATTTCGGGTTAACTTTCCCTGCCTACCACTCTCCACTACGTGAGTCAATTGCATTAGTAAGTTAGCATGCAAACATACAGTATATATCAATACAAAAAAACTCTTACTAACTCAAATCATTTTATCAATATGTTCAAAATCTCATTGACGATATTTTACCGTCTTAAAGCCTGTAATGTGCACTCCAATTATGGCGAATTTACTAACCTGTGATAAAGAATAGAGAGAGCACACGCATTGAGCTGGCGTCAGCTTCACACAGGAGAATTTATTCTTCCTGTTTGCTGTACTCTGCTCTAGGCTGCTCGTGCAAGGAGCGCCAATCTAACGATTTCTGCGAATTCGCACAACCCAGGAAAAATTAATTGTGACATAATGGGCTCGGATTGACAATATTATGAATGAAATTTGCTTTATTTGGAAGCACGCCGCCCCCTTTCGACAGGTTGTGTGTGAGACTTCAGCACAGCAGCAGCAGCAGCAAGCAGGCGCACCGAGGGCCCTCGCGCTCACTTCCCGCATATATGGGTGTGATTGAATTTAGAAAACACATCGGTGCAAATTATAAGTCTGTATCATAATGTCTGGTGCTTTTGTGTTTGTTTTTATTTTGTTTTATTTCGTGAGCTGGTTATTAGATACCGCGCCAGCCAGCCAGAGAATCCCCCTCCGCCCCTCTCCTCCCTGTGCTGCAAGCAGCAGGCGCACCTCGCAAATGGAGGGCGCTCTTACTCCCCGCAAATTGGCAATATTTTTGGGTGCAATCCCAAAAATGCGCTGGCATGATGTCGGGGCAGCATGGGCGCGCACAAAAAAAAAAAAGAAAAAATTTTTTTTGCCAATACCTAAGATGCCGCCCCCACCATGATGCTTCCCTGGGCAACGGCCCATGTTGCCCATATCAAAAACCGCCACTGGTTGCACTAAAATGAAGCTCTGAGAAAGCCATGTTAAAGTAATGAGTTTTTAGCAGTTTAGCTCCACTGTATTAGCCTGGTGAATTTATATCAGTCAGCTATTCCAGATTTTAGGTGCATAACAGCAGAAGGCTGCCCGCCTCACCACTTCTTTTAAGTTTAGCTCTTGGAATTCTCTGAAGACCCTCATTTGAAGACCTCAGGTTACGATTTGAAGTGTAAGGTGACAGACATTCAGAGATAGAGGACGGCGTGAGATTATTGATGGCTTTGTAAACCATCAGCAGTATTTTAAAGTCAATTCTAAATGGCACAGGTAACCAGTGTAATGACGTTAAGACTGGGGTGATGTGCTCCGATTTTCTTTTCCTAGTTAAGATTCTACCAGCTGCATTCTGCACTCGTTGTAATCGATTGATGTCTTTTTTTGGTTGGTCGTGAGATGAGTGCGTTTCAGTAATCTAGTCGACTGAAAAAAAAAAGCGTGAACTCATTTCTCAGCATCTTGCAGTGTTATAAGAGGTCTAACTTTTGCTATATATCTTAAGTGAAAAAATGCTATCCCAGTAATCTGATTAAGATGCGATTTAAAATTCAGGTCAGAGTCAATAGTTACCCCTAAATTCTTTACCTCCGTCTTGACTTATAATCCTAATGCATCAAGTTTATTTCTAATACCCTCATTATATCCGTTTTTGCCAATCACTAAAATTTCTGTTTTCTTCTTATTTAGTTTGAGAAAATGACTACTCATCCATTCAGAAACACAAATAAGACATTGGGGGTCAGTGAATCAAGAGAGTCGGGATCATCAGGCGCTATTGATAAATACAGCTGTGTGTCATCAGCATAACTGTGGTAGCTCACGTTGTGCCCCGAGATAATTTGACTTCATGGAAGCATGGAGACCGAAAACAGCAGTGGACCCAGGAGAGAGCCTTCTGGACCACCATATAGAATATCAGGGGTCTTTGAAGTATAATTTTCACAACGAACAATGAATTTTCTATCTGCCAGGTAGAACTCAAACCAATTTAAGACCCTGCCAGAGAGGCCCATCCACTGACTAAGGCAATTTCTAAGAATATTATGATCAATGGTATCAAATGTGGCACTGTAAAGACTGGCACCATCCTTCTGATGAGACGTAAAGCAGCAGTTCGGACTCTTTGTGGTCTCAAAAGATCCCTGGACATCTTTTGGAAAGATTTGGGTGTACCCCGACATCCTGGATAAATTGCCTACCGTGACCCTGTCCATTCTGTCCCCCTAATCATTCCCTCACTATTTCTCCCACCACTTCACCACCTGATAGCTAATCTGCTGTCACATCATCCATATGGCACCTTTGAGTTGGTAAGAAGAAAGGCATCATATAAAGGTGACCAATTCATTAATTGTGCCCTTGGCCCTGATAGCCTCAGGCCAGGTGGGCACACATTTACAGTGTTTAGAATCTGTGGCACCTGCTGACTTAATTGAAAGCTCAAGCGAGGCGGCACCTTTCACCAGTGCCACGTTTCTAATGGTGGCTAATGGACCATTAAATGTCTCACATCTTGAGAACTCATAAATGCTACCTTTGCATACATGTAAAAAAACAGGAAAAAAAAACAGCAGGATACCATACCATTAAAAAAAAAAAAACTGCTTTTAAGATGACAGCTGGCATTAGCACAAAGTACCACTCTGGCTATCTCGTTTACAATGACGGTGACAAGGTGCACTTACTGCCACCAGGCCACCAAAGGCTCAGCAGCTGGAGCTGACGGAAGTTATAAAACATCAGCAGGCTTGACAATGGAGGCGGGCAGGTGGAGAAGAAGTGCCTCTGTCAGTCGGCCTCAAAACAGATGGCATCCCCTGCGGGGGCCACGCTGGGCACACTTTGTATTATCTAGCTGGTCTCCGATACTGATACATGGCGCATGGAGGCTAAGTGTCAGTGTGATGTATCGCCTCTTGGCGGCAGGCCTCGGTGCGCCTGATAATCACTGACAGACTTATGCACGCCAGGATGAAATGCGGCTGGCGCTCGCGCCGAATCTCACGCGGTATCTATTATCAAAGTTGTCCAAGTCCCCGCTATTGATATATATCTGAATTTTCTCTTGACAAATGGCTTTGTTTTTCGGCTTACCTTACAAATGAGATAAGATTTACCGCGACCAACTGTTCAGAGCTGGCGCGCAATTCCTGGGAGAGCCATGCGGGCTCTGATGCCCACTTTTGAAATTGCTTGAGAGTGAAAAAGAAATCTTCAGGCTTCTCCCTGTGAGCTCTTTAACCTTAGGAAACACATGGCATGAATACCAATGGTGGCAGAAATCTGAGCACGTTAACCCAGCGAGGCCGTTCTGATTGGTGGAAAATACTGAATGAACTGCGTGGCGCTGGAGTAGGTAAGCTTCTGGGCCTTGGTGTTGATTTGTTGTCTGCTTTTAAAGAAAAAAACAAAAGCCCCTTGTGAAAGGCACTATATAAAATGAAACTTGACCAAATGTTGCTTGATTTTAATTTAGGTAATTGAGCTGTGGTTTGCTTTGGTTAAACACAGTGTGGATGGATGCCACTGTAGGTTACTGTGTGTGACTGTAGGGGTCCACCATATTATCTGTCCATGTCACCTGGAGATAAAAAAACACATACAATAGACAGTATGCACTGAGGAGGCCATCACCAAGGCTTCTCTGCCTTCCACCATGGACGTGTTAACAAAGTGCTGCATGGCAGGGGATCCCTCCCATCTCTCCCACAATGTCTTTTCTCTGCTTTCATCCAGCAGAAGGTATTAGCAGAAGATGGTTGAAGCTGCCGCTTCACAGATCCTGAAGATCCAAGTTCCATACCTGGCCTGGGATGTGCCTGTGTGACGTTTCCACCTTCTCTAGCACATTGATCTGTCAACGCCTCCTCCTTTCCTTAACAAAGAAAGCACACCAGTGACTTCATTTTTGGCACCAGCTGAAGAGGCTGAGCTTCCCACACCATATCCTCCACACTTTCTACAAGGGGTACCATTGAAAGCGTCCTGACCAGCTGCCTTACTGTCTGGTATGGGAACTGATCACAAGTCCATACGACGGACAGTGTGTACCATGGAGACCATCGTCGGGACTTCTCTCCTTTCCATCATGGACACGTTCACCAAGCACTGCATTGTAGGGGATCCCTCCCATCTCACCCACAATGTCTTTTCCTTGCTTTCATCCAGCGGAAGGTATTGGCAGAAGATGGTTGAAGCTGCTGCCTCACAGATCCTGGAGATCCAAGTTCCAATTCTGGCCAGTGCCTGTGTGATGTTTCCACCTTCCCTAGAACAATGGCACCTTAAATTCTACCACGTGTGGATTGGTGAGTTATGTGGCTTGTTTAGCATCAAAGAGGGAGTGGTGGGATTGAATTGACATCTGACAGCTTCTCCTGTTTCTACTCCTGGAGCAATGGTGGGCAAAGCACTAAATTTCCTGGTGTGGAGCCAACATGATGTGTCAACACCTCCTCATTTCCTTAACAAAGCACAGCAGTGACTTCACTTTTGACACCAGCTGGAGAGGCCAAGCCTTTCCACGCCATATCCGCCACCATTGAAAGTGTCCTGACCAGCTGCCTCACTCTCTGGTATGGGAACTGATCACAAGTCCATACGATGGATAGTGCGCACCGTGGAGACCATCGTCGGGACTTCTCTCCCTTCTATCATGGACATGTTCACAAAGCTCTGCATGGCAGGTGATCCCTCCCATCTCTCCCACAATGTCTTTTCCTTGCTTCCAGCCACAGAAGGTATCTGATCCTGTGGACCTCCACTGCCAGATGGAACAACAGCTTCTTTCTACAGGCCCCTGAAAAGAATGTCACCTCCCTGTTCCTGCGTGTGCCCCTTACCATAAGCTCATGTCAACTTACTGTTCTGCATTCCTTTGTTCTCCTGGTCCACTGCACATCTTCTCTCACCACCTATGGTTGATTGTCAATATGATGTCCATCTGTACAGACATTGCTCCTTGTTCTACATCCCCTTCTGTTAAATTACCTACCCCTCCATATTGATATATCGTCACATTTCTTGTCTAAATATTACCATGGGAAACATCATTTCCTACCACTGTATAATGGACTCTTCTTGAGCTAATCTGGATATTGATTCTGCAGAAAGTTGCCGACTTCTACACACTTCAGCATGGCTATTCCCGCTCTGTGATTTTTACGTGACTGAGTTGCTGTTGTTCCCATTTGCTTCCTCTTTGTTATAATACCACTAACAGTTGACCGTGGAATATTTAGTAGTGAGGAAATTTCACGAATGGACTTATTGCCCAGGTGGCATCCAATCACGGTGCCACGCTTGAATTCACTGAGCTCCTGAGAGCGACCCATTCTTTCACAAATGTTTGAGGAAGCCGTCTGCATGCCGAGGTGCTCGATGTGACACACCTGTGGCCATGGAAGTGATTGGACCACCTGAATTCAATGATCGGGGAGGGGGGGGTCCCAATACTTTTGTCAATATAGCGTATGTGTAAGAGCTAGTCTGAGAACGCTGATGTTTAATGTTAAATGTATATAGTGTTTGCTTACTTTCTATAGAATGTGAGATTCTTATAGCTACTAGAGTATGGTGCCCTGTGGTGGGTTGGCGCCCTGCCCAGGGTTTGTTTCCTGCCTTGTGCCCTGTGTTGGCTGGGATTGGCTCCTGTAGTTAGGATATAGCAGGTTGGATAATGGATGTATGGATGGCATGGTATAGTCTTTCACCCCATCCATCCATCCATCTATTATCCAATCCGCTATATCCTAACTACAAGGTCACAGGGGTCTGCTGGAGCCAATCCCAGCCAACACAGGGCGCAAGGCAGGAAACAAACCCCGGGCAGGGCGCCAGCCCACCGCAGGGTGCGCACACACACACACACACACACATACTCCCACACACCAAGCACACACACTAGGGACAATTTAGAATCGCCAATGCACCTAACCCCTGTAAGTTAACATAAGATAGAGCTGTCTTCGCTATATCTGAAGATTAACAGAGTTTTAATGAAGCCAGTTAGGGAAATAGTCTTTAGTGCTAGCATGGACTGTTAGATATGTTTGCAAACAGAAGATGGCATCCAGTTTTCTGACAGTGTCTACCGTACCTAAAGTTCCTCAGGTACAACTGTATGACCAAACTTAGATTTCATGATTCATTACAACATGGCCTGACGATAACCTAAATTGTAACTGGCACACAGGGTGGCACTGGGTTCTCCCTTTAAATCAGGGCTGTCGAACTCCGGGCCTGGAGGGCCACAGTGGCTGCAGGTTTTCATTCTAACCATCTTCCTAATCAGTGATCAGTTTTCATTGCTAATTAACTCCTTTTCCCTTCATTTAATAATAGCCCTGTTCTTTTAAGGTTTCAGTCCTCTGAATTGATTCTTTTCTTCATTAAATAACAGCCAAATAGAAATGAGACGTGCAGTGAGCCGACAGATGACCAGCTAAATCGGGGCTTCAAACTCCAACCAGTTTCTTAATGAGGAGCTGATTCTTGCTGTTAATTAAACTCGTTATTTCATTCCGTGACTTGTTGCTGCTCTCATTCTGCCACAGCAGACGTTTCCAAAACTGTCGATTTTCTGTTTTTTCTTAGAATGCCACCATAATGTTTTGGGGTCTTGTTCAAAAAGCTGACGCCATCTCCTTCTTGTTGTTTGTTTTAGACTGGCCTACCCCTACTACAAACCCCGAACTTAAGGTTCGTGGGGGTAAGGCCAGGTACACCAGGGTCCCTAATGTTAAAAATTTAGAGTAGATGCCAAATCTTAAAATAGTGTATGGGTGCCTTATCTTAATAACAAGTGGTGTCCACTTTTGGCGTCTGCTTTTTGAACAAGTCCCATGTTTTGGCGACCTGAGCAGATCAGCCTTACTGAGACTTTCACTTTTCTTTATTTTCAGATATTGTGTGATGGGCACAGGTGAGCTGGTCAGGTAGCAGCTCGTTTTGTGCCTCATTATTGTTTGGCTGCTAATTAAGGAAAAAGAGACAATTAAGGGGCCTGATTAAAGCTGATTAAAACTTAAACAAAAGAAGTTAATTAGCAGCAAAAACTGACCGGTCACTAATTAAGAAGATGTTTAGAATGAAAAGCTGCAGCCATGGTGGTCCTCCAGGCTTTGAGTTCGACACCCATACTCTAAATGTTTGACAAAAAAATGCCACTTTGATCTTATGGGACTTAAACTTATCTTTTATCTTGTGCTCGAGTGCCCCCCAGAGGCTAGAATTATTGTTGGCCGGACCCTTGAGCGAGGCCCTTAACCTGCAATTGCTTCGTCCTGGGTATGACGTAAATCTGCATCCAGCCCTGCAAGTAGGCCCCGCAGGGAAAAAGGTTGGATGTTGGTGGCAGAATTGGCACACCAGCCACCATAAAAAACCTCCCACTGTTCCATTCCACCTGAACTGGTGTGGTGCCGAGGTGTCACCCGTCGCATGGCTGGCACTTGGGCCCTAATCTGGGATCTTGAGGTGGTTTGTCATGTGGTGGGTGTGCCAATGCACTTTGTGCTCCTAACCTAAGCTTGCCCATTCCAATATTATGGCTGCACAGCACTTATCACAGATCCAGAATCCCAACGACAGATAATGTAGTTGGCCCAGAGATCATTTTCCTCTCACATCCCAAAGTTATGAATGTTATGTGAATAAGTAAACGCACCCCGACGGGTTATTTATCCTGGGTTAGCTTCTGCCTTACACCCCAAGCTGCTTGGATAAGCTCTGGCCTCCCTCGATCCTGTCTTGGATTAAGGAAGGTGGGAGGATCGATGGATTTCTCCTCCATGTTTTCTGTGCCACCCTGCAGGGAAATACATTATGAGCTGCTGGAAGCAGAAGGCTACCCATCCGTACACACAAATGCAGTCGACGTGCCTAAACTGCGGTTGTTTATCATGCCAGATGCCCTCTGGGGGATCGATAAAGCCGAGCGTTGCCAGATGTTATCTATAAAATGAGAGAGAAATCCCTCCATGCTGAATAAGTGAGAGGTGCGGGTGGTGGGTCAGGACTAGAGTTCAAAGGTCAGGCTCAACTACGCATGCTCTTTCCAGGGGGGTGCTGCCACTTAACACATTCAAGATATGCATTTGCCACACTGGTGGGCACAGTGGTTAATGCTGTTGCCTCACAGATCCTAAAGATCCAACTTGCATTGGTGGCCTGGCCAGTGGCTGCATGAAGGTTTCACCTTCTCTAACATAATGGCACCTTTACTGTAATTCTGCCATGTGGAGACAGGAGAGTTAAGTGGCTTGGTGCAAGGAACATCATCAGAATTGGCCGATGTTAAGAGTGGTGACCAGCAGGGGGCAGTGATAGGGCTCCTGCTATTTTAATATCTAGAAATGATTTAGATAGGAATATAAGTAACAAGCTGGTTAAGTTTGCAGATGATACCAAGAGAGTTGGATTAGCAGATAATTTGGAATCCGTTAGATCATCACAGAAGGACTTGGACAGCAGACAGGCTTGGGCAGATTTGTGGACGATGAAATTTAATGTCAGTAAACGTAAAGAATTACACATAGGAAGTAAAAATGTGACATTTGAATACACAATAGGAGGTCTGAAAATCGAGAGTCCACCTTATGAGAAGGATTTAGGAGTCGTAGTGGACTCTAAGCTATTGACTTCCCGACGGTGTTCAGAAGCCATCAAGAAGGCTAACAGACTGTCAGGTTATATAGCGCCTTGATGTGTGGAGTACAAGTCACAGGAGGTTCTGCTCAGCTTTATAACACACTGGTGAGGCCTCATCTGGAGTCCTGTGTGCAGTTTGGGTCTCCAGGCTACAAAAAGGACATAACAGCACTAGAGAAGGTCCAGAGAAGAGCGACGAGGCTGATTCAGGGCTACAGAGGATGAGTTATGAGGAAAGATTAAAAGAGCTGAGCCTTTACAGTTTAAGCAAAAGAAGATTAAGAGGTGACCTGATTGGAGTGTTTAAAATGATGAAGGGAATTAGTCCAGTGGTTATTTTAAAATGAGTTCATCAAGAACACGGGGACACAGTTGGAAACTTGTTAAGGGTACATTTCGCACAAACGTTAAGAAGTTTTTCTTTATACAAAGAATGATAGACACTTGGAATAAGCGACCAAATAGTGTGGTAGACAGTAAGACTTCAGGCTTTCAGACCTTCAAAACTCGACTTGATGTTTTTTGGAAGAAATAAGTGGAGAGGACTGGCGAGCTTTGTTGGGCTGAATGGCCTGTTCTCGTCTGCAGTGTACTAATGTTTATGATTAAACAGGGAGGGATGGCATTGAAATGGCATGCAATGTCCCCTTCAGTTTGAATATTTCTAACTCCGAGAGTGATGGTGGGCACAAAGGGGGTCCGTGATGAGTCAGAGCCTGTGAACTTGAGAATTTGTATATTTCAGCACCTTGGTCTACAGGGGGGCAACCTTCACCGTCCAAGCCATATTTGGTAAGTTAATGGAGTCAATGAATGTCACAAAGGGAGTCGGTGGTGAAGACTAAGAAGCAATTCTTGTGACTTACAGTTCCACTTCTGTCCTGGGGTTGACCACGCTCACAAAGCTGCATTTCTCCTGCCTCTTCAGTGTGTGCACCAGCAAGATCAAGTGTCATGCTCAGGGTCACACAGACAGTCAGTGGAGGGAAATGACTCAATATGGTTGTTAACCACTAGGGGGAAGCACTGCCTATAAAGTAGCACACAAAGGACATTGTGATGTCTTCACATTGGACAATGGCAGGTAAAATGAGTTACTCAGGGTTATGGGGCTGGGGACTGAAGCAGCAGGCTTGTGATTTACAGTTCAACTCCTTAGCCACTAGGGGGCGACACAGCCTATTAAGTTGTTTACAAATCATCGGGTTACTTTAGTAAAATTGCATCTTCAATGTGGGCATTGGCACGTAAAATGAGTTACACAGGGTGTGTTTTGTCTTGGTAGAGTTCTCTATTACCCTCCTTTCCCCGTTTTATATTATTAATATGTAGCCTTTGTCAGAATGCCTCAAATCTCCCAGACTTACCACCGTTTCTAAAGTATTGTATCATATAACTTCTCCCCACCTTCCCTTCTACATGTATAACCTCAGGCAGTTAGGTGTAGTAAAAGACAAGCAGGAGTTAAGTTACAATTTAAATAATGTGCTTTTGATCACTAGGAGGCTCTGCCCCCTGCTCACTTCGCTCGCCAATCCCAAGACAGGCACTATGCGCTAGCCCCTTCACGGCTCTGTCACTCGCGTATGGGGAAGTGGGTGTACAATTTAAACAGATTATTATTTTCATGGGAATTGTTACATAATAGACCTAACTATTTTACATTACAGCGAGTAATTAACCATAGTAAAAAATAGTAAAACATAATAAACTGAAAGTAAATTATGTTTCATGTTGTGTTAGAGGTATTCGTTGCGTTATACGTTTTTGTTCTGTTTGGCTTTAAAAATTAAAACGTAATACATTTTAAACGTACACTTTTACTGTAAAATCTCAGTAAAAACAATATTTGGAATTACCTTTTCTTCAATATCACATTGAATTTTCAATGTATAACTACTCATGACTGAATATCGTTTCTTTCTCTCTAATAAATAAACCGACTTTTTCAAATGTTTGTCTCTGTGATGTGTTAATTGTCTTAGCAAAAGCCATTCTAACAGGAAACTGAAAATGTTTTAATATGAATGGCATATCAAGATCTCCTTTGGTGTCTCATGTTATCCCCTGAAGATGCACTACATTACCTTTCTTGTCGCCTGTTCAAATTTTACATGTCAGAATTGTTCGACCAGTTTTGAATACCACTAATCTTGTTCCATTGCATAGCCCATCACTCAGACAGAAATTACGCAATAACATTACGATACGTCCTTTCAACAGTAATTCAGCCGGTTGAAGACCAGACGGTGTTAATGGTTGTAGATATTCTACGTGATATTGTAAGTTGATGTTTTCATCTTCCTCACCATCACCACCAACTGTTTCAGCACAATCTATTGATACGCATTTAACCAATTTGCTGTGTAACCGATCAATGATTTTCGTGTTAATTCGTTTGACTTCTTCGTTATTCGGTGCTAGGATTGCCCGTGTATTCATTTCTTCTGTTGATAACCCTTCGGGATAAAATTCTTCATCATTAATTCTTTAATTAGGAACTGAAAGTGAGGAAAACATAAAAATTTATAAGAACTGAGAGCGCAGGAACTGTGTCTGACAAAACCATTCACACGAATGAGAGGTGGAGAGGAGGGCGGGACTTGAAAAAATCTCTTGGCAATAATCTTGTCTCCTCTCAAGATTTTCTTTTATAATAGAGAGATATTCAAAAATAATAACAATAAGAAAAGTACAAGTAAACACTGGCAACCACACAACCTGATAAATGCTGATGTGTAGTTTCAGGAGGCACACAGACTTGTTAGTTTCTTAAAATGTCTCTAGTTAAGTTCTCATTGGTGGTCAGCTTTCTTCACAACAGACTACATGCCCATCTCAATACGGCCACCGAGCTCTGCTCTTCATTTTGTTGTCCTTTTCAATTCATGGTGTGTGAGATGCTCCTTCATCGTGATGGTGTGAGAGAGTAGGGACGGGTAAAGCAAGCAAATTTATAGATTTTCTGCCCAACCCCTACAGCCAATAGGGCATCATGATACTTAAAGGCTTCTGATACAAGCCACTTCCAAACAGCCACATTTCAGACCAATGGGGCACAGAATACCTTCACATCTGCCCCCCAAAAAGGTGAAGTTTGCCAGCTAGGTGGTCTGGTTTTCCTGCGGGGGTTGATTGAGAGGGTCCTGCAGAGAATCATTTGCCAAACTAATTTGAGGCACTTCACCCAAACCCTGTCATAAAATTCACTATCCTGATTTAGTCCTGGGGGTGAGAGGGTTGTTTGGTACTTTAACGTAAATGCTTCTCACTAATGAAATACTAATATCACATTGCTTTGTCTAAGTTACAAATAAAGACATTCAAAATATTTATCAACTTGTATGCAAACTTTCACATCACAAGAGGCTGACAAGGGTGGGCAGCCTTGTGATTTACAGTTCAAGCCCGTCTCAGCCACTGCTATAAAGTAGTTTAACAAATCATCAGATTACGTTTGTAAACGTATATCTTTAATGTGAGCACTGGCAGGTAAAATGAGTCACTCAGAGTAACACATCCAGTCAGAGGCAAGGATTGTTCTCGGATTCTTTAGCCACTAGGGGGCAACACTTACTATAAAGTACAGGGTGGGCCATTTATATGGATACACCTTAATAAAATGGGAATGGTTGGTGATATTAACTTCCTGTTTGTGGCACATTAGTATATGTGAGGGGGAAAACTTTTCAAGATGGGTGGTGACCATGGTGGCCATTTTGAAGTCGGCCATTTTGGATCCAACTTTTGTTTTTTCAATAGGAAGAGGGTCATGTGACACATCAAACTTATTGGGAATTTCACAAGAAAAACAATGGTGTGCTTAGTTTTAACGTAACTGTATTCTTTCATGAGTTATTTACAAGTTTCTGACCACTTATAAAATGTGTTCAATGTGCTGCCCATTGTGTT
>JANRMT010062802.1:11427954-11445039 GCA_026402145.1 Polypterus bichir lapradei | reverse complement strand
AGATAGATAGATAGATAGATAGATAGATAGATAGATAGATAGATAGATAGATAGATAGATAGATACTTTATTAATCCCAAGGGGAAATTCACATATTCCAGCAGCAGCATACTGATAAAGAACAATATTAAATTAAAGAGTGATAAAAATGAAGGTATAACAGACAGACATCTGACACTATCACTGTGCCACCGAATATAAGACATTCCCTAAGAATAAGCCCTAGTGCATCTTTTGGAATAAAATTAATATAAGACCCGGTCTTATTTTCGGGGAAACACAGTAGTCATGAAGTCCATGGCAATTCTAATATTCAAAATGTAACCGAAATTTGTGAGCCCATTAGCTATCCTGTTTAATCCAGATCAGGGTTTTTGGGGACGGAGCCCAACCTGGAAGCACTGGGCACAAAGCAGGGGCCAGTCCAGGATGAGGTGCCAGGATGTGTTCATCCAAACTCTGCCTTACAGAGACAATTTACAGGGGCCACAGCCTGAACTCCCTGACACTCAGATCTCCTGATGTCTAAGAATGGACGCCAGTGAATTTAAATGCTTAACCTAATTTATCAAGGGTTTCAGGATAAAAGATGAAAGTAAAAAATATGCCCTAATTGGAACATTGCAGTCACTGATGGTCAGTTAATTGTATCAAAGATTTCATTTTCTCTGCAGATGGATCCCTGTGACTGCCTTTCTTTGATTCTGTTTATTCTTCACCCCTTTCTGCTCCTCCATTGGTGCATTACAAAGGGTTAACAAAATTCTTGCGCATTGATTACCTTCAACTGCTCTATTGACTGCTCGCTAATTAGATTAAAACAAAAATGCTCTACGACTTTTGCACACATTGGTGTATTTAAACACATGTGATTGCATTGGAGTTTGGGGTCAGGGAGGGGGTTGTTGAGAACAGATTTCCAGCTAATAATTTCCCTAATTAACTCATCAATAGTAAATCCCATTGGAGCTGAGGCCATTGCAAAGGGCAGTGTGTCCATCCATTATAAGCAAGAGAAGAAGGAGATACACAGCTTTAGAGGCTTTAGAGTCCTGCTTTGTGCTCGAAGCAAAGCAAATCCAGCAGACACCCCCGAATCCTGGCGACGGCTTCAGAATGGTAGCTCGTCTTTGTTGGACTGGTCAGGTCAGGTCATGTTGGGGAGCCTACACTGGTACTGTGTGCTGCCGTACCCACCACACAATGAAACAACTCGGGATCCTGATTGGCAAAGGCAGATACGCACTCCAGTTTCACCCATCTATATACCACAGCCAGGTGTTACCTGGGTGTCCCCTTGGCCTGGTCCAGCCACTCAGGTCCTCGACAATGAGCAGGATCATCCTCGGGTAATCACACCACATGGATGTAGTGCCGTAACTGATGCTAATTAAGAAAATGGTTAGAATGAAAACTTGCAGCCACTGTGACCCTCCAGGACCGGAGTTGGGGACCCCTGGTCTACAAAGAGAGTTATTGGACCTCATGGTTTGGTTTTTGTCCTGTGTGGACCTTCTGTGCTCAGGTACACGTGGGCCTTGCTAAATGATGTCCAATCCTTTCAGTTTGCCACAGGTGGACTCCATTCAAGTTCTAGAGCAGGGGAAGATGTTATCTGAATATGCTAACCCACTGCGGCCCTCCAGGAGTGGAGCTGGAGACCCCTGCTCTCGAGTGTATGATTGGTGCCTGTCAGTCAGAGATGGACTATTATCTCTTCTGTCCGCTTAAGGAATTTTTAGGAGGGAAGAAATTCAAGTCGATTGAAGAGGTTACCGGCGCTGTGTGAGGACGGGTCAACATGCAGTCAAACGACTTCAGCACTTCTGGGATTTAGAAGCTTCCTGAGCGCTAGAACAAGGGACTTTATGGAAAAATAGTAGTGTGTGAGTCAGTAAATAAAGAGTAGCTCATAAATTACTGTTTATATTTGAATGCCCCTTGTATCGTAATAGATTGTTGCAGTAGTTTCTTTTTTTTTAATAGTTTTTACAGCTCATTGGCAGTGTGTAAAATGATCAGTGCAGCAGTAATTGTGATGCTCTCTGTATGAAAAAAAATATGTCATCCATTAAAATTTCACGTTTTTTTGGTGAATTGTGACGTTTCCTTAAAAAGTGAGGCAAAAAAGAATTTGGCATCTGCGGGGTGCATTAACCCCCCACCCAAGTATGCGGCAATTTAAGGGTTAAAACAGTTTCTGCGTATGGACGGTAATGATGTGTCTGCTCCCCTGTGAGGATTGCGTTTTTTGATTTCTCCAGTGTCTTCAGTGTCATTTATCTTAAGGGTAAGGGATGTGCCGGTGGGTGAGTCTTTGGTATCCTGTGTACCCACTGGGGGGGGGGGGGGCGTCACTGTGCCCCAAATCTAAGACACAATAATAGGCAACATGATACTGGGATAAAGTGAAAGATATTTATTCATCTAAAAATCACCCATGCAAAGATCATTGAACAAAGCACAATACAAGGCCAATTCTTCCTCCTTCTGTCCCCCAGTGTTGCCTACTTCTCCCGACTCCCCCTGTGTGAGATGGCGAGCTTCTTTTCAAGCTGGATCCGGGAACGCATCTTCTTGGAAGCACTTCCGGCAGGATGGTCCTCCCCTGACAGCGCCCTCTACTGGCACCCTAACAGGGTTGCACTTGTGGACTCCCCACTCCCAAGCACCCAACAGAGCCGCCACAAGAGCACCACCTGCCATATGGGGAATGGAACTGCAGCCCGACTTGCGACTTCCATTGGTCCATCCATCATATTACTCCAGCCGGGTATAAAGTTGTTTCTTTGCCCAGCCGGTCGTTCCACTCACAGGTAAGAGACTATCCTCGTTCCCGGCTGGGATGCCTGTTTTTCTTCTCAGACCTGAATAACAGGACTATCTGGGGCACACAACTAGTGGGCCGTCCTCCTTTTCTTTTCATCCTGCACCCCTCGGACTACAAGTGTAACATCAGGTCAGGACACTTGTAGATGTCCTCAGATGAGGGGACCATTGCTGTGTTTAAAAAGAACTTTATAATATTTAAATGATTGTGCATTTTAGTTCTCCTTTTTATTTTCTTGAATTTGAGTTTATTCTGTTTCTTCTCTGGTCATTTTAGATCCGCATTTAGTTTAACTTCTTTGATTCTGGTTTTCTTTAATTGTTTTTTTTTTATTATTTGTCTGCCTTGTTTTATCTTCACTAGCTCTTCCTTTGTTCTTTGTTAATTAGTACTTTGGTAAATTTATCCTGAAACCTCCTTTTCTGCTAATGTGAGTTTTGAGGAGGGGTTTCTTTTACATTCTCTTTGATGATCTGTGTCAGTTGTCACCTTCCCTTCACATGAACTGAACCTTGTCAGACCAGGCAACGACGTCCAGTCGCAAGTCACCCGTTTTTGGCCAACACGGCCCACTGATAGAGGTGGGCGCCAGTGTGACCTCCTGTGGCTGTTGCCTTCCTTCTGCTTCACGGCCCAACACAAGCAGTTGCTGTTCTCTTGACCTTTCTTGCCATTTTTGTGAAATGGATTTTTTTTGTTCTTTTATATTGCTTGGCCTTTTGTATTGCTTGCTTTGTTTTGCATCCTGGCCTTTTTTTTTTGTGTATCTCGTTGTCTAATATTTCTGGCCTTTTTTATTGTTTGGCCTCATTTTATATTCTTGGCCTTTTGATATCTTGTTTCTTTACTTTTATTCCTTGACTTTTTACACTCTTGGTCATTTTGTATATTATCCTTTTTTATTATTTGACCTTTTTATTGCTTGTATCTGTGATGCACCATCTGTTGGAATGACAAATGCCATGCATATATTTCTATTAGACGTCATTTGGTATGGGATTTGTAAAAGCAGTGTTAATGTTTGTGATATGCAATCTGTTGGAATACCAAGTACAATGCATTTAATTACTAAATATGTTTGTGATGTGCCACCTGTTGGAATGACAAATGTAGTGCACTTCATTGCTGCAAATTTTTGTGATGCACTGTCTGTTGGTCTGACAGATGCTCTGTTATATACTGTTCAGTATGGGATTTGTAAAAGCAGTGTTAATGATTGAAATACACCATCTGTTTGATTGACAAATACAATACATTTCATTATTACAAATATTTGTGATGCACCATCTTATTAGACTGACAAATGCAATGCATATATCTCTGTTATATGCCATTCGTTATGGGATGTGTAAGAGCAGTGTTAATGTTTGTGAAGCACCATCTGTTGGAATTTCAAATTATTTTATTACTACAAATGTTTGTGATGCACCGTCTGTTGGAATGGGAAATGCAATGCATTTCATTACTACAAATTTTTGTCATGCACCACATGTTGGAATGACAAATGCAATGCATATGTCTCTGTCACATGCCATGTGGCATAAGATTAGTAAAAGCAGTGTTAATGTTTGTAATGCACCAAATGTTGGAATGACAAATGCAATGCATATGTCTGTGATGCACCATCTGTTGGAATGGAAAATGCAATGCATTTCATTACTACAAATATTTGTGATGCACCGTCTGATTGGAAGGACAAATGCAATGAATAAGTTTCCATTATATATCATTTAGTATGGGATTCGTTAAAGCAGTGTTAATGTTTGTAATGCACCAAATGTTGGAATGACAAATGCAATGCATATGTCTCTGTTACATGCCAAATGGCATGCGATTAGTAAAAGCAGTGTTAATGTTTGTAATATCCAAACTGCTGGAATGGCAAACACACTACAAATGTTTGTGATGCACCATCTATTGGAATGGAAAATGCAATGCATTTCATTACTACAAATATTTGTGATACACCACATGTTGGAATGACAAATGCAATGCATATGTCTCTGTTACATGCCATGTGGCATGAGATTAGTAAAAGCAGTGTTAATGTTTGTAATGCACCAAATGTTGGAATGACAAATGTAATGCATATGTCTGTGATGCACCATCTGTTGGAATGGAAAATGCAATGCATTTCATTACTACAAATATTTGTGATGCACCATCTGATTGGAAGGACAAATGCAATGAATAAGTTTCCATTATATACCATTTAGTATGGGATTTGTTAAAGCAGTGTTAATGTTTGTAACGCACCAAATGTTGGAATGACAAATGCAATGCATATGTCTCTGTTACATGCCATATGGCATGCGATTAGTAAAAGCAGTGTTGATGTTTGTAAAACCCAATCTGTTGGAATGGCAAACATGCTACAAATGTTTGTGATGCACCATCTATTGGAATGGAAAATGCAATGCATTTCATTACTGCAAATATTTGATACACTGTCTGAATGACAAATGCAATGAATAAGTCTCCATTATATACCATTTTGTATGGGATTCATAAAGGCAGGTGTTAGTGTTTGTGATGCACCACATGTTGGAATGACAAATGCAAAGCACATGTTTCTGTTATATGCCTATTTTTTTGAATGACAGAGACATAGAAACCACTCACTCTTATCCTTTCAGTGCGGTGATTTTTTTGGCAGTGTTATGTTATTTCATCCACTAGATGGCAGCAGAATGCTGTCTCTAGAATTATTCAGGCTTAACTTTGGAAAGCTGATCATTACACATTACCCTGAGTCTGACTCGGGTTTAACCATATTAAAAACTTAAAAGGAGTCATTTTAAAAGTGAATTGGTTATTAGAGAAGCCTTTGTAATTGCATTAGCACCACTGAAGCCTCTGATTCTGTTCACTTTAGTTGCAAGGTAGTGGCATTTGTAAAGATCAGTTCTTGGATTAAAACAGTCAAAATTAAGACTTAAGAGACAAGTCCGTCTATTGTTATTTTATTTTTTTTGCAGAATGAAGGCTTTTCAATTAAACAGTTTGCCAGAAAGTGAAGATTTCACAGAAAGGCGTCTACTACTGTCTACAAAGAAGTTTGCAAACTGATAGAAAAAGAAGGGCAAGGCCCATATGGAGAACTGCGTAAGAGGAGAAGGACACGAGAGTGTGCAGTGTGGGAAACAAACCCCTTAGAGGTCCTCAGATGGCTTCCATGTGAAGTGAACTTTAGGGATTCCAGTGGCTTTAAAACCCAAGTGAAGAGACCGACAGGTGTCAGCGGTGGGAATGCAATGACAAAGGTTTCTCTAAGAATCAATTCGAATTTCAGCAGGACTCATTAAGGATGAGCGAAGGGAGCTGAGCATTAGGTCACTGAAGTGATGGCCACTGAAGATTTGGCCTTACAGTCCCATACGAATAATAAATTAAAAAGCCGTCATGTCTAGCAATTAATAGCCATTAGACACACAAGTAAGGCATCAGTTTAATGAAAAGGGTGTCGGATTTTATCAAAAATATGAAATTTTCCGAGCGTGTCCAGCCTGTTGACTGATAGTGTAGATGTGATTAAAATATCTGAAGAGTGTGACAGGGAGAATCCAGCAAGGCAGAGGGGCCACCTCAGGTCCTGTGCCACAGCAGATAATTAACTTCTATTACAACAATGGAGTGAATTGTTCTGTCGGCAGTTTGGGGGCTGCACTAGCAGAAACCATTCGGACCACTCTTGAATCACGAGAGACCATGAAAAAAGACCAGTTAAAAAAAAGGGGGGGGGGGGGGGGGGGGCGGACCATGTGCCACGTGCATTTGTCCAAACCCACAGCATAACAAGCTGACCTTGGACCTCCCAGCCTCCCGCCGGCTCGCCCGCCTGCCTCTTTTGCGGCCTCTTCCTCCCGGCAAGGTGCGCTGCTTCCTAGGGAAAAAAAAAAAAAAAAAAGTTTTTCCTTTTTTCTTTTTCATTTTTTTTTTTTTTAATTTCCTGCTGCTCATCTTGACCTCCGCATCAGGAGACCCCCCGAGGTCACTCCGGCCTCCGCATGCTAATGTGCTCCCAGAGTCTTTTCTTGGCTTCCCTAGGCCTGATCACAGGAGCTTATAATGCATTCTGTCTCCCTGCTTCACCCGCCGCCTCGAGCTGAACAGAAGTGACCAGAGAGTTGCCCGCTTGCTTCCTTCTTTTCTTTTCCTTCTTTCTTTCATTCTTTTATTTTTTAATCACATTACTCAGTAACAGCTGGGGGTGAATTCCCAGTGTGATCCATGTGGCCAGGGGGTTGAATGTGATGCCTTGCCTTGCCCACCGCCTGGCATCTTCCTGTACCCAGGAAATTAATAGTCATGAAGGTGAGGACACAGACAAGCAGGAGAGTTGAAAACACGGCAAAGGGGGTTTTAGTTCAGCAAATGAGTGTCCCTAGAAAAACTGCAGTGCAAGTCCATCCATCCATTTTCCAACCTGCTGAATCCGAACAGAGGGTCACGGGGGTCTGCTTGAGCCAATCCCAGCCAACACAGGGCACAAGGCAGGAATCCCATCCCGGGTGCCAACCCACCGCAGGACACACACACCAAGCACACACTAGGGCCAATTTAGAATCGCCAATCCACCTAACCTGCATGTCTTTGGACTGTGGGAGGAAACCGGAGCGCCCGGAGGAAACCCAAGCAGACACGGGGAGAACATGCAAACTGCACGCAGGGAGGACACAGGAAGCGAACCCGGGTCTCCTAACTGCGAGGCAGCAGCGCTACCACTGCGCCACCGTGCCTCCCTACCACTAGGGGTCGGCCGGGGGGCCCGGAGTCAAACCTCCACCCTAACCCTGCATGGCGGGGAGAAGGCGAGGCGAAACTGTGTCATTGAACCACGTCACCGAAGCAGACAGGTAGGTGCACAGTGCAAGTCTTCAGTAAATAAACCACTGCATGGGACCCTGGCCGGGACGCCCCTTTGACACTGGATTCGGGGGAACACCCATGGGCTGCGCCCTACGTCCCCTGGAACACTTGGTGGCAGCCCCCCTGGGTTGCATCGGGTCACAATGGTGGAACACCGGAGCTCATCCCTGTTGTTTAGGCTCCCTGGCCACCGCCAGGGAGAGCTGCATGTCTTCCTGAGCCCGGCTGGGCTGTAATGCAGCCACACCCGGAAGTGCAGCATTAATTAGGTTAATTATCACCTGAAGCACTTCCGGGTGGGCTATAAAAGGAGCTGACACCCACCACTCCGGGCGCCAGAGTCGGGAGGAGGAGGACGAGCTGCCTGGGAAGAGTGGAGGAAGAATTAGTTGTGTTTTTGTTTCACTTTGGTTTTGGCTTTGTGGGACTGTGCTGTGCCTGTGGGACACGTGGAAGGCGCTCCCCACGGGTGAAGAAGATAAATTTGTGTTTCACTTTTACACGTGCCTCTCTTGTCAGTCTGTGTCAGGTCGGGGGCCTATAAAGCGCCTTTCACACCACATAAGGGGCATACGGGATGGACGGGAAGCCCAGAGAATAGAGAAAAGCATCTCAACAAAGAGAGGGAAGGAGGTCGCACCCGGACAAGGCTCTCCTAAGCGATGGGATGGACATCCCAGCCGGACCTGCATTGTGAGGGACGTCAGTTATGGCACTACGGCCATGTGGCGCGTTTCCCCAAGGGTGGTCCAGCTTGTAAGATCCTCATTGTTGGGGACCCGAGTGGCTCGACCAGGCCAAGGGGTTGCCCACATAACACCTGGCTGCAGCAGATAGAGGGTCACTTCTGGAGGGTGGGACTGGACTGCGTGTCTGCCTGGGGGGGTTGCCAACCGGGATCCCGAGTTGTTTTCGTCGTGTGGTGGGTACAGCAATGTGCTGTACCAGTGCATGCTCCCCAACTTGAAAACTTGATAGATGGCAGCAGCTCCCCATATTGGTGCCCATTCCGGAACCAGCAGGGCATGATGGGAGTTGTAGTCCGGCTCCCGTGGGTGCTGCAGGGAGATGTGCTCTCAAATATATGAGACTTCCATATGACCTGGCACGATAGGTCCTCCCGGGTCCTCAATAAAAGGGAGCCACACTCCCTTATCCAGGCGAATTCGGAGCTGGGAGGACGTGGAGTAACACTCGACTGGAGGAGGTGAGAAGAGAGATTGCTTGTTTTGTTCGTGTGCTTACAAATGTTTGGTGTTATTGTATAATAAAACGATCCATTATTTGAACCCGAGAAAGTGTTTGTGTGATTGTGTTTGCGGTTTGGGGGCTCACAGATGCCCCAGTTCCACCACAACTACCAGTTAAAAGTTTTAGAGCGCCTCAGTTTTTTATGGAAATAAATGCAGTTTAGTGTCTTAATGTTTCACGAAATCAAGGCATAGAACAAATAAACAATGGCAAATAACAAAAAAAAAAAGTCGAGGAATCATTAAGCGTACAAAATTGTTTGATTCCTCAAAGTTGCCTGCACCTCTTGCTGATATAACAGCCAAACCGTGGTAACCCTTTTGATTCAGAGTGCCAGTCACCCGGTGCCAGACCATCACGTTTCATCCTCCATGTTTGACAGTTGGTGTCACACACTGAGGAACCATCCCTGACACCAACTCCACGGCGTACAACCACCCTGCAGTAACGAAAAGCAAGATTTCAAATTGTGAATCGGCCCACAAGACTGCAGTAGTCCTCAGAACGGCTTTCTTTCCAAGCCACTCGCCCTGCCAGACCTGCAGCACAAAGTCTCCTCTTAGCGGTACAAACCGACATTCGCTTTTGTCGACCTGTGAGGTGCCTATCAGGTGACCCTCAGAAACCTGTCCTCTGATTGGCTGGTGATTTTGTGTCTGCCTATTGGAGTTTTTGCCATTGGATTGTGCAGGACACCACTGGACTCACCGACACCCTGATATTTGTTTTTTTTTTACAATTTCTCCAAATGAAAGGCCCACACTTTTATGGGTAAAGGCGCTTGGGCTCGTTTCATTTGTTAATTGCCATTTTCTTGACATTGTCAATAGAATCTACAACATTCTACGGCGTAATGATACCCAAGTCGGCCTTCAGAGGGTGTAGTCTGCTTTAAGACCCACAGACAGGGCCGGATTTTCCTATAGGCTAACTAGGCTTCAGCCTAGGGCCTCAAGATCAAGAGGGGCCTACATTCAAATTGTTAGCAACTTGAACAAACTTAAAAATGGGAGGTGAAAGGGCCTCATAAGTGGAATAGCCGAGGGCCTCTTTTCATCTAAATCCGGCCCTGCCCGCAGAGGGTTTTTAACTCTTTCGGGGCAGATGTCGACTTTTGTCAGCAGGTGGGGTTGAGAGCAGTACAGTATCTCACAAAAGTCAATACACCCCTCACATTTTTGTAAATATTTTATTATATTTAAAATCTACCAATCTGGCTTTAGGTGTTATCATGGTGTTGAGACGGCCCTCCTTAAAATATTCAATGACATCTCTATTATTACAGTACTGACTCAGGTGGCGCTGCAGTCCTTGTCCTCCTTGACCTGTCCGCTGCCTTTGACACTACTGACCATGAGACTTTGCTGTTGCGGCTTTAACATCTTGATGGGCTTAAAGGGGCTGCTCTTAACTGGTTCAGGTCATATCTAACTGGTAGACACTTTTCAGTGACTTTAAATTCCTCTTTTTCGTCTACTGCTCCTCGTAAATGTGGTGTTTCTCAGGGATCCATTTTCGGTCCTATTTTATTCTCTATATACCGTCACCCTATTGGAGGGATTTTTAGGAAATGTAACATTTCTTTTCACTGCTATGCTGATGATACTCAGATTTATATTCCCGTCTACAACTCTGCAATGAATCAACTGCACAACTGTCTTTCTGAACTAAGATCCTGGATGGCTAATAATTTTGTTGATCTGAATCAAAATAAAATGGAGGTGCTTATAGTGGGTCCATCAGCTAAAGCCCAAACTGGTCTTGGACTTCTCGGCTCTTACTCTGTCTTTTGCAAACCACAAATCTGCAATCTTGGTGTTATCTTTGACAGTAACCTCTCTTTTGAGAAACAGGTTAATTCTGTAGTCAATTGTGGGTTTGCTTCCCAGTTCCTCCCTGTGTGGATAGCGCTTTGAGTACTGAGAAAAGCGCTATATAAATGTAATGAATTATTATTATTATTATTAAGAGTTGCTTTTTCCAGCTTCGTCTGTTAGGTAAGATCCCCTTTTACGAGGGGGGACCCAAAAATAACCGGAATTTTGTTGTTGTTAGGTCGGTACTTGTAGTACGTGGTTGGGCCGCTAGGGCGATCTAGTTACACTCCTCACAAGTCAGTTAGTGATGGGAAGTTCGGATCATTTTACCGACTCGGACCTTTGAGTCTCGTTCAGCAAAATGAACAAATCTTTTTTCGAGTCATTTCGTTCATTTTAGCAAAATATAATTAAAATGTTACCTGTTACCACCCTAACACATCTACTGCTTACACAAATGTTGATCACACTAATTAATCAATAATTTATTTGTAACAGGATTATTTCTTTATAAAATAACACACCACAGATCCTCAAGAAACAGTAACAAAATCATAGTTACAGAAATTGACAGACCTTTTTTATTTATAAGAAAATGCGTTTTAGATATTTTTGATAATTTTATGATAATTTCTAAATATGGTCCAACATACAACAAATGGAATTTTACGTTAGTATTTGACTGAGGTACTGAGCCGGTAAGTAGCCAAGTTTCCATCCAGTTTTTTGCGACGTTTTGTTATCGACAAACAGAATATACGTAAAAAAATTGTGCGAAATTTGCGGTCTCCAGCCTGTTTCCATCCAACTGGCTTTTTATCGATAAAACGGTGTGCGTGATGACGTCATCCCCCCCAAAACGAACTGTCGCATAAGTTTTGTTGTATCGCGAAAAAAAACTGCCCTTGAGCCGTTTCCATACATAATTTTGTGTATGTCGCAAATTATCTACCTTTTGTTTTCCACGTTACACCCCCTCTACTAAACAAAGAAATGGAGAGATTATTCAGACAGTTTTTTGAAATTTGCCAGCTTACTGTTATTTCAGTTTCACAAATAATTGGAATTGTACATAATATCCGAAGACGACAGCAGAATGAAGCAGTTGCTTGTCCGATAGCCCTAGAGCTTGAAGAAAGTACCCCAGTGTGACGAAACCCACGGGTATGGGAGAGACGACGGAATAAGACCTTCTGGGAGGAGGTGGTGGAGAGACACTTCACAGAAAATCTCTGGCTGCAACATTTTAGAATGACACGACCGATGTTTGAGATGTTGTGTGGATTCATCAGTCCTGATGTTGCGCCCATCACAGGTTGCCACCGATCACCGGTTCCAACCCAAAAGCGGATTGCCATCGCCCTTTACAAGCTGGCAACCTGCGCCGAGCATAGAGTAGATGGAGAAACTTTCGGGGTTAGTAAAACTACCGTCCATCGATGTGTATATGCTGTGTGCACCGCTATTAAAGAAAAATTAATGCAGCGTTATATCAGACTTCCGACTGTAGCGGAGGCCAATGAAATTGCATACTGCAATTCCTTGGTGTATCTTGTGCCATAGATTTACGGTGCGCTGGATGGCACGCATGTGCCTATTCTTCCCCCGACGGAAGGCTACCGCGATTACATTAATCGCCAAGGATGGCCATCTATTGTTCTCCAGGCCCTTGTTGATGACAGGTGCATGAAACGAGGCATTTGCGTTGGCACTCCTGGAAGTGCCCATGATGCAGCTGTGTTTGCAGCATCGGATCTGTACAGGTGAGCCTACCTTTCAACATCCCTTCTCAGTGCGATAACAACTGCATTAGTACTGTAACCTGCTTCCCTTAAGGTTTTTAATTAAAACTGAAATTTGAATTAACACAAAATAACGACGTTTAATAAAAAAAAAAAAAACTAAAGTTAATATTAATGAGAGAATTTCTCATATATGCTAAAACATCTGCCATTTAATAATAAGAAAAAAAATGTTTAGATAATGAAACACACGGTTTCTTAAATATTTTGACTGGCACAGTAAATTACCTTTGCGGTTTTTGTATTATTTAGACATCCTGAGAGACACCCCCAGGGTACAGTTGATGTGGAGGAAGTTCAGGTACCCCTTTTAGTAGCAGGAGACCCAGCCTATCCGCTACTGCATTGGCTCATCACGAGAAATAACGAGTCTCTTCATCAGACCATGCGAACCGCTCCGCTATTCTCGCTTTGATTGCACGTGATGAAAATGTATCATGTGACACATTTATTTGCGTTAAAGTCCTTTTTTTCCGACAAAAAGTGTTTCCAATGTAGTTTTTGCGACATCTGATATATCGATATGGAATTTATGCGCTAAAGTTAAACGGAAAAATATTATGTCGACATGTACAACATTTTATCGATAATTAGCATTTCCATCAGCTAAAATTTGAAGCGCTAAATATTTTTTCGCAAAAACTCCTTGGATGGAAAACTGGTTAGTGGTCACGTGACAATCAGGGCCGGATTTAGATGAAAAGAGGCCCTAGGCTATTCCACTTATGAGGCCCTTTCACCCCCCATTTTTAAGTTTATTCAAATTGCTAACAATTTGAATGTAGGCCCCTCTTGGATCTTGAGGCCCTAGGCTGAAGCCTAGTTAGCCTATAGGAAAATCCGGCCCTGCGTGACAAAAGAACGAACGACTCGAAAGACTCGAGGAATGAACTAATCAATTCTCTTTCCGACTCAGACTGCATAGGTTAAGCTTATGGGGCTGTCACGTGATGAACGAACGACTCGAACCCGAAGACTCGAGAGATGAACTAATCAATTCTGTTTCCGGCTCAGACTGAGTTGGTTAAGCTTATTCCAATACAGAAACTATAGGAAGTTGCGCAAATGCGCATGCGCGACTGAACGAATCCCTCCCACGAGACGACTCGTTCTTCCCGAGTCACATTAAAGATTCGAATCGTTCAAGAACGGCCTGTCGCTACCCGATCTGCGTTGCCTACCCGATTTGCGCGCGCATGCGCACGCATGCGCAGAGCTTTACTATTACGACCCTGTCCGATCTGCGTTTTTTTTACTTTGCGACTTGAGTCCCCATCCGATTTGTCTCGCGCACGCGCTCTCTGCTTAATTAAAATTCATTTCACAACACTGCCCGATTTGTTCTGCGCATGTCTAATGTTTTACGACACACGAGAAAAAAAGTTACTGTGGGATTTAAATTTCTCGGTCTGCATTAACAAATATAACTTCCACCATTCGAGAGAGAAGGAGAAAGAAGAACGCCATAAAGAAGAATAGGAGCATATTGAATTTTTCTTCGGGAAGAAGAAGACTTTTCAATTTTACAACAACTTGAAAGAATATCTTTTACGGGAAGAATTTAGCAACAATTTAACGGTCAGAGAGCGAAGTGAAATATGACGCGCGTCCGTGAGTTTTATGATTAAAGGTACTATGTGTAATGTTTATTGAATGCTTTTCAGTTTTTTGAGAATACAGTATATACTGTAATATAATTTAGATATATTTAGTATTGCCTGACTTTTTTTTACTAATTGGAATATTACCAAATGTACCGTTTTAAAGAGGCTGGTAATTTCAATGAACACGCATGAATATTTTGAAATATGCAAAACTTTTAATTGTGTTATTAAAAAAACTGCTTGGGTGGACTTTCCTGTTACTTACCGATATATACTTGATTAATGGATTAGTAGGTTTTCTCTTTTTGGGAATATGAAAATCTGAACTGCCTAGATGCATCTCAATTCAGGTGTCTAAATTTTACAGTTCTTTTAAACAGAGAAGTAAATTAGCATTCACTAACGAATGCTAAAAGTTTTCTAAAGAATTGTTGTTAAGAAGCCTTATGTTTACTTTTTATTGCAGTGTTAGTGCAATATTTTGTGTAGCTAAGTAATTCTTTGTGACCTATAGTTGTGGTTTTATTTATTTTATTTTTTTTCATTAAACCCCTCTCCGTGCCGCAACCCTCCACAGAGTGTTAATAAAGGTAAACGGAGCAGAAAAGTTAATTCATAGAGTAAATTTAACCTTCTAAGTCCAGTGACCTAAAAGTATAAGTCCCAGTATTCATCAGTGTTAAGAATAATGACTGAATGTATCATTTTGTTCTCTGACAGACCACCAACTTTTTTACACCGGGCCAAACCGACAATACATTCGTCTGGTTGTTATGAGTGAAGAACAAAAGAGAGCTGTCCTAATGGAGTGTCATGATAATCCTGGAACCGGCAACCATAACGGTGTGAGAGGAACCAGAAACAGAGCTATTGCTGGCTATTTCTGGCCAACTCTTACAAACGATGTAGCTAATTGGGTAAGTTTTACAAATACTCCAGTGTGAATCTTGAGATACATTTAACGATTCTGCCTCAGGTTGTAGATTATCATGACTTGTACTAAGAAACAGAGTAATTGGTTCATATTAAAATGTTGCTCATATGTTTTTGCAAGACCCCTACAGCTGAGATACAATTACCAGGCAGTCATACAGTTTCCTTAAAGTATCTGTTTCGGTACTTCAGTTCTTCTTTTGAGGACTGGTGCAGTTTGTTCTGTCTTTTCAAAATGATGCCCAATTTTACAGTTCTCTCATAAACCCTTAGTGCATCTAAAAGGATCAAGTGGGCAGGTAACTGTGTGTGTGAAATTTTTTCTAGTAATCCAAAGAGTAGACTAGGTGGTCCTCTGTTCCTTCCTTGCCAAGAGACCAATTGAGTAATAATTATGATGTCACCCTCGCAAAGTTGGTTTTGCACCGTAGCAAGACTTAAGTCGTCAATAGCCCTGTTTTATCATCCTCTGGTAGCTAGTTGTTTAGGATGATTTTCCTTCATAAAATGCTTGTTTTTTTGTAGTATTCTTGTTATCCTTGCTGCTGTCCCTAATTTCTTTGTGCATTACTAAAGTTGTTTCCAAATCTATTGTAGCTTTAAGTGTTAAATTCTTTCTTATCTACAAAGTAAGTGTATGATGCAAAATTTCATTCAGTTTGTATCTCTTGTTTTAGGTGAGATGTTGTCACCGCTGTCAGCTGAATGATCCCATCAAGACCATGGTACCATTCTTGCATTCCATCAAGGTAATGGTGGGCTCCAGGTTTGTGAAATAAAATCGAATGAGGATAAAGATTTAAAGGCAAATATTTTATCAGGTGAAAGAAGCTTGGGAGGTGGTAGGTCTGGATCTCTTTGGCCCAATGTGTGAAACTGCCAGAAGTAACAAGTATGTGTTGACCATGACTGACCTCTACACAAAGTGGATCGTTGCTGAGCCTCTACAGTCTAAGTCAGCGAGTGAAGTGTCTGCAGCCATCATAGGGAAGCTGTACACATTTGGCATGGTTAGGAAGATCATTACTGACCAAGGCAAAGAGTTTGTCAACGAGGTACTGTTGGGGAAAAAAAAAATGCTTTTCATTTTTAAATGGAAACATTTCTTGAAAGTCCATTATTTATAAACCCATTTATTATCCCTTGTGTGAACTACTGAAGCAATTCTGTTGATTCTTCATCCACAGCTAAATGAGAATATCTTTGGAGTCCTAAAAATAAAGCATGCTGTCTCCAGTGCTTACCATCCTCAGACAAATGGGCAGGTAATTGTGTGTGTTTAATTCTTTAATTCATATTGGATGTTGTTGGTAACTGAGAAAAGATTATTTGTTAAATGTTTGTAAATCCTTTTGAAATAAACAGGATGAAAGAACAAATCAAAATATCAAACGTGCACTGAGAAAATATGTTAATGAGAGCCACAATGATTGGGATCTCCATCTTCCTGCAGTTGTATATGGCATCAACACGGCTAGGCAGGTGGGTACACATGCCCCGGTTGCCAATCTTCTAATGTGTTTGACCTTTCATTAGTCCTAATGCAGTGTGCTAATGGTGAACTTTTTATAACCAGTCTTCAACAAGGTACACTCCATATTTCTTGCTTTTTCACCGACATCCGCGCTTACCAGAAGTTTCAAACGCCTGTCCAATGGGAGAATCTATTGACATTGGAGATCCAGAAGAAGATATTGACACCAGAGTTAAATGAAAGCTTTAAATGAAAAGGTTCGTGCCCAACAAAAGACTTAATCGATATAGCCTATGAAATATTACAGAATTTAATAATTTAGTCTGTGTATGAATCCTCGCAATCACGTTGGCTGTTGTTTTTCTCATTGTATGAGTTTCAATAGAAACAAAACCAGGCTGTTTCATTTGCAAAATAAAGAACACATTCTTAGGGTTTTATGCTTTGTTACTGGGTAATTGGTGTATGCCTTCACTTATAATGTGATGTGGTCATATTTCAGTTA
>JANRMT010062802.1:11334405-11341905 GCA_026402145.1 Polypterus bichir lapradei | reverse complement strand
CAAAAATCAATTGCTACCGTAATGATCGATTATATGACCAGAAAGATAAGTCAGAGCAGTAAATAATTCCTGAAATGTTAGAGAATAGTTCAGGTAACTTGGTTTGTAGTGTACAAAGCCTAATGACGTTCATGGCCAAATTTTTTCGCATCAGTTTACTGTATACTCAATAACTCATAACAGCAAAGTGAAAACTTCTTCTTCATCTTCTTCTCCTTCTTCATCTTTTCCCATTTTTATGTGTGGTTGATGTTCTTGACCAACCTGCTCAGTCCTGCATCTCCTCATCCTCCATCAGACCCTTTTCGTCTTTAATTTATCCATGGTGAAAATGAACAGACTTGACACACTTAAAAAGGTTTTGGAGCAGCCACCCGTATAATATGCCTAATATAGTCAGTCAGTCAGTGACGTTCTTGTAGACGGAACTGGAAATGACACCACTGGGGTTGCCGGAACCAGAAGTGACATCATGGGGTTGGAACCAGAAGTGGCATCACGGGGTCGGAACCGGAAGTGATGTTCTTGTGTCCAGAACTGGAAATGACATCACTGGGGTCACCGGAACCAGAAGTTGCATCATGGGGTCGGAACCAGAAGTGACGTTCTTGTAGACAAAACTGGAAATGACATCACTGGGGTGCCGGAACCAGAAGTTGCATCATGGGGTCGGAACCAGAAGTGACATTCTTGTAGCCGGAACTGGTAATGACACCACTGGGGTTGCCGGAACCAGAAGTTACATCATGGGGTTGGAACCAGAAGTGACATTCTTGTAGCCGGAACTGTGTTTCACTCCAGAACATCTTGACATTTCGTCGTACCCTGCACACACACAGACTCAAGGCACCCTGTGCCACCTAACCGAGCCTCCTCCATGTTTCACAGTAGGTCTTTTTTGACAGCTTCATTGCTTCGTCTATAGACGTACAACTGATGTGACTTCTCAGAAAGCTCCAGTTGTGTCTCGTCTGTCCAAAGGACATTCTCTCAGATGGCTTGTGGCTTCTCCAAATGCACTTTAGCAAATTCCACTCTGGCTTTTTTATGTGGAGTCCTCCAGACACTTGTGGTCCTTCACCTTGGAGCTCAGCTTGTATCTCTTTGGAAGTTGTCCTTAGCTTTATGTCTGCCATTCTCACTACCCTTCTGCCCATTCTGGGGTTGATTGTCCTCTTGCGGCCGTGTCCAGGGAGTTCGGCTACAGTCCCATGGACCTTCATCTTCATTATAATCTTTGCTTCTGTTGTCATAGGAACCAAGCTGCTCTGAGATGGTCTTCTAGCCTTTGCCTTGAACTCTTTGAGGGATGAATATTTTTTCCAAAAAACATTGTATGGCTTCACATAGAAATCAACATAAAATGTCTGTTGCTGCATGCTGTGGATGCCAGTTTGCCAAGAATGCGTGGCAGGCAAACTGCCAGGCTGTGTTCATGTGGCTGCATGGGGCAGCAGCAGCAGTCACGGTCGCAGTCGATTGCAATCTGGTTTCTACCTCTTATCATTGTTAAGTGGCAGTCCTCCCAGAGGAACAGTGCCATAGGCTGTGTCAGCTACATGAACCTGTTCAGCACCACGATTAGCTGGGGACCACTCAGCTGAATCTGCAAAACCTCATATTTGTTTTCGATCGCTTGTATCAAAATCAGAGTCCGACAAGTCTTAGTCCAATTCAGAGAGAACAGGCAAAACGTCGTCCATGGAGTATTTTGCTTTTATGCATTCACTTTGAACTCTCTCCAGATGTCAGTGCCATTTTTGCCATTGTCTGCGCCTTGCTACCCACAGCAGCGCAGGAAATCTCGGTCAAAACCAATGAAGCTAACTTACCTTCTACCAAAGAGAGTTTAACTAAAACGTAACGGTTGGTTTTGTCACAGTTTACAGCTGATTACCGATTATCGTCAGCTCCTCCTTTTGACAAAAGTCGACATCAGCCCTGAAAGAGTTAACATGCTGTTGAATTAACTGCGTCGTGAAGTTGTGTCAGGGGGTTTAGGGCGCTGCGGTGCCCCCTACAGGTCACATGATTGTGAAGAACATAACTTTGACTTGAAAAATGGCAAACTTATCCTTTGTAAAATATGAACAGGAGGAGGTGAAAGTTTGGGGTTACCTGGCAGCCAACCCCATATACTTGAAAGGAATAAAAAACATCCGAGACCATGGTCCTCAGTCGGAAAAGGTTGGAGTGCCCTCTCAGGGTTGGGAGCGAGATCCTGCCCCAAGTGGAGGAGTTCAAGTATCTCGGGGTCTGGTTCACGAGTGAGGGAAGAATTGAGTGTGAAATCGACAGGCGGATCAGTGCAGCGTCCACAGTGATGAAGAGAGAGCTGAGCCGTAAGGCAAAGCTCTCAATTTACCAGTCGATCTACGTTCCTCCCCTCACCTATGGTCATGAGCTGTGGGTAGTGACCGAAAGAACGAGATCGCGAATACAAGTGGCTGAAATGAGTTTCCTCCGCAGGGTGTCTGGGCTTTCCCTTAAAGATAAGGTGAGAAGCTCAGTCATCCGGGAGGGCCTCAGAGTAGAGCCGCTGCTCCTCCGCATCGAGAGGAGTCAGATGAGGTGGCTCGGGCATGTGATCAGGATGCCTCCTGGATGCCTCCCTGGTGAGGTGATTCGGGCATGTCTAACCGGGAGGAGGCCCTGGGGAAGACCCAGGACACGCTGGAGGGACTATGTCTCCCGGCTGGCCTGGGAACACCTTGGGATTCCACCAGAAGAGCTAGAAGAAGTGGCCGGGGAGAGGGATGTCTGGGCCTCTCTGCTCATGCTGCTTCCCCCGTGACCCAACCTTGGATAAGTGGAAGAGAATGGATGGATGGAATAAAAAAAAAAAAAAGTGTGTAACAATGAAAAAAAATGAGTCGTCCTCTCACTAACCCTGGGAGGAAGAGGCGGGTCCAGGTGGACGGACCCCAGAAGAGACATCAGAGATGGCAAGGTTTCCTTTCTGCAGAGGGAGGAGAAGAGAGAGCATTATTACACAGCGCCACCTCCTGTCTCGGTGGAGAATTACCGTCACCTAAGCCATTAAGCCCTTTCACATGTGCACATGAGTGACACCTTTAAGCACTTTGTCCGAGATTGCTTTGCTTTCTTTCTCTTGCGTAGTCCTGACATTGCAGCGTGTCACACACGCGCGCTTTGGGGGCTGCCAAGGGGTCCAAAAGAGCGTGAAAGAGCAAGAGATAGGGGATTGGAACAGAGTGCTAACGCCTTTTCTCTTCTCCCAACAGACCAATGGAAGATTAATTAAGCATTCTCACATCAATCCCACGCAACAGCACCACTTTAGTGATGGCGTCACTTCCGGTTCCTTTTTTCCCAAGACTTCACTTCTGGCCCTGTACTGATGACTTCACTTCCGGCTCCTGATGACGACTTCATTTCCGTCCCTCACTCCTGACGTCACTTCCTAAAAGATCATTTCCACTTCTTCTCAGTCTCTCATTTTCTGCCATCATTCCATAAAAGACCCGCACAGAGATTGTTTGTTGTCACCTGTGTATTTATCAAATTTTCAACGTTGAATCAGTCTTCTATGATTACTCAGTCTGCTGACATTATATGGAGAATTCCCCCCCACTCTTTACTTTTGCTTTATTTCTTCACAAGCGTTTTAACTACTGCCAAACATCAGGCACATGGAGTCCAGTTCAGAGTTACAAGTTACAGTGCATCCGGAAAGTATTCACAGCGCAGCACTTTTTCCACATTTTGTTATGTTACAGCCTTATTCCAAAATGGATTAAATTCATTTTTTTCCTCAGAATTCTACACACAACACCCCATAATGACAACATGAAAAAAGTTTACTTGAGGTTTTTGCAAATTTATTAAAAATAAAAAAACTGAGAAATCACATGTACATAAGTATTCACAGCCTTTGCTCAATACTTTGTCGATGCACCTTTGGCAGCAATTCCAGCCTCAAGTCTTTTTGAATATGATGCCACAAGCTTGGCACACCTATCCTTGGCCAGTTTCGCCCATTCCTCTTTGCAGCACCTCTCAAGCTCCATCAGGTTGGATGGGAAGCGTCGGTGCACAGCCATTTTAAGATCTCTCCAGAGATGTTCAATCGGATTCAAGTCTGGGCTCTGGCTGGGCCACTCAAGGACATTCACAGAGTTGTCCTGAAGCCACTCCTTTGATATCTTGGCTGTGTGCTTAGGGTCGTTGTCCTGCTGAAAGATGAACCGTCGCCCCAGTCTGAGGTCAAGAGCGCTCTGGAGCAGGTTTTCATCCAGGATGTCTCTGTACATTGCTGCAGTCATCTTTCCCTTTATCTTGACTAGTCACCCAGTTCCTGCCCCCCACAGCATGATGCTGCCACCACCATGCTTCACTGTAGGGATGGTATTGGCCTGGTGATGAGCGGTGCCTGGTTTCCTCCAAACGAGACGCCTGGCATTCAACACCAGAATTCAATCTTTGTCTCATCAGACCAGAGAATTTTGTTTCTCATGGTCTGAGAGTCCTTCAGGTGCCTTTTGGCAAACTCCAGGTGGGCTGCCATGTGCCTTTTACTAAGCAGTGGCTTCTGTCCGGCCACTCTACCATACAGGCCTGATTGGTGGATTGCTGCAGAGATGGTTGTCCTTCTGGAAGGTTCTCCTCCCTCCACAGAGGACCTCTGGAGCTCTGACAGAGTGACCATCGGGTTCTTGGTCACCTCCCTGACTAAGGCCCTTCTCCCCCGATTGCTCAGTTTAGATGGCCGGCCAGCTCTAGGAAGAGTCCTGGTGGTTTCGAACTTCTTCCACTTATGGATGATGGAGGCCACTGTGCTCATTGGGACCTTCAAAGCAGCAGAAAGGTTTCTGTAACCTTCCACAGATTTGTGCCTTGAGATAATCCTGCCTCTGAGGTCTACAGACAATTCCTTTGACTTCATGCTTGGTTTGTGCTCTGACATGAACTGTCAACTGTGGGACCTTCTATAGACAGGTGTGTGCCTTTCCAAATCATGTCCAATCAACTGAATGTACCACAGGTGGACTCCAATGAAGCTGCAGAAACATCTCAAGGATGATGAGGGGAAACAGGATGCACCTGAGCTCAATTTGGAGCTTCATGACAAAGGCTGTGAATACTTATGTACATGTGCTTTCTCAATTTTTTTTATTTTTAATAAATTTGCAAAAACCTCAAGTAAACTTTTTTCACGTTGTCATTATGGGGTGTTGTGTGTAGAATTCTGAGGAAAAAATTAATTCAATCCATTTTGGAATAAGGCTGTAACATAACAAAATGTGGGAAAAGTGATGTGCTGTGAATACTTTCCGGATGCACTGTAATTCTTTGGCATTGGCACTAAGATTGGCACAAACTCTCAATGGGTTGCCAGCTTGTTATTCATCCATCCATCCATCAATCCATTCATCCATTGTAGGTACCAGGAAGGAAGGACAGGCTTCCTGGCCCGGATAAAGGAAAGATTCATGCCCGGCCAGGAAGTCATCATGGAAGGAGCAGCAGAAACAAGTCCACTGGGAGCAGCTCATTCCTCCACACAACAGGTTGCAGTGTTCCTCATGGCTGGGCCACTTTAGGTGGCATGGGGATTGGGGTCCGGAGACGCCAGCCCTGTCGAGGTCTTTGGAAACTGCCAGGGCGTGCAGCTGACTGCCCTGGGGCTTCAGAGGACTGTGGCAGGAAGCCAAAAGAAGTTCTCAGGTAGGGTTTAAAAAGAGCCGAGAGACAGCGGGCAACACTCAACTGGAGGCACAAGGAGAGAAGAAAACTTTATTATCTCTATGACTTTTGGGTTGTATTTCATTACTTTGCTAGTTGTTGGATTAAAAAAATCCACTATGTGAACCCGTGACTGTGTTGGGTATTATTGGGTGTGGCATTTGGGACTCAGGTTTGCCCCCTACAGGTTATACCATCCATCCATGCCAGGTGCCAGTGTGACGTATGCAAAGTCAGAGGAGCCTAAAAGGTGTCCACATGCGGTTAGGTGGTGCTCTTCAATGGCACCCCGTTATGAGCAGCACCCCCACCACACTTAGCTCAGGCAGGTGGCACCAATACTTTAGGACAAAGTCAAAGTGGCCCTCTCTGCTTTGTTAAAAGCTGCTTTCTCCACAATTCTAAAGAAGCAAATTAATTTATAATCCTCCGGACCTGCTCGCCGCTCAAGCCAGCCTTCTGCAAAAAGACATTTTCTAGACAATAAGTGTTTGGCACTGAGTGCCGAATTCACAGGTGACAACCAACAAAGATACTCATTAGCAAGAACCCATGCAGAATAAAGTTTAAAAAATGAAGTCAAATCAACCTTTTCAGCAGAGCACAATGGCAGAGCTCTCTTTGGGATCTGCTGGCAGCCTGGCCTGAAAAGGAGCTGCCATTTTTAACATTCACGCCAAGTTCTGGCCGCCCTCAATTCCTCAGAGGTTTTCTCCAGCCTTAAGTATATTAGCCAGTCAATTTGAAAAGTAGTTAATAACTACTCAAAGAGCTCAAAAAGAGAAAGAAAGAAAGAAAAAGAAAGGGTCTAACAAGACAGAGCCGTCCTTGAGCTTCATCTTGACCTCGGCAACATCAATCCGGAGGTCCATTCATTTAATTCTCCTCATGCCGTATAATTAATGGCGAGCAGTAAGCAATCTGCAGACTGGCACCGGGGAAATTTGACGTGGCGTGGAGTTCAAGCTTTTGTGTACAAGAAAAATGCAAGTGAAGTGTCTGCGGCAGACGCTGGTGGTTAGTTGGCTTGGAATTAATCTGCAATGTCACTGCAGGGGGCTTTGGGTCACGGGGGTCCGGTATTGGCAATGGATCTGACTTTTTCAAATGACTCTGATTCTGCCAAAGGGATAATAAGAGTGGATGTGTTATCAGCAGTGAGCACAGCCAATAGTATCAAAGTCTACAACCATTAAAGGGTTTATTCATTCGAAAAAATCAAAAGCCATTAGAGTGGAAAAAAAGAAAAAGCAAAAAAAAAAAAAAAAACTGGCAGAATGGCAGACTTCATGGGCAGCCAGAAGGTGGCATTGGTAGGACAAACAAGAAGCTGGGAATTCCGATATGGATAATAAGCAAGGCTTGGGTATTCATCTGGCTGTCCTTATGTCTGTCTGTCTGTCCAGCTACTCACACACCTGCCTGTCCATCTGTCCTTCTCTTTGCGAGCCTACTGTTCTGTCCCTCCGGTAAGGACATTCCTATGTAACTTCTTCACCTCACAGTAATATGCAGGCTTTATAGTCTGTAAGAAATAAAGAAGACAAAGGTGGGGCACCTATCATATAGTGCCTATCACATATCTATCTATCTATCTATCTATCTATCTATCTATCTATCTATCTATCTATCTATCTATCTATCTATCTATCTATCTATCTATTATATAGTGTCTTTCATATCTATCTATCTATCTATCTATCTATCTATCTATCTATCTATCTATCTATCTATCTATCTATTATATGGTGCCTTTCATATCTATCTATCTATCTATCTGTCTATCTATCTATC
>JANRMT010062802.1:11315506-11334005 GCA_026402145.1 Polypterus bichir lapradei | reverse complement strand
TCTATCTATCTATCTATCTATCTATCTATCTATCTATCTATCTATCTATCTATCTATCTATCTATCTCACTCTCTGTCTTTCTGTCTGTTTATCTATCTATCTCTTTGCATTCATTTTTCACATTTATTTTTCTCCTCTTTCATATTGCAGTTCTGTAGATTAAAGCACTAATTTGATTTTGCGTTGTTGCATTATTTGAGGCATTCTCTCGATGCATTGCAAATTAAACATTATAACAGCTACATACTGTACAAGAGTGACGACAGTAAAGATGTGATCTGAGATAAATTAAAATTGAGGTTACGTTCCTGTTGTGGCTACTGGAGAATAAATGCGCACCATCCTACAGTTAAATGAATGTTACGTGATGAGTCTGCTGTCACCAGGAGTGTGAAAACACTTTAAGATTGAAGTCAGGAAGCGCATCTTGACTTGTGTAATCTGGAGTCATAGGGTTGAATTTCTTGTCCTTTATGAAGCTGTTTAGCTAAACAAATGGCCTGAATGGCCTCCTCTCGTTTGTCAGATTTCTTCTGTTTTCAGTTTCCCCTCCGAGACTCGATGCTCCAGCCGTACTCAACACTCTAAGCAAAGGAACATAAAGAAAGGAACAGAGCAGAACCAGGAACTATTGTCTTATTGGACCAAGCACACCAATTTCAGAGCACCAGCAGCGACTCGGTGCCCTTGATGAGGTAACACCTTTTAGTCCTGCGGTAGCTTAAATTCTCCTCATCCGGCGTGTTGCCTTAATGACGGTGGCAGGCGTGCTAATTGCATTTTAATACGTGAGACATTTCTCAGAGCAGTAGTGAACTGCATGAAACTTTGCATGAGGTATGTGCTCCATGTCGGCTAAAGCTGGAGACATATTAACCTTTTAGCTAATGACCCCTGCCGGCTGTCTGTCTGTCACTGGGGTATAATTAATGATGGCTTGTGAAAATGCTGCTTTTAGTCGCTCCTATCAGGATCTGTTAGTGGTGGCCCAGTGGTGGTCCGCTATCCCCGGCACTCGCTGTAATCTCTCATCTGTCCGTTGTGTTCTTTTCCAAGGGAGCTATTTGGAAGGTGCAGGCTGTGCGTTCGGCAGGCTTTATGACTTATGAAAGAACAAAAAAAAAAAAATCAATTTTTAAAAGATTTGCATAGCCATTTAATTCCTGCCGCGTTTCCAGAGTGCAGTATGCTCTTTTATGATAAATACGTTAGTTAACAGACTCTGATGTGCCAGGCACTTGTTAGTGGCAGAGAAGTGAGCAAATCGGGGAAAAAAAAAAACAAGCAAACAAGCAAAAAAAAAAAAAAAGGAAAAGAAAAGAAAAAATGACAAATGTGGCGCGAGCTCGGCGCCTGCAGCGTGTGATAAATCTGGGAAGTACTAGGGTACTGTAAACACGCTCAGTGCATGAGACGCGCCAGTCCGGCTCTGGTTTGTCTTCGTGTCAGATTGGCGATGAGGATGACGAGCGGGATGAGAAAGGTGTTTGTGAGTAGAGCTTACGTGAAGGAGGGTCACACAGTGAGACCATCTGGCGTCAGACGTCACCACTCGGACACGTGGAAGTGTGCAGATCAGAGGGGATCAGAGGACATTAAGGAAGGGCAACTGGCAACTTAAACAGGACACTCCTTACAAAAATGAAATCTATTGCAATGTAACCAAAAAAATACGAGGACATTCAATATAATATAATGTACAAACCCCCACTTGCAGAAATGTTGGGACATTTTCCAAAATGCAATAAAAACAAAAATTTGTGATTTGTTAATTCACACGAACCTTTAACTGACAAAGTACAAAGATTTTCAATAGTTTAACTGACCAACTTCATTGTATTTTGTAAATACACACAAATTTCGGATTTGATGGCTGCAACACACTCCTCAAAAGTTGGAACAGAAGCTTTGTCACACGCGTCCCCTTGAGGAACAGCTTGAGGGCTTCTGTGATTGTAATTGTCCACCGAGACATCAGAGGGCGCTCTGTAATAACAATCTCTGCAGAAAGGAAGATCGACGCGTTTCCACCCGTGACATCACTTCCGGAGTCAGAGCACCTGGACCCGCCTCTTCATCCCAGAAACCATCCAAACAGGAAGAGCCACCACCTTGGGTGGTCCGATTGATGCTTTCAACCGTACAACACGTTTTTTTTCATTTGTATATTTGTAATATACCAGCCGTTCCCCGCGGCTCCCCCCTCATAGCTAAGCAGAAGCAAGGTACACTCCAAAATGCAGAGGTAGAGCGACTACCCACTCCTGAGGTCACGCTTCCCCCTCCTCTCGGCCTGAAGCCTCCTGCAAGCAAACTATGATAGCACAATGAGAGGAGTCGCAAAATCAACCGGAATGTTCATGCAAATTATAGAAAAAAACCCGTTAAGTAGTCCTCTCGTGAAAAGCGGACAGACATACAGACAGAGAGACATTGGATTTTATATATAGAGATGGCGTGTGGACACCAGAGGATGCTCCAGCTCCCCAAACATCCAACACAAACAGGCATGGGCTCCTGGTAAAATCCCAAAGAGTCCTTTATTGTGGGTAAACTCTTTAAACCAAGCGTTTCCCACCACCACCACCGCCACAAGTATAAAAAAGCACTTTTATAATACACTCTTTGTCTTCTTCCACTGCCTTTTACACTCCTTCTCGGAAGCTTTACCCTCCTCCCACCCAACTCTGGCTCATCCTTGTGAGGCAGGCAGCTCCTTTAACCTTCCACCCGGAGTATTTACGGCTGGGGTGCTAACATTTTTTCGGCTTGCAAGCTACTTTTAAAATGATCAGGTCAAAATGATCTACCTACATTAAAATTGATTTATATATATATATATATATATATATATATATATATATATAGTGATATATGGCCGGCCAGTCATCCCGGCCAATACCCCCAGGCCACCAGATGGAGCACTCTCTGCAGCATGGAGGTGCCCCAAATGCCAGCAGGGAATTATGACCAATGGAGTTTTTATCCACAGCCCTGTTGGATACCACGGGGGCTGCTAGAAGGTGCTGCAGGGAGGAACAAGGATTGTTTTCCATACAGCCCGGAAGTACGTCACAGTCACATGGACAGAGGAAATGACATGCTTCCGGGCTGAAGAAAAGGAGTTTTTATCTGACCCGGAAGCGTTACCAGTCACATGGACAGAGAGAGAAACACTTCCGGGTCAAAGACTATAAAAAGAACTGTGGAAGATCCCAGGGTGGAGCTGAGTCAGGAGGAAGGGTGGCAATGCGTCTAGGAGTAGGAGGATTGATTTGTGTATTGATATATTGGTTATTGTTTATGAATATTGTGGAGTGGAGGGTGCTTTGTGCACATTATTGCTTTAATAAAGTCAATTATTGGACTTTTACCTGGTGTCTGGCGTCTGGTCTGAGGGTTCAAGGGGACAATAGCGTCCCATATCTGTCACTATATATATATTCTAGCAAAATTTAAGAAAATTTAACCTTTTTAAACTGAGGGAAAATATGCCAATAATTATTTGTTAAGGATCTCTTTGTATACCACGTTGTCAGTTCGGCCCTCCGGTTGTAACATGACCAAGCTGTGCGCTGAGCTTACTCTTGAGCATGCAACATACAGTTGGCCATGTGAACAGCAATCTTGTCTCAAATCTCACAGCTTGGATTGCTGCTGTCATAATCGGTTTGAGTTTCATGGTTTGTTTCAATTACGACAGTATTTGCAGGATTTGTTGTGTTGAAGTGACATTCGGCATCTGTCAAGCATTGTAAGCACACAACCGGTTTCATTGATAAAATCACATCCAGCTTTTGAGAGTTTAAACATTCATAAACATCAAAGTGTCCACTACTGAAATCGTCACCTGTGAATCTAAGATGTTTAAGAGGCATTGGCGGTTGTCGAAAGGTGTAAAATATTTGGCCATTTCGGTACACTTGAAAGCGACAACCGAACAATTCAGCGGCAGCCATCAACTCACATGCAGAACCATAGCTGAAGGGCATAAGCATTTCACTCTTCTAGTGCTCCTGTGTAGTATAATTATCTCCTGTACCGTCATCAGTCCACACCTTGAACCTGTCCCAGTCATTCAATACATAAGACACAATGTTCCTCCGGATATCAAGAGTGAGCCTGATATGGCCGTGCAATATGTAACACAGAGAATGGAAAAGGTAGGTGCCATCTCCGGGCATGGAAACCACTCGGTAAGTGACAGTTCTTTGATCGATGGTGATCACCTCGATAGACATGGTAATGGGGGTTGGAATGATAAAGGAAATGGGTACCTGAGCAATGTAAAGTAAGTCTAAAATACCTACACAATAACTATAATCGTAATAAACGAACAATAAAACAGCGGAGAAGCCGTGGATTAGACAAAAAGGCCGTAGTTATCAGTAGGGAGACGTGAATCCCGTGGCGAAGCAAGGAAGGGAATGTAGAAACTGGAGCGACGGACGGTCTTATATAGGCAGGCAGCCAACAATGTGGGAGGCGTTGGGATGGGGGACCCAACGCCGCCTCACACGGTGACCGAGCTGCAGGCTATGGACGTATATATGTACGTAAGTAGGATTCAGTTAGCGTTGGGAACCCATGTACCAAATTTCTTGAAGATGGGCCCATAAGTAACAAAGACTGTTGAAAAGTTCAATATGGTGGCCGACAGTGGCATCATACCATCGAAATAAGTACGTACATTGGTTTCGGTTAGCTCAGGGAAGCCACCTACCAAATTTCGAGAAGATGGGGCCATAAATAAGAAAGTTCAACATGGCGGACGTTGTTGACCGTTATGACCGTTACGCGTAGAATTTCGAAATGAAACCTGCTAAACTTTTGTAAGTAAGCTGTAAGGAATGAGCCTGCCAAATTTCAGCCTTCTACCTGCACGGGAAGTTTTAGAAGTAGTGACGCTGGAAAGTTTAATATGGCGGCCGACAGTGGCATCATACCACCGAAATAAGTACCAAATTTCAGCCTTCTACCTACACGGGAAGTTGGAGAATTTGTGACGTTTGGAAAATTCAATATGGCGGCCGACAGTGGCATTATACCACCGAAATAAGTACGTACATCGGTTTTGCTTAGCGCAGGGAAGCCACCTACCAAATTTCGTGAAGACGGGGTCATTCTTCTACCTACACGGAAAGTTGGAAAATTGGTGACGTTGGAAAGTTCAATATGGCGGCCGACAGTGGCGTCATACCATCGAAATAAGTAAGTACATCGGTTTCAGTTAGCACAGGGAAGCCGTCTACCAAATTTCGTGAAGATGGGGCCATAAATAAGAAAGTTCAACATGGCAGACGTTGTCGACCGTTATCGACCGTTATGACCGTTACGTGTAGAATTTCGAAATGAAACCTGCTTAACTTTTGTAAGGAAGCTGTAAGGAATGAGCCTGCCAAATTTCAGCCTTCTACCTACACGGGAAGTTGGAGAATTAGTGATGAGTCAGTCAGTGAGTGAGTGAGGGCTTTGCCTTTTATTAGTATAGATATAGAGTGGTATAGGTACGGCAGTTTATCCCGGCCAATACCCCCAAGCCGCCAGATGGAGCCATCGCAAAATGGAGGTGCCCTGAATTCCAGCAGGGCATCATGGACCTTGGAGTTTTAATTCACAGCCCTGCTAGATACCGTGGGGGCCACCAGGGGACGCTGCAGGGATGCTCAGGGACTTGTATTTTCCGTATAGCCCGGAAGTACTTCACAGTCACAGGGACAGAGGAAATGACGTACTTCTGGGCTGAAGAAAATGGTGGGAAATCACATGGACTGAGGGATAGAAGCACTTCCGGGTCATGGACTATAAAAGGACACTGGGAAGCCCCAGCAGATTGAGCCGAGTTGGGAGGAAGGGTGACTGAGCTGCTGGGAGTGGTGGATTGTGATTATTGTATTGATTATTGTTATTATTGTGGATTACTGTGGAGGTGGAGGTGCTTTGTGCACAATTTATGAAATTAAATTCATTTCTGACTTGTGGTCTGAGGGTTCAAGGGGGCAATAGCACCCCCTATCTGTCACAATTTTTATATATATATATATATATATATATATATATATACTGAGTATCAGAGGTGGTTAGTAACGAGTTACATTTACTCCGTTACATTTACTTGAGTAACTTTTTAAAAACATTGTACTTGTAAGAGTAGTTTTAATGCACCATACTTTTTACTTTTACTTGAGTACATTTGTGAAGAAGAAACGCTACTCTTACTCCGCTACATTGGGCAACACTCGACTCGTTACTTTTTTTCCATTAGATAAAGTCTGACAGACAATTTTCAATCTGCTCTGTGTAGCGGATGCTGTCAAGTTGCGCACGCGCCTTCCATTGCGTCTCCAGCTCTGACGTGAGGTTTCGGATGTTCCCCAAATCAAGGCGCTGCAGCTTTGAGGACAGATGTTGCATTTTTCATTTGAAAGTATTAACTGAGCTAATCATATTGACCATATTGGTTTTCTCTTTTCCTTGCAGCTGTAAATTAAGCTCATTCAACATGTTGGTCAGATTGGAAAAAAAATGCCAAGTCTAGCGGTCATTGATCGTTATTAAGTTGCTTGTATTCTGCATGTTTAATGACAAGGAGAAACTCCTTTTTCTCCGGCCAGGGGTCTTGAAATCTCAGCAGGAATTTCTCCTTAGCTATCTGCCTCAACGAAGGCATCTTTTAGCATCTCTCCATCTTGGAAGGACTTCTTATGCTTAATGATCGAGTGACTCACCCGGAACGATGCTTCGGTGTGTCTGCCTTTGCTTTTGAATTCAGCCGAGTGAAAACTGACGGCTGTACGATTAACTGCGATTTTAGTTCCCTCTCCTTTCTCTTTCTCAGATCGCTTTTCGGAAGGAAGTCAGTCAGTTTTTGTGAACAGTTCGAAAGTGCCTTTCCACATTTTCCTTCTTTGGAATAGCAATGATAGATTGACAGATCAGACAAACGCACTTCGATTGTGACATTGTGAAAAAAAAAATCATCTTCCAATTCAACATTCAGCCCATAAACATTTTTTTTTAAATCCCTTCTTTAGTCGATATAAATCGGAAGGCTAACTAGATCACTTAGATAGCCGGAGTTTTGCAGTAGCTCGCATGTTTGATCGTGTGTGCGGGAAGACCAGAAGAGAAGAGATCTCAGACTGGCCGCCCTGTATGTCAATCAAGTGACAAATGCCATAGGGAGGATATATGATAGACTAAAAAATTTTAAAAAATGTTGAGTAAGGCTGGAGCCTCTCCTGATTTATGGTCTTCTGTACATGTGGTCTGAAAGCACATTCCAGGTGAAAGGGCTCCCCAGTCACAGTAGCACCCCCTGGTGGCACCGACGACACCCAACAGGGCTGAATCGGGGAACTCCAAGTCCCATGATGCCCTGTGGGAATCCAGGGGGGCATCTCTGCAACGCCGAGGGAGAGCATTATAGCATTTTGGGGGAGATGATGCCCTGTGCACACTCACTCCCAGGCCGTTCCAGTACTGAGACAGCCCAGACTTTGTCTTTCTACAGCATGTTTACTGTTGTGTTACATCACTTTTCCTTCTAATATCATTTTTAAATCTTTTTGGAGCCGAGGATACTAATTGTAGTAGTTTTGCAATTATAAATTGTGTCCATTCTTGCTTGATATATGACTTCAGCTGCTCAGCAGTTTGTGGCCGTTGTCTGATTCTCCTCTTCATGATGCACCACATATTTTCAATAGGAGACTCAGATCTGGTCTGGCAGCAGCCCAGTGAAGCACACAGCCTTGGTGTCTACGGAGCCAGGCTGTTGTAGGCCACGCAGAATGTGGTCTGGCATTGTCCTGCTGAAATAAACATGGACATCCCAGGAAGAGACGTCACCTTGATGGCAACATATGTCTCTTATCACACACGGGCGCATAGGAGACAGTTTACAGGCTCAAAGGTAAGTGTTTCTCAGCCGAGCCAGGGGTTGGCACTGTCCAGTAACACTCTCTCCTTTTCTCCCTCTGCAGACCCTCATCAGAACTCGCCTCTTAAAGATGGCACTTCCGCTTCCCAAGATCCAGCCTAAAGATGACATCATTTCCGGTTCCAGTTCAATCCAAGATCCCACCTCCTCCTGTTCCTATTATATAAATCTGCCACCATCTTATCCCACCTCAGTTCCGAATTGAACTTGTATCTGTAAAGACATTTTTCTTATTTTACATTTTTTGGGGTTTATATTCCCCCATACCTTTATGGTTGTGACTGAGTCTCATTACACTCGCTAAAATCCTAATACAGTAAAACCTTGGATTGCGAGTAACTTGGTCTGCGATTGTTTTGCAAGACAAGCTAAAATTTTTAGTAACTGTTAACTTGATAAATGGGCGAGGTCTTGCAATTTTCCTCATAATTCATCCCCTGTAGCCCTGAATCAGCCTCGTCGCTCTTCTCTGGACCTTCTCTAGTGCTGTTATGTCCTTTTTGTAGCCTGGAGACCAAAACTGCACCCAGTACTCCAGACGAGGCCTCATCAGTGTGTTATAAAGCTGAGCAGAACCTCCTGTGACTTGTACTCCACACATCAAGGCGCTATATAACCTGACATTCCAGTTGATAGTATCAAGTCCACTATGACTCCTAATTCCTTCTCATAAGGTGGACTCTTGATTTTCTGACCGCCCATTGTGTATTCTAACCTCACATTTTTTTCTTCCTATGTGTACTTCTTTACATTTACTGACATTAATTGTCATCTGCCACAAATCTGCCCAAGCCTGTCTGCCATCCAAGTCATGGAGTCACACTAGTCGCTCTTCTCTGGACCTTCTCTAGTGCTGTTATGTCCTTTTTGTACCCTGGAGACCCAAACTGCCCCCAGCACTCCAGATGAGGCCTCACCAGTGTTTTATAAAGCTGAGCAGAACCTCCTGTGACTGGTACTCCACACATCAAGGCGCTATATAACCTGACAGTCTGTTAGCCTTCTTAATGGCTTTTGAACACTGATGGGAAGATGATAGCTTAGAGTCCACTATGACTCCTAAATCCTTCTCATAAGGTGGACTCTCGATTTTCTGACTGCCCATTGTGTATTTAAACCTCACATTTTTACTTCCTATGTGTAATTCTTTACATTTACTGACATTAAATTTCATCGTCCACAAATCTGCCCAACCTGTCTGCTGTCCAAGTCCTTCTGTGATGATATAACGGATTCCAAATTATCTGCTAATCCACCTATCTTGGTATCATCTGCAAAGTTAACCAGCTTGTTACTTCTATTCCTATCTAAATCATTTCTAAACATTAAAAATAGCAGCGGCCCTAGCACTGCCCCATGCTGGTCACCACTCTTAACATCGGCCACTTCTGATGAGGTTCCTCACACCATTACCTTCTCCTTCCTGTTCAGCACCCATCTAAAAACATCACCCTGAACTCCCACTTCTTTTAATTTGATGCCCGTGCCTAAAGTCTGTTTCTGCCGACCAAAAGTGACGACAGAACCTCAAGATATGCAGTTTGAGACAGGATACACCATTTTAAAACTTGTTAGCTTACACGAGAGACAGAGAGCATCGAGAAGCGTCTTACCTGCAACAGCGTCATCCAGCTTTTGCCGGGGGGTCTGTTGTTATGTTGCTTGAACACTCTGTGGGTGTACATTAAGCACCCCCCCCCCCCCCCCGCTACAACAGGCAAACAGGAACTATTATACAAAAGGTACACTGATTGCATTCATATTAAACAAAATTCACAACATATAAAACAGAAGCATTTCAGTATTAAAAAGTCCATAGTTTTGAGAAGGGCGGCATGGTGGCGCAGTGGGTAGCGCTGCTGCCTCGAAGTTAGGAGACCTGGGTTTGCTTCCCGGGTCCTCCCTGCGTGGAGTTTGCATGTTGTCCCTGTGTCTGCATGAGTTTCCTCTGGGTGCTCCGGTTTTTCCTCCCACAGGCATGCAGGTTAGGTGTATTGGCGATCCAAAATTGTCCCTAGTGTGTGTGTATGCCCTGTGGTGGGCTGGCACCCTGCCTGGGGTTTGTTTCCTACCTTGCGCCCTGTGTTGGCTGGGATTGGCTCCAGCAGACCCCTGTGACCCTGTAGTTAGGATATAGCAGGTTGGATAATGGATGGATGGATGGATGGATGGACTTTGTCATTGGGGGAGGGGGGCAGCACGGTGGCGCAGTGGTAGCGCTGCTGCCTCGCAGTTAGGAGACCCGGGTTCACTTCCTGGGTCCTCCCTGCGTGGAGTTTGCATGTTCTCCCCATGTCTGCGTGGGTTTCCTCCCACAGTCCAAAGACATGCCGGTTAGGTGGATTGGCGATACTAAATTGGCCCTAGTGTGTGCTTGGTGTGTGAATGTGTTTGTTTGTGTCCTGCGGTGGGTTGGCACCCTGCCCAGGATTGGTTCCTGCCTTGTGCCCTGTGTTGGCTGGGATTGGCTCCAGCAGACCCCCGTGACCCTGTGTTCGGATTCAGCAGGTTGGAAAATAGATGGATAGTTTTGAGAATGTTCACAAAAATAAAACATAATAAAACTGACTCAGCCACTAGAGTCCAGGCTAAAACATGAACTGTAAGCGTGACGGGTTTTTGACATGTCAAGATAAATTGTTAATAAAGTTACAGTGCGACCAATTTGTTAAATGTACAATACGCCTCTTCAATATTCGTTCCCAGAGATGAATAAATCTGCTGTCAGGCAAACAAAGTTTTCTGTAAATATATCTGGAATATAAGAGCATCTGTTCTAAAGCAAAAGTTCTATTAGTGGACAGTTAATAAAAAAAGACAAATATAAATTAAAAATATATTAGAATATATGGTAACACTTTGGGCATGTATTATTCATTTTTTCTTATGTAACAAAACGTTAACAATGGCTTCTTCTGGTGTTAATGATGCATCAGTTCATAGACTATTCATCTCCATACAGTGTGGCATATTGACATGCTGGTAAAATGGCTTACAAATATGAAGGATTCACTGGCTGTACAGTATACAGAAATATGAAATATCAGGAGAAATGTGTCTCACTTGACACGCTTCAGACCGCTCCAAAGTGAAGCTATTTTAGTAGGCCACATTGCACAGATGAATAGCCACATTACTGCTGCTTTATAAGAGTCATTACATTCACAACAAGGTCTTGTTACAGAGGAGTAAATTAGTACTAGACGCATTTTTGCAGGACTTAAACTAAAGTGTCACCAAATACATTGTATAGTATATGAGAGGGGTCTCAAACTCCGGTCCTGGACGGCCGCAGTGCGCAGTGGCTGCAGGTTTTCATTCTAACCCTTTTCTTAATGAGTGATCTGTTTGTGCTGCTAATTAACTTCTTTTGAATTAACTTTAATTGACTTGTTCTTCACATGTCTGACCCTTTAATTGTTTCTTTATCCTTAATTAGCTAGCCAAACAATAACGAGACTGTGGTGGGCTGGCGTCCTGCCCAAGGTTCTGTCATCACTATTAGTCAGAAGAAACGGACTTTAGGCACGGGCATCAAATTAAAAGAAGTGGGAGTTCAGGGCGATGTTTGTAGGTGGGTGCAGAATTGGCTCAGACACAGGAAGCAGGGGGTGATGGTGTGAGGAAACTCTTCAGAACTGGGTGATGTTAAGAGTGGTGACCAACGGGGGGCAGTGTTGGGGCTGATGCTATTTTTAATATATATAAATGACTAGCAAAATACCCGCGCTTCGCAGCAGCGAAGTACTGCCTTAAAATTTTTATTAAGAAGAAAATTAAACCTTTTTAAACTGAGGGAAAATATACCAATAATTATTTGTTAAGGATCTCTTTGTATACCACGTTGTCAGTTCGGCCCTCCGGTTGTAATATGACCAAGCTGTGCGCTGAGCTTACTTTTGAGCATGCAACATACAGTTGGCCATGTGAACAGTAATCTTGTTTCAAATCTCACAGCTTGGATTGCTGCTGTCATAATCGGTTTGAGTTTCATGGTTTGTTTCAATTACGACAGTATTTGTAGGACTTGTGTTGAAGAGACATTCGGCATCTGTCAAGCGTTGTAAGTATACAACCAGTTTCATTGATAACTTCACATCCAGCTTTTGAGAGTTTAAACATTCATAAACATCAAAGTGTCCACTACTGAAATCGTCACCTGTGAATCTAAGATGTTTAAGAGGCATTGGCGGTTGTCGAAAGGTGTAAAATATTTGGCCATTTCGGTACACTTAAGCATTTCACTCTTCTAGTGCTCCTGTGTAGTATAATTATCTCCTGTACCGTCATCAGTCCACACCTTGAACCTGTCCCAGTCATTCAATACATAAGACACAATGTTCCTCCGGATATCAAGAGTGAGCCTGATATGGCCGTGCAATATGTAACACAGAGAATGGAAAAGGTAGGTGCCATCTCCGGGCATGGAAACCACTTGGTAAGTGACAGTTCTTTGATCGATGGTGATCACCTCGATAGACATGGTAATGGGGGTACGGTTGGAATGATAAAGGAAATGGGTACCTGAACAATGTAAAGTAAGTCTAAAATACCTACACAATAACTATAATCGTAATAAACGAACACTAAAACAGCGGAGAAGCCGTGGATTAAATAAAAAGGCTGTAGTTATCAGCAGGGAGACGTGAATACCGTGGCGAAGCAAGGAAGGGAATGTAGAAACTGGAGTGACGGACGGCCTTATATAGGCAGGCAGCCAACAACGTGGGAGGCGTTGGAATGGGGGACCCAACGCCACCTCACATGGTGACCGAGCTGCAGGCTATGGACGTATATATGTACGTAAGTAGGATTCAGTTAGCGTTGGGAACCCAAGTACCCAATTTCTTGAAGATGGGCCCATAAGTAACAAAGACTGTTGAAAAGTTCAATATGGCGGCCGACTGCGGCATCATATCACTGAAATAAGTACCAAATTTCAGCCTTCTACCTAAACGGGAAGTTGGAGAATTAGTGAAGATGGTGCCATAAATAAGAAAGTTCAACATGGCGGACGTTGTTGACCGTTATGACCGTTACTTGTAGAATTTCGAAATGAAACCTGCTTAACTTTTGTAAGTAAGCTGTAAGGAATGAGCCTGCCAAATTTCAGCCTTCTACCTACACGGGAAGTTGGAGAATTAGTGATGTTTGGAAAATTCAATATGGCGGCCGACAGTGGCGTCATACCACCGAAATAAGTATGTACATTGGTTTTGGTTAGCGCAGGGAAGCCACCTACCAAATTTCGTGAAGATGGGGTCAGCCTTCTACCTACACGGGAAGTTGGAGAATTAGTGATGAGTGAGTGAGTGAGTGAGTCAGTGAGGGCTTTGCCTTTTATTAGTATAGATTTAGATAGGCTGTGGTGGGCTGGCGCCCTGTCCGGGGTTTGTTTCCTGCCTTGTGCCCTGTGTTGGCTGGGATTGGCTCTAGCAGACCCCCGTGACCTGGTAGTTAGGATATAGTGGGTTGGATAATTGATGGATGGATGGATGGACAATAACGAGATACCAAATGAGCCAAAACAACTGGTGTCCATCATACAATATCTGAAAACAAAGAAAGATGAAGGTCTCAGGAGTGCTGATCTGCTCAGGTCCACAAAACATTTGACCAGAGCTCTTAGAAAAGAGAAAAATCAATAATTTTGGAAATGTCTGCTGTGGCACAATGAGAGCAGCGACAAGCCATGGAATTAAAGAACGAATTTAATTAACCAGACTCGGCGCCTGATTAAGCAACTGGTTAGGGTGAAATTGGTTGGAGTTTGAGGCCCTGACTGAGTTGGTCTTCTGTTGGCTCCCTCACTTCACATTTCATTTCTGTTTGGGTGCCTTATAAGGAAAGAAATGAAGCAACTGAGAGGAACGATGAAGAAATTCGGGGGGAACAAATCTTAAATTGTATGTATAGTTCAGCGTTTCTCAACCTTTAAGTATTTGCGACCCGAGTTTTCATAACAGTTTTAATCGCGCCCCCCTAACATTTTTTTGAAAGGAGCCCACTAATACCAATTTGTTATTTTTTAATTAACGATACATCATAGATTTTATTATACCTACTTAACTTTTTTCTAACTCTATATTTATTTTTCTAGTATCAGAATGTAGTTTAAGTTCTATTTGTTTTGGTTTCAACAGATGTATTTTTCATATTTTCGATTCTTGTTTTCTTTTTTTCACATCTTCACGCCCCCGTTTTTGTTACTTTGTGCCCCCCTCAGGGGGCGGGCCGCCCCACAGATTGAGAACGACTTGAGCTGCGGCAGTTCTTGGGGGCTGGGGAGTGGGAGGATGATATAGCAGACTGGCTGCTTGCTGCTTGTGCAGATTAGCACAGTTACAACACAAAAGACACTGACGGAGAGGTGCGAAGAGATTTACAGTGGGCCGGGATTACGAGTTTTGTTGTAGGCTTTGGTAATTCTAGTGTTAAATTCCAGAATATCTTAGATACACCTCAAGGAAAAGAAAATCATGAAAATCCTTTGGCTTGAAGAGACAAACCAAACCAGAGAATCTTTATGAATAATGCTATTTATTTAAAAATAGAAAAGAATATAGAAAAATGTTCAAGCTGGCAAAAAAGTAATTTTCAGCGAAAAAGTCCCAAAACAATATGTAATTGAAATCCGGAAACCCGAGCAGAAAATCAACAAAAGACCGTAAAATCTAAACAAAAAAAAAAAAAAATACTCCTTCCGAATACAAAGTGCCACTCCTGAGATCTCAATAGTGGTGACGTCAGAGTGTCCCTTCCTCTCGAGGTACCTCACACAGAACCCTAGGTACCGTGGCGGACTTCCGGGGTGCAATGCCTGGCCGGGACGCCCCTACGACACTGGATCTGGGGGAGCAGCCATGGGATGCACGCTACGTCCCCTGGAACACTTGGTGGCAGCTCCCCTGGGTTGCATCGGGGCCACAATGGTGGAACACTGGAGCTCATCCCTGTTGGGCTTGTGGACACTTTTTCTATGGTGTTGTTTCTTGTGACTGAAGACAGAGGAGCAGAATTAAAGTTAGAAAATATTCTTTTATTCATACACACCAGGCAAAGGTTGAATGACAGAGAAGCACAGTCCTAGGACACCGCCCTTCATCTGCACCGAGGGGTCGGTGTTCCAGATTTTTTATAGGGTTTCTTGTCTTATGACTTTAGTTACACAAGTATTTCAAAACATTAGCCTTAATCAGCGCTACAGAAACCTAAAGGTGGAGTACATCTGTTAGTTTCCTTAGTTTGGGGCTCGATGAGTCCACACCCGTGGCTCTCCATGTAGACGCCCAGAAACAAGAAGTAGCACTTGTCACGTACAATATAAGCATGCAGGGTCTGCATGACTCCTACCACATACACCATAGAACATGCTTTCTGTCACGTACATCAGATTTGTCAAGCACAAGTTATTGACCTGTATTTTTATTTTTTCCACAGGCTCCATGGCCACTGCCCAGGGGGAGCTGCAAGGCTTAATGAGCCCGTCAGGGCGGGAACGCAGCCAAACCCGGAAGTGCAGCTAGAAGTAGGTCAACGAGCACCTGCAGCACTTCCGGGTGGGCTATAAAAGGACTACTCAGGGCGCCAGAGTCGGGAGGCGGACGACTGCCCAGGGAGGAGTGGAAGAAAGAAGAGTGTGGCTTGGTGTTTTTATTTGTGATTCGGGACTGTGTTGTGCCTGTGGGGTTCACGGGGAAGACGTGCCCCACAAGTGAAGAAAAATAAATATTATGTTTATTTTGCCCGTGCCTCTGGTGTCAGTCAGTGTCGGGTCGGCGCCAACCAAGCGCCTTTATCACAGTCCATAAGGGGACAATATCTTACACACAAAATATAACAGTACTAACAGAAAATGCACAACTGGAATAAAGAAGATCTAAAAGAGGAACACAATAAAAGCCAGGAACTGTAACCTGGCTGAAGTGTAACACTCTAATGGTGGATGGCTCTGAAAAAGGCTTAGACTTTGATCATTTAAGTATCTGCAAGGCACTTGATCTTGTCAAGTGTGTTTTCTGTTGTATGTCTAATTTCCATGTAAAATATAATTTATGGGCCGTCTAACATTCTCAGTGGACCACTCGCAGCCTTGCCCATCACAGGGTTTACTAGCATTGCTTTCTGTCCACAGAGTCCATTTACAGGCCGTTGCAGGAGATCCGTCAGAACAAAAACTTGTAAATGAGGCACATTGCAGCTCGCTTTTAATATAATACCTTCAGTCCCGAAATATCCACTTCATAACAATAGTTTAGACATTTAAAACCTTAATACCTGTAGGATAAAGGACAAGGCCAATGAAGAATCTTTGTTAATGAAGAATTTATCCACCGAAATCATAAAACAGAACAACAGGAAGAGACAAAATAAGAGGTAAAAGGATTTGTCTAGCGAAAGTAATCCAAAGCAAACGGATCCAAATGTGAAATCCAAAGAGCAAAAACAGAAGCAATCCAAAAACCAAAACAATACTCACAATAAATCTTTCTTCACTAGCTAAAATGAACCTCTGACAGAACTCCGTTTCTCCACTTTATATATAGATAGCAAAATACCCGCGATTCGCAGCGGTGAAGTACTGCCTTAAACTTTTTATTAAGAAGAAAAGTAAACCTTTTTAAACTGTGGGAAAATATACCAATAATTATTTGTTAAGGATCTCTTTGTATACCACGTTGTCAGTTCGGCCCTCCGGTTGTAACATGACCAAGCTGTGCGCTGAGCTTACTCTTAAGCATGCAACATACAGTTGGCCATGTGAACAGCAATCTTGTTTCAAATCTCACAGCTTGGATTGCTGCTGTCATAATCAGTTTGAGTTTCATGGTTTGTTTCAATTGCGACAGTATTTGCAGGACTTGTGTTGAAGTGACATTTGGCATCTGTCAAGCGTTGTAAGCACACAATCGGTGTCATCGATAACTTCGCATCCAGCTTTTGAGAGTTTAAACATTCATAAACATCAAAGTGTCCACTACTGAAATCGTCACCTGTGAATCTAAGATGTTTAAGAGGCATTGGCGGTTGTCGAAAGATGTAAAATATTTGGCCATTTCGGTACACTTGAAAGCACCAACCGAACAATTCAGCAGCAGCCATCAACTCACATGCAGAACCATAGGTGAAGGGCTTAAGCATTTCACTCTTCTAGTGCTCCTGTGTAGTATAATTATCTCCTGTACCGTCATCAGTCCACACCTTGAACCTGTCCCAGTCATTCAATACATAAGACACAATGTTCCTCCGGATATCAAGAGTGAGCCTGATATGGCCGTGCGATATGTAACAAAGAGAATGGAAAAGGTAGGTGCCATCTCCGGGCATGGAAACCACTCGGTAAGTGACAGTTCTTTGATCAATGGTGATCACCTCGATAGACATGGTAATGGGGGTACGGTTGGAACGATAAAGGAAATGGGTACCTGAACAATGTAAAGTAAGTCTAAAATACCTATACAATAACTATAATCGTAATAAAAGAACAACAAAACAGCGGAGAAGATGTGGATTAAATAAAAAGGCTGTAGTTATCAGCAGGGAGACATGAATCCCGTGGCGAAGCAAGGAAGGGAATGAAGAGACCGGAGCGACGGACGGCCTTATATAGGCCAGCAGCCAACAACGTGGGAGGCGTTGAGATGGGGGACCCAACGCCGCCTCACACGATGACCAAGGTGCAGGCTATGGACGTATATATGTACGTAAGTAGGATTCAGTTAGCGTTGGTAACCCGTGTACCAAATTTGTTGAAGATGGGCCCATAAGTAACAAAGACCGTTGGAAAGTTCAATATGGCGGCCGACAGTGGGGTGATACCACCAAAATAAGTAAGTACATCGGTTTCGGTTAGCGCAGGGAAGCCACCTACCAAATTTCATGAAGATCGGGCCATAAATAAGAAAATTTAACATGGCGGACGTTGTTGACCGTTATGCCCGTTATGACCGTTACGTGTAGAATTTCGAAATGAAACCTGCTTAAATTTTGTAAGTAAGCTGTAAGGAGTGAGCCTGCCAAATTTCAGCCTTCTACCTACACGGGAAGTTGGAGAATTAATGACGTTGGAAAGTTCAATATGGTGGCTGACAGTGGCATCATACCACCGAAATAAGTACGTACATTGGTTTCGGTTAGCGCAGGAAAGTCACCTACCAAATTTCGTGAAGATGGGGTCAGCCTTCTACCTACAGGGGAAGTTGGAGAATTAGTGACATTGGAAAGTTCAATATGGTGGCTGACAGTGGCGTCATACCACCGAAATAAGTACGTACATCGGTTTCGGTTAGCTCAGGGAAGCCGCCTACCAAATTTCATGAAGATGGGGCCATGAATAAGAAAGTTCAACATGGCGGACGTTGTTGACCGTTATCGACCGTTATGACCGTTACGCGTAGAATTTCAAAATGAAACCTGCTTAACTTTTGTAAGGAAGCTGTAAGGAATAAGCCTGCCAAATTTCAGCCTTCTACCTACACGGGAAGTTGGAGAATTAGTGATGAGTGAGTCAGTGAGTGAGTGAGTGAGTGAGTGAGTGAGTGAGTGAGTGAGTGAGT
>JANRMT010062802.1:11294276-11314276 GCA_026402145.1 Polypterus bichir lapradei | reverse complement strand
TCTTTTTTCTTTTAATGGTCAGAATCTCAATTTTGTTTTGTTTCATTTCTGGATGGTTTTTCTGTTATTAGGTGTGTTTGCCTAAAATGTTGCAGCTTGTAGTGTCTGCTTATCTACCTAAAACAGTGAATCCGATTTTGTTCCAATTTCACACTCTTATTCCTCAGGGGAAATTTATCAAGAAATGTTCATTTTTGTTGGAATATAGTGAATTGAGTCTGTCTTGCAATTTTTTTGTTCCAAAATTTCAAAACCTCCATGATGAAAAGCATTGGGAAATATTTGGAATTGTCTTATCGTAAAACAGAGAAGCAGTCCGTGCAGTTTCAGTTTCTGATGAATCCTCTCTCCTCCACTAATTTACCTTATTTCAGCTTGGATATTTTTCTCTTTTACACGTCTGACAGCAAAACAAATCTCCAGTGTAAGCTTGTGAAATGCAACCAGTGGCACATGACCAAGCAGCTGACACGATGGCAACACATGCAACTGCCATGCACTGACACATCAGCGACTTGTGCACACACACAGACTTTACCGTAGATTTGAACTCTCTGTTAGATATTTCTTTCAAAAATTGATTTGTGACCTACATCATCATCATCATCATCATTATACTTTTCGAAGCTACTGCTAAAGGCCTGTGCGCTGGAGCTGGGGAGTCCTCTACATTTCTATATGAATCTGAAAGATTACGGTCGGATTTATAATAAACCAACATGTGACGAATTGTCAGCGGTAATAGTTTTGAAAGACGGAGATGTCAAAGACAGAAGTTTAAAAAGTACAGTGGTGGTGTGAGAAACTATTTTCCCTCTTCCTGATTTCTTATTCTTTTGCATGTTTGTCACACAAAATGTTTCTGATCATCAAACACATTTAACCATTAGTCAAATATAACACAAGTAAACACAAAATGCAGTTTTTAAATGATGGTTTTTATTATTTAGGGAGAAAAAAAAAATCCAAACCTACATGGCCCTGTGTGAAAAAGTAATTGCCCCCTGAACCTAATAACTGGTTGGGCCACCCTTAGCAGCAATAACTGCAATCAAGCGTTTGCGATAACTTGCAATGAGTCTTTTACAGCGCTCTGGAGGAATTTTGGCCCACTCATCTTTGCAGAATTGTTGTAATTCAGCTTTATTTGAGGGTTTTCTAGCATGAACCGCCTTTTTAAGGTCATGCCATAGCATCTCAATTGGATTCAGGTCAGGACTTTGACTAGGCCACTCCAAAGTCTTCATTTTGTTTTTCTTCAGCCATTCAGAGGTGGATTTGCTGGTGTGTTTTGGGTCATTGTCCTGTTGCAGCATCCAAGATCACTTCAGCTTGAGTTGACGAACAGATGGCCGGACATTCTCCTTCAGGATTTTTTGGTAGACAGTAGAATTCACGGTTCCATCTATCACAGCAAGCCTTCCAGGTCCTGAAGCAGCAAAACAACCCCAGACCATCACACTACCACCACCATATTTTACTGTTGGTATGATGTTCTTTTTCTGAAATGCTGTGTTCCTTTTACGCCAGATGTAACGGGACATTTGCCTTCCAAAAAGTTCAACTTTTGTCTCATCAGTCCACAAGGTATTTTCCCAAAAGTCTTGGCAATCATTGAGATGTTTCTTAGCAAAATTGAGACGAGCCCTAATGTTCTTTTTGCTGAACAGTGGTTTGCGTCTTGGAAATCTGCCATGCAGGCCGTTTTTGCCCAGTCTCTTTCTTATGGTGGAGTCGTGAACACTGACCTTAATTGAGGCAAGTGAGGCCTGCAGTTCTTTAGACGTTGTCCTGGGGTCTTTTGTGACCTCTCAGATGAGTCGTCTCTGCGCTCTTGGGGTAATTTTGGACGGCCGGCCACTCCTGGGAAGGTTCACCACTGTTCCATGTTTTTGCCATTTGTGGATAATGGCTCTCACTGTGGTTCGCTGGAGTCCCAAAGCTTTAGAAATGGCTTTATAACCTTTACCAGACTGGTAGATCTCAATTACTTCTGTTCTCATTTGTTCCTGAATTTCTTTGGATCTTGGCATGATGTCTAGCTTTTGAGGTGCTTTTGGTCTACTTCTCTGTGTCAGGCAGCTCCTATTTAAGTGATTTCTTGATTGAAACAGGTGTGGCAGTAATCAGGCCTGGGGGTGGCTACGGAAATTGAACTCAGGTGTGATACACCACAGTTAGGTTATTTTTTAACAAGGGGGCAATTACTTTTTCACACAGGGCCATGTAGGTTTGGATTTTTTTTCTCCCTAAATAATAAAAACCATCATTTAAAAACTGCATTTTGTGTTTACTTGTGTTATATTTGACTAATGGTTACATGTGTTTGATGATCAGAAACATTTTGTGTGACAAACATGCAAAAGAATATGAAATCAGGAAGGGGGCAAATAGTTTTTCACACCACTGTATTTGTGTGTTAATTTCAAAGCCAAACAGAACGAAAATGTATAACTCAACAAACACCTCTAATGCAACATTAAATATAATTTTATTTCAATTTAATGCGTTTTAATATTTTTAACTATGGTTAATTACTCTCTGTAGTGTGAAATAATTCTGTTATGCATATTGTGAAGAGGGAGGCTGAACACACCCCTAGAAAACGTGGTCGCTCCTCCGAAACCCCCTCTTAAACGGTGATATAATGAGAACAAATAGTTATTTTTACCTCCTCTTTGCTCCATTAGCTGCTGGCTTGTTGCTGCTGCCGTGTCGCGTGATCTGCTTCTGGCGCAGCGCTTCAAACATTTAAAAGTCTGTACAGCGGGCAGCACGGTGGCGTAGTGGGTAGCGCTGCTGCCTCGCAATTAGGTGACCCGGGTTCGCTTCCCGGGTCCTCCCTGCATGGAGTTTGCATGTTCTCCCCGTGTCTGCTTGGGTTTCCTCCGGGCACTCCGGTTTCCTCCCACAGTCCAAAGACATGCCGGTTAGGTGGATTGGCGATTCCAAATTGTCCCTAGCGTGTGTTTGTGTGTGTCCTGCCTTGTGCCCTGTGTTGGCTGGGAGTGGCTCCAGCAGACCCCCGTGATCCTGTGTTCGGATTAAGCTGGATGGATGGATGGAAGTCTGTACAGCACCTATCCTGTTGTCTCATTACCTTGTCGTGCTTCTCTTGCAGACATCCTCTGCTCATGTTGGGGGTCCCGCTCCCGTGGTGCACCCCTTTTGAAGAGGAAGATGATTTTCTATTCTTTTAATTGGGAGGCGGAGTTATCCCCTCTGTCTACACACGGACCTCATTTTATTTCTGAAAGAGACCACATGTTTGTTTGAAGTGTCTGAATAAAGTTCCTGTCTCTATCATCGCCTGTGTGTTTCTGTGCAATTCTTTGACCCAAGTGTGACAATATGTAACAGTTCCCATGAAAATTACAATCTGTTTCAGTTGGATATCCGCTTTCCCATTGTGAATAAAGACAAGAATCGCATAAAGGTTTGGGGTTGTGAGCCCCGTATACTGTAACGTAAATAAGGTCTTTCTTTTTTCCAGACAAAATTACATGAACAAAATACAAGACAAAATGGAGGGTTGGAGGGACATTTTTAAAGGGAGGGACCGGAAATCAGGTGTGATGGTTGCTGGGTATGCGTGGTGGTGTATGGGAGATTTGACGTCATCACAGGGGGACCAGAGGGGAGAAGGGAACCTGGAAGTGCCGTTCTGTTTTCACTCCGGGCTGGTTTATGGCGGCGTCGCTTCGTCCTTTCTATGAAACAAGAGAGAGAGAGGTTAGTACGCTGCCTTCGTCCCCCGGCCGGCTGTTCCGCAGTGCGCGTCGGGTCCTTCAACTGCTCCCGATGCGCTCGTGCGTGACACCATACATGAGTGGCAGAGACGCGAAGTGGCTGGCACATAGCACATGCCCGGGGGTTGGCGAGCAAAGCGAACAGGGGGCAGAGCCCCCTATCATTTATTTATTTAAAACCATTCACCAGCCGCTAAGCCACAGACCCTCTAAATCACCCCAACTGCATAAGGTGATCTAATGCCACAGTCCCTAAGGAGAAGAGCCAATGGCCACGTATGCAGGCCAATGAATTTTAGCGGAGGAGATGCACCTTCCGCTTGCATTTAAGTGCAGTCTATCCACACTCCATCTTCCATGATCTTCACCGGCTCCTTTCATAGCCAGGTGCTAACTCCAATGGTTCTGCTCCATGGCATTTCTTTTCTCCAACTGTTACCCTCTGTGTAATCTACGTTTTATAAAACGGGTGGATCTCTACTCATGTAGCATAGACATTGAAGTATAGTAACTTCATCCATCCATCCATTTTCCAGCCCGCTGAATCCGAACACAGGGTCACGGGGGTCTGCTGGAGCCAATCCCAGCCAACACAGGGCACAAGGCAGGAACCAATCCCGGGCAGGGTGCCAACCCACCGCAGATAGTAACTTCAGGCATTACATAATTTTAACAATAGACCAAGACTTGCAGAGAGGATCCACCATGGCTACCACGGCACTCTAGCAGATACAGTAGGTACTTGAATTTGTGCTTGAGCTGAGCATGTTAAATAAAAAACTTCATTATAAAGGAGATTCATTCTTTAACCAAGATATTAATATACTGATGAAGTAAGTTAGAATTGTCATTGTTATGAGTCCTGTACCCTATAGCGATCATGACATCAGTTGCTTGACAGCGATTATGACAGTCACTTTTGATGGCCTTGATACCAAGTAGCAAGATACTGTATGTGTGCCAAATATGTTTTACTAGAAAAATACCCAGACTTCACAGCGGAGAAGTAGTGTGATAAAGAAGTTATGAAAAAGAAAAGGAAGCATTTTAAAAATAACGTAACATTAGAACACTCTAGACGAGAACAGGCCATTCAGCCCAACAAAGCTCGCCAGTCCTGTCCACTTATTTCTTCCAAGAAAACATCAAGTCGAGTTTTGAAATTCCCTAAAGTCTTACTGTCCACCACACTACTTGGTAGCTTATTCCAAGTGTCTACCGTTCTTTGTGTAAAGAAAAACTTCCTAATGTTTGTGCGAAGTTTACCCTTAACGAGTTTCCAGCTGTGTCCCCGTGTTCTTGATGAACTCATTTTAAAATAACAGTCTCAGTCCATTGGGCTAATTCCCTTCATAATTTTAAACACTTCAGTCAGGTCTCCTCTTCATCTTCTTTAAAGGCTCAGCTCTTTTAATCTTCCCTCATAACTCATCCCCTGTAGCCCTGAATCAGCCTCGTCGCTCTTCTCTGGACCCCCTCTAGTGCTGTTATGTCCTTTTTCTACCCTGGAGACCCAAACTGCACCAAGGACTCCAGATGAGGCCTCACCAGTGTGTTATAAAGCTTGAGCAGAACCTCCTGTGACTTGTACTGCACACTTCAAGGCGCTATATAACCTGACAGTCTGTTAGCCTTCTTAATGGCTTCTGAACACCGTCTGGAAGTCGATAGCTTAGAGTCCACTGTGACTCCTAAATCCTTCTCATAAGGTGGTCTCTCGATTTTCCAGCTGCCCATTGTGTATTCAAACCTCACATTTTGACTTCCTATGTTTAATTCTTTACATTTACTGACATTAAATTTCATCGTCCACAAATCTGCCCGAGCCTGTCTGCTATCCAAGTTCTTCTGTGATGATATAACGGATTCCAAATTATCTGCTAATCCACCTATCTTGGTATCATCTGCAAACTTAAGCAGCTTGACATGATTGTCAATGTAATTGTCGTAGGCTTATTTTAGTATTGTGAGTGAATTTGATGATTGTGAAGAGTTTCATTTATGATTGTAAATGTTGTGTATGAGGAAATGCACATTTTTAGGATGTAAGGGTCTTTTTGTAAACGACATTTGCAGTTCTGCCCTTGGGCTTGTAGAGGCACATGAGCACAGGATGTCATTAATGTAAATAGGCGGTGAGCCAACCACGTGTTAGGTGTACGGACATAGGCCGTGCGGAAAAAGGAAGGGGGAACCGGGGGTGGCCCTTGTGCGCCTTTTCCATTAAATAAATCGTCTGTTAACGGAAATGAGGAATGAAACCGCCAAAAGGAGAAGTCAGTTCCGAAACTTCCTTATGGCATAATGATGAGAACCACCAAAAAGAAGACGTTATTTTCGAAAGTTTGTTACGGTGCACGGCATGACATGAAACATACTTAACATTTGTAATTACATACAGTGTAAAGGATGAGCATGGGAAATTTGGGCTCCCTACGAATACTGGAAGTCGCAGAAATAGTGAGGATGGGTTTCCCCTGTGGTAAAGGTGCTATATAGCGCCTGACCCGGCACAGACTATGCAGGGGCACGTGTAAAAGTCACACAGGCTTTTATTTTTCTTCAGCTGGAGTGCACGTCTTCCGCGTGTCCCAAAGGCCCAACACAGTCCCAAAAGCACTTTAACACAAACAACAACAACAACTCTCCACCTTGCACCACCTCGTCCTCCTCCACCCGACTCTGGCCCTTTACTGGTGGAGGCTGGCCCGTTTTATAGCCCACCCGGAAGTGTTCCAGGTACTTGACCACCTGGTCCCAATTGCACCTCCGGGTGGGGCTGATGACTCGTCCAGCCAGGTTCTTGAATCTCGGCAGCACCCCCTAGAGGCCACCTCACCTACCAACCAGACTGTGGAGGACTCCATGTCCCATGGAGCCACACGGGAGACTGGGAAACGAACATCGGCCAGGGAGGCTGCCACCAAGTGTCCAGGGGGAGGTATTGAGCTGTCCATGGTGGCTCCCCCGGAACATATGCAGCAGGAGCTTCCCGGCCGGGCATGGGACCCGGCTGTCCATCACACCCCTATCTATATATACAGTTTAGGGGGTACACCCGTTCCCCCCCCCACCCCTTTGGGTGTTGCAATAGGACATGAAACACACCTAACTTTTGTAAGTACACTGCAAGGAATGAGCACCTGTATGGAAAGTGGGAGAGTTAGTGATGAGTCAGTGAGGGCTTTGCCTTTTTATATGTACAGATACTGTCCAAAATGTGGGTCCATATGAATCTCGTCAAATTGTGCACCCAAAGATCATATGGGTCAGTACAGTATTATTGATTGTTGCATGGTACATGTGTGCTGTGAGTGAGCAAACACCTGGACAGTTTGGAGGTCCCAGTTGAGTGGTCTAAATAACATGCACCTATGTTTGAAGCAATCATCATCCTCTTTAATAAAACCCTTGTGTGCGTCCAGGTGTCCGTGTGTGTCTTCTGGTGAAGTGTGCAGAGAGAGAGACAGATACACACACAGGCGCGTGCGCGCGTCACACACACACACACAGGCGCGCACGTCACACACACACACACAGGCGCGCGCGAGTCACACACACACATACACACGCGAGACACACACACACAGGCACGCGAGACAGACAGACACAGAGGCGGGCGCTTAAGAGACACACACACGAGAGACACACACACACACAGGCGCGCACGCGCCACACACACACATACACACACACACAGGCACGCGCGACAGACAGACAGACAGACAGACACACACACAGACACAGAGGCGGGCGCTTAAGAGACACACACGCGAGAGACACACACACACAGGCGCGCGTGCGTCACACACACACACAGGTGCGCGTCACACATACACATACACACACACACACACACACACACATACACACACACGCACACGCACACACACACATGCAAGACACACAGGCACGCGCGACAGACAGACACAGACACAGAGGCGGGCGCTTAAGAGACACACACGCGAGAGACACACACACACAGAGGCGCGTGTGCATTGTTGCAATGTTACTTTTCTTGGTTGTTTATTAAATTACAGATTTTTCAAATGTTCATTTTTTTCCCCTGTGCTTAAAACTCATTAAAAAAAGAGTTTTTAGCGAGCGGGTCATAAGGCTATAGCGCAAATTCTTGCAGTGTTAGTTTTCTGTTGTTCAAGGTTTTCTCAGTGTTATGCAATGTTTTTACATTTAGTTTACTATTACGCTGTGCTTTCTATGGTATAGTTAACTATATTTGTGCTTAAAAACTTAAAAAAATATATATTTACATACAGTTCATACGGTCTGGAGCGGATTAATTGTGTTTACATGCAATCCTATGGGGGAAATTACTTCGGTTCACGACCAAATCAGGTTACAACCAGAGTTTTGGAACGAATTATGGTTGTGAACCGAGGTTCCACTGTATTACTGCCAGACAAAATTACAGGCATTTCACGGAAATACAAACCAGTATTAATGAGAGAGAAAATTAAAGGCACACAATACAGTGACACATATTACAGCCACATACAAGGTCCCTTGCCATTTAATATAGACTGTTCCTACTAATGTTTATGCACTACTGTTCTAGTGCCCGTTATTTTAACGGGCTTAATGTCTAGTTTAAAATAATAAAAGATTTATTAACATAAAGGCTGACACATTTATCCAACATGACTAACAACATTTGAAATACAATTTCTGTTTTTCCAATTCAAGCCTAGGCAGGTGAAGTGACTTGCTCATGGTCATACAGTGTCACTAGGGGGATTGGAAACCCACGTCCTCAGGGACCCCCACATTGACCAGGTATTTGCTCATTCCCAGCTCTTAATAACAGAGTACTAAACCCATATGGGCCCCACATAAACCTTGGGTGCACAATTTGAATGGTCCCAAATGGGCCACACAAATGATGCTCATATTTTGGACCATGTAAACTTGCTGCCTGAGAAATTAAGCATATTTGAGCCAGTGAGTCTTTGCCATTAAACATGGGTGACACCCCAAAACCAACTCTCTGACACTGCCACCCTGCCGGCACATTGTCTTTCTGTTTGTATCCAGTAGGGGCATCACAGAGAGCTGAAACCAAGAGCCGGTAATGCCCAGTGCAGTCACAGGTTCACATAATGGATTTTTCTAAATCCACCAAGCATCCTGCACAATGAAGCTCAGTCAATAATCATACAAAAACAAGGAAACTCATTCCTCTCCTTTTACCTCCAGTCGAGTGTCACCCGCTGCTTCCCAACTCTGATTCCTTGAGGTAAGGTAGTGGGCTCCTTTTATGCTGGATCCAGAAAGGCTTCAGGTGACCCAGCCTGATTTGTGGAGAGCACTTATGGGTTGTTTGGGATCCAGGGTACTCTTCCCCTGGCAGCGCCACCTTACTTCACCCAGGGAACTGAACAGGGCTGCACTTCTGGACTCCACTTCCTATGAGCCAATGAGGGTATCCAAGGTGGTGTGGTCCATGGCCGGCTTTTCATCCCGGCTAATACCCCCAGGCCTCCAGATGGAGCTCTCCCTGCAGCATGGAGGTGCCCCGGATACCAGCAGGGAATCATGGACAATGGTGTTTTCCTTTACAGCCCTGCTGGATACCACCGGGGCCAACAAAGGATGCTGCAGAGAGGCCCAGAGAGTTGTTTGTGCCCTATAACCCGGAAGTGCGACTTAGTAACAGCGACAGGAGAGATGACGTACTTCCGGGGTGAAGAAAAGGACTTTTATCTGACCCGGAAGTGATCACTATGTAACAAATGTTTATTTTTATTTTGTTCCTGGGTACAAAGTGTGTTTTCCTAACCCGTTATGCCTAAAAAAAATAGAAAATAGCTGTTGTTCCACAAAAACTTTGCTTTTGTGATCAGGACAATGATATTTTGAAATCTGTCTGTTTTCGAGAAAATTCTCGATTCACATTCAATACTGAGTAGTCTTCTAGAATATTCTTGAACTGTCAGAATTGTCCAGAAGTTTCTAGAATTTTCCAGAATTATCTAGAACTTTCAAGAAACTTTTAGAACTTTCTAGAACGTTCTCGGACTGTCCAATAGTAGTCATACAAGTATAAAAGCACAGGTGACTCGAACCAACATTTCGATGTAATTTTTTTCATTTGATTTAGATGGCATCAAGAGGTTGCTTGCACCCAGCAGATGCATTTTACTACATCTGTGGACAATTTATAAAGACAAGAGCGAGAAAGTATTCCGTGAAAGCATGTCGTAACATGTGCGAGGCCTACAAGGCATACTTCGGCATGCCTGTCGGGGATCAAGACAAGCCCTGGGCACCTCATTTCACATGCGAATATTGCAAGAAAACTCTTGAAGGTTGGTACAGGGGAGAAAAGAGAGCCATGAAGTTTCCTTACCCTGCGAATTTGGTGGCAACCGACTGACCACTCAAGCAACTGCTACTTCTGCATGGTGGATCCTACCGATTCGCCAAGCTACTGAACAGGACGGAGAACACGGCTTGGAACAGTTTCGTTGCAGTGGTTCACGGCTTCCTGGGTAATCACAAGGCTGAAAACTACGTGCAGTTGGTTCGGACTCTCATAAAGAATTACGACAAAATGGGATGCAGAATGTCTCTCAAAGTCCATATCCTTGACGCTCATCTTGACAAATTCAAGGAGAACACGGGAGCTTACTCAGAGGAGCAAGGCGAGCGCTTTCATCAGGATATACTGGACTTTGAACGTCGTTACCAAGGACAGTATAACGAAAACATGATGGGGGACTACATTTGGGGGCTTCTTCGAGAAAGCGATTTGCAGTACAGTCGCAAATCTAGAAAACCTACTCATTTCTGAACCTTTTTGAGTGGTTTTGACTGTCTTTGTCTATTTGCCATGCAAGTGTTGTTCTTTATCAGACCGCATGAACGAAAAGATAAAAATTCCCATGTTTTGTCACTATAAATACGAAATTTTCTGGGCTGTGGTCATAAAATCAAAGTTTGTGCTGAATGTAGTCATTTTTCCATAGACTTTAGACATATACTCACCTAAAGGATTATTAGGAACACCTGTTCAATTTCTCATTAATGCAATTATCTAATCAACCAATCACATGGCAGTTGCTTCAATGCATTTAGGGGTGTGGTCCTGGTCAAGACAATCTCCTGAACTCCAAACTGAATGTCAGAATGGGAAAGAAAGGCGATTTAAGCAATTTTGAGCGTGGCATGGTTGTTGGTGCCAGACGGGCCGGTCTGAGTATTTCACAATCTGCTCAGTTACTGGGATTTTCACACACAACCATTTCTAGGGTTTACAAAGAATGGTGTGAAAAGGGAAAAACATCCAGTATGTGGCAGTCCTGTGGGCGAAAATGCCTTGTTGATGCTAGAGGTCAGAGGAGAATGGGCCGACTGATTCAAGCTGATAGAAGAGCAACTTTGACTGAAATAACCACTCGTTACAACCGAGGTATGCAGCAAAGCATTTGTGAAGCCACAACACGCACAACCTTGAGGCGGATGGGCTACAACAGCAGAAGACCCCACCGGGTACCACTCATCTCCACTACAAATAGGAAAAAGAGGCTACAATTTGCACGAGCTCACCAAAATTGGACAGATGAAGACTGGAAAAATGTTGCCTGGTCTGATGAGTCTCGATTTCTGTTGAGACATTCAAATGGTAGAGTCAGAATTTGGTGTAAACAGAATGAGAACATGGATCCATCATGCCTTGTTACCACTGTGCAGGCTGGTGGTGGTGGTGTAATGGTGTGGGGGATGTTTTCTTGGCACACTTTAGGCCCCTTAGTGCCAATTGGGCATCGTTTAAATGCCACGGGCTACCTGAGCATTGTTTCTGACCATGTCCATCCCTTCATGACCACCATGTACCCATCCTCTGATGGCTACTTCCAGCAGGATAATGCACCATGTCACAAAGCTCGAATCATTTCAAATTGGTTTCTTGAACATGACAATGAGTTCACTGTACTAAAATGGCCCCCACAGTCACCAGATCTCAACCCAATAGAGCATCTTTGGGATGTGGTGGAACGGGAGCTTCATGCCCTGGATGTGCATCCCACAAATCTCCATCAACTGCAAGATGCTATCCTATCAATATGGGCCAACATTTCTAAAGAATGCTTTCAGCACCTTGTTGAATCAATGCCACGTAGAATTAAGGCAGTTCTGAAGGCGAAAGGGGGTCAAACACCGTATTAGTATGGTGTTCCTAATAATCCTTTAGGTGAGTGTAAGCAGTTGAAATATAACTCTTGGAAGCCAGGAACAAAAATTGTGTTACATAGTGTAATGAATCATGGACTGAAGGATGGGGAACACTTGCAGGTCAGGGACTATAAAGGATTGTGGGAACTCCCAGACAACAAGCTGAGCTGGGTGGAAGGGTGGCAACACGTCTGGGAGTGGAGGAATTGTTTATTGTAGAGTATTGTGTTTAATTTATGAGTATTGTGGAGAGGAGGGTACTTTGTGCACTGTTTAATACTAAAACGTCAACTATTTGGACTTTTACATCGTGTCAAGGGTTCAAGGGAGCGATAGCGCCCCCAATCAGTCACACGACCACTGCCACCTAACGTATGGGGGATGGAATTGCACCTGAACTCTGGTTTCTACTCGTCCATCCCCTGGCACCTTCCATCTTGGCAAGGGGTTGTGCCTTCATCCCGCCGGGATGCCCTTCTATGCTCCCATTGCACTCATAGTGTTCATCTTGTCCTCAGACATGACCCTGGCAGCATTGTGCCTTTTTAAATGGCAGGTTCGCAGTTGTGGCTGCCCTCCTTACAAACCTTTCAAAAGATGCTTAAAAAATATGTTACAATATGTTTTGTAATTTAAAACGGCAACCAAAAAAAAAAAAAAGAAAAGAGAAATACCCACCCAGGTGGGATTTTGTAATAAAAAAAAATAAAATGCACTAGAGGAGCTCTGCTAATGCATTATTTGTGTGTCAGGAAGGCAGACCATACGAGAGGCGCCAGGGAGCCCATTTACTGAATATGCTGGACGTTGTGCAGTCAGAATATATAAATGAGAAAAGGAAAAACCTGTGTGAGAGTTCGACTTGGAATTCAATTTGCACAGTTCACCAAGTCCACTCCAGAGAAGGAACGCGCGTCACATAAAGAGCCATCGATTTCAATTGAGTTACTTTCTGATCTGCCGAATGTATTTTGCTACTAATATGTTTAGGATTGATTGACTTAGTCGAGACAGAGCAGAGGCTTTCCCAAGGTGTACATCACTCCTGGAAAAGAATAAGATTAAAAAAAAGTCAGTATTTAAATTCTGCTCATTTCTAATTCACTTACAGAAGAGGTGCTGCATCTCCATTCTGCTGGAGAGCTCCCCTGGGTCTCATTTGGGCAAGTGCTGGCACTTGGGGGGCGGCATCGGGAACTAATAGATGTTGACCTGCCTGTTCTTTCAGGGCTGAGTCCATGTGGATGTCGAGCTTTATTGGGTTATTGAACAAGTTTTGAGTTATTCAGTCATTATAAAGGAGATTCATTCTTAAACCAGGATATTACTATACTGATGAAGTAAATCTGCGGTGGGCTGGCGCCCTGCCCGGGGTTTGTTTCCTGCCTTGTGCCCTGTGTTGGCTGGGATTGGCTCCAGCAGACCCCTGTGACCCTGTAGCTAGGATATAGCGGGTTGGATAATGGATGGATGGATGGATGATGAAGTAAATTAGAATTGTCATTGTTATGAGTCCTGTACCCTATAGCGATCATGACATCAGTTGCTTGACAGTGATTATGATGGTCACTTTTGATGGCCTTAATACCAAGTAGTAAGATATTGTATGTGTGCCAAATATGTTTTATACTGTCCAAAATGTGGGTCCACATGCATCTCGTCAAATTGTGCACCCAAGGATCACATGGGTTAGTACAGTATTATTGATTCTTACATGGTACACGCGTGCTGTGAGTGAGCAAACACCTGGACAGTTTGGAGGTCCCATTTGAGTGGTCTAAATAACATGTACCTACAGTGGTGCTGGAAAGTTTGTGAACCCTTTAGAATTTTCTATATTTCTACATAAATATGACATAAATCATCATCAGATTTTCACTCAAGACCTAAAAGTAGATAAAGAGAAACCAGTTAAACAAATGAGACAAAAATATTATACTTGGTCATTTATTTATTGAGGAAAATGATCGAATATTACATATTTGTGAGTGGCAAAAGTATGTGAACCTCACGGATTAGCAGTTAGTTTGAAGGTGAAATTCGATTCCGGTGTTTTCAATAAAAGGGATGCCAATCAGGTGTGAGTGGGCACCCTGCGTTATTTAAAGAACAGGATCTATCAAAGTCTGCTCTTCACAACACATGTTTCTGGAAGTGTATCATGGCACGAACAAAGGAGATTTCTGAGGACCTCACAAAAAGAGTTGCTGATGCTCATCAGGCTGGAAAAGGTTACAAGACCATCTCTAAAGAGTTTGGACTCCACCAATCCACAGTCAGACAGATTGTGTACAAATGGAGGAAATTCAAGACCATTGTTACCCTTCCCAGGAGTGGTCGACCAACAAAGATCACTCCAAGAGCAAGGCGTGTAATAGTCGGCGAGATCACAAAGGACCTCAGGGTAACCTCTAAGCAACTGAAGACCTTTCTCACATTGGCTAATGTTCATGTTCATGAGTCCACCATCAGGAGAACACTGAACAACAATGGTGTGCATGGCAGGGTTGCAAGGAGAAAGCCACTGCTCTCCAAAAAAAACATTGCTGCTCGTCTGCAGTTTGCTGAAGATCACGTGGACAAACCAGAAGGCTATTGGAAGAATGTGTTGTGGACGGATGAGACCATGATAGAACTTTTTGGTTTAAATGAAAAGCGTTATGTCTGGAGAAAGGAAAACACTGCATTCCAGCATAAGAACCTTATCCCATCTGTGAAACATGGTGCTGGTAGTATCACAGTTTGGGCCTGTTGTGCTGCATCTGGGCCAGGACGGCTTGCCTTCATTGATGGAACAATGAATTCTGAATTATATCAGAGAATTCTAAAGGAAAATGTCAGGACATCAGTCCATGAACTGAATTTCAAGAGAAGGTGGGTCATGCAGCAAGACAACGACCCTAAGCACACAAGTTGTTCTACCAAAGAATGGCTAAAGAAGAATAAAGTGCATGTTTTGGAATGGCCAAGTCAAAGTCCTGACCTTAATCCAATCGAAATGTTGTGGAAGGACCTGAAGCGAGCAGTTCATGTGAGGAAACCCACCAACATCCCAGAGTTGAAGCTGTTCTGTACTCAAATTCCTCCAAGCCGGTTTGCAGGAATGAGCAAAAGTTACCGGAAACGTTTAGTAAGGGGGGGTCACACCAGATACAGAAAGCAAAGGTTCACATACTTTTGCCACTCACAAATATGTAATATTCGATCATTTTCCTTAATAAATAAATGACCAAGTATAATAATTTTGTCTCATTTGTTTAACTGGTTTCTCTTTATCTACTTTTAGGACTTGAGTGAAAATCTGATGATGTTTTAGGTCATATTTATGCAGAAATATAGAAAATTCTAAAGGGTTCACAAACTTTGAAGCACCACTGTATGTTTTTTAATTGTATACACCTTATGGGGGTGAGTCATGTCTTCAAAATCTAAATCCTCTAGGGTTACCCCACCGTCGAAGTAGGCACTGGGGAACTGATGGAATTGACTTCCCTGTGATAAGTCAGCCACTCCTTTCAGGGGTTGGTTAACTAGTCTTGTTATTCATGGTACATTTTGGGGTGTGAGCTGTGTCTTCGGTCTTTTTAGGGAATGGAGTTTTTATCTTGCAATGAGGCTGGACTGGATGCAACACCTGCTGCTTACACTCAGTCCATCTCCCTTGCTGGCAGTCGTGCAGCAATTTTAATTGTGCAGTGCCTCTGTTTTTGAACTGGAGTGCAGGCGTTATCATGGTGCAAAGCTGTGTGTGCCACCACGTGTTGCTACACAGGGGTCTCCAATGTCCCAAACCCCTCATATGTCATTTTCTCACTGTGTTTCATGCAAGCTTCCCCACCCCTACCTGGTTGATCAATCGAGTCCCAATGTGGGGGGCAATTTGATTTTTTAGGAGGGGCAATTTGAGAATTTAGGTACATTAAACAATTTATAAAATGAAAAAACAGAAATTCACTGTTAAAAATGACAGAAAAAAATAAACATTTTTATTTTTATTTTTTACAGAGACATTTATATTTTTATATAAACAGAGAAGGGATGGTGAAGAACCCTTTAATTTATGATTTTACAACCGGCTTGGGTTTTTCTACGTTTTCTACGTCTACCATTTCTACATTTTTACCATTAAAATAATATGAATTGTGCAGCACGGTGGTGCAGTGGTAGCGCTGCTGCCTCACAGTTAGGAGACCCGGGTTCCCAATCAAAAGCTGTGGATGAACTACTATGTGCGGGCTTGTCTGAGAGAACGAGATTTGGCTTTCAGGGCAGATGATGCACCTGCCTACATAGGGGGCCTCAAAGAGCTATCAGAGAGGCCAAGCGCAAATATAAACAGCCCATCGAGAAACACTTTGTAGCCAACAACCCCCCCCAAGTATATGGAAGGGAATCAAAACACTGATAAATTATAAGACTAGCACTCTGTTCACCATCGATGACATAGATCTTCCCAGTGCCTTGAACCAGTTATTTGCCCACTTTTTAGAACATTAGAACACTCTGGATGAGAACAGGCCATTCAGCCCAACAAAGCTCGCCAGTCCTGTCCACTTATTTCTTCCAAAAAAACATCAAGTCGAGTTTTGAAAGTCCCTAAAGTCCTCCTGTCTACCACACTACTTGGTCGCCTATTCCAATGGTCTATCATTCTTTGTGTAAAGAAAAACTTCCTAATGTTTGTGTGAAATTTACCCTTCACAAGTTTCCAACTGTGTCTCGATCCACTGGACTATTTCCCTTCATCATTTTAAACACTCCAATCAGCTCACCTCTTCTTTTTCTTAAACTGTAAAGGCTCAGTTCTTTTAATTTTTCCTCATAACTTATCCCCTGTAGCCCTGAATCAGCCTCATCGCTCTTCTCTGGACCTTCTCTAGTGCTGCTATGTCGTTTTTGTAGCCTGGAGACCCAAACTGCCCCCAGTACTCCTGATGAGGCCTCACCAGTGTGTTATAAAGGTTGAGCAGAACTTGTACTCCACAAGTCACAGGACGTTCTGCTCAACCTTTATAACACACTGGTGAGGCCTCATCTGGAGTCCTGTGTGCAGTTTTGGTCTCCAGGCTACAAAAAGGACATAACAGCACTAGAGATGGTCCAGAGAAGAGCGATGAGGCTGATTCAGGGCTACAGGGGATGAGTTATGAGGAAAAATTAAAAGAACTGAGCGCTATATAACCCAACATTCTGTTAGCCTTCTTAATGGCTTCTGAACACTGTCTGGAAGTCGATAGCTTAGAGTCCACTATGACTCCTAAATCCTTCTCATAAGGTGGACTCTCGATTTTCTTACCGCCCATTGTGTATTCAAACCTAACATTTTTACTTCCTATGTGTAATTCTTTACATTTACTGACATTAAATTTCATCGTCTACAAATCTGCCCAAGCCTGTTTGCTGTCCAAGTCCTTCTGTGATGATATAACGGATTCCAAATTATCTGCTAATCCACCTATCTTGGTATCATCTGCAAACTTAACCAGCTTGTTCTTTATATTCCTATCTAAATCATTTATTTATATTAAAAACAGCAGTGGCCCCCGCACTGACCCCTGCTGGTCACCACTCTTAACATCGGCCAATTCTGATGAGGTTCCTCACATCATCACCCTCTGCTTCCTGTGTCTGAGTCAATTCTGCACCCATCTAAAAACATCACCCTGAACTCCCAATTCTTTTAATTTGATGCCCAACCTATCATGTGGCACCTCATGTGGCACTTTGATGCTAAAGACAGTGGAGCAGCTCCCGATGCTACTATATCAGTAGGTGAACAGTCATTAGTCTTACAGCGACATCAGGTGAGTTTGACACTTCAGAAGGTCAATGCTAGCAAAGCCACTGGCCTGGATGGACTGTCTGGCAGGGCACTAAAAGAAGGTGCAGCCCAGTTGGCAGGTGTGTTCACCGAGTTATTTAGTCTCTCACTACAGCAAGCAGTTGTTCCAACATGCTTCAAATCTTCTACAATTGTCCTAGTGCTGAAGACGTCTGTGGTGTAGTGCCTGAACGACAACCGGCCAGTAGCTCTAACGCCAATAATTATGAAGTGTTTCGAGAGACTGGTGCTTTCGCATATCAGACGCATCATTCCTCCAGATGTGGATGAACATCAGTTTGCTCATTGGTCAAACCACTCTACAGATGATGATGCTATATTGATTGCACTTCATACAGGTCTATCCCGCTATTTATAGACTTCAGTTCTGCATTTAACACAATTATACCTCAAAAACTGGAAAACCAACTGAGCAACTTAGGCCTGGACATCTCTCTTTGCTCTTGGGCACTGAACTTCCTCACAAGTTCTTTAGAGGGATGTGTATTGAGCTCAATGCTCTTTATACCCTTCTGACACACGACTGCGTCCCCATATACCTGTCAAACACAAAAGTTTGCTAATGACACCACAGTAGTCGGACTAATCTTGAATGATGATGAGACAGCCTACAGGATGGAAGGCACACCTTGCTGAGTGGTGTACCAATAATAATCTGGTTCTTAGTACAGGCAAGACAAAGGAAATCATTGTAGACTTCAGGAGAACAAAAGGCAAAGAACGTCCATGGGGATGCAGTGGAATGTGAGAGAGTCTTAATTCCCTAGGGGTTTATATAACAACGGATCTCACATGGTCTCTTAACATCTCTTACTTGGTGAGAAAAGTTCAACAATGACTGTACTTTCTCAGAAAGCTGAGACAGGCTCACCTATTTCAACAGATTTTAATCACCTTCTACCATCATGCAATAGAACATATGCTCTCCTACGTCCTGATTGTGTGGTACAGAACGGAAGGAGCGACACTGTGTGATGAAGGCTGCACAGTGAATCATCAGAGCAGACCTCTCAAATACAGTATGGATACCATCTATGCCAGCTGACTTCAATGAAAGGCTAGCAGCATTTTCAGGGACACAACACATCCAGGCCACCATCTGTTTTCCCCGCTACCATCTGGAAAGAGGTTTAGGGCAATCAGATCACTCACTAACAGACTGGGAAATAGCTTTTTCCTTTACCCAATACTCCTCCAGTTTATAAGAATTGTAATATAAAATATACAATATAGACACACATTGATACACATTTTACCTTCACATCTATCACACAAACAATGCAATATTGACACTCCAGATTTTTTAAAGCTGTACATAACTAATGTCACTTTTTTATACAGTAACTTAACACATGCTGCTTTCTTCATTATTTTTCTTCATTACCTGCACTTCATTTCTTAGAACCTGTATACCTGACTGTATTATCGTGGTATTTAAATCCACTTACCCCTTTCTTGTTTTCTTCAAGGGTAGGTGTTCTCGTCACGTTTGTTAATGGGTTGGTCTACTGTTGCACTTTAAGATTATCACACACATACATAGCTATACACATACATACAGACCCTAAACCACAACAGCTGGTTAACCTCTAGCACTTTAAACCACACAGGTACTATAAGAATAACACAGCCTGTCACTCTCTTAGCACTTCAAGAGACTTACTTATTATCGGCACGAATAACATACGACGTTTAATTGATATTTCAGACCTAAATATTACTTTTGGTCTCCAAGAAAATATTCAAACATACAAAGGCTCAGCATCCTTGACTATAGGCCATTTAAGCAGCCAAGGAATGCCTTTTTTATGTTCTGTTCCCTACTATTGAGTGGAGCTCTCACCCTCAGCCTTAATAAACCTCGCAGCACAGAGCGTATGGCAAACCTCTGGCTGCACCAGGTGCTGAAAGAAATCTACCTTATTACTGCAGTCACCCTAGACCAGTGTTTCCCAACCTCGGTCCCGTGCTTGATTCTTGTCATATAATATTACAGGATCTATCTACAGGATAGATAGATAGATAGATAGATAGATAGATAGATAGATAGATAGATAGATAGATAGATAGATAGATAGATAGATAGATAGATAGATAGAATGATGTGAAAGGTACTATACAATAGATAGATAGAAATTTTATTAAAGTCAACAGGATCACATTGCATAAATAGATAGATAGATAGATAGATAGATAGATAGATAGATAGATAGATA
>JANRMT010062802.1:11279550-11294266 GCA_026402145.1 Polypterus bichir lapradei | reverse complement strand
ATAGATAGATAGATAGATAGATAGATAGATAGATAGATAGATAGATACTTTATTAATCCCAAGGGTATATTCACACATGTAAATTCTAGTATCAGAATGTAGTTTCTGTTAATTTGTTTTGGTTTCAATAGATGTACAGTATTTCTTATATTTTTGATTCTTGTTTTCTTTTTTCACATCTTCACTCCCCCGTTTTTGTTACTTCGGCACCCCCCCTAGGGGGGCCCACCCCACAGGTTGAGAACCACTGCCTTTATGTATTGAACCTAAGGGGGGCAGGGCCACCTGACACGGCACCATTTAAGGGTGAGCAGCTCAGTTACTTTAAAATAAATTATTCAACAACGACAAAGGAGCAAGGCTGGAAAATGAAGAACAGATTTTGCTCACATTAGAAACTTTGTCTTCATACAAAGAACCACAGAGAAGTGGTGTGGTGGTGGAGAGCAGGATTTCTGGGACCTTCAAAACTCAACTTGATGTAATTTTAGAGAAACTCGAGGAATCAAATTGGCATGTTGTGTTGGACTGAATGGCCTGTCCTTGTCTCCACTGCTGTATTATTCTAATTAGACAATAACCCAATTATTGCAGTGCCCTCTACAGGTCACATTCAGTAGTTTCACTTCACAAGTTAGGCCTTGGAGATTAAAATGCATATTGTCAGCACGGTTCCACATGAAAACCAAGCATCTGCTCCCTTCTTGTTTTCTAATTTGCATGTCTTTAGTATAATAATTACAGTTTTAATTTTCCCTCGCAGGATAAATGAAATGAGAAGTTGTAGTCTGAACAGGAGTGCACCATGATTACAGGTCAGCATTGTTTGAGAAAAGTGGAGATGCAATTTCACAATGGCTTTAAGCTAAATAAGGCCCTTCTGCTTCCAAACTGACAAAACAGATGTGTGAGGCCAACGGCAGCGTGTTTGCCGAGCTTGATGAAGACGGCGCCGTCAGAATGCAGAGGCCAAATGAGATAAATGAATGAGTCGCATTTCAGCTCCTGCTTCTCCACCCCCGCAATTTTAGAAATGTTAAAAAAAAAAAAAAAATTAGACGGGAGACATCAAATGAGTCACTTTCTTGCTTTTGTTTTTTTTTTTTTAAATTGCTCAAGGTCCTCCAACCAGAGGTTTTCCATCAAAGACTCATGCTGGAGCGTCCACATCTGCTCTTCTCAATTAAATCTCTCGCTGCCTGCAAATGGATCGGGCAATTAAAGCGGCTTGAGTTTTGATGCGTTCTTGATCGAGGCTAAAGTGATCAGCCTCTGGCAAGGAAGAGGAGGAACGTGCAGAAAAAGTGAAGCTCCAGAGTAAGCAACAGTTTCCATTTTTCAAGTGAGACAGGTCGACCATCTCTACTGAACAAAGAGAGAGTTACATGCAGTTCATTGAACGGAGAGAGAGATGGGCACATCCAGGTCACCCCGTTGAGAAATCCTAACGTGTGATATTGTCGGCTTCATTTGAGTACCGATAGAGACAAGTCATTGCCATTGAGTACAGACACCTGCATGGAGTTAACAGTCTGATGTAGTCCTTATCTTCTCCACTGGCTACTGAGTTTATTACCACTTGATTTGGGTGACCTGTGTTCATGGTAGGGTCCTAAGGCAGTGGTTCTCAACCTGTGGGGCAGGCCCCCCTAGGGGGGCGCGAAGTAACAAAAAGGGGGACGCGAAGATGTGAAAAAAAGAAAACAAGAATAAAAAATATTAAAAAAGACACCTGTTGAAACCAAAACAAATGAACTTAAACTACATTCTGATACTAGAACAATAAATATAGAGTTAGATAAATGTCGATAAAAGTTAAGTAGGTATAATCAAATATGCATCTACATTTCAAAAAAATGTTGGGGGGTGCGATTAAAACTGTTATGAAAACTCGGGTCGCGAATACTTAAAGGTTGAGAAACGCTGGACTAAGGTGATCCGATTCTTCCCTTTGTACTCTTTATTACATTATGTAGACCAGGAGTTCCCAAACTTTTTTTGGTCGCAGACCTCTTTACCAAAAACTTTTAAAACCGTCAACCCCCTAGTCACATGCAAAGGTTTTTCATGTCTGCACTTGCTTTGATACATTTAGAACATTAGAACATTCTAGACGAGAACAGGCCATTCAGCCCAACAAAGCTCGCCAGTCCTATCCACTTGTTTCATTTGATAAGACAATACACAGACATGTTTATCCTACATGTATTTCATGCATTCTTACGTGTGACTCTTTTAATGACACATTTTACCTTTTCGTTCGCAAGTTTGGTATGTAATGTGTTTTTATCAAAAAAGTGTTTTTTGAATTATTTTACTTCTTAATTTAGGTACCTAATCATAGATATTTTGAAGTAACAAACAAATAACAGTAGTAAGGGGGTCTATTTTTGCTGTCGATCCCAAGAAAGTTCAAATCGACCCCAGGGGGTCAATATCGACCACTTTGGGAACTCTTGATGTAGACCTTAACAAAATGTCCCCAAATCTCTGCTATAGCCCTCATATTTTACATTACCTTTTAAATCTACAACAAGATAAAGTGCGAGAACAGGTGAGGGAAAAAGTTACACATTTATTTGTGTACTAGGGGGGGCAAGCCACCCTGGCACCTTTGGTGCCCAACCTCCAGTTGCAGCCAGTCGGCCACTCGCATTGTGAAGAGGGAGGCTGAACGCACCCCAAGGAGATGCGGTCGCTCCTCCGAAACCCCCTCTTAAACAGGGATACAATGGGAAACAAATAGTTCTTCTTTTTACCTTCTCTTTGGTGCTGTGCCGCGTGATCTGCACTTTGAGCTACATTTTTTTTGTATGAAAATGTGCTATATAAATAAATGTTGTTGTTGTTGTATCTGCGCTTTGAACATTTAAAAGCCTGTACAGCAGCTGTTCTACTCTTTGTCTTTTATTTCCGGCCCCGGGCGGGGTTAAATCTCTTGGCACTCTTGGTTAAGTGTCGTCCCGCAGGATGTGAGTTCTTGATATTCTTTTAGTTTATAATTTAAAAACGGAATAAGAATCTGAAAATCTAACAACATCGCATTAACGTTCGATAAATTTTGAAAAGAATGATACCAAACATATATATGTAGGTTTTAAAATAAGCCCGATTGAAAGCGTGACATAAAAACATCACATAAAATTGTTACACTTTTAGGCTTAGGATTTTACAGTGGTGTGAAAAACTATTTGCCCCCTTCCTGATTTCTTATTCTTTTGCATGTTTGTCACACAAAATGTTTCTGATCATCAAACACATGTAACCATTAGTCAAATATAACACAAGTAAACACAAAATGCAGTTTTTAAATGATGGTTTTTTATTATTTAGGGAGAAAACAAAATCCAAACCTACCTACCTGTGTGAAAAAGTAATTGCCCCCTTGTTAAAAAATAACCTAACTGTGGTGTATCACACCTGAGTTCAATTTCCGTAGCCATAAGAAATAAGAATAAGAAATCAGGAAGGGGGCAAATAGTTTTTCACACCACTGTATATATAGAGAGTAGATTAAGGATAACTAGCTAAGTTACTTGTTGAAGACTTAATAGAGTAAATTCAAAAATATTTGATATCTGTTGCCCTAAGTGTGCCCTCAGCATTCCTCCTACGCCTTTCCTCTTTATCTTTGTGTGTTTCAGCCACTCTTGGCCCAGCACTTCGTCTCTCAATCAAGTCCCTGTAAAGCCTACTTCTCAAACTCTGCCATTCGGCGACAACATGCTCGCCTGCTGTTCGCTTTTTGACTACCACCTATGGTAGATGGGCCCCCATGACCCCACTGTGTAAAGATCATTTGTATTCTTGTCAATACTTTCCGTCTCGGTTTGCACCTCATTAGTATTTAGTGACCCAGAGCCACTCGGTTAATTATTTGTTTTATTCTTATTGGAATGCTCCATTTTAACTCCTTTTTTATAAACTAAAAAAAAAAAAAAGTTAGTCACAATCAGGAAGTAAACTATGTACCCCTAAGGGCTATGGATATACTTGAGACTAAGCAATGAGTACCCTTGCAGATGTTGCTATCTGCTACGCAAGCAGTGGACTGACTGCACTTGCCTGTGTACTTAAGGTTTAAGGTTTCTGTATTTAGTCATGTTTACACAAAAAAAACATGAAATTTGCCTTCTCAGTTGCATCTAATAACAGACAGAATGAGATAAAGCAGGCAAATAGAAACAAGAAAGGTTAAGGTAAAGCAGTTAGATACTTAATGTAAATCTGGAGGATTCCAGCAGGTGGCAGTGCAATGGTAAAACGACGTCTGGTTTTATTATGTTGTGAATTAAGGGGAAAAAAAGATCCATCCATCCATCCATTATCCAACCCGCGATATCCTAACACAGGGTCATGGGGGTCTGCTGGAGCCAATCCCAGCCAACACAGGGTGCAAAGCAGGAAACAAACCCCTGGCAGGGTGCTAGCCCACCACAGGGCACACACCCACCAAGCACACACACGGGACAATTTAGAATCGCCGATGCACCTATCCTGCATGTCTTTGGACTGTGGGAGGAAACCGGAGCACCCGGAGGAAACCTACGTAGACACGGGGAGAACATGCAGACTCCAGGCAGGGATTAAGGAGAGAACTGCGAGGCAGCAGCGTTACCCACTGCGCCACCGTGCTGCCCGGGAAAAAAGATGTCAAAGATAAAAAGTCTTTGCATTCTGATTTTGTTGCGAAGGTGCAAAAAAAGATGGCAACAGTGGCACAGAAGGTGGTATGTGAAACCTTTAAGTGTATTGCATCATTACGATGGGAAATATGTAACACTTATATTGCCTGTGCGAGAAATGGATGAAGAAAAGCACCATGAATACATTCACCACATCGAACCGTTCATCAGACATTGAAGATGATGGTAATTTCTAACCTTCTATTTCAGCTATTCCTCGAGGCTTTCAGCCATGTTGCTAGTAAACAATGATGTTGGTGTCACGTACCACGGTCGTCTGGAATATGTGTGCATCACTGTGAGTTTGTACCTTACCTCATTCCTGTTATTATTGTACAGGGGGAGGGGAGCACCTGGCTTGGAGGGCCCAACAGACTGTAAGGGGGAGGAGCCAACAGACGGTATGGGGAGGAGCCAACAGCATGTAAATGGGTGGCGGGAAAAAGGAGAGTGGAAGCGCAGAGCCAAGAGAGAAGCAGACACAAGAAAAGGAAAGAGAGAAAGAGATTGACAGCGCATGGAAAACGTCAGGTGAACCCGGGTTCAGTTCAGGATAAATTATTTTTACTTTCTGGTGAAGGTATTCGGGAGAGGACCTGACGGGCCGACACAAGGAACTGTTGACTGTATGTTTTCCAGAACAGGAGGTATGGTTCGGCACCTCAATCCCCTCCGCAGATTGAGATAGTCAGTCCGTACAGAGAATATTTAAAGGACTACGAATACATTATTAATTTTTTTCTTGCTCAGATTTCTGTATTAGTAGCGTATGTGCTTAAAGTGTTTTGTACGGTGATTTGTGTTGGGTGGGAAGCACTGCAGCGTGATATTATGTACTAGCCAACGCCCGCCGTAGCATACAGCAGTGTAAGAATAGGAATGGAAAACGGTGAGAAAGGAATTCAGAAATCAAGAAGAAAGAAATACTTCTTGAAAGACGCAGCTGTGAACAGGTGTTTTGCTGGAGACGACAGATAATGAGTCGAAAGATCTAACCCTAGAAAAAGCCACGTACAACTGACCGTGGCTGAAGACTGGTTGTTGTAGATTAACGCAAATCTTTGCAAACGTTTGTTCTTGGGACTTGTTGATAGTCATGGAGAAGGTGAGTCTGAGTGGGAATTGTGTGCATTTAAATTTAAAAGGGAGATTGGTGTCGGAAGGAAGGACAGAGATTCTGGGAATGAAGATTGTTTCAGAATTTTGGATAGCAATCAGTTTGTACTGTGTCATAGTGAGAGTGCATTGCCTTCGTCAACCGTTTGTGTCAAGAAATAACCCACTGATAGGAACAGACATTTGCCGGATTCCGGAATAGAGATGACGTTGTACAAAAACCCGTCGACAGAGAAGATACTGTCCTTCATTTTATAACAAAGGCTTAGGAAACAACCGTCACAGTATAACGAAAATAACAAGGAGCGAAACCAATGCCAATGGTCGAGAGAGTACCTTCCTGTAACAGGCTATGGAAAAGACTCCCAGACGCACCCATGGCCAAAGTGAAAGGTCACGCGGTCAAGCTAGATATAGGGAGGTGACGTGACACCATTGGGGTCATGAGAGAGGAGCGGGGAACGCAGTAGTCTGAAGGAGGAATAGGAATCGAGAAAAGTGCCGTGGGGGTGTATGGGAGGCCACAGGCAGCGTGGGGAAGGGTTTGGAAGAGGATGAACAGGAATCGAGAAATGTGTGGGGGGGGTGGACTGGGTTTGAAGAGGGAGCAGGACGAACCAGAAGAGAAATATATATAAGAGATACAGTGGAACTTCGGTTCACGAACGTCTCGGTACACATACAAATCGGTTTATGACCAAAAAGTTCGCCAGACTTTTGCCTCGGTTCACGACCACACACTCGGTATACGAACAAGCCAGTTTCCCTTTCGGTTTGTACGTGTTCAGTCTCTCCCTGTGCATTTCCTGTGCAGTGAGCAAGAGAGAGAGAGCGCGACACACACACACACACACACACACACAGAGGCGCGCGAGAGAGACACACACACACGAAAGTGAGAGAGAGCGAGCGAGAGAGGGAAGGCTGGACGCATAAGGTAGAAAAGGCTTGCTTTTGTTTTCAGTTCTGTTTACAGCGATCAGTTCATAGCGTGCATTGTTGCAATGTTACTTTTCTTGGTGGTTTATTAAATTACAGATTTTTCAAATGTTCATTTTTTTTCCCTGTGCTTAAAACTCATTAAAAAAAAGTGTTTTTAGCCAGCGGTTTGTAGCGCTATAGCTATAGCGCAAACTATTGCAGTGTTAGTTTTCTCTGTTGTTCAAGGTTTTCTCAGTGTTATTCAATGTTTTTACATTTAGTTTACTATTACGCTGTGCATTCTATGGTATAATTAACTATATTTGTGCTTAAAAACTAAAAAAATATATATTTACATACAGTTTGTACGGTCTGGAACGGATTAATTGTATTTACATACAATCCTATGGTGGAAATTGCTTCGGTTCACGACCAAATCGGTTTACGACCAGAGTTTTGAAACGAATTATGGTCGTGAACCGAGGTTTCACTGTATAGGGTTTTTTTTTGTTACAGTAAGTATGCGTATCTTCGTCCTATAATCATTTTTTTACTTAACCCTGCTTTCACTGGTGTGTCTCTGTATTTGGGGTGGTGTAGCAGGAAAGTAGTGTTGGTCACTCGCGCCCAAGATAATTTTTTTTCCTTTGCTGCCGCTCTAGGAGGGCAGTGCATATTATAATTGTGCCAGTTCTAAGAGCGGTACAAGCTGAAAACACTGGACACCCAAATTTTTACTGGTAGTGCAACTCGCACACATGTTGCATTAATTTCTGATAAGGTACTCGGATGAAGCATCAAAAAAGCACAGGGAATGCGTGGAAGAGTTCTGAGCGTCAAGTGTATCCCGGCCCTAACGTATGATGTCATTATCCCTAGCACTGAGCCGCCAAAGCTGAACTGGCAAAAGTGACCGATCAAATTGCTCAGACGGACCGGACACCCATGTCTACACAGATAGCAGATATGCCACAACATTATAATCAAATCGGCATTAGTAAAATGATAGTAATATGACTTGGGTAATAATCAGTTCATCTTGCTTAGGTTACCAAGTGGCTTTCTGCCTTGTTCTCTTGTTCCAATGTAGTCTGGCATGGTCCTTGGATGGAATGCCAGGCAACAAGCATGTTCTGTTTGAATATGGCTGCCAAGGCAAGGGGATACAGTCTTTTCAGGATGTAAAATGACAGAGAGAGAGAGACAGAGAGAGAGCATGCCTTTGCAAGTGTTTCCTTATTGTTGCTCTGCAGCCCCTGGCTTGCCAATGAAACAGCTCTGGCACAACACCCTCAGTCTTGCTTTGTCAGCATGTTCTTCAGTTTGGAAGGAATACACAAACGAAGTTCAAAAAACAAGAAGGGAGGTGCAATAATTTAGTCATAAACTGGCACATGTTGTGCTCATCTTCTCATTGAAACTCTGGCTTATTGAGCTTCTTCTTACTTTAAAACGAGATGGTTTAGAAATTGTTTAAAGATTTATATTGCTAGATATATTATGAATAAGAAAATAAAAATGTATGCTACCAGCACAGGAGAGAGTTTCCCCCAACCCACAATTACAGCAGCCCAGGTGAGCAGAGAGCTGAGGAGACTTCATGCCATCAAAGCAGCGGGTCCAGAAGGAGTATCGCCATGACTGTTGGCCTGTGTGTTGGAGCTGGGGAGTCCTCTACAGCGCATCTTCAACCTGAGCCTGGAACAGGGGAGAGAGTTTGGAAAACGTCTTGCATCACCCCAGTCCCAAAGGTACCACGTCCTAGTGAGCTGAATGACTTCCCGCCTGTCGCTCTGACATCACATGTGATGAAGACCACGTAGAGGCTGCTGCTTCACCACCTGAGGCCACAGGTCCACCACGCCCTCGACCCTCTGCAGTTCACATACCAGGAGAAGGTGTGAGCGGAGGATGCCATCATCTATATGCTACACCGATCCCTCTCCCACTTGGACAGAGGCAGTGATGCTGTAAGAATTATGTTTCTGGACTTCTCTAGCGCCTTCAACACCATCCAACCTCTGCTCCTTAGGGACAAGCTGACAGAGACGGGAGTAGATTCACATCTGGTGGCATGGATCGTGGACTATCTTACAGACAGACCTCAGTATGTGCGTCTCGGGAACTGCAGGTCTGACATTGTGGTCAGCAGCACAGGAGCACCGCAGTGGACTGTACTTTCTCTGGTCCTGTTCAGCCAACATACATCAGACTTCCAATACAACTCGGAGTCCTGCCACGTGCAAAAGTTCGCTAACGACACTGCTATGGTGGGCTGCATCAGAAGTGGGCAGGAGGAGGAGTATAGGAACCTAATCAAGGACTTTGTTAAATGGTGCGACTCAAACCACTTACACCTGAACACCAGCAAGACCAAGGAACTGGTGGTGGATTTTAGGAGGACCAGGCCCCTCATGGACCCTGTGATCATCAGAGGTGACTATGTGCAGAGGGTACAGACCAATAAATACCTGGGAGTGCAGCTGGATGATAAACTGGACTGGACTGCCAATACTGATGCTCTGTGCAAGAGAGGACAGAGCCGACTATACTTCCTTAGAAGGCTGGCGTCCTTCAACATCTGCAATAAGATGCTGCAGATGTTCTATCAGACGGTTGTGGCGAGCGCCCTCTTCTACGCAGTGGTGTACTGGGGAGGCAGCATAAAGAAGAAGGACGCCTCACGCCTGGACAAACTGGTGAGGAAGGCAGGCTCTATTGTAGGCATGGAGCTGGACAGTTTGACATCCGTGGCAGAGCGACGGGCGCTGAGCAGGCTCCTGTCAATCATGGAGAATCCACTGCATCCACTGAACAGGATCATCTCCAGACAGAGGAGCAGCTTCAGCGACAGACTGCTGTCACCGTCCTGCTCCACTGACAGACTGAGGAGACCCCACACTATGCGACTCTTCAGTTCCACCTGGGGAGGTAAACGTTAACATTATACAAAGTTATTGTCTGTTATACCTGCATTGTTATCACTCTTTAATTTAATATTGTTCTTTATCAGTATGCTGCTGCTGGAGTATGGGAATTTCCCCTTGGGATTAATTAAGTATCTATCTGTCTATCTATCATATAGTGCCTTTCACATCTATCTATCTGTCTATTTGATAGTGCCTTTCACATCTATCTATCTATCTATCTATCTATCTATCTATCTATCACATAGACAAAATCACATACTGCGCACTTCCAGCCATTTTTCCAGGCAACTAGTAAGGAAATGAAAGACAAAAATGGCATTGAAAATTGCACAAAAGAATTATTAATTACATTAATAAATTTAAAATCCAAAAGCTGTTTTAAAGATTTGGATTCACCACCCTTCAAAATCCAAAATGGGTGCGAAATATCAAAGCAAAATATATAAAATAAATTCAGATGGTACCAAAACAATGTTTTTTTCTTTCGTTACTACATCTACCCTTAATCCACCTAGAGAGTTTCACTAAAGGTTCATTTATTTGACTGCTTATTTTCATTTAGACCCCATGTTAGGCGGATTGGTGGCTGTGTGGCTAAGGATCTGCACTGGTATCTGGCACGTTGTTGGTTCCAGTGGCGTAGCTCGAGTTTGTGCCACTCGGGGTGGGCGGTGCTTCAATTTGCCACCCCCAACATATCTGAATTTGTTAACCTATTTAAATATGAAATTAAAATGACGTACAGTATAGCTAAAAATGAAGATAGATTTATTCATATGTAGAGAAACAGCAATAATTTTTCACATATGATTATTTATAAGCATCAACTAGACAAGAATATAGTATAGACGCACTGATAAGCTGTGTTCTAATGATTAGTTTATTTTAATTACACTGCAAAAACCTGAACCAGTGTGGTGTACAAGTGATAGGTGGGGATGTTTTCTGCACAGAGCGAGAACGCATTCGGATTGATAAACGAAACGAAATTATAAATTGTAAATTAGTTGTTTATCTTCCTAGAAATTATTATCGATGTCATGTGTGTTTCTTTTTGTTGCTGTCTCATAAATGTCTGATGCCGTCACAGAAGGACGGTCCGAAAATTATTTCTGAAGCATTTGTGGATACAAATCAGAGAATTTGACTTTTTTTCCATTCATGAGTGATATTTTTCCGAACCCTGCTGCTTACACATGAATTATACTGAGCCGGTTGGCCAATAATGCCGTCCCCAAAAATGTGCCGCCGAGGGCGGACCGCCCCCTCCGAGTTCTGCTCCATGCTCCCATCTGGCTTCATGGGGAGCTCTCGAACCCGACACCGTCGGTAATGTCACTGATGAGCTAGAGACAGTGAAGACATCAACAACGAAGCAAAGGGATGGTGCAAAAAAAGTGCAGACTGCTTTTATTTAAAAACAAAACCAAAATCAGGGCGGTGTCTCAAATTGTTCTTAAATAAATAATCCATTAAAACAGGTGAACTGCGGAGGTTAAAATCCAATAAGTAAATCCTTTTTAAAACTTGATTAAAACAATGGCTGGAGGCAGTCTTGTCTTAAAACTCTGGTGCTTTCTTCTTTCTACCTTCGTATTGTGGTCCGGTAGCCTTGCGATCCCCGGCTATGTAAGACTCCAGCCGGACCGAGACTTGGGTTCCCACTCTAGCGGCCAGGGCGCTCACGCTGGGGCTCAACATGCCCAAAGCCTCCTCGACTGCCGCTCCCTTCAATAGCAAAGTCATCTCCTCTTCTGATCACACCAGCTCCTCAAAACTGCTCAGCTGGAGCGACCGTTCAATCTGCTCCCACAGAGAGTTGGCCAAACACTCCTCCGGAGCTCTCCTACCAGCTGCATTCAACCTTCAACGAGCCTGCTCTCGCTCGCTTGCGCACCGGCTTTCTCCTTCCTGCCGCCTTCTTCTCTCCTAACCTCCGTTCCCGTTCTTTCCTTTTAGCTCCCTCCTATCCGCCTCGCGCTTATATATTACAGGGACGTGGGTCAGGTGTGGTGATTAGCAGCTCCCAGCTTTAATAACGGGTATGCCCGGGAACCGTTCTGGCCACACTACCAAGCCCCCTCTATCTATTTAAAACTGGCCTTGTCAGTTTGAGCTGTGGACCCGCTATACCACTCCACCCCTAGCTACGCCACTGGTTGGTTCAAATCCCATTACTGCCAGAAGGGATCCTATGGAGTTGGGCCCTTTTTGCAAGGCCCTTAACTTGAAAATTTCTCCATGTCATCGCTGTACGATGGCTGACCCTGTGCTCTGACCCCCAAAGGTCATGTGAAACCAACTTCTCCTTGGTGGTTAACAAAATACGTTTTCAAAAAAGTTTATCGTTTTAGTAAAAACTCATATGGCAGCAATGGTGGTAATCCCACACTCTTTAATATGTTAAGGTAACACACATTCCTGTTTGTTTTTTATTCATTTTGTTACATCTTTGTATGGTTTACCCTAATTATTTTACAGAACTCTTCCAAAAAATTAACTGCCAGCCAGAAACTCAGAAAGCAGTATGAGGAGAAAATAAACAGATAAAGCTGTAGATGGTGCTAAGAGTAATTAGCCATTTAACTATTGTTAATTTACATGTTAATAAGAAATCTGCTGTTAATTAAGCGAGTTGAAACTGACACGCATTGTTTCAAACAGGCTGCGCCAGTCATGCTGCAGTTAATGAGTCTGCTAGCAGAGGACAACAGAAAATCATAAACGACAAATGGATTTGTTTTGAAAGGTTGCAGAACATTAAATAAATAAATAAATAAATAAATATTATAATACAATTGCCCAGTAGTCCGCAAACTGCATGGTGGAATGAGTTAGATGATATTAAAGATTAATGAACATGTTTTAGCTCTGTATTGAGGAGCAATCTAATCAGATGTTTTGTGCAATTAAGGGTGTCTGGTGTACTGATTGCACATCTATGTCAACAAAGCAATCAAGCAACGCGCTCATTAAGACACCGGAGAGCTGCCATCAAATGACAAATTGCCTGTGGGTAAATATTTATTGATACCTAGCAAAAGTATGGGCCTACAGCTGTGTTGGACTTGGCACCTAGGTGGGCCGGGTAGCAGTCCGGACAGGTGTCACTCACCTTGAATGTCATATGTTTGAGATATATCACGTGAGCTGGATGGCACGAGGGAGTTTTAATCAATCAAATTTGTCATTTAGTCAGCTTTAATATTAAATGATATGACGACGTTCAAGGAGCACATCAGGTGAGCTTGCTGGGCTGCAGAAGGTGTGTTGATCACTCAAGTCGGTCAATCAGTCAACTTCTAATAATTTATGATATTTTGGTTTTTCAGGAAGTATGTCTATTGGACGTACGTCACATGAGCATGCTGGTGAATGAGGGTGTCAATCACTTGATTGGTCAGTTAATAACTTTTGTTAGCAGGCTCTGCCTGTGTAGTACTGAAACAGGACAAACTTTAAAAAATCAATAGACACAAAGGCTTCGCTAGCTAAGCGGAGGCAAGTTACACTCCAAAAACGCAGACTCCCCACTCCTGATGTCACGGTTCCCCCTCCCCTCGGCCCACAGCCTCTGTCTCGGATTAGCGTGAATACAGTATATCGCTCCTGCTAGGCTAGCGAACTATGACACCTAGTGCGATGAGAGAAGTCGCAAAATCAACCGGAATGTTCAAGCAAAGTATAGAAAAACACCCGACTTAAATCCGTGAAGAAGTTCTCTCATGAAAAGCAGACAGACAGAAAGACATTGGATTTTATATATATATATATATATCTAATTATGCAATTATGAAAAGGCGAACACATCGCACCTGCTGTTCGACTGACAACTGTCTCCCCACCATTTTGGAATGCAGGGCAGTTGCTGACATCTATAGGCAACAAAAAGAATCTTTTGTGAATTCTCTATGTAATTAACTTAATAAGTTATAGCGTAATGAAAATTGCATAATTAGAACTGGACCACCCTATATATACCGTTTTTACTCGTGTACCACACGCCCTCGTGTAAGACGCGCACCCTAATTTTTACAAAGAAATCGCGAAAATCATTTTGCCCCGTGTACGACGTGTGTTGTGATTGTATAGGAAGCGTTTAGGGAGAGAGAGAGAGCGCGAGTGCGCGAGCAAGCGAGCGAGAGAGAGAGCGAGTGAGTGAGTCCAAGCAGAAGAAGTAAACATTACAGAATTACATTTCCTCATGTATGATGTGCACCTGATTTTCTAATGCTAATTTTCAAGAAAAAATGTGTGCGTGGTACACACATAAATACGGTATATACATATTGTGGTCCCCGGCCGGGGCTGGAGCCTGGCTGGGACGCCCAGGAGGACCAGAGGAGGGCTTGTACCTCCTCCAGACCGCGAGGGGGCGTCCGTCCTGGTTACGCTGGTGGCCTCGGGTAGGGGGCATGGAAGCCCAGCCCTGTAGGGGCCCGTGGCCACCGCCAGGCGGCGCCCCACTTCCAGACCATCATCTGCCACATCCGGCCGAGGCAGAAGCCCGGCCGGGACGCCCAGGAGGACCGGAGGAGGGCTTGTGCCTCCTCCAGACCGAGAGGGGGCGTCCGTCCTGGTTATGTTGGGGGCCTCGGGTTCAGGGCTTGGAAGCCCAACCCTGTAGGGACCCGTGGCCACCGCCAGGCGGCGCCCCAGTGCCTAAATATCCCGAGAGCCCAGCACTTCCGCCACACCAGGAAGTGCTGGGGGGAAGACTTTGGGTGACACCCGGAGAGCTGCCGGGAGGACAGCCGGCACTTCCGCTACACTGGGGCGTGGCCAAGGGAGGAATACCGGGAACACCTGGTGCTCATCCGGGAGCTGTATATAAGGGGCCACCTCCCTCCAGTCATGAGCGGATGTCGGGTGGAAGCGGACAGAGCTGGAGAGAGGACTGGAGGCGGCCAAGAGAAAGGCACAGTGACAGAGAGGCCTGGACTTTGGGGAATCGGTGCTGGAGGCACTGGGGTTGTGAGTGCACGTAATTACATTTGTAAATATTGTAAATAAACGATGTGTGGTGAGAACAAAGATGTCCGTCTGTCTGTGTCCGGGCCAGCG
>JANRMT010062802.1:11264409-11279150 GCA_026402145.1 Polypterus bichir lapradei | reverse complement strand
AACAGGTCTGCAGAGAAGTGAGAGAAAGAGTTAGCACACTCTGCCACCCTCTGGTCTGGCATGGAATTGCTCTCATTCAGGCCCTTTAGCTGCCTCCCATGTGCACGTGTGTGACAATATTTATTTCATATAGTGCCTTTCTTGATTCACTTTAAAGAGAATACCAGCACTAAGGGGTCAACAGTTTCATAAAATGCAGTACACTTCCCTGTTGTTCAGTACGCGGTCGTAAAATTCATGGTAAACACGCAGACAGCCCATGGAGGCCTTTTCGTTAACTGAAATAAGAGAACACTTCACTTGACTTCCAATCGTAATGTTGTCTGCGGTGCACAAGAGGGCTACAGTATGTGATGAACAACGGCAAGAAGACACACAAAGAAAGAGGAAAGTGAGGGCTACTTGCTGCTATTGATGCTATAAGAAAATAGACGTTGCCATCGAGTTTGGCGTTCTGCGGTCAGCATAATCAACTGTATGCGCCGAAAGACCCGTTGTGTTCTCTTACAACAAAATCCCTGTCATAGCAAATTATTTTTTTTAGATCCAAGCATTTTGTTCTAATTGAATTTGGGCTGTACTTTATATGTCCCTAAGGGTAAATGAATACTTTATAAGAGCTAAAGAAAAAAAAAGAAAATATAGCAAAAAAAAGTTTTCTTTATATATCTACTCTATATAAAATCCTAAACCTAAAAGTGCAATGATTTTACGTCACATTTTTTGTCACACTTTAAATCTGGCTTATTTTAAAACCTACATATATACGAGGTGCAATCCAAAAGTTCCCGGAATGCATTTATTTAAAAGCATACACACCCAATGGCGAACAGTTCCTTCAAAATAGTCACCTGCTGAGTTGATACACCAATCCCAGCGAGATTTCACCCTTTCGAAGCACCTCTGGAAGTCGTTTTTTGTCAGTGTGTTCAAGACGTGGGTTGTTACCGCTTGGATCTCCTCCATCGTCTCAAATCTGCGTCCCTTGAGCCTCATCTTCATCTTAGGAAATAAAAAAAATATCAGATGGCGCTAAATCAGGGGAGTACGGAGGGTGGGGAATGGCAGTAAACTTTGTAGAAGCCAAAAATTTGCGCACAATCAGTGATGTGTGAGCTGGTGCATTGTCGTGATGCAAAAGAAATGACTTGTCAGCCCACAACGTGTTTGGCAAATTCGATTTCGCAAATGCCTTAGAACATCCCTGTAGAATGCTCCATTCACCATCTGTCCTTGTGGCACAAACTCCTTGTGGATGACACCCTTCACATCAAAGAAGCAAATGAGCATTGACTTGGTGTTGCTGTGAACTTGTCGAGCTTTTTTGGGTCTTTCAAATCACTCATTTTCACGAACAGCCCTTCACAGAAACAACCGAAGTTTAAACGAGAACTGCGACTTGAAAAACAACTGCGCTGACGTTATAACGCGTGATAACAGCTCTCAAGGACAACTTGAACTGCTGTCTAGCGGCGACTGATATAACCAAACCCTTCTGGCTGCAGAATAAATGCATTCCGGGAACTTTTGGATCACACCTTGTATGTTTGGTATTGTTCTTTAAAGAGTTTATCAAACTTTAATGTGATGTTGTTAGATTTTCAGATTCTTATTCCGTCTTCATATTATAAAGTAAAATATCAAGAACTCACATCCCGCAAGACGAGACTTTGTGACAACAGATATAACCACGCCCGGGGCCAGAAACAAAAGACAAAGTGTAGATGACAAAGACAGCTGCAGTACAGGCTTTTAAACATTCGAAGTGCCAGCTGCTCGAGCAAAGAACTGTATTTGTTTCCCATTGTATCACCGTTTAAGAGGGGGTTTCGGAGGAGTGACCGAGTCTCCTTAGGGTGCGTTCAGCCCCCCCCCTCTTCACAACATGAGCGGCAGAGACGTGAAGTGGCTGGCGTGTAGCGCAGGCCAGGGGGGTTGGCGAGCAAAGCGAGCAGGGGGGTGAGCCCCCTAGTACTGTATATAATTGACTGAGAGGGAGTACGCTAATCATGGAGGAAATGTTTGAGGTGCCAGCTGCATCGCCCCTTTGAATATTTACACAGCCCTTAAACAAATCAGTTCAATAAAGCAAAATGAAAAGCAGGTTAACAAAACATGAAACTTGAGGCCTCGATATTTTACTTCGAAGAACTGCTACCAGTCAACAATATGAAAATAATGGAAGGACAGAAAGAAATACAGTAAAACCTTGGATTGTGAGTAATTTGGTCTGCGAGTGTTTTGCAAGACGAGCTGAAATTTTTAAAAAATGTTAACTTGATAAACGAGCGAGGTCTTGAAATACGAGTGGTACGTATACGCGTTGTCTGCCGGGCGTCACAACTGAGCCGATGGTGGTTCTCTCTCTCGCTGTGGGATTGTGGGTAATCGTTTCCCATTCTTGTTCTCAGTCGGCGTGCTTCACTCGTATAGTCAACACCTGTATGAGTGTATACTGTTTACTAATGGCATTGTGACCTCATTTGTGTGTGTGTTGTAGCGTGCGAGTCCCTGTCATGCACCCCAAAACATGAAGCTGAGTCTCAGTACTTTAGCGACACCAGCTTTATTCAGCCTGAAACAGGAACAGCGCGGTTATTTATTGTAGCGGATCTGCCGCTCTCCTATACAGAGACACAGCAGTCAGGCAGGGTCAGGGCCAGGTTAGTGGCCAAGTAATCCTGTGCCCTGTGCATTTATAATGTTCCTTGTATCACCCATCAACGGCAGGCGCTTATTGCAAGCCCACAATCTTTTCAGATTCGATTTTGCGGTGAACTGCTACAGCGCTGGGAGCCTGCGTTTGCTTCGGGACGCTCTTTCGCGTGGAATCCCTAAAGAGTTTAGAAACCTTACAGTGCGTAAAGCATTTTTTTATTTTGTGTCCAAGTGTAGTGACTCTTCAGGCAAAAGCAACTGTCATTGGAGAAGCTCCTTGTTAAAGTCGCAAAAAAAGAGGAAAAAGATTCCAGTGAGCCGACAGATAGCAAGGATTCCGTTAGCTAGAGTGAAAGTCGTCCTACACGATAATCCTCCTCCTCCTCCTCCTCCTCCTCCTCCTCTCTCTCATCTCCCTCACTCCAGCCACAATTCTTTACAAAGGTAAAGTGCAGGTTAATTTGTTTGATGTATTTTTACTTTATATTTTGGACTAGCCATGTGCGCCCAACTACGTTGCGCGTGTTAAAGTTGTCTGTGAAGGGCTCCCTGTTTAAACGCGGCTGCCAGTCGTGAACTGGGCCCTTCGTCGCACAGCATTATGATTTTTTATAAGAGAAACAAAATTACAAAAGAAAACCCTTGGACATTGATTCGATAGGAACGGCCTACTCGGAATCACTGTCCGAATCGTAATTATGTGGTGGTGTGGGAGCATTTCTGCTTCTGTCCGTTCACAGTCCGTCTCGTTTTCACGACGCTGTCGTTTCCTCTCACGATCTCTTCTCAACCTTTCTCCAATCTCGCAGGTTGCTTTGTGGCAATCCAAAGAGTAAGGCAATATACACAGAGCAATGGTTATAAAAGGGGGACACATAGGTATCCAGGCTCTTTAAAGCATAAATAGGGATCACTTCACTGACATGTGAGCAAGCCACGGTACAACTGTGACACGCGCAGCACTCGCCGGCTACAACGTAACAATAATCATTTCTGAAACGTGCTGTTACGTTGTCATTCATTTTACCCACTGTCTTTCTTTCATTCAAATGTTACGTAGGCACGTACCTTTTATCTTCGGCAATCTCATTCTCTAACCAGGCCTCAGGAGCTAACCAGCGTAACACTGACCACCACCCCTTTCGTTATTCCGGCACATTGTTGACATCTGTGAGTAACAACAACGTACTAAACTAGAAGGTGGTCTACGCATGCGTGGAATTCGCGGACAAATAAAGATCAAGATCTAAATGAAGATCTCTTTAGTTAATTTAAAGCACAACAATTTGTTTAGTTTGAATGTCTGTGTTTTGAGGTGTGACAGGCGTACTACAGTCTTCAGTAGTCTAAGCCTGGAGGAGATTCTTAATGCAATGCCTATGTTTTAGCTGTCTCTCTACTGCCATCTAGTGCTTCTTCTTCTAATTCATTCGCGGACAAACAAAGATCAAGATCTAAGTGAAGATTATATATAGAGATTAATTATTTTTAAAGGAATATTTTGGGTTGTGGAATGAATCATCTGAGTTTCCATTATTTCTTATTGGGGAAACTCGCTTTGATATACGAGTGCTTTGGATTATAAGCACGTTTCTGGAACGAATTACGCTCGCAATCCAAGGTTCCACTGTAAAAGGTTATGCAAGAAGACCTCCAACACACTGGGGGTTGCCTGACCATGTAATGGACCAAGTTTGGCAGAGTATTGGTTACCAGAGGCCACCAGAGGGGGCTCTAGCCATGTGACTCCAGTGTCTCTACACAGCTGACAAGACCTCACATGGAGTTCAGGGGGTAAACCAGAGCTGATTCATAAGCTGCTCTTTTCAAACCAACTTGGAGGCTGCTGGAAGGTGGACAGGGTGGTGGGAAGACATGAAGGGGCTATGGAAGGTGAATGATGCAGAGTTCAGGAGTATGTTTGGTGTTTTTTGACCCACTGCCCAGTAAGGTCAGCGGCTCTTTATTTCTGTTTTGTTCCGTTTTTTAAAATAAAGCTTTGGTCTCACTGGAGTGCATTCAGGGTTCACGGAGGGCTCAATAACGCTTCCTATTGTGCACAGTTTATTTTATTTTGACTTCTTATTTTTTAAATAAAACACTGTAGAAATCAGTAGAATTATAGATCTCAAAATAGCCATATTGTATATTTTAATCATTTTGACTCTGGTATACTGACCAGAGTTGGTTTCGGTGTTGCACTAATTGCTGTTCAGATGAACTTCAGGACCTTGACGTGGATAAAGTTGACCAGATGATGGATGGACGGACAGCCTATTGGAGGGTCCACAGAGAGGTTGATTTGTTTATTAAGATTTTCCATAAAGGCCAAATGTATGTAAAGAAAAACACCCCCTGTCCCCAAAAAGGTAAAAGATAACAGTAAGGATACAGGGTGTGGAGACCAGGATGTCCTTACAGGGGTAATAAATAAGCAGTGTACCTTTGGCCACCTTGGAGTATCTCCTGCTTCTCCCTTCAGCTTGATTCCCTGGTTCCCTGGCATCTCCTCAACCTCCTCCTGACTCTTAAGTTTGCATGGCCTATGATGAGGAGGTCCTTTTAAAGCCCCTTCATGGAAGCGTGTCCTCTATGTGCAGGGTAAGGAAAGGGCTATCCCTTAGGGTATTGCAATTAAAGCCTTCTTTTATTAGCCCCAAGGTGTCTCTGCACTATCCCAGAAACCCTGCTCATCGTAATCGGGAGCCATACACTCGATAAGTTTCTCTGCTGCCACCTAAGGGCACGGACGACTCCTGGCATACTTAAACCCACTCCTCTGGGTCCTGAGATTTTACTGGTGCCCCAGGAGAAAGTTGTACTGCCCCCTATCGGCAATGATAACATTTCCAGTGTCTCTGCCCTTTGGGCGTCTTGCAGCTGGCACTGTGATTACAGTTCCTGCTGGGTCCCTTTTAACAGAAAATAACGTACTGAATCTTTTCAGTGCCGCCTCTCTGGGCACATGCAGAAGAGGACAAGAAATCTCTGCAGTAAAGGCAGGCCAGCTTTGTTTTATGTTGTGCCTTTCATGGTGTACACCGTGTGGGCATAATAAACTTTTTACGTTGCAAAGAGTCCTCTTGGTGTCCATATTTGAAGTGCCTTCAAAGTGCTGCAAAAGGGCTGATCTGTCTTTATGTTATATAGCGCCTTTAGTCTCTAAATAGCCTGTTATACAGAATAGCCTTTCATAAGTACAGTAGGTGGCCTGTTATACAGCAGAACATTGCAAAAATTCTCAACTAACTATATTATACAGTGTTTTTCATTTCTAAACAGTTATATAGGCGGGAGTGGTGGTTCTGAGGCCAGGGATCTGTGCTGGCAATCGGAAGGTTGCCGGTTTGAATCCCGTAAATGTCAGAAGCGATTTCACAAGTCCCTTGACCTGCAATTGCTCCATCCCGGGAATGACGTTAACCTGCACCCAACCCTGCAAGCAGCTCCTCCAACTTGCTGGGAGAAGTCGGGAGTTGGTGGCAGGATTGGCACTCCAGCCACTGTAAAAAAACAAAACAAAACACCTCCCACTGTTTCATTCCATTCAAAATAGTGTGGCACTGAGGTGTCGCCCGTCACATGGCTGCACTCGGGTCCTAATCTGGGATCCTAAGGTGATTTGTTGTGTGGTGGGTGTGGTGTATTAGTGTGTGCTCTTCCATATTATATGGTATAGTACTGTAGACGTGCTCATCTGACATTATACAGTATAGTGCCTTTCACCTCTAACTAGTCATATCACGCAGTACAGTACTGCAGAAATGCTCATCTAACTTTAGATTATAGTGTGTTAATCTCTAAATAGTCATATTACATAGTATAATCATGCATACATGCTCATCTGAGTTTATATTATATAGTGCCTTTCACCTCTGACTAGTCATATTACATAGTATATAATGCAGACATGATCATCTAACTTTAGATTATAGTGTTTTAATCTCTAAATAGTCATATTACATAGTATAATCATGCAGACATGCTCATTTAACTTTCTATTATAGTGTGTTAATCTCTAAATAGTCATACTACATAGTACAGTACTGCAGACGTGCTCATATAACATTATATCATATAGTGCCTTTCACCTCTAACTAGTCATATTACATAGTATAATAATGCCGACATGCTCATCTGACGTTATATAGTGCCTTTCACCTCTGACTAGTCATATCACGCAGCACAGTACTGCAGAAATGCTCATCTAACTTTAGATTATAGTGCGTTAATCTCTAAATAGTCATATTACATAGTATAATAATGTTGACATGCTCATCTGACATTATATCATATAGTGCCTTCCACCTCTAACTAGTCATATTACATAGTATAATAATGCTGACATGCTCATCTGACATTATATCATATAGTGCGTTAATCTCTAAATAGTCATATTACATAGTATAATAATGTCGACATGCTCATCTGACATTATATCATATAGTGCCTTTCACCTCTAACTAGTCATATCACGTAATACAGTACTGCAGAAATGTTTATCTATCTTTAGATTATAGTGCGTTAATCTCTAAATAGTCATATTACATAGTATAATAATGCAGACATGCTCATCTAACTTTCTATTATAGTGCGTTAATCTCTAAATAGTCATATTACATAGTATAATAATGCTGACATGCTCATCTAACTTTAGATTATAGTGCGTTAATCTCTAAATAGTCATATTACATAGTATAATAATGCCGACATGCTCATCTGAGTTTATATTATATAGTGCCTTTCACCTCTGACTAGTCGTATTACGTAGCACAGTACCGCAGACGTGCTCATCTAACTTTAGATTATAGTGTGTCCATCTCTAAATAGTCATATTACATAGTATAATCATGCATACTGTACATGCTCATCTGACATTATATCATATAGTGCCTTTCACCTCTAAATAGTCATATTACATAGTATAATCATGCAGACATGCTCATCTGACGTTATATAGTGCCTTTCACCTCTGACTAGTCATGTGGTAGTATACTATTGTGAAAGTGCTGATCTTCCTTTTTTGTTACACAGTTCAGTTTATCTCTAAATGGCACATTATACAAAGCAGCACTGCAAACTCGCTCACGTCACTTTATATTATGTTTGTCCCTTTCATCTCTGAACAGTCACATAGTATCGTGCCATAAAAATGCTGCTCTAACGTTATGTTTTATAGTGCCTTTTATCACTAAATGGTGTATTATACTGCACAGTATTGTGAAATTGCTGATCTAACGTTATATAATAGAGTGCCTTTCTCCTCTAAGTCATCCTAAAGTACTGTAAAAGTGCTGATCTACGTTTGTTTTATTGTGCAGTTAATCTCTAAATGGTATATTACAGAAAGAAGCAATGCAGAAATGCTTGTCTCTCTATATTATATAGTGCTTTCCATCTCGAAATAGTCATATAGTATAGTAGTGTAAAAATACTGATCTAACTTTATATAATATAGTGCCTTTTCTCATGGTTTTTATTGTAGTACTTAAAAATGCCAACCTGTCTTTGTTACACACTGCCTCTCATCTCTAAAATTGTCACCTACAGTACAGCACTGCCAAAATGTGACTTTGTTATATAGTGCCTTTTATCTGCAGTAATGCTCATCTAACTTTATATTTTAAAGTGCCCACCGTCTCTACTGTAGATAGCTAAATCATATGACCTAGTAACATATAATTGCTGTGATTTAGTCTTTCATCGTGGAGCTGTCAGACACAGGAGGTGATTTTCATTTTGTGTAGTGCCGTTGCCCCAGCTCTCCATCCCCAGATGGCTTTCTATTCATCCAGCACTACATTCCACACATGCGGGTTAAGTGATGGGGTCAGGGATGCCCAGATCACCTGCTGTGATTTTTACCAATACCCTGAGATAAAAATGCCCACTAACTGTCATGATGGCACACTGGGTGTCTCTTTTTTCCCTAACTGCTCCTCAGTCGTACTTCGGTTACTGCCTGTAGTGACTCTGCGCGTTCTCTCTGTGTGTCTGGTGGGTTTTATTCCCGAATCCTTCAAACAGTTTTGTGTGTGTGTGTGTGTGTGTGTCAGTGGGACTTGTGGTGAACTGGTGCCTTGTTCAGGACTCACCACTGGCTTGACCTGGAAAGCAGATTATAAAATGGATGGACAGATGAGCTGCCATTTTTAAGCACACATAACTCACACACACATACTCACTCAGTCACTCCCACACTTGTTCTAGTGCACACACACACACACACACACACACACACACACACACACACACACACGTTGAATTGGGCTTGGTCTCTTTTTACTGAAGAGTTATTGCTAAACTGCTGCGCTCGTTCTTGGGGTACTCGATCAAGTGAGAGAATCTTCAGCTGTAAGATTAAATTTAAAATTATTGCCTTGCAGGAACAAATTGTTGGGAGAGAAACCCATTAAACATCTTAGAGAGTGATAGAAAAAAAATTAAATACATGAAGGACACAATAAATGGAGAAAATCATTAACAGCAAACTCAGAGGGCATAACGACACACCATGGAAGGCTGAGGTCAGCAGCCACCCTCTCAGACCCTGCTGACCATACATGCCCTGTGCCCGCTCTCCAGATGCACTCCCTTTTATTTATAGCACCTTTTAATGTCATTTACTCATTCATAGGTGGTTTCCAAGGTGATGTCGGCATTTAAAACGAGACTATTAAGAGTACTGGGGAGGGCAACACTGCCGCCTCACAGATGCAGCATCTTGGGTTCATATGCAGCGCATCATTTCTGTGGAGTCTGCATGGCGTCTCACACCCAAAAGCTAGGAGTGTTAACTTATTTAGCTGCAGACTGGGTTCAAATGCTGAGCCTGGTCTGTGTGAAGTGTGAATGGTCACTCTGTGTCTGTGTGGGTCACTCCTTAAGTACTCCAGCTTCCAAAAGTGGCTCCTTGAGAGGGCATTCAGAGACCTAAACCACCCTTAGAAATGCCAGTGTCACCACAAAGCCACCGCTGAATGCGAAGCGAAAAACTTCACAAAGTATAACATTATTAATGAATTCCGACATGGAAAGACAGCTCGGTCATTTAACGGACGTGTGTCCCTCCTAGTCGTGCTCAGGGTGGCCAGATTAGACAAGCACTTTGCAGCCCAAAATCCCACCCAATCTTACAAAACCCACCCCAATATTGATAAACCACATTTCAAGCAAACAATTCGCCACTCAGATACACCTCCCTACTCCCAAGCAGCAAACAGCCTCAAAAGTCACTCCTCTGATTGGCCATTTGGTCCTTAATTTGCATGAGTGGGCAGGGCCAGAGAGTTCAGTTTTGAGAGTAATTAGTGTCCGAGGGTACGGCTCACTGAGCAAAGCCTTTCAATGGATTTTTAAAAATTGAGTGGAGTGCCAAAGTATTTATTTAGTCCCCTTGAAAGTCATCCTAATTTTCTCCATGACAAAAGATTTTTATAATATTTATTTCTATAGCACATTTTCATACAAATGATGGAGCTCAAAGTGCTTTACAGGATGAAGAAAGAGAAAAAAGAGAAAATATATAAGAAAAAAAAATTAGGCAATACTAATTAACATAGAATAAAAGTAACGTCCGATGGCCAGGGAGGACAGAAAAAACAAACAAAAAAACAAAATCTGCAGGGGTGCCAAGGCCATGAGACGACACCACCCAGCCCCCTCTAGGCATTCTACCTAACATCAATGACCTCAATCAGTCCTCATTGTATTCAGGGTTCACGTGGAAGGACTTGATGATGACAGTCATGCGGACTTCTGGCCTTCAATCCATCAATGGAGGGACATCACGGTGCTTTGATCAGGTGGTGGGAGCACATATTGCCACCACAAAAAAAACGGATAAAGAACAACAGAGAAAGTAGGGGTTAGTACAGATCGAGGAGCCACCATGAATAATAATGATGATTAAATGCATATACAGAACTCAGGATTAAACTAAAATGAAGCCATGAGAAAGCCATGTTAAAGTTATGTGTTTTTAGCAGTTTTATAAAGTGCCTGGTGAATTTCTATCAGTAAACTCGTATTCCAGATTTGAGGTGCATAACAGCAGAAGGCCGCCCGCCTCACCACTTCTTTTAAGTTTAGCTCTTGGAATTCTGAGCAGACCCTCGTTTGAAGATCTCAGGTTACGATTTGGAGTGTAAAGTGACAGGCATTCTGAGATATAGGACGGAGTGAGATTATTGAAGGCTTTGTAAACCATCAGCAGTATTTTAAAGTCAATTCTAAATGGCACAGGTAACCAGTGTAGTGACGCTAAGACTGGAGTGATGTGCTCGGATTTTCTTTTCCTAGTTAAGATTCTGGCAGGCACATTCTGCACTTGTTGTAACTGATTGACGTCTTTTTCTGGGTGGTCCTGAGAGGAGTAATCTAGTCGACTGAAAACAAAGCGTGAACTCATTTCTCGGCATCTTGCAAAGTTCAAAGAGGTCTAACTTTTGTTACATTTCTTAAGTGAAAAAATTCTGTCCTAGTAATCTGATTAAGATGTGATTTAAAATTCAGGTCAGAGTCAATAGTTAACCCCCATATTCTTTACCTCTGTCTTGACTTTTAATCCTAATGGATCAAGTTTATTTCTAATAACCTCATTATATCCATTATTGCCAATCACTAAAATTTGTGTTTTCTCCTTATTTAGTTTGAGAAAATGACTACTCATCCATTCAGAGACACAACATTGGGTGGAGTGGTGGCTGTGAGGCTAAGGATCTGTTCTGGTATCCCGAAGGTTGCCGGTTCGAATCCCCGTCACTACCAAAAGTGATCCTACTCTGCTGGGTCCTTGAGCAAAGGCCCTTAACCTTCAATTGCTCCAGGGGTGCTGTACAATGGCTGACCCTGCGCTCTGACCCCAAGGGGTATGTGGAAACTAACAAATTCCTAATACAAGAAATTTTATAAGGTAAAAAAAAAAATAAGAGATTGGGGGTCAGTGCATCAAGAGTGTCGTGTTTACACGTAATTATCCATTCAGTATTTTTAATGTGAACTCTTATGCTGTAACAATTTATTTCCACAGTCCAAATGAAGCATTTTCTGTAGATATTTAATCAAAAAAGACAAACTCAGAAGTTAGTGTTTGCTTAATTATTTTAAACCTCTGTGTTTTGGAAGCTCCAGGTTTACACAAATGACAGATTAATCATAGACGACACAAAGGTGACAGTCATTTTGATAGTCATGATGAAACATAATTAGGTACTACTTGTGAGTCCTTTATATCTCTCTGGATATAAAAAGCCCCCTTTGTTAGGGCCATAGTCTTTATTGCACAATCACAGTAAATATCTGCTGATGTGAGAAACAAATTCATTGAAATGCACAAGGCAGGAAACAGAGACAAAAAAACAAAAATGACCCGTTAAGCACTGGTGGGACCCATCATCAGAAACTGGATGGTTCATCATAGCACCCAGACTCTTACTAGAACAGGCCGTCCATTAAAACTAAACATCAGAGGAAGACATCTTTCTATTATAAAGAAAAATCTTGGAAGGAGACGAGACGTGATTTTCTCGGAAAGACACTTATACGTCCTGCGAGACGAGTCCACGCCCGGAGCCGGAAATAAAAGACAAAGAGTAGATGACAAAGTAGAACATCGTTAAGGACTCCAAAACGTTGGTGCGATACACATGCAGAACAGGTTAGGGACAATGAAAGCACAAAAATCATAAAGTCTGAATAAAAGGATAGTAAAAACCGCATTAGCAAACAAACGGAAATTATTACAGAACAGCGAAAAGAGATCGAATATATTGTTCGGATTTAAACTTTAAGTCAGAGACTTGTAGATCATCTAATTTGTGTTGCCATCAGGGAAAAAATCAAGTAGTGTTTCTTCCTAACGAAGAGGCGTATACACGAGAATTAGAAGATTCCAAAAATGTTGGAGAGGTACACATGCAGAGCAGGTTAAAGATAATGGAAGTATGAAAATTTGAAAGTCTCCAAAAAATAATAGTAAAGATCACATTAGCGCAAACAAACGGAAATTATTACTCGGTGAAATAACGGAACTGCAAAAAGAGATCGAATATATTGTTCGGAGATTTGTAGAATGTCTAATTCGTGTTGGCAGCGAGAACTAAAAGATTCCAAAAAACGCTGGCGTGGTATGAATTCCCACGAACTGGAGACATTTAACATGAGATTCTTTCAAGTCACGCCCTACTTACAACTGTTTTCAAACAAGATCACGGTCATCAGTCATGTGAAAACTTTTGTCAGACACTCTTCCTGCGCTCTAAGCTCTTATAGATTTTATCAGGACAATAGTTTTATACGTTCGAGATGACACGTCAACGACTAAGCGAAGAAGAAAACGGACAAACGTTTGAAAAAGTCATTTTATTTATTAGAGAGGAAGAAACGATATTCACTCACGGGCAGTTATACGTTGCGTTGTCAGGATGTAAGTCCAAACACAGAATCAAAATTCAATGCAATCTTGAAGAAAAGTTAATTCCAAATATTTTTTTTACTAAAGTCCAATGAAAATAACAATCACTTAAAATTGTATATCCGGTAAACCAAACTTGGGGGTGGGCGACCAGGGGGCAGAGCCCCCTAGTTAACTAAAAATCCAAATATCCCTCTCAGAAGTCCGGAATGCTCTTTGGATGAAACTAAAGTGAAGCTTCAGGGGTCCACAATTTCAAGAGTTCTCCATAACACAGGCCTCAATGGAAGAAGGGGAGCAAGAAAGAAGGCATTTACTACAAAGTGTGAGAAAGACCCAGTTAAGGTATGAGAGAAGGTTTTATGGTCAATGGAACATTTTGGCCCGACTGCAAAGATGTATGTATGGCGTAAAAGTACTACTCCTCATTCCTCAAGAAACACTGCACCTACAGTAAAACATGGAGGTGACAGCGTCATGCTATGGGGATGCTTTTCACATGCTGGGACTGGGAATCCTGTTAAGAGTTGACGGGACAATGGATGGGCACAAAGGGTGCACAATGTTGCAGGAGAACTTGTTCCAGTCTGCTGTGAACCTACGGTTCAGGAGAAGATTCATCTTTAAGCAGGTCGGTAACCCTCAGCATAAGGCCAAAGTGACACGGGAATTGCCAAAAAAACAGAAAGGTGAATGTTTGGGAAATGGCCAAGTCAAAGCCCTGATCTTAACCCTATCAAGAATCTGTGGCACTATTTTGAAAACTGCTGTCCAGAGGTACCAGCCCACCAACCTAGAGGATCTAGAGAAAGAATGGAGAACAATCCCCCGTGAACAAGTTGCAAAATAAGAAATACCTACTTACATACCGACGAGAATGAAGGATGTTAACTGCAGCAAAAGGGTCCTCGATAAAGTATGAAGGTGTTCGGCTTGAATAATTATGGAAACAACTAACTTTGGAGTTTGTCAGTTTACAAATCTACAGGAAATGTGATGTTACAACATAAAAGTTCACATTAAAAATACTGAATGGATAAATATGTGGACCAATCTTTTGTCGTGTAGAAAATGAGGATGACTTTCAAGGGGGTTGAATACTTTCGCACACCACTGTAGCTATGATCAGATAGATATATAGATAGAGAGGAAAGGCACTATATAATAGATAGATAGATAGATAGATAGATAGATAGATAGATAGATAGATAGATAGATAGATAGATAATGTCACACACGTGCGCATGGGAATCAGCTGAAGGGACTAAACACTAGTAATTCTACGCCAGGCCAGGGGGTGGCGGAGCGTACTGACTATCTCTCTCAGTCCCTTGCAGACCTTTCCCGGGAAATCCCGCCTGTTGCCGGCCCCAAGGATGACATCACTTCCGGGCACAAGGACACCACTCCCAGTTCTGGCATAGATGATGTCATTTCCCTTCCAGCCCTTTAAAACTGCCATCTTGCCTCAGTACAGGCAGTTCTGTTCTGGACTCTAAACTAAGCACATCGTTCTATTTAAAACTACTTTTTGCAGCCGATTCAATTATACGGGTGGCTGCCCCAAATCTTTATGATGTCTCCGACTCATTCTTATTACAATACATAGATAGATAGATAGATAGATAGATAGATAGATAGATAGATAGATAGATAGATAGATAGATAG